>OY728167.1:409845755-410510755 GCA_963277665.1 Viscum album | reverse complement strand
GTAGAAATCATGAATGGATACTCTATTTTAAATTCCTATAATGGTGGAATACAAGGGTAGTGATGAAAAAATAACCTTTATAAATCAATACTTTTTAATTCATATATTTGATTATCATTGATGATAGTTTTTTATGAAATAATTCATAGTACCAATGAAATCAATAACTTATTCCACCTATAACAATAAAAGTATTAGTTCACTAGAGTCACAGTAAAGGCTAATCTAGATATACATTATCCAAAATAAATTCAGACCCCTGTCAAAAATTATATATCCATAATATCATAGGTATATGAAAACCCATTTATTTAGTGGGATATTATAGTTTCAATATATTTATTATGTTTTATTTATTTTTAATACTTAATTTTAAACAACATATATGATATTTATAGAAGTTAATCAAAATGATAAAAATAGTAAAATCTACTCAAAGTTAAGTATGAATTTTTAAATAATTATAAGTGATTTATAGATTAAGAGGTTTCACATATATTAAAATTAATCTAGAATCGTGGATTTATATTATATAAAGATCCAATGATGTGATAAGACAATGAAATATACTAAATTTGATAACCATCATACAACTCCTCTTTATTTAGAGTCCATAAATTATTAGTTCTGGAGTTTAAGAAATTCAGATGACATTCTAGTTACTTCACACTTGAGTGGGAAAATAATACTTTTCAACCCTCTAAACTCCCTTGGATACAATTTTTTATGGTTCTATTATATATAGAATGAATTTATTACATCAAGGTGGGAGTTTGTGGTAATTATATGATTTTTTTCATGTTTTAACTAAAAATAATTACATGATTATTTGAATAAGTTCAGTCATTTATCCATGTTTGGAGTTAAAAAAGGATATCTTGGAAATGTAAATTTGTATTATAATTCCATCAACATAGTATTTCATGGGACATAGAGCTTCATTTAACATTGATATAAAATTAATGTTTTCTTTGGGTTCATCACAAGTATGATTTTCTATAAATAATTAATTATTCATTTGATTACTCTTTAGAATAAATATTATTGTTATGAAATTCATTTTTTTAAAAGAAGACAAGGAGTTATAGTATTCCCCCATGTTAGGATTGAGAAAATCCACATAGATCTCATTTTTTAAATTATGATATAAATTATTATTACAGTTTAAAGAATATGTCATGTAGCTAATTTTTAAAATTAAATTAATTGCTAATGATCTTTGATAATTATCTATAGATACACTATGACTATCTATTTGGTTATTCATAAAACTATTAATTCCATGGTATGATATTGTGACCACCCTCAATTCTCATCATGGATTTGGGTTTGACTTTTTGTGAGTAACCCAAATTAAATCTCCCATCATGATGGAAAATTATTTTATAAATGATGATGAAGGGATAGAACCACTTGGGTGTGACAACTAGGGATAAACATCTATTTTGTGTGTATTCAAGATATATAGAGAGATTTTATTAGTATGGGGGTTATATTTGGGTATATTGGATGATATATAGTGTATCACTGACCATTTAATGATTGAAAATATTCAGTATTTTAGAGGGGTGTCCTTAAGAAGGGGTTTGAAGAGGATTTGAGGGGTTTAGAGTAGTGATGGATGGTTGGGAGTTTTTAGTGTCTAAATACATTGGTGACAGTGGTTGTTTCTATTGGAATAATGTTGATCCCACTTTGTATTCTGTTATATATTTTTAATGTTTGTCAATATTTAAAGGAGAAAATAGATTGGAAGGAAGTTGAAAACCCCAAGATAAATAGTGAGATAAGTTAAATGAAAATAATGGTATTATTATGTTTCATGTGTTTTGAAGATTAAAGTACTTCATTAAATATTGGAATTGAATTAAGTGATTTACTAAAATCATTTTTATAGAATGTGAGGATGCTTCTTAGAGTGCATTTAGATAATCAGTTTAAGTAGATTATAACTAATTTGATAAGTTAAAATAGGAGAAAACATTGGATTATTGGAGATCCATTCATGTTTTGGAAAATATGAATGAATATTTTAATTCAAGTGTGAGTGAGATTGAAATCTAATAAAATGAGTGTTAATAACACTTGGATGAAGTTCCAAAGTGATTCTGGAAACCTTGAGTTTTAATTGGTTCTGATTCTACTTGAGGTGTTTGGAGTTAATTTGGATAAGTTGAGAAGAAATGGAATGGTAAATATAAAATTACACTACATACGTAAAGGTACCTCCTGTTTTCTACATCCTACGTAAGGGTGGTAGTCATATGTGTAAAGGTATGCACATAAAGGTAATATTAAATCTAGTATAGTGTGCAAAGGTACTTCAAAATTTTATTGAGTTGTAAAAATTCATCAAATGTTACATGACCTATGGAAGGGTAAGTGTATTTAAAAAATGTGGTGTGCATAGGAAACTCTGCAATTTTGTGATATATGTAAGGGTCATGATGAAAAAAATGAGTTATGTAAAGTTCATTATAATAATCGTGTAAGGGTCATAATATATTTTTCAAAGATGTGTAAAGGTAATACAATGTTTTTGAATCCAATATAAGTGTCATTCAGTATCCATATAAAGGTATCTATACCATATTAGAATCTATATTGAGGTTAATTAAAGGATAAGATCAATCTTACTACATTGAGATTATTTTCATAGAGATTCACAAGCTCATCATATAGAATACTGATTTGTTCTTCCATGATGAATCAAAGTGAATTCACACAGATGATCAATCCTTGCTATTGAGCATGAAACATGGTCAATACAAAGACTTCATGCCAAATGATTAACCAATTGACCACATACTGCATGGTCAATCCATGTACCATGTTCCATAAGGTCGATCTACCGACCACATGGTTCATAAAATTAATCTATTTATCGCATGTTTCATGGTTGATTTAGATGGTTATAATTCCTAACTTTTTTATTCAAGATGTTGGATGAGATCAAGCATGAATGTGAGTATATGGTATGAGTGATATCAAATAGTATATATACTCTAATAATTGGTTTAATCATTGAGAGAGATCAAATATAACGAATATAAGTCTAAACACTTTTCTCACATACAAAAGTTAGGATACATGACTCAACTATCAGTGTGGGATGATCAAAGGTGATGGATTTGAAAGTTTCAAAATGGAATATTTGAAACTTGAATATCTGGTTGGAAAATTAAGATTATATACAAAAAATATAATTATGATTATGAGGATGTTCCAGAATTCATTAAAAGAAAATTATAGGATGTGACTCATGCTAAGATTATGCTGCAATATTTTAATCCACATCATAAAACTAAAAATTTTGAGAATTATACATGTTTATTTATCCACATGGATCACATTTAAAAGAATAATATATTAAAGAGATAATTTATGATACAGTTATATATCATGAATATGGAATTCATTCAATTATTCAGAATTTTTTAAATGAATATGAAAATTTGGCTTGAAGGCCAAGATATTTTAGATATTATAAAGATCTATCCCAGTACCTCTGGAGAATAAAAAGGAAACTGATGGAAATTCAAAAATGTTGAAAATTTTAATTATTTAAATGATGAGATTTCATAGTGTGGAAAATATACTCATGTACCAATACGAATATATATATTAGTTGAGAAAAAATGGGAATTATGTGTGTGATCTTGATTAAATGGGTATACTATAAATATTCTAGAATTTTAAAGAGAGAGAAGATGTTAGAGTCTCAATAATCCATATATTTAAAACCTTGAAGTATAGAATAGAGAGAAGGTGGTAAACCAATTCTTCCTGCAAAGAACTCACCATGTTCATTTAAGAATAAGTATAAGACTAAATGAAGTGAGAGTTTTGATGTTCTACTACTGATAATATTAAAATATAATAAGTTAAGTAGTCCAACCTATAAAATCCATATAATATGTAATTATAAATAAGATTTAGGGAGAACTAGGATGTACATCTAACTACCATAAGAGAAGAAGAAGATCAATCTATATAGTCTATGACAGACTTGAGAAATCGTATATGATCTTGATTTGTGGAAGAATGATCAAATTCTATTATACAATGGGAAATAAAAAACTCTATTTCTTTGCACCTAGTAGCTTCCTGGATAGTGAGTTCAAGACCATAACCTTTCTCATTCATAAATTGATAGTAAGAATGAAGTTGTGCACATATGAAAATAACTACGTGTCATTGGGGACAGAATCATTTGAAAGGATATGAACTTCCCTAACAAACCCTAGTGTTATCTTATGATACTTCAAATTTTTATATCTACTTATCGATCAAGGGATATAAATATAAAGAGAGACAAACTCTCTAAATAAGAAAATATGTGGTAATGAGATTAAATAAAAATTAAAATAAAATCCATTCTACACTGATTCACCCCTCTCTATGTGGTCTTATTCTAAATTGATCCTAACAATTAGTATCAGAAAAGGTTGCACCTCTATTGGATTTTAATATTTAAATCTTATTTAAACAATTAATTTTTCTTTTGAATGTCTTATTTAAGTGAATATTTTAATAATATATGAATTACCTATCAAATAAATCATGGAATATATTTCTACCAAGGAAGTGATGAATATGAATAAAAGAGATGCAAATAAGTTAAGAAATACGTTATCTATGAAAGGATAGAATAATGATTCTCTATTAATTGAAGGCAATAAATGTAGAGTTTGTTCAAATATTTATTCTAAGAATCAATATTTTAAATAATTAAATGATGATAATCAATCCATATTTATTAAATAAGAAGAAACATTAGGTTCCCCATGCATCTTTTTTTGATAAATCATGCATGAAAAAAATAAATATTTGGTGTAAAAAGTAACTACCAAAGTGATTGATAGAAAATATTCCCCACATAACTCATCATATATATCTAAGGGGAGGAGGAAAAAATTTATTATCAAAATTGTTCTTGAAATGAACTATGTATCAGTGGAGAATATGACAATTCATAGTATTCACAAGATGAATTAATTGATGATATAACAGATATCCCGCATAACCGCCATAAATAAATTTTATCATATATTATTGGAATTTTTTAGAGTATGTATGAAGAGATAACCCACCTAATGGATGATTATAAAAGGTTCTAGAAGTATTTGAAATAAAGGTTAAAAAAATATGTTGAGATCTCCAAACAAGTATTATTCATAAGTTTAATAAATCTGGTGATCAATGAAAGATGAACCAATTTTGAAAATGAGTAGTTCACTACAATTCAAGATAGGGAATATTCCATGAAATATATTTAATAGATGACCCATTCATGAAAATAGGTAATTACTATCAATGATACTCAACCGTAAATTAAATAAAACATAATTAAAGCACTTGAACACCTACTAAAATGAAATAAAAAATTCATGATGATCAAACTGATGTGATAATAATGGATTGTGAAGACAAGATGAAAATTTTATTGGATGAAAAAAGAATTTTTAATATGAAATGCTTGGACATTTCTATTAAATTAAATAATATGGTATTTTTATAAACAATTTCTTCCTAACAAGTTGAAAAGAAAGCTACTGGAACAAAAATAATAAAGGAGGAATATTATACTTAAATACATTTATATGGTGGGAATCATATCCTGAGATCATATACTAATCAATATATAAAATCCCATACTTTTAAAAATAATACCTTTTCTGAATCTGTTTTCATCTGTAGTGTAGGTTTCAAACATAAATCTATAAAAAATTATTTAATGAAAAATCATGTGTAACCCACCATAATGTCCAAGGTGGTTATAAGAATGTGCATGAGGATATATTACTCAAAGAAAGTTTAAATAAGGAGTGATATCTTACTAAAATAGTATGCATGAAAATCTATACATTTTTGACAGATTTTCTATCAAATAAAAATATAATAGTTTATTAGTTATTGTTGGGGACACTACAACTTTGGTGATATGGATATTGAATGTTGGTATAGTTTTTTAATCATTATAAGAAGAGGAATCCCTAAAGCGAGGGGGATAAATCTTGATAATATAGAACATTTACATACTATAAAGAAGAATCTATTTATAATAGACAAATTTTAAATTATTGGGGAATTATATTATGTTCTGAATGGAAGTCATCATAGTGAAGAGGCATGTAAGTATAATTCAGTTGGGGTTTCAACTAAAAAAGATAATAACAAACCATAAAATATTAATAATGCATATTAGTTTACCTTGGGATACAATCATGAGAAAGATTATGAAAATAACATTCCAAATAAGTTTAAGAATAGGGTTTGTGATTTATCCTAAATCAAAAATAAGAAACAAAATAGTGATGTTTACAAAAAGAATAATAAGTAAAATATAGAAGCTTCCCCAAAAGAAAAAATCTATTCCTTTTATGTAAAAGGAGGGCACATTAGGGAAACATTTAAATAAGACATGAATATGGGGATTGAATGAAACAAGTTGGAATAAAATGAAAGAACAGTCTGAGGGAAAAATTAAAGGAATATATTGGTGATGAGAACATCTAATAATCCACGTGGATATTTTAAATAGACTAAAAAAATTCATAAAGTATTTTTGGAAATCTGGTTAGCTGACATGAGGAAAAAATGGAATTGGAATCCTAAGATAAGGAAAGATATAAAGGGAAAGAGAAGGTTATACATGAATAATAAATAAAATTTCATGACATTTTTTGAATTTGGGATGACCTACGATCTTATGAGGAGCTATGTGGGAGGTATAAGGATACTAGAAAAAAACTGAATTACTTTGTAAAACTTATTCCAACCCATGAATAAATTATTAAAGATATGAATAAATAACAATGTGATATCATTTACTTGAGGGATCATTTAAAAATAAATATATCATCCAAATAAATAAGAAAATAATTAATGACACCCAAAAAAAACTTAGATATGAAGAGATGTTGTGAAAGCATGAAGTGTCCATCTAGACTTAGATCTAAATTAAAAAAGGAAAATTGATTAAGAAGAAATTCTCCATCTTATCTATCATAATGATAATAAAGGAGATCCAACTTAATATCTAAATCATTTGTGTTGTATTTTTTTCTAAACATTATAGTAATTGAAGGATATGTTGGTTCTCAAATTGAGAACTAATGAAATGAAGTAATCCAGAATAACCATTCTCGATCTAAAGAGGAAACCATATTGGTATGATTTTTTCAAATGATAATATAAAAAATATATTAAGAAAATATCAACCATGATGAATGTGAATAGGTTTTCAAAACTATATATTTGAATTATGAAAGTACTCATCTTTGTAGGAATGAAATACATGATATCCAAAAGTGTATTTATAGAAGTGAATCTACCATGGTGAAGAAATTATGAATGTCACCATCTTTATGATCATTTAAAAAAATAAAATAAAAAATATTATTTGATGATAAGATCAATATTATTGATGTAAAGATGAAGTTAATCCCTTGATGGGTAATTTCTAACAAATTATCTATAGTTTATAATTTATAAATAAATTATTTTTGGATGGTTCTTGAAATTTTTTCATTGAAAAGGTATGGGTAATCATTATACTATCATTGTTTTTTTTAAAATATAATATAACATTAAAGTGAATAAGTTTTTTTAAAAAATGAAAATAGAAACAAATAAGCCTGAATATTTCTATGGCTATTTGAAATCAAAACCTACTGGTATCACTTGAATGATTTTAATATCTGTGTTGATTAAGTGTAGGATATTCATGTTGAAAAATATGAGAAATATTTTCAAAAATTGATATAAAAATTTAGTATCAACCTTGATATATATGAACATCCCCTAAGTATGATAATTGAAAAATATTATGAGTTATTACCATATTCTATTAATCAATGAAAAACATTGAATTCAAAATTAATCTATCTTGTTTTATATACCAAGCATGGATCAAGTAGACTTATAGTGCAATGATGGAAATGAAATTACTTACGAATGATGTGAAACTATCCTCTATATGGAATTATTTATATTTGTTATCAATAAGGTTGAGGGAAGAAAATTGGTGCATTAATGAGAAAGGAGGAGAGAAGAAAAATCATATGTGGAAAATGGTTGAAAAAATTGACATATTATTTTCTGTTTTTTATTGAAAAAAATTAAAATAAGGGAGATTACTTGGAAAACATTATGTTTTAGTGTAATTTTTGTCAATGTATGTCAATATGTGAAGAGGAATATATCTTGGAAGGAAGTTGAATACCCAAAGCTCAATAGTGAGATAATTGAAATTATAAGAAATATACTATTATGTTTCATGTGTTGTAAAGATTACAGTACTTCCATTAATCTTATATGTGAATTAATTGAGTTATAATTATTTTTGGTAGAAATTGAAGATTCTTGTTGGAGTCTATATGAAGAATCCATTGATGTAGATTTGATAAATTGAAATAATTTCTTCCATTTTATTATTTGAGATCCATTCTTGTGTTGTAAAAAATAGATGAAGAGTTTCAACCATTTGTGAGTGAGCTTTAAAGATACTAAAATCAATTTTATGAACACTTGGAAAAGTGTTTTAGTGATTGAGTAAGCCTTAGGTTTAACTGAATATGTTCTGATGCTATTTTACATGGTTGGAGTTAATATGAATAATTTCAGTAGCTATAGAAATGAAAATCTAAAATTAAACTATATACATAAAGTTATATACTATATTATATATTCTATATAAGAGTGTAAGTTATCCAAATAACGGTATGTGTATTAATGTAATGTTAAATCCAATATACTACATAAATTTACTTAACAATTTTACTGAGTTGGTTAATTTTCATCAAGGATTAATGACCAATAGAAGGGTAAGCACCACTAGACAAGGTAGTAGTGTAAAGGAATCCGTGCAATTTGGTAAGCTACATATGGGTCCATCTAAAAGACAAGAGTAATATAAAGGTCATTATCAAACATGCATAATGGTTATGATATAATTTTGAAATATTCATAATGGTAATTCATAGGTTCTGTAACCTATGTAAGGGTTATTCAAAATCCACATAGAGGTATCTCTATAAGATTAACACCTATCATGAGGTGAGTTCAAGGAGAAGATTTTTCTTTTTAAATATATATGATAATCACAGTAGATTCAATATCTCATAATCTTGAAGATATATGTGTTTTACCATGATTAATCTAAGTTAATTTTAATGGATAATGAAGACTTTCGGTCGATAATTCCACATAATTGATCCATTGACTGCATGCCACATAGCTGATCCATCAATTTCCATGCACATAGTTTATCCAATAACCACATGACACATGGTTGATCTATTAACCACAAGAATTGTACATATGATCTATTTATAATACACTTCATGATTTATTCATAAGTATACACTTTTGGACTCTGTTCTTCAATAATCTAGATACAGTCATGCATGAATGCAAGTATGAAATATGAGTGAAATTAAACGATATAAACAATTGAATGAATAGGTTTCATAACTAATTGGGTAAAACTCTCGTATATATAAGTATAAATAATTTTATTTCATATCAAAATGAGGCCATGTGACTAGTCTATGATTATGGTATGATCACTGGTAATGGAGATGTAAGTTTCAAATGGAATATTGAAACTTAAATATATGGCTGGAAAATGAATATTACATGAAACAGAGATAATCATGATGATTTTGATGTGATGGACTTCACTGAAAGAAAACCATAGGATTTGATTCATGCTAAGATTATTATAAAATATTTTATTTCATGTTATAAAAAGGAATTCCATGAGAATTCTTCTTGTTCTCATATTAGTATGGATATTTTTTAAAATTAGTGGATATTTATGGGAGAATTTGTGATACTCTTTTATCAAATTAATATATAATTCATTTGAGTATTCAGTAAGTTTTAAATAAAGATGATGATTCAGTTTAAAGTCTATGATACTTTAAATATCACGATGATCCATTTTGGGTCTTCTATAGAATAAAAAAGGAAACTTATACAAATTCAAAAGGGTTTAACATTTTGAATAATTAAATTATGCGAATTAATAATGTGATAAATATATTCATTTATCATTATTAATATTAATATGAGGTGATAAATAATGAGAATGAAGAGAGTTATCTCTACTGTGTGGGTATACTGAAAATATTATTAAAGTCAAAATATAATGAAGGAGTGAGATACCTAATATTAAATCTATTGCAAACCATTAAGTATCAAAGAGTCATAAAGAGGGAAAAAAATTCAATTTTAAAATAACTCATCATCTAAACTAAATAATAAATAGTATACAGAAGAAATAGAGTGTTTATATGTGTTATTACCAATCATATTCCAAGCCAAAATGTTGATGAGTCCATCCTACTACATCCATATGTTATAAAAGTATGAAGAAGATTGATAAATACCTTTGATTGCAATTAATTTAAGGATTTCCATCTATCTACTCCAATATAGGAAGAAGGTAAATCTATATAGTCTATGTGGGACTTGATAAATCACATGTGATCATGAATCAATGATATAACATAAAACGATATTATAAAAATGGGAAATCATCCCTCTATTTATTTGTATCTGGTCAATTCTAGGATAACAAGTCCAAGTATATACCCTTTATTATGATTTTTTTGAAAATAAAATTGAAGCTATGAATGTTAGATAATAACCATGTGTCACTCAGATATAGTTATCTCCATGTAGGAAAACCTCATTAAAAAACACTGATGTTCTTTTAAATAACTTTATATTTCTCATATATACTTATCTACAAAAGGATAGAAAGAGAAAAAGAGATATGCTCACTAAATAAATGAATATGTTATAATGGGATAAAATTGAAATTGTAATAAAAATCATTCCACATTGATTCACCCCCAACTCTCAGTGTAGAAATATCCAAAAACTATCCATTAATGTGGTAGAGATATGTTTATGGTGGAAGTTCCATGGTGCAATAACTAGGGTTCTACACACACATGGGGTAAAGAAAGTGATACAAAAATATTTTATTTTTGTTAAATAAACTAGTTTTAGAAAGTTAATTAACTATTTCAGTTATATCGGGAAAACATCACTATAAATCAAGAGTATATAATTTTAATTATTAATCAAAATATTAAATGACTTAATATTTATTTATACCTTAATTGAAATGGTAAATATATATATATATATATATTATTAAAGTTATTTTAATAGTTTTGGTATAGAAGTGATGTGCATACCATATAGGAAGAATCAAGGGAGTGAGAGGATGAATCTCTATATTCTCATTCTCTCTTATCTCTCTATTATTATATAATATTCATTCTTTAATATTTTTTATTTAATAATTCATATTTATTATCCATAAATGAAATAATGATCATGGAATTGGGAAAATTAATTTATTATTTACATGTTCAAGGTAATTTTAAATAATGGAACAATACCCATGACCACCATGTGTATAGATCTATCAAAATATTTAAATAAATGTTATTTTTTTATTAATGTCTCTTTTTGAAAAATAAATTTTCAATTTTACTATTTTTTTATTCCATAATAGTTAAATTTCTTGGGAAAAAATAATTTTAAGGGTGTTTTTAAGATTTTAAATTATTTAATATCAAATTTGATAACAAGTTGGCATGGGATAATTTTTAAGGAAGTCTTTTTTTATTTATTAAGTAGAATATAATATTTCAATCCTTTGAGTGATTCAATTCTTCTAATATAATTACATTTCTAAAAGTAGGTTTGTATGAAAGATTTAATTTACATTGTTCAATGAATATTGTAATGATCACAATACATGAAGGACAATTTTATTGGAATCAAGACCATGAGCATAACTATAATGAAATATGTTGGATAATGAATCAAAATTATGTGAGTATTTGACAATGTTATTCATGATAAAGAGTAGTGAAAACATTTTTTGAGAATTATAATTCAATAAATGATTATTATAGAATTTGATATGGTTTATGTATTTTGATGTGAATATTGATAGTGCGATAATACATCCTTTTATTATTAATATCATGTATGATACATTATTAAGAATTATACTTTGACATACTGATAATGTGAAATTACTATATTTTACTATTTTATTTAGACCCTGGGCTTAGTTACTCTGTATGATTAAATAATATACATTATGATATTATAATTTTGTTCATTTTATAGTATCATAGGGTAGTGAATGTGGAGTGCGGTTCTATGATAGGTGGGGGATTATTCAATGGTTCACTGAGTAACCATTATAGGATAATTGACATACGAATGACACTAGCTCAAGTGTTGTTTACTAGTTTGTTTTATTGTATTAGATTAACTTGGAGGGTATATTCTATGATATGTTTATTATGATGATGATGTATAATACTTATAATAATGAATTATACATAGTTATCCTTAGATTTTTATGCCTAGGTTGTGTGCAGTGTTGTGATGGAATGTTCATATGGTAATATAAACTAGTTATCTCAATCCATTATCTTGATACCCCATTGGTATGAGTGGATCAAATTCATGTAAAATGATGAATCATTGGATGATAATGGTTTAGTTGTTATGATGATGGGATACACTCATATACCAATATTGGGTATGGGATTATAGGAGTTATTCCTTGTTATTTTATAAAATTATTTTAGTGATGAGAGTAATACTCTCTATATAACCACCACTCGATGATATATTTCCTTGGTAAAACATAATATATGGTTGATAAGTGGACTAATAAGATGAAAAACTTGTAATTCCTCACCACACTTTTATGGTATTTTCATGATAGTGGGTTTATAACTGGGTGTTAGCTATAAGGAAATATAGATACCATATAATGAGAGTGTGTTTATAGGGCTCTTATCTATATTATTATGGAATGTGTTATATTATATATATATTTTGTTATTTGGGGAGAAAATATTATGGTGGGATTGATAATAAAATACTCTAATGGTTTTGATTTATGAACTATGATACGTTGATCAATAGAATTGGATATACTTCTGTGATGTATATTTTGAGGCTTTGAAGATGTGATAGTTTTATAATTGATGTTTGATATAATTTATCCTTGGGTGATAAATAATTATGAAGACATAAAATGTATTATGATTTTAGTAATTTTATTATCATTCAATCATATTTTTTAATTTTTTATTTCTCAATTGTGGATGAACTACTAAGTATGTGGATATACTCACCCCTATTATTACATTTATGATAACACGATTTTTTTAAATGACACCCATATTTAATGATTTTATTTCTCCTTAGTTTACTATTCATTAAATGTTAATTCAGTTTTTATGTATTTTTAAGGAGTAATGGTAAATACAAGGGGTAAGAAATGGTGTTGGGTATTAGTGTAGTAGAACATTGGGTACCTAGTGGTGGGGTACCATGTATATAGTAGTGTATGGTGTTGGGTAGTAACTATTGTTGTGTCTATCAGGTACCGTATGGATTTATACTAGGTACGATATATAAACCAACTTTGTGAAGCCCCCATTTTGAGATAATTCTATGTTTTGTTCTATATTTTATGTTATAGAATATTTAGTCTATATCTTTGGATGTTTCAAGATGACTTTGGAATTTTTTTGAAGCCTTTTTAAGGGTGCATGATTTCAGAATGTTTAAGTGAAACCATTAAGTTTCTCAAGTAAACTATGTAAGTTGAATATGGGAGTTAGTGGGAATGTTCATGGTTAGAGCACAATTTTCCAAACCCTTTGGCCTAACCCTATATTTTGAATGTTTTTCAAAATTAGCGATCAAATAGTTGGCGCATCTTTTACTTAAATATATAACATAACCATTCAAATTGGAAGTTTATAGACATCATTGATTGCATAATTGGTGAATGGTTTGGGAAACCGCATGACCTAACTATGAAAAATCATTAATAAATTCTAAAAATGGTTTTTAAAACCCGAATCTCATCCAAAAAACCATATTTTTCTTTCCCTATCTTAGGATATTGAATCTCGGCATACGTCTAGGAAATTTCTAATGATAATCAACTTTCAAACTCTATTCTCAATAATTATTCCACCATTATCTCTTTAAAAAACATTTAAGGGCTTTGTTATTCCTAGATAATTAGGCTATGATTGTTTTCTCTACAATATATTCCAAGATTGAGTTTGTTATGTATAGATCTATGAGACCATATAATTTTTGATCAAAAAATATTATGATTCATTAAATAATTATAAGAAATAGTATAGATCTATGAAAATGCATGAAGATTCTACATTCCATATGTTTCTAAGGTAGGTGGATTCTCCATAATTTAAATTTTTCTAGAATAGTAAGGATCTCTTATTTCAAAATTACTTATTTATGATTTATAATGAAAAATCATACTAAATATTTACTTAAAATTACTATTAATAGTTGATCTTGAAATCTTAGGTTGTGGGTGATTCCCACAATGTGTCTGATAAAATGATTTATGGTTTTATTTAAAATAAAAATGGGTTTTGGGTGTGAGAGCTTATAAAAATCATAAATGTGGCATGTGATCATATTTTCATTATACAAGTCCTTGTTGGTATGAACTTGGTGATCAGTTATAGACTGGAGGCAGAAGAGGAAATATCACCAACTAACAAATTGATGAAGGATTAATCACCACTCATGAGCATATGGATTGTAATTTTTTATTCATGGGTGTGTGTGAAAACTTAAACTATGGAAACCAAGTGGGTTTAAATGTTTTGTAGCCATTTTTATAAAAAAAATTTGTTTGTAAATTGCATTGATATTTTTCCTGCTGATTTATAAAAAAATATATTTTTTATAAACTAATTTGATTTTATTCCTTTCATTTTATAAAAATTTAAGACGACCTGATTCTTTTTTAAGTGGAATATATCAGGAATTCTTAGGGTTTTCCTACAGTGTATTTTTACCCACCCCTTGAATATACAATTTGGTGCTCATATAGATAAAATTTTCCATGATATATGAATGGAGAAGATTTATTAATTCACTAGTAGTTCTTTTTTATGAAACTATAATAGATGTTAGAGATCAATATTGGGATATGATTGTGTTTTGGGTTTTTAGAGAGGTTCCACCTTGTTGCCAATTTAATGATTTTTTTTGTCTCAGTTGTTTTGAATTCTATTTTTCACTATTACTCTAATTATTTTTTGGTTATGCTTAGAGTTTTTGGTTTTAATCATGCATTATATATATATTTTTCATGGTTTTCTTATTTCGTGGTCATATGTGTGTGTTTTCATATGTGTGAAAAAGGGTAAAAAGTTCAACCTCATTCTGTTTAAAACCTTGTCATTTATTTACACCATTTGGTGTCTAAGGAGTATCACCTAAGGTAAATGGTACCTTGGATATTTCCAAAAAAATATTTAGGATTATGATGTTAGTAAGGATATAGGAGGCCCCATGATGTGAAAAATATGTCGCTAACCTATTTATGATTAACTTCAAGTTACCAAGGTCATCCTGGTACAAAAAGTGTCCAAAAATACTTCTATACATGTTGTTATATCATATTCATGGGTTTAGTTGATGAGTGTTGGGTATCATACATTACTAAAGACACTTCCCACTAAGAATACATTATCACATGATTATTTAATTTTGGTATTGTGTTATTATGATTTTGAATTATTGGATCTGATATATGATATAACCCTAATTAAGGAACCAGTAAAATAATTTACTGATAATTGTTTCTATAGTTATAGAATGAGAATTCCATTAGTCTAGAGAATAAGAAACCAACAAGAGGGTTCAACAAATAATTTGATTACACATGAACCATATGTGAACTAGAAGTTAGTTTAGAGTATCATATATGAATTCCAGGATTTCAAAAAGGGACCCTGGGCTGATCAGCCTCATTGTGTGAATCACTCATCATAATTCCAGAAACAAAATCCCCTAAAATTCTGGGGGTGATTTAGGACCTGAAAATGTATAAGTCTAGGTAAGTAGATTGAATATGATATTTTAATTCCTTTAAAACCCATATAATATAAAATTCAAGCTAGAAACTAACATTATTGATTACTTGGTGCTACAATGGTGAGACTTAACTATTGAAGAGAAGGTAGATCAGGGACTTATAGGGGAAGGGTATGGGGATCTATTCAATAAAAAGTTTTATATACACCCTTTTTAGCTAGTTAAGATGATATACTTCTTCCATTTGAAATGCATATGTATATCAGTTACTGAATATGATGATCATTTCATTCACCTTGTTCATTTCACACCAAAGGTAGTGGGTAGAGAAATGATGAAGGTGTGAATATTTGAAGCAAGTCTATGACCTGATATTCACTATAAATTAGTCATTTTTTTTATTAAAGTTTATATAGAGTTGGTAAATATGGTTCTAGGGGGAGAGAGATATCATGCATGAAATCATAGTATATGGGACACTTTCACACATACAAGTGCAGGTGGGAACTCTAGTACAGGGAATAAGTAAAAAGAGAAAGTTATTCTCAGGAAAGAAGGGAACCACATAATTAGTCTAATAGATCAGTATCTTATCCTATATGTCACAGTAATGTACTAGTAATATTTTAGTGTGGATATCTTCATCATATAAATAAGGTGTGTATTACAACACCATAAGATCATTGAAACTTTGGGAAAAGAGGAAATATATAGAAATAAAAAAGTAGATTTCTAAAATCAACATGAGGATATGGCTCGAAACAGTTGCATGTATCCAAAATCAACTGAGAAGATCTCACCAGAATAGTTCTTAGCCTAAAAATTATGTGACCTAAAATGATTCCAAGAACACATCGATTGTCCAAAAAACACCAAAACAAGGTATCAAGGACTATTCTATGGGAGTTGAACGATAGTTATATGGAGTTAACCACATGATATGGAATGAACAACCGGGTCCATCAACTCTGTGAGGTACCATTATTTTGAACATAAACCTTATAAATATTATGTTTGATATCAGTGCATCACATTAATTTCATACTTGTTATGTGCTTAAGCAATTGTTCTTGAACATGGAGATGATGCCTCATGTCATGATCATCAAGACACCTCTCAGTCATCCAAAATATATTAGATTCAATTGAATAACTTGTACCATTACCATTTATGTAATAAAATTCATATGGGAGTTTACTATCTTATAGATAGATATTTTTGATGTAATCTTTGGAATAGAATGGTTATTGTAATTTAAATCTTATATCAATTTCTACACTCAAAAAGTAACATTCACATCCACATATGAAGCTATGAATCTATTCCACATGGATAGGGATATTATTTATGGTAGAGAAGGACCTTTAGTGGAAATATATGGAACCTTTTCTAGTTAGCTAGTAGTAATTACTTTGGACACTATAGATTAAAATAGATTTAGAACTCTTATTGTAATAGTGGATTGATACTCGAATTTCATTATGAATTATTTCCCTAAAATACCTACTGAATGGGAAATAATTTTTTTTATCTATATACTTTTAGGAAGAATACCTATTTAGCTTCCTTATTATAGATTAGCTCCAACAAAGTTAAATGAATTAAACTTATAGCTAAAATAATTAGATATCATGGACTTTATTAGACAAAGTACATCGCCTTAGGATTCTCTATTTACATTCTAAAAGAATACATATGGTTCTCTTTGACTGTGTATTGAATATCGTAGACTAATTCAATTTATAATAACAATAGGTATCCTTTTCATTGAATAAAGGATCTATTTAATTAATTAAAGTTATCTAAGTGGTTCTCTATAATTAATGTACAATCAGGATTCCATAAACTCAGATCCAGGAGAGAGGGTATTATAAAGATATCATTTTAGGGTTGATACAACCATTCTGAACACATTTTCATGACCTTTGGTCTAACTAATGCACCTACAGTATTCATTTCCTTGATGAACCATATCTTCCATATGTATTTTGATTCCTTTATCATTTTATTTTTTCATGGATATATTTTTTTAATTAAAAGGAGGAATGACCATATAGATCACTTAGAGATTTTATTGAGCACACTGAATGATCAATGAATTTATGCTAAATTTTATATGTGTGAATTTTGGATATAAGAGTTCTTTTTCCTCAGGAATGTCATTTATAAAGAATGATTATTAGTTGAAACTATAAATATTTAAGTAGTCATTTCTTAGAATACACCCAAGAATGTCTTTGGTTTATGAATTTTTCTAGGATTAGTAGGTTATTATCAATGATTTGTTTGGTATTTTACCGAGATACTTGTCATATGAATAAATTGTTGAGAAACAGTATTCCATTCAAGTGGATAGAAGATTTTTTGAAATAATTAGGAGTTTAAATCTTTTCTCACCTCAGCATTTATCCTTATCTTGTTTGAACCATGATAAGTCTATATTATCTATTATTATGCATCTTGATCAGGAATCGATAATGTTCTAATATAAGAAGATCATGTTGTATCTTATGGATTAAGGTAGTTGTGAACACAAGAAATGAAATATCTGAAACTAGACCAAGAATTAACTACAAAGGCCCAATATTTAAAGACATGGAACCACTATCTCTTTGGAAAAAGTTCATGGTCTTAACTGATCATAAAATCTATAAATATATCTTCTCCCAGAGACACCTTAATTTGAGGAAACAAAATTTTATGGAGTATATTCAGATATTTGACCTAAACTTAGTACATAGCCACAAAAAATGGAATTAAAATGCTGATTCTTTGAGTTATTGGTCTTAGAATGATATGGTCAGAGAATCTCATGACCAATGATAGTCGATGATAGTTATCGATGACATGCTTCTAGACTATTTTGAGAAGAATGGAAATACAGTTTTCTTCGAAATTACTCTTTTTTCATTATTTTAAGGATTTATTTAGAGGTTCAATGATATGATCTAAATTGAATAACCATTTGGTCAACCCTAAATGGCAGGGAGACCATGTATGATTGGATAAAGGATACAAAATTAGTGTTGAATTTTCAAAATTGAATTAAATTAGCCTAGTATTTCTAGGAACAAATTCATTAATTGTACCACCATTCAGAATCATTTATTCACCTTGGTGCTTAGAAAATGTATAATACAATGAAAGGAAATTTCTAGTGGTCATGTATAAAAATAAATATTATAGCCTACATTATAAAATGTATCACATTTCAATAGGTAATGAATAAGTATAAACATTTAGACAATGTGATAAAATATATGCCTGTACCTATTTGGAAATGAGGGATCATTTCCATGGGCTTTGTCATAGGTCTACAATGGAATCTTCAGAAGGATGATGTTATTTGGGTAATTGTGGAGAAACTCACAAAGTCAGCACACTTTCACACAATTAAATACTCTAACACAGTAAAATATTTTAAAAATATGTATATTTGGGAAGTAGTTATGTTTCATGTAGTATCAAAATATATTGTCTCTGAAAAATATCCTCATTTTACTTATTAGTTTCTCTACTCTTACCAATAGGCTCTTGGAACCTAGTCGACCAAGAGCATGACATATCATCATCAGATGGATAGGAAGTTACAATATATGATTTATACATTGAATGATATTATTAGAGATTGTGTCATGGACCTTGGTGGATCATGGATGATTATATACCTTTAGTGGAGTTCTCATATAATAATAGTTATTAGGAAATAATACATATGGATATGTACAACCCATTGTGTAAACATCCGTTTTTTCTCTAAATTTTTGGGTAGAAATGGGAGAAACTTCACCAATTGGACCTAGTCTTGTCTATGAGACTAAAGAGATTATTCATATGATTAGGAAATATATTTATATGACCCATATATAACAAAAATAATATGCAGATCATCCTCATCACCCATTATATTTCAATGCAAGTGACCATGTATCTATAAAAGTGTCATCGCAGTTGGGTCACTGTCATTTGGGAAAGAAATTAAAACTATATCCTCAATATATGGGACCATTTGAGGTTTTAGAACATATTGAAAAAATTTCATATCAATTAAATTTACAACAAATAATAAGTGTTGTCTATATGGTTTTCTATGTATCTTAATTAAATAACTACCAGCAAGATCCTAGTCATGTGATCAGTTGGGATAATGTTATTTATGAATATGAATTGATGTTTATCCATGTAACAATTCAAATTTTGTATATAAAAGGGAAACTTTTTTTGAGGAAGAACTATTTATATTTTACAATTGTTATGGATACATTATTAGATTCAATAACATACTTGGGAATGAGAACAATTCATGTTAGAGAAATGGTAAGAACTCTTTAAAGATAATGCCAATCTTTACATTTATATGGATGATAAAAACTTTTTGAGGATAAAGTGATACTCTAATTTAGATTCAATTCTTTATTATATTATATATTTTATTTTATAGAATAGTCTAGATAAGTCTTAGGACGTTTTTGGATGGATTTGGAATGTTTTTAATGAATTTTTAAGGGTGAATGATTTGAGTATGGTTAAGGTAAACCAAAAAACTTCTCTAGAAAATAATTCAGGGTGGATATGGGAGTTTCCCAAAAGGTATATGGTTGGTTTATGGTTTTCCTAATCTTGTAGACTTACTTCACATTTTGGGTGTTTTTAGATAGTTATTATTGAATGGTTGGTGCCTAGTTTACCTAATAGTGTGGCATAACAATGATACTTAGAATTTTTTGGACACTTGTGATTACAGGGTTAGGAGAACCGTGTGAAATAACCATGTGAAATCATTAATCAATTCTAAAATTTGATTCCAAACTCAAATATCAACTAAAATCCTCATTATTCTTTCCTTGTCTTAGGCTCTTAACTCTCAGCCTTCATCTAGGAAATTTTTGATAATCTTAAGTTTCTAGAATCCATTCTTAGTGATTCATTGAGAATTAGATATTGGAAAAAAAGGAAAAGGATCTGTTCTTTCCTTTTAATATATATCTTCTAATTTTATCTTTTAAAAAAACCCATGATCATGTTTTCGATGTCTAGATCTATAAGATTGGATAATTTTTGATCAAACCATCTTATGATTATTTAGAGAAACATAAGAGTGATTCTAGATCTATGAGAACATATGAAGATTCTTAATGTTATAAATTTTTGTGGTTGGTGGATTCCACCTTATTCCACTTCATCTAGAATTTTAATTCTCTATTGTTTTTAACTATATTTCTTCTACTTTGGAATTAAAAACCCATGCTGAATTTCTTTTAAAATTTACTCTTGTTTATTGATCTTAGAATCCTGGGTTCTGGATAAAGCCCAAAATGTGTTTATTAAAATGATTTAATGATTTTAATAAATAAAAACTGGGATTTTGGGTGTGATAACTTGGAAAAAATAATAGATGTGGTGTGTGTTCATATTTTAATTACATAGGGCCTTATTGGAATCATCTTGGAACCCAGTGCCAAACTAGAGGCATGAGAGGATATATTGTTGTAATAGTGGTTTCCCTAGACCCAACATGAATTATACTTTTGATTACCATATCATGTATACATATGGTTATACATGATTTATGCTAACCATGTTATTGTATACTTTTCCACATCCACTATTTGATGGGAATTTCTATAGATTAATTTCCATATCAAATGGTTATAGAATATCTGAGGTAATAATGAGAACCTCGAGATACTATGACATTAATATTAAATAATGGTCTTATTTTCTAGATACATCTTAATAACTAGAAATAGTAGATGTTTGACTATCGGGTGTTGGGTGATCATAAGCATTGAGTCTTCTTCTCATGATGTTCCTACTTATCGATCTCTAGTAGTGAGATATTGAGGATAAAACTGCTAATAGGAACACCACTTGTCTTGGGTTTCATTGGTTGTTCCTATCTACAAAAACATGTATTGGTATCCTAACATGAGATTGTTATCATTATGTACCATTTGATCATGTACTTTTATGTAGGGAAAAACCCTGATAATGAAATCATGGTGAGGTATCTTGTGTTGGGTGCATCATTGGTGGTATAGCATTGGTTGAATGCTCAAGAAAGGATTTGTCACGTCCAAGTTAAGGAAGTAATATATATCAGGCCTGGTTAATCAGGATGGTACTACCTTTATAAGTCTTTTTACAAATAAGTCAAAATGTAAATCCATCTAGTTAGATCAAAAAAATAAAAAATCAAGAAATGGTTGACGACAGAAGTATGAATCATGATTTATGAGATATTTAAAGGAAAAGACATTATAGTGAACAATATCTGTTCGTAGGTTGGTTGTCATTTCTATGACTATCCTTATCTCTTTAGGGGCCTTGATGAGTTTCTAGACCCCATTATTAGTTTGTGAATTTTATTCACTACTATAGATATAAGGTCCTAGAGGGTCGCACCGAATAGTATATTCAAGAATCCACCATATTCAGTTGAATATGTATTTTTGACCTGGTGAGCCCCCCCATAGGATTTGAGTGTTGTCAAAATTATGGATCACCGATAAATAAATAAATTCATATTATTCAACTAAGGAATAATTTTTATTTAATTTATTTATTAAAATTATTTACAAGTTAAGTAAATAGGAGGAATAATATTAATCGAATGAATATTATTTTAATATTCTAGGTTCATTTAATATTAGAAGGAATTATTAGTCGAGTTAAAGAGTCAGATTTATCACGTAATATATTTTATATATATTATAGGTATGTGATAAATTATAAATAATATTTATGGTTCATTTTAGTTTGCAATAATTATTATATATTGGATGATAAATTTTTGGGGGTTGGGGAACCCTACCGGGTATCTTTAAAATACACTATAAATAGGGAGAGGCTCTTTCACAACCGTGACTAATCATTAATTTTTGAATGATAGTCTCTCTCTCCTCCCACATTCTAGAGAGGGAGTCTCTCTCTTCGAGTGATGATCTAAGAATTTTTTTAGGCATCAAATACATAGGATTTTGGTGATTGTCATGATGTCAAAAACATCATAGGATCAATTTGATATCATTATAAATTACATATTAGATGCTCCCATAGATTTTGAAGAACTTATGGATGATCTAGAGGGACACAACTCTGGATCCTTCTTAAAATGATCACTAATGAAAAGAAATTTTTTACTGAAGCTTCAAATCTAAAAAATGCATGTTTTCACTTTACATTTTTATGCTCAGTTTATATTACATGAGATCCTTGGACCATAAAAAGGCTCAGATGTTCAGATATGAAAAGTCACATTGTCCTGATGATGGTTTTTTTAAAATCCTCATCCCACTGGCTTCCTCTATGACCTTGGTACCTTAAATTGGTATCATAGCAAGTAGGGTAAATTTTTTGAGCCTAAAAAAATTATGTTGCTTGAAATTTAAGTAGAGAATTTTATTTCAGTCCCAAGTGATCCAACCAAAATTCAATCTAAGGTCAGATGACCAAGTTACAACAATCTAAAAAAATTTATGGATTGAAATCGGTTATTTTATAGGTATTGATATTATGAACAATCAAACAAATTTTCTAGATGGAGGAAAATCCACCATAATGTGGTTTTTAATTTTATTATAATAATCATAATAATAACAATTATTTTCATTTTTATTGAAATAATAATAATTATTTTATTACTATAATGATTATATTTATTATTATTATTAAAGGATACTCCAATAGAAATTAGATTTTTTGTGCCAAAAAGCACCACGTGGTGAGTAAAAAAATAAAGAAAAACAAGTTGGTTGGGGGGGGGGTACTGATTTGGTTAAGAGATAAAAAAAGGTTTGAAAAATGGGGTTTCCTATTAGAAACCCCACACACCATGGACAAACCCCCATGATGACCTCCTATTGCGAAAATCCCTTGCAGGAGTGCATCCCTTATGGAGAACCCAAGTCAGCGACGGTCCCTCCTCCATTCACCAGCAGATTACCTCCACCAGAAAGACCCCTTTCCAGCATCCGACCTCCTATAGACGACCACCGTCATCCTACACAATCTGAGAATTAGGAACCATGCCACCTCACCTACTCTTGGTGGTGATTCCCTTATCCAATCCAGGAACTCCCTTGTGCTGGACTGATGACCTCATGACAGAGTGCTGCTATCAGGTGGACCTCCCCCCTGCGCTGAGTCCCACAAACCAATGTCGCGGAACATCCACCAGTAGTTCACCACTGTACACATGATGGAGAGAATCCACCCACCCCCTCACTGACCAATTGGTGTCAATCCTCATCCACATCCCCAAATTTAGATCTTCCTCCCTGCTACCCGCAGATGACCTGAGATTTGACGACGCCTCCTCTACATGGACCTTCCATTGGTTGCCCTCACCTGCAGATCAACCTAGATGTCCCGTGCCCGGAGACCCCTATAGTTAACCTCGTGGCCTCCAAATACCCTACCGATGAAGCACTGTTGGACAACATATTTATGGAAATTTTCAGGCTTATCGGATGTGAATGACATGCGAGGCCTTTCAGGTACTCTCATACTTTTCTTTTGGACTAGATATACTAGACCCAAATCATCCCGAAAGAGTCACAATAAAGTATTCCCAACCCAAAATGGGTTTAGATGGATTGAACTGGCCCTGTAAAGACTAGAACGAGCTTTGCATGACCCAAAAAAGGTCTTTGCAGGTTCGACATGACCTTCTTTGGGCCTCTGTGGGGCTAATAGGGCCCGGTTAACCAAACATAATTTAATTAATTAAATAAATTCAGAATTAAATTAAATTAATTAAAAATTTAATTTTAGTTAAAAAATATAATAATTTTAATACCAAGAATGAAATTAATTTAATTTTGGAATTAAATTAAATAATTTAGTTTTTGGTTTTAAAAATATATTAATTAGAGGAAAAATATAATTAAATTATTTTAATTTAAATAATTCATTTATGTTAATTAAATACCCTCATATTTAATTTATTACTATTTAATTTTTTTTTATCGCACTTAAATTTATACTGACCTGTCTTGAGCATTGACCAAACCGGTGTATGTCTTATTTTATTTAATTAATTATTTCAAATATATGTGATGATTTCAATTAATTAAATGGTGGTATGGACATCATCTTTATATTCAATCAATATGTATAAGGTTCTATGAATCCATTCTATCGTATGTACATTGTGCCCCTAGTCTCCTAGCCAGTGCATGAGTATTTTTGTACATTAGATGAATACGATGTATGGTGTGGACCTCACCAATATAAGACAATACACCAGATGAGACATGGACCCTTCCAAGATAAGGTTGTGCCCAAGACAAGATGTGGACCCCATCGATATGAGGTGTTAATCCAGACTAGCAGCGGACATACTAGACAAAGGTGAGCTATATCATGAGTCAAGCGACGAATGAGGTATGATTCCACTAGTTCATGGTTGGTCTATTGAATTTTAATGGATCCTAAAATTTTAAATTCTCACAAAAAATGGGCAACAGATTTACTTTATGCATTTATTTATTATTTTACGCATTTTATAATGGTGGGAAAATATATGAAATAATAAATAATAAAATCCATAAATAAGAAGTGAATGTTTATTCTATTAATGTTCCGTTGCGAGTGTGAAAACATAGATGAAAAATATTAATATAAATTAATTACATTCATCAAGTGAAAAACACAAAACCCCTCAAAGAAATATTAAGTTTTAAATGCTTTCCATAATTCGAATTTGGAAAAAACCGGGTGTTTGGGGTGCTCGTCATGTAAAGACCCGTAAAATTCAAGGGAAATTTTTTCTTAATTTTCTTTAGAATTTTACAAGAGCGCGGTTTCAGACGGCACCTGATTCCGAGGCCCGGAGTGCCCGGAATCATTTTCCGAAGTTTGGCTCGGGTACGTTCAGTGAACGAACGAGCGGGAATTACTAACTTTTGATCCGGTGCTCGGAATTGAAATCCGAGGGCACCGATGAACCCGCAGCGCCGATTTTCGCTTAAAGAGACCTTTTCGGGAGTTGCGTTTGTTGCGGGTTGAAAGTTAGTTTTGGGGTTTTTAGTTTGAGTTAAATAAAATTGTGTAGAACAATTTTATTATAACTTGTTAAAACCTATCAAAGGAGGTTGGAAGTGGGACCCACACCCACTTAACCTCCCTTGGGAGGATTAAGTGTGGTGGGGCCCACACGAACCCCTAAACCTCTCAACTTCCCCCTTAAACTCCCCTCTCTCCCTCTTAAATGTTTGTAAACTTAACACCAAATTAATTACACATGACATGTTAATTAATTAAGTGTCATGTTTTGAAATTTGAAGTTTTGAATACCTTGGCTTGGTAAATAAAATAAGGAGGAACCTTATTTTATTTTGTTAGCCAACTTGTGTGGATTTATTTTTGAGAACTCCTCCTCCATCTTCTTCAACCTCGACGAAGAACACGAAGAACGTCGTTCTCCAACGAAGAACTTCTTCGTCGAAGAACACGGTTTTTCCGCGACGCCCGACCTCCGCGACGTTGTCTTCCGCGGGACGTTGTCAAATCTTCGATCTTTTACCCGAGGTAGGGGTTGTTGAATATTGTTAATTTATTCCATTTCTTGCTCGTGGATCGCATGTCTACGTGAGGCTTTTGAATATTTTATATAAGTGTTTTTGTTTAACGTGAGGGGGGCCGGACCGCATGAACACGGCCGAACCCCCCCTCCATCGTTCATGTTGTTTATTCTTGCGGGCGGAAGCAAGGTGGCGTGGTGCCGTCGCACCACGCGGATAATTGTACGTTTAACTTACGCGATGCCATCGCGCGCGCACCATGGAAGAAACAACAAGAACGCGACGCCGTCGCGCCGCGTTGAATGAATATCAAAGCACGGCGAAGGGGCGCGGTGTCGTCGCACCGCGCCGGACGACGAACACCACGGCCGGTTCTGGGCCGCGGCGGGACGAGGAGACCGTGGCCGGTTCCGGGCCGCGGCGGAAGAGAAGACCGGCGGCCGGGCCGCCGGCGTCGGAAGCCGAATGGGGGACCGGAATTTCCGGTCCCGTTTGAGAAAACCGGCCGGCCAGCTGGCCGGCCGGATGTCATTAAAACCAAGGGAATTAATCCCCCGGCCTTCACATAAAACCCCCCTCTTTATGAGGGGGGAGCGGTTCCCTTGAGGGGGGGGGGGCAGGAGGCCCCCCCCCCCGGTTTTCCATGAAGCGGGCCCCCAGGAGGGGGGCCGTTGTTTAACAAAACGGCGCGGCATAGCCGCGCCGCCATTTGAAGAAGCGGGGGCTTGATTGCCCCCCGCGTGCCCACCGCGTGCGGCCCCTCGCGGCGCCCCGCCGCCGCGGCTCCCCGCGCCGCCGCGCCGCCGCGCCGCCACCGGCCTCCGCCGGCCGCCGCGCCGCCGCCGCCGCCCCAGGGGGGGGGGGGGGGTCGGGCCGGGTCGGCCCGGACCCGGACCCCCCCGTTTTGAACCTGTTTCGGTCTTTTGGCCATATCTTGAGCCTCAGACCTCCGAATGACGAACCGTCTGCGGCAACGCGATCCTTGGATCGAGACGGTCGTTTCGGTATATCGCACTCAAGGTTTCGGTTTACTTTGAGTTCGGCTGGGTTGGTTCGTTCACGAAACCAACCGGGCCTTCGGAGCGGAAACGCTCATATCTTGAGCTACGGACGTCCGAACGGCGTGCCGTCAGTTCTGATAAGTTCCTCTTAATGAGACGGATCTTTTGGTATACTCCGCCCGAGGTTTGTACGCAGGTGGAGTACGGCCGGGTTGGTTCGTTCACGAAACCAACCGGGCCCTCGGAGCGGAAACGCTCATATCTTGAGTTCCGGACGTCCGATTGACGTGCCGTCGACTTTGATGGAATCCTCTAAGTGGGACGGAACTTTTGACATACTCCGCCCGAGTTTTGGATACAGTTGAGATATGGCCGGGTTTGGTTCGCTCACGAAACCAACCGGGCCCTCGGGACGAAAAGACTAATAACTCACAGACCGGGCGTCCGATTGACGCGCCGTCTGTTGCGTTGAGACTCCTTTGACGAAGCGGACGTATGTGGCACTCCTTCGTTGGAATTTGAGATACTTGGAGTATCGACCAGTAGCTCGTGGGGTGGACCCTCCCGGAGACGAGCGGGCGGGGGAGCGCTTGGGTGTAGCGGCGGACCTGTGGTACTTGACAGTGGTGGTGCGCTTGGATGCAGCAGCAGACCTTTGGCGGTGGAGCGCTTGGTTGTAGCGGCGGACCCACGATACTTTACGGAGTGTGTGTGCTTGGTTGTAGTGACAGACCCGCGACGGTGGAGACGTGCGTGCGGAGTACGGAGACCGTGTAGCCGACTGAGACCTGATGACTGCTTGACCGACTCGACTTGGAGTGAGTCGACTAGCCCAGTGGACGGAGCGCCCAGTAGTTGGCAGCAGACCCACGGCGGATGGAGCACCTGGTAGTTGGCAGCAAACCCGCGGTACTCGTCAGAGGAGTACCTCAGTAGGCTATTTGGGTGAGCGCCCGGTATTTGGCGACAGACCCTCAGCGGACGGAGCGCCCGGTAGTTGGCCGCAAACCCGCAGTACTCGACAGGAGGAGTACCTCAGCAGTCTTAGGTTAGTGAGCAGTACCTCGGAGTCGTGACAGGACCACTGTACACTCTAGAGTCGGAGCTCTTCAGTAGTTACGGTTTCGATAATGAAAATCCTGGTTTGAGCTGAGTCAATGATCTTTGTGTTTCCTCATGATTGAGATGGGTCGCTTGATAACTTAGGTATATGTATGGGCATATACCTGGGTAATGGTTATCCGTTGATTTCATAAACTTGTTATAAACCATGTGAACTTGTACTGTTTTCCTGTGTGGATTTACTGTTTACTCTTCTTTGTGGAATGGGTTGTTCTTGGGCTCGGTGTTGGAGCCGAACGGAAATTGGTGACATAGGTATATGTATGGGCATATACCTAATCAATACTGGATGTTACTTCGTGATTGTATCCTTCTTGTGGTTTATCCTTTGTGGATTTCGGGAGACCTTCGAGGGTCTCGGGGTCCCTACTGAGTATCTTATACTCACCCCTGCATGGGCTATGCCCGCACTTCGTTGTGTTGGTTGCAGACGACGGACAGCGCTGACTGTGGTTGAGGCTTTCGGAGTAGGTCGGTACCCGGAGGAGGACCACTGAGCGGGACATGCTCGGAGCAGACAGTTGGACCCGAGGAGTTGTGAGCTATCTGTACCTACCCTTCAGGTAGGACCCGTGGTGGACGATCCAGGAGCTGAGCCATCTGTACCTACCCTTCAGGTAGGAATCGAGGAGGACGTCCCAGGAGCCGCTTGTACTTTCAGTTGCTGTTTTCCCTTTCGAGTTGTACTTTACTTTCAGTTGGGCTTGTATTCCGGCCCCCTTTACTTTTCTGCACTTGTAGTTACTTTCCGCTTGCTGACTCTGTGGTGGTTGTTACTTATAAAGGCAATGCCTTCCCTGTTTACCGGGATTATACGCCTTGGTACTAGTCGCCAGCCCCTGGCCTATGGAAGGCGGGCTTGGGGTAGTCACGGCACGGGCCCCGAGGTCGGGTCGTGACAAATTGGTATCAGAGGAGTTCGGTTCTACCGCAAACTCTGATCTTTTCTATGTGAAGCAATAATGTTTAGCGTATTGAGTGTGGTTATCAGTCCAGGGAGTCCAGTGTTGGTGCGGCGACCGACGTATCCAGACACCAGGACCCTGACTTCTGATTTCCGACTTAATGCACGAAAACATTGATTGCGTGTGTGTTTCCCAAAGGGTTTAAAGTCAGCTCAAACCAGGTCAGCTCACCAGGTATAATCGTTGACCGTGACGCAACTGTTCAGAATGTCACCATGCAGATAGTTAGCTGGAGTTCCGAGAGAGTTCTCGATGATGGCCCACCGAGCAGCGAGACTCCAGTGCAGGGCCCTTTTTCAGTGTTGGCACCTTCGGGTGGTGTACCAGCAGCACCACCACCCGTTAGGAAGAGGATGCCACTAGCTGACGGTGCACGCTAGCAGAGTGCGATGCACGAGTTCCAGCAGTAGAGGCCTCTGAGGATACGAGGCGAGACAGATTTCCCAGGCAACAGTGGACTGGATGGAGGCGGTTGCTAGAGTTCTACGCCTAGCTTGGATACTAGTAGAGCGAATGATGATCTTAGCTCCTGTTGTTTCCAGTGAGTGACCATGAGGTTGGTCCTTATAGTAATGAGGCTTCGGTACACGAACCGATACCTGGGATAGTACCTACGGGTAGTGCGCCAGCTATGTCACTACCTGTTGGTCAGCAGACACTACCGGCGGTACCGGTAGCAGAAACTCATAGGCTTAGTGCCTTACATATGTTTTAGCATCAGATATCCCTCAAGTTTCGAGGTGAGCCTGACTCGTAGGCGGCTGAGGACTGGCTTGAGGAGGTGGTTGTGAGTTTTCTGGAGCTAATACAGCTTCGACAGTACGACATGTCGGAAGCAGAGCGCTCAACGTGGCTTACCAATCAATCTTGGTACTCGTTGCTTACGTTGTGATCAGTTCTTTAGACTCGAACTTCTGAGCGAAGTGTGTCTAAGGGACATCCGAACCATTAATTTTCCTCTATGCATTTCTACCTATGCTAGGATTCTAGAGAGAACCTTTGTGGTTGTGAACGTTAGCAGTGAAAGGCAGGAAACTAGCGCCAGTCTCAGAGACTCGGGCGTGTAAAATGTTTTAGGAGGAAGAAGTGCTAAGGACAGATGAATCTGCAGGGTAGTAGACGTGGAAGAGGAGCTTGGAGAGCAGCATGTGGTGGTGTACAATTCGACATGTTACGACCACCCGACTTAGTAGTCCCCGCCAGGCTCAGGGAGCAGGAGGGCTGGGGAGGAGAATAGCTGCATTGCGGTCAAGGAGTGTGACCCAGGAGCTCTAAGAATGATTCGGGGTACGAATTATGTCTACTACGAGCTGCCATATCTATAGACATAAGAACCAATCATTCTACCCTTCCACGAATCATGTCCCAGACCTAGAGGTTCCGGGTAAGCCGTAGACTTGACCCTCACGTCTGGAGATACCTTTGGGAGGAGACTCGATAATCACACTTACGCCGACGGTGTGATTTGACCTCGAGGCGAGAGTTTCGGTTGGAATCTCTTGGTGGCAGCGTAGAGGCCTTACGACGTTGATCTGGGTATGGTTTTGATTCACAAATCATACCCCGGTTGACTGTTTTAGGCAAACGTCGGAATGGGTTTTCCTTGGTCGGCGAAAAGGAAACCCTGAGCAGCACATGTTAAACTCAGGCATAAGAGGGTGTGACCGATCACTCTTGAGTTGGTCAACCCTACCCTTGTGGCAGCAGGAGTTTTTAGTTTCAGTTCTAACCTAAAAAGGGAAACCTCTTGAGTTCGAGGGTGACGAACACGTTCTTATACGGTCTCAACCGATGAGGTTTCAGAGATGTGGCCGAGGCGGCATGTTATCTCCGAAGTTCGATGGACCCTTTTGATCTTCAGCAGGGTAGGCGAGGAGGTTTACCGCTTGACCCTACCACCTCAGTCGCACCGGGTGCATAATGTCCACCACGTGTCTCAGCAGTGGAGATACGTGTATGTTTCTTCACACGTCATCGACCTCGGGGAGTTGGACGTCGATGACAGGGCGACAAGCACAGAGGTTCTAGTAGAGAACGAGGATCGACAGGAGCAGGTTCTACGTGAATGGTTGCTTCCTCTGGGGTGCTTCACGGGTATCACGAGATCTTCAGGTGAGCATATGGGAGCGTAAAGCTCAGTTGCGTGCTCAGTACTACTTTGTTTCCCTTAAGTGTGAGTTGAAGCTTTACGGGGACGTAAATCCCTGAGGTGGGAGTAATGTAAAGACCCGTAAAATTCAAGGGAAATTTTTTCTTAATTTTCTTTAGAATTTTACAAGAGCGTGGTTTCAGACGGCACCTGATTCCGAGGCCCGGAGTGCCCGGAATCATTTTCCGAAGTTTGGCTCGGGTACGTTCAGTGAACGAACGAGCAGGAATTCCTAACTTTTGATCCGGTGCTCGAAATTGAAATCCGAGGGCACCGATGAACTCGCAGCGCCGATTTTCGCTTAAAGAGACCTTTTCGGGAGTTGCGTTTGTTGCGGGTTGAAAGTTAGTTTTGGGGTTTTTAGTTTGAGTTAAATAAAATTATGTAGAACAATTTTATTATAACTTGTTAAAACCTATCAAAGGAGGTTGGAAGTGGGACCCACACCCACTTAACCTCCCTTGGGAGGATTAAGTGTGGTGGGGCCCACACGAACCCCTAAACCTCTCAACTTCCCCCTTAAACTCCCCTCTCTCCCTCTTAAATGTTTGTAAACTTAACACCTAATTAATTACACATGACATGTTAATTAATTAAGTGTTATGTTTTGAAATTTGAAGTTTTGAATACCTTGGCTTGGTAAATAAAATAAGGAGGAACCTTATTTTATTTTGTTAGCCAACTTGTGTGGATTTCTTTTTGAGAACTCCTCCTCCATCTTCTTCAACCTCGACGAAGAACACGAAGAACGTCGTTCTCCAACGAAGAACTTCTTCGCCGAAGAACACGGTTTTTCCGCGACGCCCGACCTCCGCGACGTTGTCTTCCGCGGGACGTTGTCAAATCTTCGATATTTTACCCAAGGTAGGGGTTGTTGAATATTGTTAATTTATTCCATTTCTTGCTCGTGGATCGCATGTCTACGTGAGGCTTTTGAATATTTTATATAAGTGTTTTTGTTTAACGTGAGGGGGGCCGGACCGCATGAACACGGCCGAACCCCCCCTCCATCGTTCATGTTGTTTATTCTTGCGGGCGGAAGCAAGGTGGCGTGGTGCCGTCGCACCACGCGGATAATTGTACGTTTAACTTACGCGATGCCGTCGCGCGTGCACCATGGAAGAAACAACAAGAACGCGACGCCGTCGCGCCGCGTTGAATGAATATCAAAGCACGGCGAAGGGGCGCGGTGCCGTCGCACCGCGCCGGACGACGAACACCGCGGCCGGTTCCGGGCCGCGGCGGGATGAGGAGACCGCGGCCGGTTCCGGGCCGCGGCGGAAGAGAAGACCGGCGGCAGGGCCGCCGGCGTCGGAAGCCGAAGGGGGGACCGGAATTTCCGGTCTCGTTTGAGAAAACCGGCCGGCCAGCTGGCCGGCCGGATGTCATTAAAACCGGGGGAATTAATCCCCCGGCCTTCACATAAAACCCCCCTCTTTATGAGGGGGGAGCGGTTCCCTTGAGGGGGGGGGGGGCAGGAGGCCCCCCCCGGTTTTCCATGAAGCGGGCCCCCAGGAGGGGGGCCGTTGTTTAACAAAACGGCGCGGCATAGCCGCGCCGCCATTTGAAGAAGCGGGGGCTTGATTGCCCACCGCGTGCCCACCGCGTGCGGCCCCTCGCGGCGCCAAGCCGCCGCGGCTCCCCGCGCCGCCGCCCCCGCCCCAGGGGGGGTCGGGCCGGGTCGGCCCGGACCCGGACCCCCCCGTTTTGAACCTGTTTCGGTCTTTTGGCCATATCTTGAGCCTCGGACCTCCGAATGACGAACCGTCTGCGGCAACGCGATCCTTGGATCGAGACGGTCGTTTCGGTATATCGCACGCAAGGTTTCGGTTTACTTTGAGTTCGGCCGGGTTGGTTCGTTCACGAAACCAACCGGGCCTTCGGAGCGAAAACGCTCATATCTTGAGCTACGGACGTCCGAACGGCGTGCCGTCAGTTCTGATAAGTTCCTCTTAATGAGACGGATCTTTTGGTATACTCCGCCCGAGGTTTGGACGCAGGTGGAGTACGGCCGGGTTGGTTCGTTCACGAAACCAACCGGGCCCTCGGAGCGGAAACGCTCATATCTTGAGTTCCGGACGTCCGATTGACGTGCCGTCGACTTTGATGGAATCCTCTAAGTGGGACGGAACTTTTGACATACTCCGCCCGAGTTTTGGATACAGTTGAGATATGGCCGGGTTTGGTTCGCTCACGAAACCAACCGGGCCCTCGGGACGAAAAGACTAATAACTCACAAACCGGGCGTCCGATTGACGCGCCGTCTGTTGCGTTGAGACTCCTTTGACGAAGCGGACGTATGTGGCACTCCTTCGTTGGACTTTGAGATACTTGGAGTATCGACCAGTAGCTCGTGGGGTGGACCCTCCCGGAGACGAGCGGGCGGGGGAGCGCTTGGGTGTAGCGGCGGACCTGTGGTACTTGACAGTGGTGGTGCGCTTGGATGCAGCAGCAGACCTTTGGCGGTGGAGCACTTGGTTGTAGCGGCGGACCCGCGATACTTTACGGAGTGTGTGTGCTTGGTTGTAGCGACAGACCCGCGACGGTGGAGACGTGCGTGCGGAGTACGGAGACCGTGTAGCCGACTGAGACCTGATGACTGCTTGACCGACTCGACTTGGAGTGAGTCGACTAGCCCAGTGGACGGAGCGCCCAGTGGTTGGCAGCAGACCCACGGCGGACAGAGCGCCTGGTAGTTGGCAGCAAACCCGCGGTACTCGTCAGAGGAGTACCTCAGTAGGCTATTTGGGTGAGCGCCCGGTATTTGGCGACAGACCCTCAGCGGACGGAGCGCCCGGTAGTTGGCCGCAAACCCGCAGTACTCGACAGGAGGAGTACCTCAGCAGTCTTAGGTTAGTGAGCAGTACCTCGGAGTCGTGACAGGACCACTGTACACTCTAGAGTCGGAGCTCTTCAGTAGTTACGGTTTCGATAATGAAAATCCTGGTTTGAGCTGAGTCAATGATCTTTGTGTTTCCTCATGATTGAGATGGGTCGCTTGATAACTTAGGTATATGTATGGGCATATACCTGGGTAATGGTTATCCGTTGATTTCATAAACTTGTTATAAACCATGTGAACTTGTACTGTTTTCCTGTGTGGATTTACTGTTTACTCTTCTTTGTGGAATGGGTTGTTCTTGGGCTCGGTGTTGGAGACGAACGGAAATTGGTGACATAGGTATATGTATGGGCATATACCTAATCAATACTGGATGTTACTTCGTGATTGTATCCTTCTTGTGGTTTATCCTTTGTGGATTTCGGGAGACCTTCGAGGGTCTCGGGGTCCCTACTGAGTATCTTATACTCACCCCTGCACGGGCTATGCCCGCACTTCGTTGTGTTGGTTGCAGACGACGGACATCGCTGACTGTGGTTGAGGATTTCGGAGTAGGTCGGTACCCGGAGGAGGACCACTGAGCGGGACGTGCTCGGAGCGGACAGTTGGACCCGAGGAGTTGTGAGCTATCTGTACCTACCCTTCAGGTAGGACCCGTGGTGGACGATCCAGGAGCTGAGCCATCTGTACCTACCCTTCAGGTAGGAATCGAGGAGGACGTCCCAGGAGCCGCTTGTACTTTCAGTTGCTGTTTTCCCTTTCGAGTTGTACTTTACTTTCAGTTGGGCTTGTATTCCGGCCCCCTTTACTTTTCTGCACTTGTAGTTACTTTCCGCTTGCTGACTCTGTGGTGGTTGTTACTTATAAAGGCAATGCCTTCCCTGTTTACCGGGATTATACGCCTTGGTGCTAGTCGCCAGCCCCTGGCCTATGGAAGGCGGGCTTGGGGTAGTCACGGCACGGGCCCCGAGGTCGGGTCGTGACACGTCAGCCAAAGTTGAGGGTACCTCTTACAACCTGGGAGTTTTTATGAGAGTAGTGAGTTGACTTAAAAAAAGTGGTATTATGAATTAGCCAAATCTAACTTGATATCACTTTAGAGGAAAACATCTAGTAAATCATGTTATGAATTTAGAAGTCGAGACTTCACTCAATAGATCAATGAATCGCGAGTTAATGCAGGTAGTCAGACAAATGCCTACCTTGAATACTCTTAGTAGTGACATAGAAAAAGATTTTATACTAAGATGAGAGGCTCTAGGATCCTTTACACAAGAATACTCAAGCGACTAATTCTTCCAATTCGAGTACAGAGGGTTCCTAGAATTCGATAAAATAGTGGGAGGCATTTAAATGATTAAAATAATAAATAATGTATAAATCAGTAATCACGATAAAAATAGAATATTTTAGTTTATATTTTTATAGTAAATGGAATGAAAGTTCACAAGATAAACCTTGATAACAACGGAAAAATTAAATGTCCAAAATAGCATGAATTTCTAAGTGTAGTACATGATCTTGCACACAATAGTACTATATCGAAAATTCAAGGTGTTAGTGTCCTTATACTTGTTAAGTCACCTCAAAAATCAAGGGTGTAACATTGATTACCTGAGACACATGTCTAATCCATATGATGGTTATTTCATTTTTCTATCATCAATTTCCAATTTTTGTTGTGGCTACAACATCAGGACATGGATTATATAACATGTAGTCTCATCTCTGAGAAGCTTATGAGGAGAAAGTGAAGTAAGATATGAATTGGTGACAACTACACTAGTCATGTGTAAATTGAAAGGAAGGTTAAGATCTATCAATGTATCCTCTATCATATCATTTATACCCAATTAATCCTTTTTTTTAAGATTACAAACAAACAGAATAGAGTAAACACTTCATTACCTTTTGGGTAAGGTTTGCAAAGTTAATATGAATATTAAAGAAAGTTTAATTTTTAGTTCTTATGGAGAATAATTTTAAAGAAAAGGAAAAGGACAATGATAAGTGTAACACCAAAGGCACATTCTCAACATCCTTCAAAGAAAGAGCTAATAAATAGGAGGTTATTTACTTCGCAATTCATGAAATGCATTTATATAAGTTTAATCGTAATAAAACGAATTAAAGAAGCATGTAATCACTTATTATTTAGGGATATTCATCAATATAATGATTGTGACATACTAATTTGGTGTTAAATACAATATTACATTCACATATGTGTATTGAAATATAGTAACCAAGTAATAGAAATGTTACAAGAAGTCAATTGTATTATCCAAGCAGCCAAGAATGGGTGATTCCTAAGTCATTGGTGAGAATCACATAACTTCCAATTTCTAAGATAATTATTCTAGTAAAGATTTAATTGAGTATTAACAAAACATTAATATCACATTTACAATAGACATAAGAATAAATTATTCGATGTTTTGGAATTAATTTTGTTTTCGGTGTCTTATAGTCAATAAATATTTCAATAGTATATGAATCATAGGAAATACATGATGAATGTAAAATATAGTACTAATTTACCCAGTTATGGCAAGATAAATCTTTGTCACGAAAATCCAAATTAGAAATCAATGATATACACAGGAAAAACTTTAGGTATTATTAATTTATATACTTATTTTTGAAAAAAGGAACCTTTAGAAATAAAGGTAAGCCACAAGGATTTTGGAATTTGTTCAACAAGTGAGGATGAACTATTAAATGGAAAATCTAGTAGTAAACATACTTCTTTAGATTCATTGAATTCATTAAGGAATGGTAAAGCGAAGTATGACATATTCACGGTTAGAAGATATGAGTTTCCTTAGGTTGGCATGCTGAAGAATATATTGACCAAGAATTCATTGATCAATATAATATAGCATGGAGTAATTCCTAAATGAACATTACCTTATCTACATCAGGAAATTGAAGTTAATTAAGAGGATCAATGTTGAAGTCTTACATGTTAAAATTGATTTAGAAAATATAGTGTGGATTAATTCCTAAACACACATTTTATACATAACAGTTATGATGTAAGGAGTATCAATGTTGAAAATTGTTGAAACTTCCATTATATTTCATGAAATACATCGCAAATAATGGTGATATCCTGCAACTATATTACAACTATAGTGAAAAATGGATATCATATGAGTCATAGTATGATGGAGATCCATTATGTCATAAGACATGTGTTTAGATGAAAAGATTATGTTAGGATATAAATAAACTTTCATTAAGAAAACCACAAAGTGAATCTAATGTAATTATCCTAATAGTTACTTAAGATATTACATAAATCCCTAAGATAGAAAAGTGGTAGTCAAGTGATTGACTACATTTCTGTATAAGGGTTTACATATCTATTGGAGATAGTGGGAGCCGTACTGACTTGGTTTTAGTCAATGCTTGATATGCACATGTAGTTGTCAGAGGAACGCGTTCCACAAGTAATGTGGAAGTGGAATGTTCTGGAGACACTATGTAGGAATGTTAAAACCAGAGTGATGGGTTTTTATATTCATTTTGAATGGGTGATAAATTATTCATTGTGAATAATAATAATTCATAGATTAATCAATATATGGATATAAGATAAGATTGGAAGGACTAATTAAATTTCAGTAATGGATTCCATGTATCAAAGTGAAAAGGTAATTAATATTTTGAATACTGTGGTGAGTATTTGAGTGAGTTGATACATGGGTGCTACAAGAATGGTACAAATAAGGCTTGTTTGGTCATGAAAAGTCATTAATCCTTAATCAATTATAATTTTTATCATCATAATGAATTTTTATGATCATATAATTGACCATTTGATGTCGAGGAAAAATTTCATCGAAGGTGTCTATATGAAACAACCACAAAGGTATAATGACACCATGGGATGACAATACTGGTTTCAAGTTACTAAAATCCAGTTCAATATTAAAGTAAGAAACATGATCTTATAAAATTAATTTTTAATGAATTTTTTCCAGGTGTATATCATAGGTTAGTGGGATAACCATTGTATTCTAATTGAAATATGTTTGACAACATATGGAAAAAAGATATTGGTATTACAGATAGTTAATATCAGGATGAATGTAATTCTCCAATGATTAACTTAAAGTAGCAATTTATGTTTTAGGGAACATGATCTAAAAAGTTAGATCTAAAATATTCTTGGACCTAGTCAATCATACAAACACATAAATATTTTTAAAAAATACAAGTTGTAAAAATTTTGGTAAATAATTATTACTAAGGTCACATGGCATAAATTCTTCCAGGAAGACATGCAATGTAATAGGAGGATATTAAGTGATAAGTTAAATTCCTTATGCTTCTGTAATGCATTAATAAATTATGAAATGATAAGTACAAGGAATGATATTTCCATTATTTACTTTATAGTTGGAAAATATCAGTTCTTTTTAGGAGAAATACAAGTAAAGTAGTCAGAACTATCTAATTGTACCTGAGAAAGTACAAATTTTATGTACCTGGTAAGTAGAGAAGAAAAGATACTAGTTTTAGGGGACACAAACTAGTCTTCCATATATCAATTTGATCTAGTATCACTATTAGGACAAGGTGTTGAATGATACAAACTCATATAAGATAGTGTTAGCCTTACCTATAAAGTTGAGTATGTTGCAGATTCTAAGGCAGCTAAGAAGCAATTATTAAATGTAACGATTTGTTCCAGTTCTTATAATCTCACCTAGTAAGTAATGCTTTATCATTATAATAATTATATTACTAGTACTAGCCAATATGTCAAGTTCTAATAGTAGGAAATAATGATTTACTTGGGGATACTATCTCTTGAGAAGTTTTACTCAAGGAGATGCAGTGACAAGAAGAATAGCCTTGCGAAGGAAACATGGAAGACCTAGCTGCTAAATATGTTACTCAGTAGAAACATGATCTTTATCATGCGAGAGATAATAAGGTTTGTTATAAAGTTGGATATAGTGAATGTTAGGGTGTTGTAACAGTGGGTTCCCTAGAACCAACTTGAACATTAATTTTTATTACAATATCATGTATACATATAGTTATAAATGATGTATTCATACCATTTTAGTGTATAATTTTTTGTGTCCACTATTTAATGGTAATTTCTATAGATTAATTTTCATATCAAAAGGTTGGATCATATCCCAGGTTATAATGAATACCTTGATATATTATGACATTAATCTCAAATAATGTTCCTATGGTTTAGATACATCTTAATGGCTTGACAAGTAGATGTTTGACTATCAGGTTCTGGAGGCTCATAATAATTGATACTTATTCTCATGAATTTTTCACTTTGTGATCTCTAGTCATGAAATCATGAGGTCAAACTCACTAATATAAACACCACGTGTTTCAGGTTTCATTAGTTGTTCCTATTTACAAACATATTTATTGGTCTCCTAATTAGATATAATTACCATTTTATGCCATTTGATCATGTACATTGATGCAAAGAAAAAACCATGATAATGAAATCATGGTGAGGTATATTGTTTTGGGTGAATCATTGGAGGCATGGCATTGGTTTAATGGTGAATAAATGGTTTGTCGCTTCCAAGTTAAGGAAGTAATATATCACATGTCTGGTTTATCATAATGGTATTACCCTTATAAGTCTTTTGAAAAATTAGTTGAAATATAAATCCATCTGGTTAGATTAACAAATAATAAAGAAAGAAAAGGGAAAAGTCACATGTGTGTTTCTTTCATTATAAGATATGTAAAGACAAAAAGATTACAGTATAAAACATGTGTTCATAGTTTCATTTTCATTTCCATGTCAATCATTATATATTTATGGGCCTTGATGGGTTTCTAGACTCCACTGTTGGTGCATGGGTTTTATTCACTACTATTAAGATAAGGGCCTAGAAGGTCACACATAATAGCATATTCAAGAATCCTCTATATTCATTTGAATAGGTATTTTGGACATGGTGGGATCCAACACAAGGTCTGAGTGTTGTCTAAGTTATCTATCACCAACAAATAAATAAATTCATATTATTCAATTAAGGAATAATTGATATTTATTTTTTTATTTAAATTATTTACAAGTTATGTCAATAAGAGGAATAATATTAATTGAATGAATATTATTATAATATTTCAGGTTCGTTTAATATTAGTGGGAATTACGAGTCTTGTTAAAGACTTAAGTTTATCATGTAATATTATATATATATATATATATATATATATTACAACTATGTGATAAATTATAAATAATATTTACAGTTCAGTTTATTTCATCAAAATTTTTATTTAGTGGATGTTGAATTCCCAGTGACTGGGGAACCCTACCAGGTATCTTGAATATATACTATAATTAGAATGAGTCTCCTTAATAACCATAAATATTCATTAATTTTTGAATGGTAGCCTCTTTATCCTCCAGATTTATAGAGACATATTCTCTCTCTCTCCCTCAGTGAAGATCTAAGAATGCCTTCAATAATTGAAGGTAGAGGATCGTGGTGATCTTTGGGTTGTGAAAGACATCATGGGATCACTGTGATAGAACCCAAAATTTACCAATTGACATTCCCATAAATTTTTAAGCATGTTGGGACTATCTTGAGGGATTTAGATTTTGATCCTTCACACAACAATCACTGATGAAAAGAAGATCTTGAACACAACTAAAAATCTAAAAAAGGTATGTTTTCAATTTATGTTTTTGGGATCAGTTTATTTTTCATGAGATCCTCGGACCATAACGGGGCTCGGATGTAATAGCCAAAGCTTACACGATATGCTTCTTTTTTAAGTAATTCCATAACGTGCGATGTACATAACACCGAGTTCAAGCGCAACATGACCTATCAGACTAGCCATTTGAAAAGTGGTTATAAATAATATTAACCAAATTTTGAATTTTATATATCCCATAAACTTTTAACATTCATATTTCATGTTTCTTAGACATAATATAAGGACAAAATTAATTTTTCAGATAAAAAAATATTTTTCAAAAAATGTAGGTTTTCCTACTTTTAATGGAGAACCCTTTTTAAATAAAATATTTGAAAATTATAAATATTAAATTTGATTAAATTAAATTATTCTTTAGAAGTGGGACATAAAAATTTATTTTGGATAAATATTTGGTACTTTTATGATAACTTTCATATTTTGATGAATAATGAAAAATACTAAATTTTAATTGAAAACGAATTTTTTGATCGAAATAATTTATAATGCTAAATTATATATTTGAGTTGTTTTAAATTATAATAATTTTAAATTTTTAACATTTAATTTAATTTAGTTCAATGTAATTTCATATTTTAATTGGACATAAAAACATTTCAATATTTTGATAGTTTTTACTCCTTAAAAACCCGCTCTCTTGTTTTGGAAATAAAAATTAATTTTAAATTAATTTAGGCCAATTATGTTTTTTGAATTTGGAAAAACTGATTCCATATTTGGAATAATAAGGTCAAGATTGTGTAAATAAGTACCTTTTATTTTTGGAAATTATGAATAGTAACTTTAGTAATTATTTTTATTTACCATGGTTAAAGGGTAAATCAGTTAACCAAGGGTAAAAAATTAATATTATAATAATATTAAACTACCGTAAAACATTCCTAATACTATTTTATGAGATATTTACTACCATGGACATCCTTAGGATTATTTAAGGACCACAATGGACCACTTGGTTGTGATAATGACATGTTATACGAATTAATTTAATGTGAAGATAATTATAACATAAACATGCATCTTTTACAAAAACAATTTTAATATATTGTTATATGATTGAGATATTTGAATATAAATATTAATTATAAATAAAAAATTATTTCCTACATTGGGGTATTTTATTAATAATTTATATACATTAGATAAATATATTTATTTATGACACAATGATGATGCAGTGATTACCTTATTAATGAATGATTCAAATAAATGAATTTATAAATATTAAAATAAATGTAATTTGAAAATTTTTATTCCATCCAAAAATTTTATGGATTAAATTTACGTATTATGGATGAGTTAATTCCTTTTTTCATAGGAATCTAGTTGTTATGACTTTAATAAAAAGAATTACTAAATAGTGTAAAAATTGACATAAATGAGTTTTTAAAACAAATACTATTTTATTAAATGATATAAAAATATTAAAAATATAATATTATTCCAAAAAACTTATATAATGTTAAAAATTCCATTAATTATCCACTTTAGGTTCTCTGTGAATTTTATTGTAACTAAATTAGCCCTATAGTATAAAAATAAAACAAGACATGGAAAGTGTTAAACAGTTTGACTAAGGGTTAATCCCAAAGGATAAGGTTAATTTCAGGAACTAAACTTGTCTAAAAAACATTGTACGAGTGGATATCGACCCATACTCGTAATATAATCAAAATAAATTACTTTGGAGCTATTAGAAAACGGAAATCAATTTATAATAAATTAATATTTCAAGATTTTCCTAAAGTGCCCCTCACGTATCTTAAAAAACAACACTTCTCCTTATCTTTAATTCACAAATCCAAATCCATTTTTATCAGCCAATCCCAACCTATTTCCCCTCCCAACATACCTAATATCATTCTAGTGGTTACAATTTGGTCTTAAATCCATCCTAAAGAGTACTTTTGTGAAAATCAAAATGAGACACCCGAAAGGAGGTTATTGTTTTATCACCTCTTTCAAAGTTATTTTTTTCTTATACTTCCTATTTCTATGTTGTTTCCATAATAAAATAATAACTCAAGTACCTTAAAAATTCTGATATGTTTTTAAAATTATGGGACAACCATATTACTCCATTTAACCATCCTACTAAAATCAATATCACCATGCATGCATACGTACGGCTTACCATCTCAACGCTGTGGTGTAAATTGTTTTTCATGTACACTTTATTTCTATGGGTATAACGTTTAATATAATGGATTTCAATAATAACATTAAAATTAAAATATTTATTGAAAATTCATATTCCATCAAATTCTACACCATCTAACCATTAAGGAAATGATACCATCGCTTGCGCGTACGTACAACTTACCGTCGCCACAACGCGAGGAGACTCATCTTCATTATTCACCATCCAAGAATGATTATAAGAATAAATATTATTAATAATTATGAAATATATGAAATAATAATGCTAATGGGATAATATATATATATATATATAATCATACATATATGTCATTCACTCACTTCCATTCAATACGATAAGAAAACGGAAACAACGTTCATGCGTACGTATGACATACCATCTCCATGAACAGTGTGTCCCATTTTATTTATCTATATATTATATATATTTATATATAGAATATATATATGATATATAAATCATATTTTACATTTTTTAAGTGATTAAATTATGATCTAAGTAATATGATAAAAAATAACAAGTCAAAACATGTATGATAAAGAATGCGATTATTACCTGAAATGTTGCTTTAAATTGAAAATTATTAATAAACATGTAATGTAAATTCATAAAAGAATCATAATATGATATCATAAATATTATTATGATTCTGATATAAGTTAATAATATTTTTAAAAATATTATACAAGAGTTTCAGACACCTATAGAGAGTATCGTACCTAAGGTAAGGGTTAATTCCTCAATCTCATTATTATTCGAGATTGTTTATGTGTAAGTATTTATTGGGAAATATTTATAATCGATGTCCATGTTTCATAAAACTTTTTTCAAATGTAATCTTTTTGGGTTTCAGGGAAGGTTCACTTTAACTAGATCAACACTTTAAATGTTTTAAAGATTTATTTTTATAAATCTATTTAATTAAGGTCCTTGTTTTCAAAATGATTTTAAGGATTTATATATGTAGACGTGATTGTTTTAAAAATGTTAATTCCTTTTAAAATATTGAAAGTTGTATGGGAAACTTTTATTCAAAAATTTCATTTAAATTTTATCTTTTATAAATTGTGTGACTTTTAAATGATTTCAAGAATGAAAGGGATATTTCTCTCAAAGAGTCTTACTCATTATTTTCATCTATATTGATATACATTATTGGATTTTATTCTTGATTGAGGTTGATTAATTACAATAAAATATTCTATATTGTATTAAATGATTTATGATAAGTTTTATTATGGATGTTCTATTTTTATACCACTTATGGTTTATAGTTAAATTACTAACATATCGTATTCTAGTTTTAATATGAATCTTTATGTTAAGTTTCAACCTTTTCATAAGAGGCATGCATTGAATTTAGTAAGTGACAGGTGGGGCCCTATATAGCCCCTCGATGCATCAGTTGGTCTCTTGTGACAAACTAATGTCTTGGCACAAAGCCTTGATAGAATATTTGTGAATGGTCTTGGAAAAAGGCCTTGACATAGTGGTTATGATGTCTGACATTATGCATTCCCTCGTTATGAGATTAGTTATTGATTTTACATGTGATTATTTGACTAGTATAATATCCATGCGCATGTTTATATGGCAATGTTTTATTTATTCGTTCCATACTATGATGAAGATAATGTTTTAAAAATATAGTGTTTCAATTTTGAACCTTGCCTTAAATGTTTATGATTATTTATTACAGATTCCACTATATTGTTTATCCTTACTGAGAATATGAGCTAACCCATTTCTTATGTTTTATTTTTCCTAGGATTAATTTTTTTTTATGATTTATATACATGGTTAAACTAGATGAATAATTTCATTCTCGAAAGATTATCTATGCTGTGTTTTATGATAGAAATTATAATGTAATGTTCATGTATGTAATCTATTTTCTAAGACTGCTAAACTGATCGGTCCTTCGGGACATGATTACTTGTATCATTCTAATGTATTAAAATAATGCACCGACTTTGGGATTCTAGGGTCGGGGCTTTACAGTTTGTTTCAAAGTATGTTTAGCAATAACCTTGTAAATATATTTAGAAAACATAGAATAGGGATCATAACCCTAAGATAAAGTTTGAGGAAATTTATAGAAGAACCCCCTAGAATTTTGGTAACAATCATAGATAACCTAGGATTATAACTAAGGTGTTATGAATTGAAACTACATTCCCTTGATTATTTTTTTTTCTCCAATGAGATGTTTTTATCACCCTATGCTTTCTAGTCTTAGTTAATGGAGGAAACTAGAAGGAATTGGATTAACATTGAGTTTTTTGGAAAATATGGTGATTTTGAGCAACAAAATCAGATAATGTCTGGAGAGAAAGATATTTTGATTATGCCCAATCAGTTATAATGATATAAGATTAAAGATGTGATCTTTGATGAAATACCAAAAAATTGCATAAGAGTAAGATAATCATTTATAAATGTTAAAATTTTAAAGAATCATAGAGAAAATAAGATTTGGTTTCCTTAATTGAAAGAATAAGGGAAAAAGAACTTTGAGGAATACCTCAAATAGAGGGGAAGATGTTATATTTGTAAGAAAAATGGGCATAGAGTGACCAATTGTTATGGAGTTCAAGGTATCATTTGTGGAAATATTGGGGATTACCAAAATCATTGCCCAGACATAAGAATATACCTCTAAACCAAGGAAGGACCTATTCCATGCCAACCATCAAATTGGAAGGATTGATGTATTTATATTTTCAGATCCAAGAATTATGAATATTGAATTATATAAGGAGCATTTAATTTATGTTTTTCACTAAGGATTTTTAAGAATATGTTGAATAGTTATATTGGACAAGAAAATTGATTTAAGGGTATGATTATATGTGGAGAACATATGATTAAGGTAAATATAACCCTTGATATATTATTTATATTAATATAAAGATGTTTGGATAAAGATATATTGGATTGGAATAAGTAAATTGGATGATGATAGTTTCTCAAGAACTAATTATGGGTTTTTCAACACAAGGGTTATGTTATAATGGATAAAGTATACAAACTTTTTAAACTTAAGGAATAATTCACTATATTTTGGAACAATGAAACATGCATGTTTTCAATAAGGATATCTGATAACTCAGGTTGTTACCATGACTCAAGAGAATACGTGATGAAGGTGTTCACATGTTTGGAATGTGACAACCAATAAATTTCCTATGAGATATGTGAGATAAATTCTAAGCCTATTTGGTTCGCCTCTGTTTAATGTTTTAGATTTTTAGTTTTGGGAGGGATTGTAAGGTTATCCATTTATGGATAGTATAAGTTATACTCTAGTTGAAGTTTGTTTGATTAATGTATTATCTTACTGTAGGTGAACTTATTCATATGTGATAACCCGTGTTAACTTTTTTTGACAGATATAATGATCTATCATTCTATTTAGGGATCACATGATCTTATAACACTTCAGAAATGATAAATTAAACTTCATTTCATTGAATAAGAGATGAAGTGGAAATTGTTCATGGCATGACCAATGCTGAGATTGTATTGAAATCAAGTAATAATATATTATCATGTTTTTCAACTTTAGGAAGAGGATCATGGAAACCAAAAATGTTTTCCTAGTACTTTCTTTTGAGATGAATCAAATAGTCCCTTGGATCATTGTAATTTTATGGATTTTAGAGTGTTAAATTTATCCTAATAATATTCTCTATCACTCTACATTAGAACATGATGGTTATTTTTCTCTTCCATATCCACGTTTTCCTGCACAGAACCCTAGTATGTGTTATTTTAGGTAACCTTAATACTTACCTTTTTTTTATTTTAAAATAAAAGCCTCATTAATATATTTTTTGATGTGGGATTTTGACTAAGATATTTTGAAATTTCAAAACCCTATTTTTCAAACTAAAGTTTAAATTCCGGGGACACAATTTATTGAAGTAGGGGATAATGTAACTGTTGGACTCACCTATTTTGATAATCCCAAATCATGTTTCTTTTATATGATAATCATGTTTAATTAATATTTATAGTTTCTATCAAGTAATAACTATGTATCATTAATCTCACTGCTCTATCGATTAAGTTTACAGTGCAAAATTTCTCAATGCTAGAGGTTATCGATGAAGGTTACCATTAGAGGTTATCGATAGAGGTTACATATGAAGGTTACCACTGGAAGGTTACCAATAGAGGTTACTGCTGAGGAACCTTACTAATGAGTTATCAATGCGAGATCACTGCTACAAGTCTATCACTCAAAGGCTACTATTGTGAAGTTACCACTAAAGGTTACTACTACAAGGCTACCGATGAAGATTACCAATGAAGGCTATCCATAAAGTCTACCGATGAAATCTACCGATGAAGATTACTGATAAAGGTTACCGATAATGTCTACTAATGAAATATACTGATGAATCTACCAATGAAGCTACTGATGAAAGCTACTGATGAATCCTACCGATGAAGCCTACCGATGAAGGCTATCGATGAAGGCTACTGATAAAGCTACCGATGAACCTACTGATGAAGCCTACTATTGAGAAGGCTACCGCTACCATTCTACTGATGCCCACTATTCTAGTCCATACTTTTTCAATTTTTTAAGATTATTATAATGGTCATATTTGGTAAATTTAATGCTTTTGAAATTAATCAATGCTGATTGTAGACATATCAAGAGACCGTACCTGAAGACAGTATGAAGTATGATGGGGATCACATGTGGTTTACTTATTCCTATTTTCAGACCTCAAATATAAAATATATGATCTAGGAAGAGAAGAAAAAGAAAGAGATGAATGCACGAGAGTGAAATTTTACATGCTAGATCTGAAGAACAAGAAAGAACACTAGAACTCACACTGTGAACCCAAGAGCATCACGAAGATCATTTGGGAGAAGAAATTCATGGATTCCCCGCTATGCTTCATAAAATATACCTCAACCCAAGAAGCTGAACACTTCAGTACATGGAAGATAGAACCTGGAGTTGTGGCACTCTGTTTTAGAGACAACTTCCTGAGAAAGACTCGAAACTGAAATTTTGTCACTATAAGGAGTCAATATCTAAACTTTAAACACATAGAGATTTCTAAAATCAATATTTATAACATTATATCTATTGTGTTATTTATCTTAAATTTCTAAGAAGTGTGTTTTTTTCTATCACACACATGATATCCAGTTTTTAAACTAGAGGATACTGAAAATACTCTCACCAAACATTTCTTACACTTTGTTTGCCACATGTAACCATGGAATAGGTCTTGTGTGTGGCCTGGTAGTTTGTTTTTCCCCTGATGAACTATGGTAGAGGGTATGAGCCCTGGAATTTTTTTGAAAACTGTTGTAAAGCCTGATACAGGATGTGTATCAAGTTTACTATTAATATAAACTGCTTGGTGGAAGGTGATCACCAAGTGGAGAGGATTATGTCTCAACTTTATATTGAACCTCTTGTTTAACTTTACTATGTACTATAGTTTGTAATACTCTATTTTCTATTTTCCATTGCTTATCATTTCAAAATATAAAACTGTTTTACATTAACTCAGATAGTTAGTTTTGGTTAGTGTGTATTAGTGTTTAATTCAGTAAACCTATTTAAAATGTTGAATAAGTGTTTTACACTAATTCAACTGATAAATAATCAACCATTGAGAAACTTTTTGACCAATTGAATATTTATATCTCTACCTCCTTAATTAAATGGAGTGTTTTAAATTGGGTGGTTTTTATCATAATGTTTTAACGAAAATTTTAAGTAGGAACTCAATTCACCCACCTCTTGAGTTTCCACCCTGACCAACATTTGGTATCAGATGAGTTTTTGTTGATACCATCAGAAATATATTTTTCAAGCCTTTTCAAATTATTTTCAACTCTGATTTTAGTTGTAGCTTAATAATCTTAAAATTTCTATCATATCTGAATTTTTTTTCTTTAAATTCTAATTAGGAATAGATAACTGAGTTGAGGGTGTTGCTACTAACATGCCACCTTTATTTAATGGTACTAACTATGCTTAGTGTAAATTGAAAATTAAAATGTATCTAGAGAGCATAAGTCCTAAAATTTGGGTCACAATTAATGAACAACATGTATTATCTGCTACTGCTAGGGACACATGGTCTCAGTTGACTAAAGCTACATATAATAACAACAATAAAGAAATGAATGTATTGTACTGTGCTTTAGGTGATGAATAATTCAATAGAATATATTCCTATAAAACTGCTTATGAAATTTGGGATACATTGGCTATTTCCCATGAGGGAACAACCAATGTTAAAGAAATGATACTGAATACTTATACTATTAAATATGATAATTTTTAATTGAGTCCTGATGAACGTATCAATGAATTGTATCTCAGGTTCAATGAAATAGTAAATACCATGAGCCTTCTTGGGAAACCAGTAGACAATAAGGATCATATTATGATATTACTTCGATGCCTACAAGATAGATGGAGATGAACTTCTGTTTTTATTCAAGAATCCTGTGACATAAGAAAGCTACCAGTGAAGGAACTAATTGGAAAACTTATGATGTATGGAGAAGAGATTAAGTTGAATCAATAAGTAGATGAATAACCAAGGAAGAAACCTGTAGCATTCAATAATTCTACCTCAAAGAGAAAAGATAAAGAAAAAGTTTAATTTTCAATAGACACTTCCACAAGTGAAGATTTAGATTACAACAGTGATGATGTGATGGATCATCTCAAAAAGTTCTACCGAAATAAGAAGTTCTTTAGAAAATCAAATTATAAATGGAGGTATGATAATAATGGATTGTGAAAAAAGGATAGAAAATGGAATGACAACACCAATGAAATAATCTATTATGAGTGTAACTGAAAATGACATGTAAAGGCCAATTTCCCCAATATAGAGCTTAAGAAGAAATATGAATACCAGGGAAAGGGATATAAAAAGGCTATAAAAGATACTCATAGTGCTTCAAAAGACAGATCCAGTGGATCTAACACTTTTGATTTGAAAATAAAAATCATGCAAACATGTGTTTCATGACAAAAACATCTGAGGTAAAACTTAATTCCCCTATACATAATGCTTACCATTCTGGGAATGAAATTGAATTGAATAATGATGAATATATGACTATGAATGAACTATTTGAATATTTTGGAATGCTTGAGGATACCATTAATGAATTCAAGGATAAATATAAGATATTAAAAAGACAACATGCTTAAAATTACAATTATAAGTCTGATTTGGATATTGAGAAAGAAAAATGTGCTCATCTATGAAAAGAAAATACTAAACATAAATTATCAAAAGAGGAATTAAAAAGAGATCATGATAAGTTTAGTGCTAGTAGAGATACCTTGACATAGTTTTTAGGGAAACAAATTGCTCCAAAATACACAAATGGTTTAGAATATCAACTATTAAAAAGAAGAATTATTAAGAACAAATCTGTTCCAAGAAGTGTATTTCAAGGGATTATCGAGATGTATCTCTCAGTAGCTAGGAGTGTAGGGGAAGGGTTCCCATCAATCTTCGGTGCTTCTGGGGGGTATTCTGGTGGGATACCTTCGGCATCTGGTGGTCCTTCTACTGCGGTGGGTGGGGGTTTGGAAGGGATCCAAAAGGCGAAATCTTTCAAGGACGCACTCTATGGGGAGGCGGTTTGTGGGGATGTGGTGTTGGATTTTCTTGAGTTGAGTTGTGTTCCTCCGATTCGGATGGATCAACGTAGGACATATTTCTTGGATGGGGCTCCGGTGGTGGTGATCTCTGGGTAGGAGTTGGATTGTGTGGAAGATTTTCATTATCTAACGTTGTTTGTGAGGTTCAGTCCAACGAAGCCGTCTCTGGGTGTGTTCAAGGATTTTATAGAGTCCTGGGGTCTCCGTCAAAGAGAAGCAGTTTCCGAGTTATCACGGTTCACATTTAGCATCCACCTAATATCTAGGGAGGATTTTGTGTGTGCCTGATCGAGGGAGGGGAGGTTCTGTGGATCTCTTCACTTTTCTCTATATAGGTGGGCTTAGGAGTGCCACTACGGAAAAGAGTCATGCATGGGTGTAGTGCGGATAAAAATTCCAGGACATTTTCTGAATCTTCACAATACATAGATCTTGAAGTCGGTGGGGAATGAATTAGGGAATTTTCTGTGTGTGGATGTGAGGACATAGAGGTTTCTAGAATCATTCAATCCGAGGATCTATGTTGAGATGAATCTTGCAATGAAATTTCATCCTCATATTTTGATTCAATCTCTGGAGGGTTTTGCATGGTGGTAGCAATTGGTGTTCCAATATCCTCCAAGGTTCTGTTCTACTTGTGGGTTTTATGGTCAAACGGTGGAATTCTGTAGGAAAGGTAAGAGGAACCTTCAGACCTCGGATGTCCCTCAGAGGTTTCCTCATCCAGAACTAGTTCCTGGTCCTCTGGATAGCTCCGGTAGATCGAAGGGATTGCAATTCCGGTAGGTAGCGATGAAGGCGTTGAGGGTTGTTGCATCTCCATCCTCACTGGAGGAGATCAGAGACATCACATTGAAAAACATGTAATAAGTTTAATATTTTTTTGGATTCAGGTCGGGAAAAAAGATTGTTTTTTTCGGAAAAGGGGAAGGCGGTCAGAGGGGTGTCAGCCTCCGTCGTGATGCCTAATTTGTTACCGTTGGGACCTACGGAGGCCACGCCAGTGGTAGAGTTTCGGGGTTCAATTTAGTTGGTTCCGTCAATGGATTCTCCCCGCACTTCCAAAGGGAAATAAAAGGTGATTGAAGATCTTCTACTAAGATTATCTTAATGGTTGCCTCCCCCCATGTCTGAGGTACGAGTATCTTAAGTGATTTCTTCGGGCTTGAGGAATATGTTGTTGTTAGAAATGATAGATGTCTCTTTGAAATTTCTTTCATGCATGACTAACAGAGGACCTTTTGAGGTGGTATAGAAAGAATTAGTCATGTTGTGCAACTCTCCACATAGACGGTTTCTAGTCTCCTTGCTTCTAGAGGAGGTGTTGCCTTCGACTCTACCCATAAGGGTTGGGAACCAGTTCTCTCTATTAGAAGATGAGGATAGTCTATTGAGGAAGAAGGTCTTCGTTCCGAAGAGGGGTTACTCCTATGAGGGGCCTTCCAGACCGGTGACAAGATTGATATCCAAGGAGGTTGGTGGCATGGAGTTTTTCATTCTGCATTCAGGTAACAATGGCCGAAGGGCAGGAAGTTACATTCTGTAATGGCATCGGTGATTATTTAGAATGATCAGGGTTTATGGGGAAAGGAGAATTGTGCTTTCATTTCTTCATAAGCAAGAAGACTTGGATCTCCGATGGAGGTTGTTGTGGAGCTTAAACAGGATCTAAGTAAGTTTAATGGTTTTGAGAAGAGGCCGGGGTTTGGGTGTCACTTACATGGACATCCAGGGAACATGCATATTTGGGTGTTCTGGAAGAAGAATCTTCAAGTGGAGCTTGTGCTGGTGACTGAGCAGTGCATCACTGTAAAAATCAATTTCATAGGTTTCGAAGTGTTGTTCTCTTTTGTGTATGATAGTGGGCATAGTTTGGAAAGGCGCTACTTGTGGGATTACCTTGGATCCTTTGACGCGAATGGGTTACCTTGGTTTGTAGGTTGGGAATTTAGTTTTATGGTTGACATATCGGAAAAGAAGGGGGGGGGGGTAAAGGGTCTGTAATTAGGGTATGGTCGATTTCATTAATTTCATTTCCATTAATAGGCTTCTGGATCTGGGGTTCCATGGGAGTAAGTATACATGGTGTAATAACTGTAGAGGCGATATCCGGATATGGTGTAGGTTGGATAGATTCCTCCACAATATTCAGGTCCATGGATCCTTTTTCAGATATTCGATCTCGCATCTTACCCAGGCTCTTTGGGATCATTCTCCTCTGCTAGTGGAACTAAATATGGGTACTGCGGTCAGTAAGGAATTCTTGTATTCAGTGGATTGGGACATTAGGTAGGGGTTCTAGAAAATGGATAAGGAGTACTAGGAGCAGGAGATTGAGGTAAGATCTTGGGTGGGACATTCTATACATCTGAAGTAGCTCAAATCAGATATCATCAGATGATCCAGGACTATTCGTTCTTCAGTTGATTCAGTGGAGATGCTTTAGGGGGAAATTTACCGGCTAGAAGGGGTGCTTCAACATAACTGGGATGATGCAGTCTTCTTACGCTTAGGAGACAAACATGCCTTTCTCACTGAACGCTTGTTGGATGTAGATGGGGCCTCAGATAGAGATCTAGAGTACGGTGGCTCAGGGAAGGTGATATGAACAATTGGTTATTCCATGCTTGCTTAAAGGAGCCATTAAATTCAAAGGTAAATATCAAGTTAGAAGATGGTTCTTTCACCTATGCTATGAATGTCGCTGGAATGATGGTGTTGGAGTACTTTGAAAAGCTACTTGTAGGGGATCGGGTAGAGGCTTGGTGGGGGAATGATTTTCAAAGTGAGCAGGAGGTCTTCATTCGGAATATTTCCAATAGGCTTGATGGAAGGAACAATGAGAGTTTTAAGTATTTAATGTTGGGTGGGGAGGTGTGGGAGGTGGTTAGAAACCTGTCTCCAGAGAGTGCTCTGGGGCTGGATGGTTTCCCAGGGGCCTTCTATGTGGCAACATGGGGGCATGTAGGACCTTCAGTTATTGAGGCAGTCCATGACTTCTTTCGAAGGGGTGCCCTCAATAGGGGTATGTGTGCCTCCAGGGTGGTTCTAGTTCCAAAGGTAAAAGATCCAACTTCTATCGTCTAGTACAAACCAATATGTCTATGCAATGTTTCCTATAAGATTTTGGCTAGTCTTCTAGTGATGAGGTTGAATAGGGTCATCCCGAGTATTATTTATCAAGAACAACATGGGTTTATCCAAGGATGAGGGATGCAAGGGGAAGTGGGAGTGGCCCAAGAGTTGTTGGAGGATGTAAAAAAGAAGGTTTGGGGTCCATTTTTGTGATACAGGTGGATATGGATAAGGCTTATCGTAATCATGAATGGAGTTTTATTATTTGGGTAATGAGGAAGCTCGAGTTCCATGAATGGGTTTGAGATTTATGTTTCTGCTGCTTTTCTTCACCGTGAATTTCTATTTCTCTCCTAGGAAAGGGGTTTGGCTTCTTCAAGAATGTGAGGGGGTGAGGCAAGGGGACCCTATTTACCACTCAATATTTATCATTTATTAGAAGGAACTATCTCAAAACATTCATAGAGGGCTGATGGACTAGAATATTCTTCCCTATTTATCTCAGGCTTCGGATGGTTCCTATTTTCATATTATGTTTTCTGAAGACATCGTTATTTTTCTGAATGACAGGAGGTATTCATTTATCTATTTCATGAAAATTACGGGGATCTATGGTAGTATAAGTATTCAATAGGTTAATGCAAAGAAGAAAAACGTAGTTATTTCTAATAAATTCTCGAGGAGAAGAGCTCAGAGCATCCATGAAATTATGGGTTTTCTGCATAAACAACTTCTTATGATGTATCTATGGGAGCCCCTTTATAATGGTAGGGTGAAAAAATACTTCTTCAAGTTCCTCATTAATAAAATGGTTGGGAGGACTTATAACTAGAAAAACAAGTTTCTTTCTTTTGGAGGTCGGGTGATGTTGATCAATAGTGTGCTTTCCTCTACCCTAATGCATGTATTTTCAATAATTTATCCTCCTAAGGGGACTATTTCTACTATAGAGATGATTCTCAACATATTTAATTAGGATTCCAATTAAAAGGTAAGGTCTCATTTGGCCTCATGGACTATGTTGGCCAAGCCGGCTGAGGAAGGAGGGGTGGGACTCCAAGATTTAACAGTACCCATGCACACTATGCAAGCTCGATTGTCTTGGGACTATCTTGTGAGGAAATTGATGTGGGAAAAAACTATGAGAATTAAATATGGCTTGTATTAGGAGGAATGGGATGGTACGAAATTATCCAGGTTGGCGAAAAGAGTTTTATATCACCTAGAGATTCTATAGGATTCCTCTTAGTGGATGGTTGGCTATAGGGATATTAATTTTTGGAGAGATGAGTGGCTTGGGGAGAAGCTGATCTTCTCGGGCTACCCAGATCTGGAGATATCGGTGAAAGAGGCCTACCAATATACCAGGTTCTTATATTCCACTATTAACTCGGATCAGAAGGAAGTATTCAATGAAATGGTTTTTTCTGAGGAAGAAGATCGAGTATGATTCATTGAGGCTCAATAAGGATGTTTTAACAGTTGGGATTATCAAGGTCTTGTACAGTAGGATGGGATCTTGGATGAGTGGGGAGATCTCTTGTGGTGTAAGGAGGTTCCCTCAAATATTAATTTCCTCATATGGAGAGTGCGGAACTAGGCCTTTCCTATAATGGATAATATTCAGAGGAAAGGCATTCAGCTAGCATCCCGATGCTATTGCTGTGCATTTCCTCAGACGGAGTCGATACTTCACCTGTTCATCAGGGGTGAATGGGAGCATTGTTGCTGGTCTAAAATGGATATATGGGGTAAGTACAAGGCTGATTTTAATTATTTAAAAGAGTTTTTTGAGGGATGTTTCTCGGGAGCTGAACATAACGGGCTAGAAAACCGGATTCGCAGCATCACGATTATATCAATTTTTTGGTCCCTGTGGGTGGCATGAAATACAGTGAGATGGGATGGCATGTATTTTGTATCTCTTCATCTGGTGAAAATGAAGGGTCTTCTACATGAATTTAATTATTTATTGAAGGGGGGGGGGGTGAACCATAATGCGGTATTTAACTCTATTATCAGAATAGTGGGGCATCTGAGGTTACAGGGGGGCTGTGTAAGATGGCACCCTCCGAGTAACAGTTTGAACTCAATGTGAATGGTTCGTGCATGAATAGACTGATGAGGGGAGGAGGGATGGTGTAGGATTGAAGTGGCTCGGTGTTAGCAGCCTTTAGAAGCTATCATGGATTGAGAATCTTGTTGGGTGTAGAGGGTCTGGCGTTGTTATAGGGCACTATGGTACGCAAAAGGTTATTGTTGCGAGTTTCAAAAGTGGAATCAGACTCATAAGTATTGATTAGAGCACTTCAAGGGAACGTTGAGGTACCCCAGTGTTTAAATTACATCATTCGAGGTTGTTTAGTGGAAACTGGTAATGGAAGTGTGGTTCGACATATTCCTAAGGAGGCCAACTTTGCTGTGTATTCTCTCTCTTAAGGGAGTAGCATTAACGATCCCTTGGTGGTTCTCGAGAGTAGGGACTCTACCCCAGGAATGTATTGGTGTGATAATTGGGTAATAATTAAGGATTCATCATTTTATACCTCCTTGAAATGTCTTGTATGTCTCTTATTATTTGAATAAAAAAATAAATGTTCGATGTGTTCTAAAATATGGACAGTTCACTATAAGTTCATGTTCTGTACCTTCTTTTGATTTTTTTAAAGGATCTAAAAAAGTATTCATGTATAAAAAAATATCTATTGATGATAGGAAATTTATAATACAAATATGGGTTCCCAAAGAGTTACTTTATAACCTCTCTACACCCATGAAAATCTGGGTACCAATGTTACCCAATGCTTAATCTGTTTTGTAGGAAAATTGTCTAAAGGGATCCTGTAAAAATCTATCATATTTGGAAAGTGAATGTTCAAGACATATGATAGGACACTATTCATTATTCAAGAGCCTAATTAATGTTTATGGTGTACATGTCACAATGGTGATAATTCTAAGGGGAATATCTTCAGCTTATTTCAAATTGGTAACCTTAATACTGTATTAATTTCAAAAGTAATTTTTGTTGATGGGTTAAAGTACAATCTACTTAGTATCTCTTAGTTGTGTGATGATGGATTTAATGTTAAACTTTAAAATGATTCATACAATGTTTATTTTTCTAAAACTAATTTAATATTCACAACTATTAGAAATGAAAATTTATATGCTGTTGATTTAAACTCTTTAGAAAGGCATAATGTTTCTTGTTTAAATGATTTTCATAAAGAATATTGGTTATGGGATAGAAGATTAGGACACTACAATGTGAACTCACATAGGAAACTAACTAGGAAAGGTTTAGTTAGAGACTTACCTAAATTGGAATTCCCTCTTAACAAAGTTTTTAATCCTTGTCAAAATGGGAAAACAACACAAAGTTTCTTTCAAACCAAAGAAAGAAGTTTCAACTTCTCAACCGCTTGAGTTGGTTCACAAGGATTTGTTTGTACCATCTAGAGTTTCAAGTTTAATTGGGAATCACTATGTTTATGTTCTTGTAGATGATTTTTCTAGATACACTTGGGTATAATTTCTATCTCATAATAGTGAAGCATGTTCTTACTTGATTAAATATTCCAAGTATGTAGAAAATATTAGTGAACATAGAATTAAGACCTTGAGATGTGATCATGGACGTGAGTTTGAAAATCAAGAGTTTGAATCTTTTTTCTCACATAAAGGATATAATAATAATTTCTCTTCTCATAGAACACCTTAACAAAATGGAGTTGTAGAAAGAAGAAATAACACACTTCAATAGATTTCCTGAACTATGCTAAATGAGTAAAACCTGCCTATCTATTTTTGGGCTGAAGCTGTAAATAAATATTGTTACATTATCAATAGAGTCTTAATTAGAAATGTTCTTAAGAAGACCCCTTATGAGTTATGGAATAATAGGAATCCTAAGGTTAATTAATTTAGTTTTTCTGGTTGCAAAGTCTTTATCCTTAACACTATGGACAATATTGACAAATTTGGTTCCCAAAGTGATGAAGGAATATTTCTAGGTTACTAAATATCTAGTAAATCCTATAGAGTATGCAACATGATAACCAAATGTGTGGAAGAATCAATTCATGAAAAATTTTATGAGACAAATCCACATGAACCCAAAACCTCTCTTGAATATCTTGAGGAAGACATGTCAATTCTAGACCATAATGATAAAGATAGTGAACCCCCAGTGAAAACAACTAGTTCTGGAAATTTTCTTGAATGAGAGCATATTTAATCTGAACCTATAGACAATCATGAGGAGTCTAGTCCAACCCTTCCGAGAGATATTTGAACTCTAAAGAACCATCCTTTTGATGCTGTAGTTGGTGATCTAAATAGAGGGACACAAACTATAGCTTCTATGAGAAACTAGGTTAAACATCAAGCTTTTTATTCACAGCATGAACCCAGAAATATTAATAATTCTACCAATGATGAATTTTGGGTGATAGCTATGCAAGAAGAATTAAATTAGTTTGAGAGAAACAATGTTTGGGAATTAGTAGAAATACCTAAGGACACGTTGACCATAGGCACTAAATGGGTATTTAGAAACAGAGATGATGAATCTAGAAATATAGTTATAAATATGGCTAGGTTAGTTGCACAAGGATATAGTCAAGAAGAAGGAATAGACTATGAGTAAATCTTTGCACCTGTAGCCAAACTATAATCCATTAGGACACTACTTTCTTATATAGATCATCTTAATTTCAAACTTTATAAAATGGATGTTAAAAGCACATTTCTAAATGGGTATATAGTTAAAGATGTGTTTGTTGAACAACCCCTGGCTTTACAAATCCCTATTTTTCAAATAGCGTGTTTAAACTTTTTAATGCTTTATATGGTTTAAATCAAACTCATAGAGCATGGTATGATAGACTTAGTTCTTTTCTTATTTCAAAATATTTTACTAAAGGGATAACTGATCCTACCTTTTTTATTAAAAGTATTTACAAAGATATTTTAATAGTACCAATTTATATAGATGATATTATCTTCTCATATTCCAAAAATTCTTTATGTACGGATTTTGCAAAGATGATGCAAGATGAATTTGAAATGAGTTTAATGGGGGAACTTAAAATTTTCCTTGGATTTCAAATTTTTCAAGATAAAAATGGTATTGTTTTAAATAAATGTAAATATACTAAGGATCTGTTGAAATGTTTTGGTTTGGATAGCAATAAAGGTAGTGATACACCTATGAGTACCACTGGTAAGTTGGATGCTGATGAAAAAAGTAAACAAGTGGATCAAACCAATTATAGGGGTATGATTGGGAGTTTGCTCTATCTTACTGCTAGCCGACCTGATATTATGTTCAGTGTATACATCTGTGCTCATTTTCAAGCTGATCCCAAAGAATCTCATTTAACTGATGTTAAAAGTATTTTTAAATATCTTAAGTATACTGCAAACTTAGGACTATTTTATCCAAGAGGTAAATAATTTGATTTAATAAGTTGTTCAGATTCTGACTTTGCTGGTTGTAATTTAGATAGAAAAATCACCTCTGGAACATTTCACTTTTTGGGAAAGTCACTATTATCATGGTGTAGTAAGAAAAATAATTCTATTGCATTATCCACTGCCAAAGATTAATATATAGCTGCTAGTAGTTATTGTGCTCAAATTATATGGATGAAACACACTTTACTAGAACATAGATATCCATTCAAACATGTCTCTATAAACTGTGATAATACAAGTGCTATTAACATTTCTAAAAATCCAGTATCTCATGCTAGGACAAAGCACATTGATATAAGACATCACTTATTGAGAGATCATTATCAAAGAGGTGATATCACTCTTGAATTTATTGGCAGTGAACATCAATTAGATGATATATTCACAAAGCCTTGGAATTTTGAGAGGTTAAATTACATCAAACATGAGTTAGGTATGATAAACTATTAGACCTCATCATTGGACCTCACCATTAGACCTCATCGTTGGACATCACTGTTAGACCTCACCGTTGGACCTCACCATTAGACCTCACTGGTCACCTCACCATTAGACCTCACTGTTAGACCTCACAGTTCAACCTCACCATTGGACCTAACCATTGGACCTCATCATTAGACCACACTGTTGGACCTCACTATTAGAACTCTCCATAGGCACCTTACCGATAGTCGAACTTACTTTGGTCTGGGACATAACATTTTTTCTACTAGAATCTGAGACATTTTAATCTTATTTATTTCTTTTATTCGAATTGTGTTTTAATACATAAATGATAAAAACAAAGTACAACCCACATTTCAATCCACTTAAAACTCTCTCCCGGGCCTCTTGCTCCGGAAGAATTGAACCTAACCTCCTATTAAAACCCTAGGACCACATCAAATCACAATGGAAAGGGTAAAGAGACCTATGGTTGTTGATGAAGGAGATGTATCAAACCGTAAGAGACCTTGAACTGGGTCTAGTAGTGGAAGCAAGGTTGTGGAAAAGCTAATCAATCCACATTTTTTGAAACAGAAATTGTGGTTGAAAAGGAATTCTGTTCGGAATGACTGTTGTCAAGAAGGTCTCTAGTGCTAAAGGCAATCGAATCTCAGGATTGGGTAGAGTGTTTTGAAAATAACAATGGCCCATATTTCCCGAATCTAGTAAAGGAATTTTATGAGTTTCTGAAGTTCGAATAGTCCATGAAAGAGAACCGATTGACTTAAAAGGTAAATGGTGTGAGTGAGAGCTTCCCTTCTATTGAATGGGAGGAATGCATAAGAGTCCCTCATGAAGGAATATTCAATTACTACTCTAGAGTAGTGCCTCCCACTATTGAGTTCTTCTGCTATGAAGAGGCTCTGGCCAAACTGATAGGGAATGGGATCCCTAGGAAGGTAATTGCTGCTGATATGGAAGGGGAAAACATATTTATTTTTAAAAAATTTCAACATGTTTTGTATCCTAGGAGAGGGGAATTTGCTAATTTGAGGTATCAAGACATATTTTTATTGTATCTGTTAAATCATGGACAAATGATAAATCTTTGTAGGTTGCTGATGGTTCAGTTAGAGGATATGACTAGGCCAAGTTCAAAATCAAATGCTTTGTTTCATTCCAAGTTGATATCCTTAATGTTGAGAGTGAAAGGTGTTACTGGAGATAAGGAAGAAAAAGTAGTTGTAATAGAAAACATTTTCATTACCAAAATGATTTTCATGTTTATGAAGATAAATTGGAATCCTTGGAAAACGGAATGGGTGAATGATGAGGAAAAGATGTATGAGGAATTCAACCCTCTTACCAATCCTAATAGGCCAAAGAATAAGAGAGATCTAGATGTCAAAATTGATTAAGTGTAACCAGTTTACTCAGATGTAGAAGAGGAGGATGCTGGTGTGCATGAAAGAGAGGATTGTCTTGTAGATGACAAGAGTGATCCTGACCTTCCCCCAAGTCCTTATGTCAATGTTGTATCCTTTGGTGAGCCTATCCCACCAAAGAGATTTCCCATAAGAGATACTGTCCTAAGGGACACTGATGATGAGTAAACCAATGAAGAATAATGAGAAGATAATGTCCTAAGAGAAATTATTTTTGGAGAGACCTCAGAGGAGGAGGATGAACCTAAATTTGGTCATGATGATTTTGAGACAGCTGTTAATGAAAGTGAAGAGGAATTCCTAAGTCTTAGTCCTTTTATAGGATATACAGAAGTGGCAGTGAGTGTAGATGAAGAGGACATTGAATTGGTTGGAACTGGAATTGCTATGGTTGTGGTTGGAGATTCTATAGAAGAAATATCAGTGGACTCTCCTGTTGATGCAGTTGATCAAGGAATAGTAGAGGTAAATGTAATTGACCAAGAGAATGCTCCAAGTGAGTGTTAGGAACCTATTGACATAGGTTCATTTTTTGTTTCTCATTAGATAGAATATTGTTCAGAACATCCTGGATTCACTGTGTTGGGTTTAGAATATGCATACTCTAAAGATGAAAAGCCTAATAGAAGTCCTCCAATTCATTCTATTTCAGAGACTACTATTCTCCAACCAACCGTTCTTCTACCTCGAGATTATTTTATGAAGATTATTTAGAATCATTAAATTCATATTTAATAAGACACATTGATAAGATATATGTTGAGATAGAGAGAACAATGTCTCTCAATCAAGAAGTTGTGGAATCTTCCTTAGAAATAGTAATCGATACCTTTCATTCCAACTTGCTACATGAAGTGAAAGAATGCTAGAATGAACTCAAAACCATGGAAGATTATGTGGAGTCAGTGAAATAGTCGATTATGAGTTTAGAATCATATATGGTCTCAAGATATCAAGTGGAAAAAGACCTTAAGTTTGTTAAGAGTGTTGTTCAGCAAATGGTCACTGCATTTTAGGACTTTAAGAAGTATATTGAGATAAATGTAAGTGGTTAGGATAATGATGTGAAGAGGTTGATCAGTGGACTAACCAAATATTTTAAGGAGACAATATTTTTTACTATGGAACATCTGTGTGCATCTTCTTCCTCTTCATACTCTCCTCCTGTTTACCAAGAAGCTTTCATATCAGTTGTCAGAGAAGAAGTAAAGAATTTATTTGGTACAAGTACCTCAGACCCTCAGTCTTTGAATCAGGTCATTTCCACTACTAGAGAAATTCATAAGCTTGTGGGAGATTATTTGAGGGAGGATTTCCAGGATCATAAGGCCATCATAAAGCAGGTTGACTTTTATTATAAAAGGGTGTACACTAAGCATCATATGGATGGTCACTTCAAGTTACTGTTAGAGAACATGAGGATCCAACCTATCACTCAGACAATTAAGGATCAAGTAAGCTGGATTAGAGAGTTGAATCCTACCTTGGAAAAATTTATGGTGAATAAGGATGATATTATATCATCTATGGAAAGTGGATGAATCATCATTATGGATTCCAGTAATCTCCTTTTTCCCTTCCTCCATGTGGACTAAACTCCCATTATTGTTCTTCCACCCTTACCTTCTTCCTCATATACATCCGGTTCTACCGATGCTTCCCCTTTTATGATTCCAGTACAGGCCATCAGAAGATTGAATCCTATGATTCCTCAGATATCTAGTCATTATCGGTCAACTGATGCCTCTGTAGTATCTCCTCCTACCTTACTCACTGCCATATTAAGGGTTGTACCTCAATCTTCTGAACCTGCCTCCTTAGATCTCAAATACAAATCTACCTTGGATATCTATAATGTGGATTCAATGTGGGATGAATTAGTTGATAATGATCTTTGTCATTTTTTTTGTATATTTTACTCCTATTTCATTAATCCAAAACTCTTCTTTTGTCTCCTTTTGTCTTATATTCTTTTTGTTAATCACAAAGGGGGAGAAGTTTTATGTTGACTGGAGTCGTTGCATATATGCTCTGATATATTTTCAACACTAAACCTCATTCAATTTTATGTTATTTCAACTACTGATACATATATATGTATATTGAAACCTCTGAAGAGATTAGAAAATGTGCATAAACCTAATTAAAAAATTCTTACATCAAGATACCAATAACATAATTTTTGATTATAAAAAAGGGGGAGATTGTTGGACTCACCTATTTTGATAATACCAAATCATGTTTATTTTATATGATAATCATGTTTAATTATATTTATAGTTTCTATCAAGTAATAACTATGTATATTTAATCTCACTACTCTATCGATTAAGTTTACAGTGCAAAATTTCTCAATGCTAGAGGTTACCAATGAAGGTTATTGCTAGAGGTTACCAATAGAGGTTACCGATGAAGGTTACCCCTGGAAGGTTACGGATAGAGGTTACCACTAAGGAACCTTACCACTCAGCTATCAATGTAAGATCACCGCTACAAGTCTATCACTCAAAGCCTACTATTTTTAAGTTACTGCTAAAGGTTACTGATACAAGGATACCGATGAAGCTTACTGATGAAGGCTACTGATAAAGTCTACCGACAAAAGCTACCGATGAAGGCTACTGATAAAGTATACTGATGAATTCTACGGATGAAGCTACCAATGAAGCTACCGATGAAAGTTACCAATGAAGCCTACAGATGAAGTCTACCGATGAAGCCTACCGATGAAGCTATAAATTAACATACTGATGAAGCATACTGTTGAGAAGTCTACCGCTACCAGTCTACTGATACCTAGTCTTATACTCTATACATTTTTAATTTATTAAGATTATTCTAACAGTAATATTTGGTAAATTTAATGGTTATAAAATTAATTAATACTGATTTTAGACATATCGAGAGATCGTATCTGGAGATAGTATGTGGTACAAGGAAGATCGAATGTGGTTTACATATTCCTATTGTCAGACCTCATATATAAAATATAAGAATGAGGAAGAGAAGAAAAAGAAAGAGATAAATGCACTAGAGTGGAATATAATATGCTAGATTTGAAGAATAAGAAATAACACTAGAACTCGCACTGTGAACCCAATAGAATCATGATGATCATTTGGGAGAAAAAATTCATGGATGCCCTACTATGCTTCATCAAATATCTCGCAACCTAATAAGCTGAACACCTCAGTACCTAGAAGATAGAACCTGGAGGTGCGACACTCTTTTTTGGAGACAAATTCCAGAGAAAGACTGGAAACTTTAATTTTGTCACAACAAGGTGTCAAGAGATGAACTGAAAACACATAGAGATTTCTAAACTCAATCTTTATAACAATATCTCTATTGTGTTATTTATTTTAAATTTATGAGAAGTGTGTGTTTTTATGACACACGCACTATCTCCCAAGCTTAAACTAGAGGATACTGAAAATCCACTCACCAAACATTTCTTACACTTTGTTTCCCATGTGTAACCATGGAAGAGGTCATGTGTGTGGCCTGGTTGTTTGTTTTTCCCACAAAGAACTGTGGTAGAGGGTGTGAGACCTGCACAATTTGTGAAAACTATTGTAAAGCATGATATAGGATGTTTATCAAGTTTATTGTTAATATAAACTGCTTGGTGGTAGGTGATCACTAAGTGAAGAGGATTAAGTCTCGGCTTGGACTGAACCTCTTGTTTAACTCTATTGTGTACTATAGTTTGTAATATTCTGTTTTTCTATTTCCCACTGCTAATAATTTCAAAACAGAAAACTGTTTTACAATAACTCTGATAGTTAGTTCTGGTTAGTGTGTATAAGTGTTTAATTCAGTAATCTTGTTTCAAAAGTTGAATAAGTGTTTTACACCGATTCAACTGAGGACTAATCAACCTTTGAGAAACTTTTTGGCCAATTGAATATTTATATCTCTACTGCCTTAATTAACTCGGCTTTTTTAAATTGGGGGATTTTTATCATAATGTTTTAACAAAAATTTTAATTAGGAATTTAATTCACCCCCTATTGAGTTTCCACTCTGACCAACAATAACACCCCAATCTCCTATGGCATGCTTCCTTTTTTAAATAATTCAATAGCGTGCGATGTATGCAACACCGAGTTTAATCGCACCATGACCTATCAAAATAGCCGTGAAGAAAAACGGTTATTAAAAGTATTAACCACATTTTGAATTCTATATTTTCCATATAATTTTAACATTCATATTTTGTGTTTCCTATACATAATATAAGGACAAAGTCAAATTTTCAGATAAAAGAAGTATTTTTCAAAAAATGTAGTTTTTCAACATTTTAATGGAGAACCCTTTTTAAATCAATTATTTGACATTTTATATATTCAATATTATGAAATTAATTTCTTATTTAGAATTAGGACATAAATATTTATTTTGGATAAATTTTTGGTACTTTTCTGATAACATTCATATTTTGATGAATAGTGAAAAATACTAAATTTTAATTGAAAAAAACTTTTTTAATCGAAATAATATATAGTTTTAAACTATAAATTTGAGTTTTTTAAATTATAATTAGATTTTATTTTTATCATTTAATATAACTTAGGTCATTATATGTAATTTCATGTTTAAATTAGATATAAACAAATGTTAATCTTTTGATAGTTTTTACTTCCTAAAAACCCGCTCTTTTGTTTTGATAACGTAAATTAATTTTAAATTAATTTATGCCAATTATGTGTTTTGAATTTGGAAAAATAGATTCTATATTTGGAATAATAAGGCCCAAAATTAGTACATAGGTACCTTTTTATTTTTTTAATTTATGAAAGGTAACTTCAGTAATTATTTTTATTTACCATGGTTAAAGGGTAAATCAGGTAAATAAGGGTAACAAATAATATTATAATAATATTAAACTACAATAACATATTTAATAATCCCATTTTATGAGATATTTCGGAACATGGGTATCCTTAGGATGATTTTAGGACTCCATGGGACCACTTGGGTGTGATAATGACATGTTATAAGAATTAATTTAAAGTAAAGATAATTATAACATAAACATATATCTTTTACTAATGAAATTTTAATGTAGGGTTATATGACAGATATGTTTGACTATAAATAGTAATTATAATGATAACAATATTTAATACATCATAGAATTTTATTTATAAGTTTTAGACATTAGATTAATATATTTATTAACGACACAATGATGATGCAGTGAATACCTTAGTAAGGAATAATTCAAATAACTGAATTTATAAGTATTAAAATTATGTAATTTGAACATTTTGATACCATCCAAGAATTTTTTGGATAAAATTGAAATATTAGGGATGATTTCATTTTTTATAGGAATAATGTTGTTAAGACTTTAAAAAAATCAATTACCAAATAGTGTCAAAATTGACATAAATGAGTTTTTAAAACAAATACTATTTTATTAAATAATATATAAATCCAAAAAAACTAATATTCAGTAAAATGAATTAGATAATGTTAAAAATGTCATTAATTATCCACTTGAGGTTCTAATTTCATTTTTTTGTAACTAAATTAACCATATAGTATACAAATACAAGAAGACACGATAACTGTTAAACTATTTAACTAATGGTTAATCCCAAAAGATAAGGTTAATTTCATAAACTAAACTTGTATAAAATAAATTGGGTGAGATTATTTAGACACATACTCATAATATACTCTATATAAATTACTTTTGAGCTATTAGAAACTGAAAATCAATTTGTAATAAATTAATATTTCAAGCATTTCCTAAAGTGCTCCTCACCTCTCTTATAAAAGGGAACTTCTCCTTCTCTTTAATTCACACCCCCAAATCCATTTTTATCAGCCAAAACATTCCCATTTCATCTACCAAAATCCATCATACCATTATAGAGAAAACAACTTGGGAATAAATCCATCCTAAGGAGTCCGTTTGTGCAAATCAAAAGGAGACACCCGAAAAGACGTAGTTGTTTTATTACCTCTTTCAAAGTTTCTTTCTTCTTATACTTCCTCTTTATATATTGTTTACATAATAAAATAAAAAATCCAGTAACTTCCACATGATGAGATGTTATTATAATTATGGTATAACCATATTCCTTCTTTTACCCATCCTACGAAAAATAATATCACCATACGTGCGTACGTACGACTTACCGTCTCCACACCATGGTGTAAATTGTTTTTCATGTACACATTATTTATATGTGTATAAATATGAATATAATAGATTTGAATAATAAATATAACATGATAATGTTTCTTTTCAATTCATATTCCATCAAATTCCATACCATCTAACCATTAAAGAAGTGATACTGTCGCTCGTACATACGTACGTCTTACCGTCTCCATGATGCGATGAGACCCATCTTCCATGTTCACCATCCAAGAATAATTATAAGAATAAATATTGTTAATAAGTATGAAATATATGACATAATAATTCTAATGGTATGATATATATATATACATATATGTCATTCACTTACTTCCATTCAATACGATAAGAAAACGGAATCAACGTTCAAGCGTACGTACGACATACCGTCTCCATGAACGGTGTGTTCCATTTTATTTATCTATCTAATATATATATTTATATAAAGAATATATGTAACTTCCCAGTTCCAAAATCCACCCAGAGGCGCCCCGTACCTGGTGGGTCACATGGCCTCAAGCACATTTCCCTGAACGCCAGAGGCTGCCGACTAGCAGCGAGGGCCTTAAGTGTGATAGTGGGGACACTATGCCCTCATTGGTAGAGTACACAGTGAAAGTAAAAAGGATGCAATAGAGGAAGCAGTAATAATATATACAGAAGTAAACAATGGACGACTGAAAGAAGTAAACTGGATCACACATATATAACAATGATGCATGATACATATATATCTAGGAAAGTCGCCAAACAAACAGCAATGATGGAATACAACCGTACTAAACCAAGTAAAAAAATACAGATAAACAGATCCTCAGCATCGCAAGCCTCAGTTTGGTCCCATGCTCTCCATCTCCACAACATATCAAGTACCTGAAGTGGTAGGGTGCTTTCCATTATATACACCGGATATAATATAATATTTTTGGGCCCAAAATCATGACCCAAACAGGGTGTGAGACTAAATACCAGTAGGAAACCACCCAAAGATCTGTGCCTAATAGTCAGTAAATATAAGGCAGATAAAAGTACAGAAAGTAGTAAGAAGGAAAGTACTCAGTAACAAACAATCCATAGTCCAATATCAAGCAACAGCTAAACACTAATAGGTAACCCTCTAGGAAGTACTCATATCCATCCCCTCTGGTTCTACCCAACAAGTACATGCAACCCTCTGGGTAGTACACTCAGCCTAACCCCTATGGTTCTTACGACTTCCTGAAGACTCTTTGAGGAAGCATGCTCAGTCAATTCCCTTTATAGTCTAAGGTAGTCAAGGAATCTCTAAGGCAGATCACAAGGTCAATTCCCCTTATATCCCCAAGGTCTAGGAACTCTCTAAGGAAGAACACTCAGTCAATTCCCCTTATATCCCAGGTAGTAAAAAGACTCTCTGAGGAAGCTCACTCGGTCAATTCCTCCTATCGTCTAGGATGGTTGAAGGTAATTAAAAGTAATACAAATACTCTCTGAGGAATCTCACTCAGTGTATCCTCTCATATTCTATAATTCTCATAGAATCTTTGAGAAATCTCACTCGGTATCTCCTCGTATAGTCTATAATGTCCCAAGACTCTCTGGGGAAGCTCACTCGATCTATCCCCATATAGTCTATAATGCTCAAAGACTCTCTGAGGAAGCACACTCAATCTATCCCCTTATAGTCTACTACACCAGGTTCTCACATCCCTCTGTAGGTCAATGATTATAATAATGTAATATAGCCAAAGTAAACCTAAAGAACTACTTGGCTAACCAGTATACAGAATAACAACATGTCAGAATATAACACTCCATCCTACGATCACTAGGCATGGGAAAACAGGAAACCAAGACAAAATGGTCGTAAACAAAACAAGCGTGAAAAACATCCAAAGCATGATAATAAACACTAATCTCATCCAATTAACCTCTACACATGCACACAAGCACGACAGAAAAAACAATGGGGTAAAATGATAAACGCACATTACCCCATTCAAGGGTATTTGCACAATTGCACAATATTCGACGACTTTCAATGGAAAGGTACAAACCACCTACACCGATGTTAGGAGATCGGTATATGTGAACCTCAAGGCTTGGATCACCTTAGAATGTTGAATATCTACAAAAACTTATAAAATGATCAACCCATGATAACTTGGAGAAGAGGATGAATTGTAAGATGATGCTCTAGGAGAAGGAAGAGAATACCATTGCAGTTCCAATGCAATCAATGACAGTCGATTCAGATAGCGGACAGAGGATCAGGGGCTCGAAGAAGGATTGCGTCCATATGGAAGGTCTCGGATGAATGAGTCCTAGAAGATGTGTTTTTTGGAGATTAGATGTGACCCCGGTCTGTTTAATGAAATAAAACAAAATACACGACATGTACTTCTTGAGTACACGATGTGTACTTCCTTTTTCCGTACTCTGCTTTAGGTGGCCTCCAAGTCAGCCTCACTCAACCGTGTGTGTGGCCATTACACGGACAACACACGGCATCCTATGACAATGGAGTACATGGTGTGTACTCATAAAGTACATGGCGTGTACTTCGAAAATTTCTAGAATTTCCTCTTTTTCTAAAAAACGACCAGAAAAGGAAAACATAACTGAAAAGAAGGTCCGGGTTCTTAAAAACATTCCCCCTTAAAGAAATTATTCCCCAAATTTTCTAGCAAGGCACAAAGGGAGAAACCCCAAACAGCTCCAGACACTGTGATCATACATCAGCCTACCTCTCCCAAGTCTCTTCCTATACTTGCCTATGCTGCCATAGCACTCATACCATAGGAACATAACAGCCATGGAGAACCTTCATACTGCGATCGACAATTTGGATAGGATGCTCCTCGAATGAGGCATCCATCTCAAACTCAACCTCCTCAGGTTGAAAAACATGAGATAGGTCTAAGAAATAACTTTGAAGCTGAGAAACATGGAAGACATCGTGCATAGCCCGGTACCTCTGAGGTAATTACAACCGATAGGCAACTGGCCCAACTCTATCCAACACCTCAAATGTCCTGATGTATCTTGGTGAAAGCTTCCCCTGTGTCCTAATTCTTCTGTATCCCAACCTCATTGTGACACACAACAAAACCTGATCCCTGACCTCGAACTCTAGAGGTCATCTCCACTGACCAACATAAGATTTATGATGAGACTGTGCAGTAGCCATCCTCTTCTGAATCAACTCTATATGCTCTATGGTCTCCTGGAAAAGATGAGGTCCTGGAATATCTTCCTCTCCTGGCTCCAGCCAACACAAGGGTGATCAGCATGGCCTACCACAAAAAGCCTCATAAGGTGCCATCTGAATAGATTCTTGAAAACTATTGTTGTAGGCGAACTCCACTAGAGGTATATGTCTCTCCATAGAACATCCAAAATCCAGAATTCATGCTTAGAGAATGTCTTCAAGAACCTAAATCGGACACTCGGACTAGCCATCTGTCTGAGGGTGGTAAGCTGTACTCAGAAGCACCTCTGTACCCAAAGCCTTCTGAATCCCCTTCCAGACCCAAGAAGTAAAACATGCATCCCTGTCTGATACAATGGAGTGCAGAGTTCCATGTAGATGTACAATCTCTCAGATGTACAACTGTCCCATCTGATCAACACTAAAGGTATCCGTGATTAGAAAGAAGTGAGAATCCTTTGTGAGTCGTTCAATGAAAACCCATACAACATCATTCCCTCAAGGTGACCTCAACAAACTAGTCACGAAATACATCAAGACATCCATCCATTTCCACTTGGGAATGGGTTACTGCTGTATAAGTCCTTCTGGTCGCTGATGATCCACCTTCACCTGCTAACAGGTGGAACACATCATGATGAAACTGACAAAATCTCTCATCATACCTGGCCACCAATACTGATGATGAAGATCACGATACATCTTGGTGATGCCAGGTTGAACTGACCAAACAGAAGAGTGAAAGTCCCACATCAGCTCCTTGCGTATGTCTACTGGAACCCATACACACCCTTGGAAATGCAAGACCCCATCCTATCCTATGGTCTAACCAGGAATAGGGTCCTCTCCTGACATTCTTTCACGTAGGACTAGGCCTTCTGAATCTGATAGCTTCCTCATACGTACTCGATCAAGAAGGGTAGATGTAACAGCTATAGAAGAAAGGAATGTCTTCCCCTATCTGTCGTGCACCTCCAGATGCATCTCATAGAATAGATCCATAAGCTGCCACTCACTACTGGCCTCCTGAACTTCCTGTATCTGAGTCTTCCTGCTTAGTGCATCATCCACTACATTGCCTTTCCCAGGCATATAGGCAAGCTCGAAGTCAAAGGACTAAAAGTAGTGAATCCACCTTCACTGTCTCAAATTCAAGTCATGCCAAGTGAAAACGTACTTGAGACTTTTGTGGTCAGTGAAAACCACAAAATGCTCTCCCAGAATATAATGTATCCAACAGTAAAAGGCATGAACAAATAATGCCAACTTGAGATCATACGTCGGGTAATTCCTCTCATGTGGCCTCAACTACCAAGACCTGTATGCAACGACTCCTTCACCTGCATAAGAATAAATCCTAGCCCGATACCTAAAGTATCACAATAGACTGTATAACTCTTGCCCTAATATGTAAATACTAGTATCGGTGCTGACATCAACCTCCCCTTCATCTCCTAAAAGGCTGACTCACAAGAATCTGACCATAAGAACTTGGCACCCTTCTTAGTCAGGCCCTTCAGTGGTGCTGCTAGGCGTGAAAAGTCCTGTATGAAGCGTCTTTAGTATCCAACCAGCCCTAGAAAACTCTGTACCTCAAATACGTTCTTCGGAGTCTCCTAAGAAACTAATTCTCTCACTTTAACTGGGTCTACTGATACTCTAGTCTCTGAGAAAACATGACCCATGAAGTGAATCTGATCCATCCAAAAGTGAAATTTTGAGAGCTTAGCATATAACTGATTCTCTATCAGTGTACGCAGAATGATATCAAGATGCGTGGAATGGTAATTTCGAGTGCGAGAGTACACCAAGATATCATTCAAAAATACCACCATGAAATAATTCATATATGGATGGAACACTCGGTTCATCAGTGCCATGAAAACTGTACGCGCATTCGTGAGACCGAATGGCATAACCAAATACTCATATAGACCATACCCACTTAGGAAAGATGTAAGAGGTATATTAGATGGTATAATGTGCAACTGATGATAACCGGATATCAAATCAATATTCGAGAACACTCGGGCTCCTTGAAGCTGATCAAAGAGATCATCAATCCTCGGCAATGGATATCAGTTCTTGACCGTCAACCGGTTCAGCTTTCAATAATCCACAGAAATCCTGAGAGTACCATTTTCCTTCTTCGCAAACCAGACAGGCGAACCCCAAGGAGAATTATTGGGTCGGATGAGACCCTTTTCCAACAACTCCTCCAACTGCTTCTTGATCACTTACAACTCTGGTGTAGCCATTCAATAAGGAGGAATGGACACCGGGGCCAATCTTCGCACAAGATCAATCGAAATGTCTACCTCTCGCTCTAGAGGTAATCCTGAAAATTCCTCCGGAAAGACATCTCTAAAATGATCCACCACTAGAGGAAAGTATAACTGTGAAGTCCCCTAGTCATCTAGATAGAGACTAGCGATCTGTGCTGTAACTCCTCTAACCCATGATGCCCTGGTACCACTCTGCTCACCTGGACATCCCATTCACCCTTATGAAGAAACAACATGCCCTCTGGTGATATGAAAATCAACTTATGGAGATAACAATCAACAAATGCCTAAAAGGGAACTAACCAGTCCATACCTAGAATGACTTCATACCCTGTCATCTCTAGGAAACAGAGATCCCAAAGGAAGTGACACCCAGTAACCTCAAGAGGGAACTCCTTGCACTGACATACACTAGATGTCCTCGTCCGCATTAGAGTGTCTAGTTTCAAGGTATCAGCAAAGAAAAGATGCAGAGCCCAAGGTTCTCCACAATAGAAATGGATATGAAACTATTGGAATCCCCTGTGTCGAAAAGAGTAGAAGATAAAACTGAGGAAACTAGAATCGTAACTTGAACTGTAGAGGGTTTGGGATACTTCTCTTGGTTGGTATACTCCACTGCAAAGGTCTGGCCTACTCCATGACCCTGTAACCCTGACTGACCACTCCGAGCTGATCCACCCTGCTGTCGCTAATAGCCTAGAGACTTCCCACCATGACCGCGACCTCCACATCGACCTAAACATCCGGATGAACTCCAGTTCCCTGACTGGTGAGAAACTGGTGGGGCTGCTCTTGTATGGGGAGTCATAGATGAAACCCTATCACCAGTTACTGGTGATAATATTAGACAGAACCATTGAAGATGTCCCATCTTTCCATAAGATTGACACTCCATCGGGTCTCTGTGTCACTGCGACCTAGTATAACCGCTACTCCCGCACTGGTAGCATACTACCTGGCGACCTGAAAATGCATGGCGCCTACTCTAATATCCTCGTGAAGAATCCCTGTGGTGATTCCTGCTATTAGTAGGAGGAACACTAACTCTGGATGTCGAACCGCCCTTGCTCACTACTCCATAATCCCTCAGATTGCTCTCTATGATCAGCACCTGGTTGATGATTGAGGATATCGAAGCCAACCTGAAGATGTTCACCTGCGATCGGATGTCATGCCTTAGAACATCCTTGAACTTCTATGCAAGGAACAAATCATCGCCTCCTGGAATAGGCGTAGAACACTGCATCTCCATTAAATGAGAAGAATACTCCATAATAGAAAGAGTACCCTGCTACAGACTCATAAACTTGCGGGCTTGGTTAGCCCTCAAGGTCTCCGGGTAGAAGTAATCATAGAAGATGCGCCAAAACTCATCCCAAGCCATACTTTGCTAGAATCCTACCTATAAGATCACCTCCCACCACCTCTTGGAGGAGTCTCGGAGCATGTAGGTAGCAAGATTCACCCACTTCTCTGGAGGTATCTCCAGATGCTCAAAAATTGTCAAAGTGGCTTGAGGCCATGAATCAATAGCCTGGGGTCCTCCATCCCTTAGAATGTAGGAGGATGCTGCTGCTGGAAGACCCATGTCAATTCTTCCATCGACGGGGTAGGAGCCGATGCTCCCTAAAAAGTCTACATCATCCTCATAAATTCCTCTCTGAACTAAGTATCAAATCCCATGTGAGGTATAACGGCTGGTGCCAAGACTGGCACAATAAGAGGATCTACAGGATGCCCCTGATCAGCCATATCCGGTGTCTAGTCACCATCTGGAAATGGGTGTACAACTGGAGGATGTCTCGGTGGAATGAATCTACAAGGTCAAACACACACCTTAGATCATGATTAATGGGAACAAAATCTTAGAAGTGAAATAAAGGAATAAGAGAAGGAAATCATTCATGTTTAACAAAACATGATTACACGACATGTAGTTCCCATACACGACATGTTCCCGTATGTCATTCACATGGGCATGTACCCATGCCACAATTGGTCGTGTAACACCCCAAACACATGGTGTGTTTTCCACACACACGGCGTGTACTTGAACTGTATTCCCTTGCCTGAGTCCTTCTATATGACTAACCCACACGGTCTCTCAACCCAAGACCACACAACGTGTTCGGTCTAGACACATCATGTATTAGACATGTTCCAACGACCCGTGTTGTTAGTTACACAGCTGGATACAAGGCTCTACCAGAAAAAGAATATGTGGCGTGTTCATAACCAACACGATGTGTACTACATGAGCTTCCCCGACCCGTGTTGTTAGTGACACGGCCGGGTACATGGCCGACTCTACACGGCGTGTTCCAGGTGGACACAACGTGTACTTGAAGGTTTTCTCTGACCTGTGTTATTCGTTACATGGGTGAATACTTAGGTTACACAACACAACATGTTAAATAATGACATAGAATGTATATCTCAAGTTTCATCCCTTTGTGTTGTTAGTCACACGGGTAGACACACAGTCACTACAACACGACATGTCAATACTGTACACGACGTGCTCCTGTAAGATTTTCACAACCCCGTGTCCCTATCCATACAGTCAGTGACACGTTTAGAGACTACACAACGTGCGTTCATAAAGTACACATCGTGTATTCTAGGTTTTTCTGGATAGTAGCCTCAGAAACTGCTCTGAAGCCCAGAAAAGATAGAAAACAGATATTAATGTGCCAAATTCTAATCCGTGAGGCCCCATACTCCCTGTGAATCAAATCTTGGCATCTTATACATGTCATATACAAGAAAAAAAGTCAATGATCCACCAAGTTCTGATTCACGAGGGCCCATAACACCTCAAGAACCAAAATTTGACATTCATTAAAACAAGAACTTAAACAAAGCAATACCTATCAGAAGCAGGTATTCTATCAAAGCATCTATCACAACAACATGAATATTCTACACAACATCTAGCACAACAACATGCAATTTCTAATTCACCCTAATGGCATGGAAAAAATTCATAACATGTGATTTATAGAATGTGCCTATATGATGCATGAGATGACATACCCTCATATCATCAGGTTGCGAAAGAAATGGAACCTCAATAATGTCAACAGTAATAGAACAAATCATATGAGTCACCCAACGGTGAAATCAATTCAACTGTAGAATTGAATAACCAGAAAAATTGCAATAATCAAGGTAAATTAGCTTTTACCTATACATGGGTTAGCTAATCCTAGGATAAACTTTGTACTAATTACCTATTCTGTCCTATCCCTGGCTAAAGACTCTAAACCGTAATTCAGGAAGAAAATAATTCCTCTGATACCACTTTGTAACGTCCTAGTTCTGAAATCCACCTAGAGGTGCCTCGTACCCGGTTGGTCACATGGCCTCAAGCGTATTTCCCCAAATGGCAGAGGCTTCCAACTAGCATTGAGGGCCTTGGTTGTGATAGTGGGGAAACTATTCCCTCATTGCAGATTACACAACAAAAGTAAACAATATGCAATAGTGGAAGAAGTAATAATCAATACAGAAATAAACAACGGAATACTAAAAGAAGTAAACTAGAGAATACATATATAACAATGATGCATGATACATATATGTCTAAGAAAGTAGACAAACAAACAACAATGCTGGAATACAACATTATTAAACCAAGTAAAAATGAAAACAGATAAACACCTCCTCAGCATTGCAAACCACAGCTTGGTCCCATGATCTCTAGCTCCACAACATATCAAATACCTGAAGTCGAAGGACGCTTTCCCTTATCTCCACCTGCAACAATATTATCTGTTTGGGCCTAAAAGCATGACCCAAACTGTGTGTGAGACTATATTCCAGTAGTTAACCACCCAAAGATCTGTGCCTAATAATCAGTGAATATATGGCATGTAAAAGTACAGAAAGCATTAAGCAGGAAAGTACTCACCAGAAAAAAAAATCCACAATCCAATATTAGGCAATAGATAAACACAAATAGGTAACCCTCTAGGAAGAACTCACAACCATCCCCTCTGGTCCTACCCAACCAGTACAAGAAACCCTTTGAGTAGTACACTCAGCCTAACCCCTATGGTTCTTATGAATTCATGAAGAATCGCTGAGGAAGCACACTTAGTCAATTCCCCTTATAGTCTAAGGTAGTCAAGGACTCTCTGAGGAAGCTGACATGGTCAATTCCTCTTATAGCCCCATGGTCTAGGCACTCTCTGGGGAAGCACACTTGGTCAATTCCCCTTATATCCCTGGTAGTATAAAGACTCTATGAGGAATCTCACTCGGTCAATTCCTCCTATAATCTAGGATGGTTCAAGGTATTTAAAAGTAATAGAAAGACTCTCTGAGGAAGATCACTCATTCTATCCTCTAATAGTCTATAATGCTAAAAGAATCTCTAAGGAAGCTCACTTGATCTATCCCTATATAGTCTATAATGTCCCAAGACTCTCTGAGGAAGCTCACTTGTTCTATCCCCGTATAGTCTATAATGCTCAAAGACTCTTTGAGGAATCTCACTCGGTATATCCCCTTATAGTCTACTAAACTAGGTTCTCACGAACCTGAGTAGATCAATTAGTATAATAATTTAATATATACAATGTAAATCTAAATAACTACTTGGATAACTAGTCTATAGTATAAGAACAAGTTAGAATAAAACACTCCATCCTACGATCACTAGGCATGAGAAAACAGGAAACCAGGACCAAATAGTCGTAAACAGAACATGCATGAAAAAACTTCCCAAGCATTATAATCAACACTATTCTCATCCAATTAACCTCTACACAAGCACACAAGCATGGATGGAAAAACACAGGGGTAAAACGGTAAACACACAATACCCCATTCAAGGGTATTGGCATAATTTCACAATATTCAATGACTTTCAACATAAAGGAACAAACCACCTACTTCAATCTTAGGAGATCACTATATGTGAACCTCAAGGCTTGAATCACCTTAGAATGTCGAATATCTATGAAAACATATAAAATTTTCAACCCACTATAACTTGGAAAAGAGGAGGAATTGGAAAACGATGCTCTAGGAGAAGGAAGAGATTACCGCTTCGGTTCCAACACAATCAACGGCGGTCAATTCAGAGAACAGATGGAGGCTTTGAGGCTTGATGAAGGATCAAAGATGTACGGGATCTCTCGGCCAAACGATACCTAGAAGAAGTGTGTTTTGGCGATTGGGCGTGACCCCGATCCGTTTAGTGAAATAAAACAAAATACACGGCATGTACTTCTTGAGTACACAGCGTGTACTTCCTTTTTCCATACTCCGCTTTAGGCGGCCTCCAAGTCACCCTCACACAGCTGTGTGTGTGGAAATTACACGACCAGAACATGGCCTCCTGTGGGAATGGAGTACACAACGTGTACTCATAAAGTACACGGTGTGTACTTCGAAAATTTCCAGAATTTCCTCTTTTTCTCAAAAAATGACCTGAAAAGGAAAACATACCTGAAAAGAATGTCCAGGTTCTAACAATATATATGATATATAAATAATATTTTACATTCTTGAAGTATGTAAAATATGATCTATGTAATACGATAAAAAATAACAAGTCAAAACACGTATGATAAAGAAAGTGATTATTTCCCGAAACGTTGCATTAACTTGGAAATTATTAATAAAAAGGTAATATAATGTCATAAAATAATCATAATATGATATACAATTATTATTTTTATTCTGATATAATTTAATAATATCTTTAAAATCATTATAGAAGAGTTTCAGACACATATAGAGAGTATCATACCTAAGGTAAGGGTTAATTCCACAATCTCATTATCATCCGATATTGTTTATGTTTAAGTATTTGTTGGGATATATTTATCATCCATGTTCATGTATGATAAAAATGTTTTCAAAAGGAATATTTTAAGGTTTTATGGAATGGCCGCTTTAACTAGATAATCATTTTAAATTTTTTAAAGATTTATTTTTCTTAATCTATTTAATTAATGTCCATGTTTACAAAATGATTTTAAGGTTTTATTTATATGGATATGATTGTTTTAAAAATTTTAATTCCATTCAAAAGTTTCAATTTGGTATGGGACACTTTGATTAAAAAATTTCTTTTAAATGACATCTTTTATAAATTTTGTGACTTTTAAATGATTTAAAGAAAGAAAAGTATATTCCTCTAAAAGAGTCTTACTTATTATTTTCATCTATGTCAATATCCTTTATTGGATTTTATTCTAGATTGAGGTTTATTTATTACAATACAATATTCCCTATTGTATTGAATGGGTTATGATATGTTTGATTGTGGATGTTCTATTTTTATACCATTCATGGTTTATGGTTAAAGTATTAACTTATCGTATGCTAGTTTTAATATGAATTTTTATGTTATGTTTCACCATTTTCATAAGAGGAAAGCGTTGGACTTAGTAAGTGACGGGCTGGGCCCTCTATATCCCCTCGATGCATCGGTAGGTCTCATGAGACAATCTAGTGCCTTAGCACAAGGCTTTCATAGAATATTTGTGAATGATCTTTTTCTCTAGTCCTTGAAATAGTAATTATTATGTCCTCCATTATGTATTCCCTCACTATGAGATTAGTTATTGATTTTACATGTGATTATTAGACTAGTAGAATCTCCATGTGCATGTTTATATAGTAATGATTGATTTATTATTTCCATATTATGTTGAATATAATGTTTTAAAAGGCTTGTAATTTAATTGTTTACCTTGTCTTAAAAGTTTATGATTATTTATGATATCTTTCGCTATATTGTTTATCCTTACTGACCCTATGAGCTCACCCCTTTCTTATTTTTTATTTTTCCCAGGATGGAAAGAAGTGTTTTATGATTGATGTGTAGTGTTAATCTAGGGTAATAATGGAGTTCTTGAATGATTATCTATATTGTGTTTTATGTTAGAAATTGTAATGAAAAGTTCATGTATGTAATCTATTTTTCAAGACTACTAAACTGATCGGTCCTTTGGGACATGATTCCTTGTATCAAGCTAATGTATTAAGATAATGCACTGAATCCGGGCTTATGGGGTTGGGGTGTTATACCATATCATCTGATATGACAAGTCATGTCATCCCTACGATGATTTTTTTAAAATCCATGGCCCACTGGCTTTCACTGCGACCCTGATACATTTATATATCACCAAGTGATGACTTGGTTAAATATGGGTCATCACTCATGAGTATAGGGATTTTCATTTAGAAAACATGGCCATGTGTGTGTGAACATGAACTATGGATTTCAAGGGTATTTATATAACAAACCAATATTTTAAAATAACACTATTTTGAATAGAATATACAACATGAAACACTGAGTTCAAAATAACGATGATATGCTATAAAAATAATATTATTTAAACGTGACCATTATTAAATTACCATTAAATTTTGTGTTATGAATAATAATCACCAAAATTTTAAAATATATTTTGATGTATAAAGAAAATATACTAATAAATATTGACTTAATTTTTAGTGAAGTCTTTATAGGCTTCAAAAATAATTTTTCTCAATAATATGTTTTTATTAGATTTTTATGAAAAAATAATAAAATTATATTTTTATAATTTTAGAAAATTTATTTGATAAAACGAACTATTTTTTTTAAATAAAAAATTCAAAATTATCTTAGGATTATTTTTGTTTTCTAAATTTTTAATTTTTTAATGAAAAATGAAAAATAATGGTTTTTATTTAAAACTACCGTTTCATTTAAATCATATAAAAAGTTATATTTTATTTTAAAATAGTTTAAAATTAAAATTATTTCAATAATGTTATTATTAATATAATTTAATTCATTGAATTAATTTCATGTTTAATCTTGATATAATTTTTTTTATACTTTTGGGAACATTTTCTTGGAAAACCGTTTTTCATCACATATACGGGTTTAAGTTTAAATTAAATTCCACTATTTCTGTGAGTTCAATATGTAAAAATATATTTCAGATTTGGAACCAGCATAATTAATATAATATAATAATTTTTACTTAATTTTTACCCTAATTAATAGTAAAAATATTAAAAATTAACTAACAAAGTTAAGGTTAAAGAGAGTTTACTGAGGGTTGGTTAAAATAAAAATATAAGGGTTAAAATGACCTAAAAATTTTCCAACTACAATTTTATTAAAATATGTAGACCTTATATAATCTAAAGTTTTATAATTATCCATTTTGGGACCTTTTCTTATTTAGAAAACATGTGTATAACTTTTACTTTTCAAAAATTCCTAGTGCTTTCTCTCCCTACTTATAAAATAGTACACCCTATCCTCACCTATTTATAGTTAAAAAGCCTTATTTTTCCAAGTGTTCCTTATGTTATTTCAATATATATTTATTTTATTGTAAATATAATCTATGGAGTCTTTAGTTATAATCCAAAGTAGGTGGTCCGTAGAAGAGGTATCCTTCTTAACGGAGCTTATTTTATTTATTTATTATTCCACCTCATTAAAATATTACTCAATCATGATGATAAAATAACATAATTATATAACATATAATAATATTTCATTATGTTAAAGGCATAAGTTAAATCCATCCCCTCTTATATCAAATGGAAAATGAAACCATTGTTCGTGTGTATGGTGGACAACCACCTCACGAACTGATGTAATTCATTTTCCATCACCATTACTCATGATTGTTTATGATTATGGATATAATATTTATATATTATAATAATGAAATATTATTCATTATAAAAAATCAATATATCATATTCTATATTACATTACCATCCTTGAGAAAATAATAACGGTGTCGTGTGTATAGCGGACTACCGCCACTCGAAGGGATGTGACTTTTTTTTTATTACAGAAGAACTTGGATGGTATATGTCATTGTATTTAAAAAAATAATATGATATTTATGATATTAATATCATTATTAAAATATAAAATAACACTTAACTTATTTCCATCATGATCATTAAAAAATGGAAACGTCACACAAGCGTACGTACGACTTACCGTCTCTATGATTGTAACGTATTTCATTTTTCATAAACATAATTCATGGTAATTTTTAAAAGTATAATTAATATATAATAATGATAATTATTTAATTATTATTATTTTGAGTATTATGGAAGATTTATACCTTTTTACATGGTTAATACACTAATTCCATTTTGAAATTATGAACTGAGAATCCTGAAAATACCCAACATGAAAATAATTGATTAAGTAATTAAATATGTAATTGAAATAAAATAAGTAATTTTTTTAATTATTTGAGATTAAAAATAGAAAATATTATTCATAAAAAAATAATTAAAATAATTTTATTATATATTAGATGAAATATATACATGAAAAAGTCTAGATTCTAGGTAAGGGTTTCATCTAAAGACTTCCTTCTATGAGACACATGTTCTTTTACAGACCTATTTTCAATAAATGGTGTATATACTTCCCATTTTTAAATTATATAATTAATATATTATAATTCCTGATATTTTTTGATAAAATTTATTTAATTTATTAATTGGGGTTATTATTTATAAGTTACAAAAGCTGTATGGGTTGATGTTTCAATATCATTTTAATCAGAATTATTTATGGTGGAATTTTTATTTTAAGAAATTATTTAATAATTTTATAGTAAAAAATTTTAATTTTCTTAACCTGTGATTATTCATGTAATTTTTAAGTAATATTAACATTTTCATCTCTTTGGATCTTAAAATTACTAAGAAAATGTTTTTAAGAAAAAATGAATTCATTTCTCCCTTCTATCAAAAATATTTTTTCTCCCATATCCATCTTTTAATTTTCAAAAATATTTTTAAGATTGCCTAAATGATTTTTAAATACATTTCACCCATGTTTTTACTTTTTATAAAATGTTTTATTGGAATATTCTTGTTTTTTTTTCTGAATGAGGTACTTTTAACCATTTTACAATAGTGTGAAAGAAATGTTTTTTAACTTATATGACATGTAAAACACTATCTTCCATCATGACCATTCAATTATTTGAAGATTGATATATAAATTTCCATGGTTATTTTTTAAAATTTTGATATTTAATATTTTTGAAATTTCTTTATTTTTATGAATTGTTATCAATGTGAAAATGGTATTTTTATCAAGAAATATTTCATGTGATATTTTAAAGACATTTTAATCAACGATGAAAACCTTTGATGTTATGAATTGCTTAAAAATTATATATATATGTCTCAAAAATATATACCTATATTTTTATCCCTTAATTTTATAGGGTAATACATGCCTTATGTTCATCACTAAAATTAAATCATTATGAAATTTCCTTTGATTATTCTATGAGACAACATTATGAAAACCATTTATTTATATGGGTAATTATTATGTTTATACCTTATGATTAATTACATTTTTGTGGAAAACATAATTACGCACATTATATGTTGGGTTTTCTTAGATTGTTCTCCAATTCATTGGGTAAAGCTTTAGACTCATGAGGAATCATGTATGAGATTAATGAGTAAACCTAATCTATTATGGGATTTTTTCCACCCTATGGTTTTTCTAGGAAGTTAACCTTGAATCAATTCTAAGTCATGTAATATGTTGATTCCATATTTCCTAGGACTACTTGATCTTATGATACCATGTTCATTATGTTATTCTCCCATGCAATTACTCAAGAGACTTTTATTTTGTCATATCATGCTATACGTTTTAATGAAAAGTTATATTTCTTTATCATATTTATTACATTACTGTTTTTTAGCTCACCAATTTTGTCTTTGTATTACCTATGTTATCTCATGATGTTTTATGACATCGTATGTATTGAGGATCTCAACATAGAGAATAGAGTAAATAAGTTTATTTTTCTCTCACGTCGATGTATTATGAACCTAGACTTCTAAATACATTGGGACTCATGATATTTGGGTCATAATTAACATATATTTATGTTAAAAATCATGTAATAATATGTGTAAAAGGATTATGTAACTATAGTAGGTATCATAGAAATGATTTAGTCGACCTTTTGAAACTAGGATGAGAAAAGTTTTGTGAGAACCATAGTGATAATTCTAAGTATAAGAAAATATCCAGGAATATTGGTGAAGGATAGAACAAGGGGTTTCCTAGAAATTATATCCCTATCTAGATACTATAAGTGGATGTGGATATAGCACAAATTCACATAGGGTTAATTAATCCGAAAAGGGTAAATTTAGATGGACTCATTATCACCTGGTGAATGAAAATGAGCCTTGTTGCACACCTAATTTGACACACCTGGAGGATATATTCTGGAAATTCACAAACTATTTTTAAACCATTATGAATGACTTGAATAAATTATGAGGTCATAAAATCTATTAGGAAAAATTACCATGGAAAACCTAGATTCAAACCTAGAGACTCGTAATTCATGATATACGTATCATTTATAAGTTATCTATTATTGTTTTATAAGTTACACCTTTTGTGTGTTAATGTATTCTCATCTTTTTTATTATATTATTCTTAGTTAATGGTGGGAAATAGGAGATAGCAAGCCAATAATCAATGTGATGGGAAATGTAATGATTTATATAATGAGATTCCCAATGTAATAGGAATGGATTTTATACATTTTGTGATTATTCCAAATGAGATATCTTGAATTAAGATTAACAACAGGAACATAGTTTAATTTATAGACACATAAAAGAATATAAGGATGGAATCTCATGGAAGTTCAAGTATCAAGGATGATAATGAAAAGAAGATTTAGTTTCCTATATGTAAAAAATATGGGAAGAGGCCCCATGTAAAATTTATTAATGTAACTAGAATATTATTTCTGTTTTAAAAAAGGGCATAAATAGATAATTTCTGAAGAAAAAAATGAGGATTTTGGTTAGTAAGGCTTAGGGAAATAAATTTCAGCCTAAGGCACCACTAATAGTCTAAATTCAAAAATTTGTGGAACTTGGAAATTATCTGAGTCAATTCCCTAATCCAATGATTAATTCCTAAGGGATTATGTTATTATAATAATTTAAGTGGAATGATTTAAGTGTTTAGGTGTTGGAACACAAGAATCATGTTATTGAAGTATTTTTAGGGTATTATAGTTATAAGAATCATGAAACTTCTAAGGATTTTTATGCAGTAGTTTTTATTTAAGGATTTTAAGAATATGTTTAATGGTACTAATGACCTAGAAAAGTGATTTAACGGTAAGGTGATATTCTATAGAAAAATTCATGATTGAGGAAAAGATAATCTTTGATATGTATTTGATGTTCAGGTCATTATAGTTAATGAAGTTTATTTTATTTTTTTGGGAATAAAATAAGATGTATAAAATAATTTAGTGGTTAAAAACTAATTTTATTTTTAATATTATTTTGAGGGTGTTTGTCATATTTTTGGGAATGTAATAGGAATTATATAAATAGGATTTTGGAAAAAGGATAACCTGTTTGTCAGGTGGCTACCCATCACATCCGTCAAGGACGTGGGGCATAGACCCACAACCAAAGGAAGATAAGGGATCATCGCCTATCACCGCCCTGTATGATATACTTCTTAGTATGAAATTATTATCACTTAAATTATTTTATGAATAAATATTGAGTTGATTTTAGGGAAAATATTTTATGATCAAATATTTTTGATTTTTTACAGGTATGAGGGGATTAAAATTATTTTGGGAAATTTTCATTAGGTTGAGGTATATATAAAAATTAGGTATACCATGTGATTTAACACGAAAGAATATCTTAGAATAACACAATTTAACCTTTGAATGTTGAGGTTATTTGGGATGTAGGGTTATTTAGTTATGGAATGATTTATGTTAAATATTGGATTTAGAGTTTAATATAAGGTTGTATTCATTTTTGGAATTATCTTACCTTATTATAACCATTTATTATTTTGGTTAATTGTTAAATATTATAGTAATATCTTGATAATTTTTTTAGAATTATGTGATCTATTAGAATTTAATTTTAGTGCTTCAGACATAAAAAATTCATCTCAAATGCTCACTATTTAGAGGAACATATGAGAATATGGTGAAAAATGATCAAAGGATGAAATTATAATTTTCAAGTAAGTATATTTACTTATTCTCTTAAAATATAAGGTAAAATAACCTCTCAACATTAGGATAATGATCTTTAAATAAATATTTTATTCATTTTCTATAAATCAATTTTCTCTTCACTCTTAAAAAAGGTACAACATTATCTCATAAATTGATCTTCTTTAAAAATAAATTTTTTCACATCCCATTAATGTTATACGTATGAGGAAACCAAGTTTTGTGTTATTTTATATGACCTTGGTACTTACCTTTCCCTCTTTCAATGAGGAAGTTTGGTTAACCCTTTTTATGATCTAGGTTTTCCAAAAAAAGGAATTTCTTAACATCAAACCCTTTATTACCAAACACAAGTTCAAATTTAGAAGATTAAATTAATTTAAGGGGGTTTAATGTAACACACTTATGTTTTAAAATAACACTATGTTCGATAGAATATACAATATGCCACCCTATGTTTAAATAGACCATAATATTCTATTGACATATTATCATTTAAAATTGATGGTTTGAATAGGACTAAAAAATTTAAAAAATTAAGTATTAAGGATAAATAAAATATATTTATAAATAAGTACTTAATTCTTGGTAAAGTTTTTATTGGGTTTGAAAATACTCTTTTTGTCTAGAAATTTTTTTTATTTATTTTTGGGAAAACAATAAAATTAATTTTCTCCACATTAAAAAATTTTATTTGATAAAAGAGATAAAATTTCAAAATAAAAATTTCAAAATTATCTTAGGATTATTTCTTTTATAATTTTCTTAAATTTTTTATTTTTTAATAAATAGTGAAAAATACTGATTTTTATTGAAATCTTCCTTTTCATTTGAATCAGTTAAAAAGTTAAATTTTCTTTTAAAATGTTTTAAATGTAAATTTAGTTAGATTATGTTACTATTAATCAATTTTAGTTAATTTAAAAAAAATAAATGTTGAATTTTGATATTAAAATTTTTTACACTCATGAAAATTTTTTCTTTGGAAACCGGTTTTTTCATCACGTCTACAGGTTTAATTTTATACTATATTCTACATCTTCTATGAATTTAATTTGGAAAAATTTATTCCAAATCTTTAATAAAAATATTTAATAATATATAATAAGTTCAAGTTTACTTTTCATCATAATGAATAATAAAAATATTATTATTTAATTACCACAGTGAAGGTTTAAACTTGTTTACCAGGGTGATGGGGGGGGGGGGGGGGTTAAGATAAAAAGATAAGGGTTGAAAACACATAATAAATTGTAAATATCCAATATTACAGCTATATTTCAACCTTATATCATCTATGGTTAGATAATGATCCATTTTGGTCCTTTTGGGAGGTGTAAAATGTGAGTATAAGTATCTCTTTTCAAAAATTCCAAGTGCATCCTTTCCCCTACTTATAAAATAGAACCACCTCTCATATCCTCTTTATATCTTCAAATCTATATTTTTCGGCCAATACCTACCCAAATTCCTTCCTCAATTCCCTCCCCGTGTTCTAGAGTGCTTTGTCTAATCATAAATCCAATATAGGGAGGCCTTGGGCATAATCTTAAAGAGGTGGTACAAAGTAGAGGTGTCATTCTTAATTGAGCACATTTATTTTATTCATTATTCCACCTATTTAAAATATTTATAAATCATTTTGATATAATAAAACTAGTGTATACCATATAATAATATGTTATTATGTTAATTTGATAACTTAAATTCATCTCTTATTCCCTAAAATGGGAAATGAAACCATCATTCATGTGTATGGAGGACTACCCCCTCACGAATTGATGTAATTAATCTTCCATCACTACCTCTCACATCGATTTATATCGACAGATTTAATATTTATATATTATATCAATGAAATATTAATCATTATGTAAAATTTTATATCATATACTTTCTTACCTTACAATTTATGAAAAAATGATAGACATTCATGTGTATGATGGACTACCACCTCACGAAGTGATGTATTTCATTTTCTTTATTACCACATCACATGGATGGTATACATAAGTAAATGTAAATAAACAATATTATATTTATGATATTAATATAATTCCTTAAATATAAATTAACAGTTACCTTATTTCCATCATGTTCATTTAAAATGGAAACATTACACATGTGTATATGTGACTTACCATCTCCATGATTTTAATATAGTTCATTTTGAATAAAAATAATTCATGGTTATTTTAAAAAGTATAATTTATCTAAAAAAGATAATTATTTTATGATTATTATTCGGTATATTATGGAAAAATTACCTTATTTACCACAATCAACACACTGATTTCATTTTGAAATTATGAACTGAGCATCCTCAAAATACCCAAAATGGACATAACTAATTAAGAAATAAAATAAATAATTAAAATAAATAAATTAAATTGTATAAGTATAAGGGTTTAAACTTGTAAAAGTTTCTAAATTAAATAAATAATTTATATAAGTTTATTACATAAGATATAAAATACACACACGACAAATTCTATACTCGAGGCAAGGGTTTCATCTCAAAATTTCCTTATTTGGGACACATGATCTTCTATGAAACAAATTTATTTTAATATTGTATATACTAAAAATTTTCATATTATATCATTAATACTTTATAATTTCTGATATTTTATTTTTAAATTCATTTATTTCATTCATGGGATTTATGATTCAAAAGTTACTAGAACAGATAGGGTTTATGTTTCAATCTCATTTTAATCGGGATTGTTTATGCTTGAAATTCAATTTTATGAAATTATTCGATCATTGTATAATAAAACCATTTAATTTTATTCACCTTTGGTTATTCATTAAATTTTCATGTAATTGTACCATTTTCCTCTCCATGTAACTTAAAATGATTGTGAAAATGTTTTTAAGAAAAGATGACATCATTTTTCTCTTTGGTTGAAAATTATTTTTCTCCCATATCCATGTTTTCTAAAAATATTGTCAATAATATTTTTAACATTTTAAAATTTATTTATTAAAGAAACTTTTACCCATATTTTAATTTTTATGATTTAAAAAAAATTAATCTTCCTATCATTTTCCTAATGAGGTATTTTTTAACCTTTTTTGAACAATGCGAAATGAATGTTTTTTTACTTATATGACATGTATGTAATTACTCAACATTATGACCAACAAATTATTTAAAGATTACTTTATTAGTTTTCAATTTTATTTTTTAAATAAAAATTTTTATATTATATTTTGGAAATTTATAGATTTTTTTGAAGTGTTTTCAAATTGTAAATGGTATTTTATTTAAGAAATATTCCATGTGGCCTTTTAAAGAAATTTTAATCAATGAAGACAACCTTTAGTGGTATGGATTGATTTTAAATTTTGTATATATATATCTAAAATATATATAACTTGCTTAATATCCCTTAATTTGATGGGGTAATACATTCCTTATGTTCATCTATCAAATTCCTTAATTAAAAAATTTTCTTTGATTATTTTATGTGACCTGATTATGCAACCCAATTATTTCCATGGGTAATTCTTATTTTTATTAAATATTACTAATTTAATTTTTTTGTCACACATAATCATGAAACTTTTATGATGGATTCACCCAAATATTACTCCAATGCATTGGTTAAATATTTAGTCTCATGAGGCTTCATGTATGGGATTAGGGAGTAAACCAAACCCATTATTAGAATTTTTCCACTATGTCATATTGTATAGGAAGTTAAACCTGAATCATGTTTATGTTATGTTATACATTACCACCACATTTCCTATAATTCCATGATATTATAATTCCATGTTATTTATGTTATTCTTCAATGTGATTACTCTTGAGTGTTCTCAATTGTAACACCCCGAGATTTTATGAAAAATATTCTTTTTAATTTCATTAATGTCTTTTGTTGTACTCTACACCAAAAGAATCTTGCACAAAACGCATCCTTGACTTGACTTGCATTACACGCAAGCGCGACCTTTCGCGATAGCGTGTGTTGTACGCAATACCGAGTTTCGCTAAACAATGATATGCTATTAAAATATTATTAAAACTAGCTGTTATGAATTGTAATACCCACTTTTTAAAATTTTGTAAATTTTATTTTTCAAAATGGACTTCATTTTTGGATTCGTAATATCGAAATTAGCTTAGGGTTAAATTTTGGTACTTTTCGGATAACTTTCATTTTATGATGAATAGTGAAAATTACTAAATTTTAATTAAAAACAACCTTTTTAATAGAAATAATTAATAGTGATAAATTATTAATTTGAGTGGTTTTAAAGTATATTTAGAATATATTTTTACAATTTAATACAATGTTGGTCATTGGATGTAATTTCACATTTAAACCAGACATAAACAAATGTCAATCTTTTGATAGTTATTATCTCTTAAGAACACGCTATTTGTTTTGACGTCGGGAATTAATTTTTAAATTAATTAATGCAACTGATATGTTTTGAATTTGGTAAAATAGAGATCATTTTTGAATTCATAATATCAAATATAGCTTAGGCCCAATTTTTGGTATTTTTCTGGAAACTTTCATTTTTTGATGAATAGTGAAACCACTAAGTGGTAGTTAAAAAAATGAATTTTTCATAAAACGTAATTTTACCGCTTCTGTGAGTGGAATTTCAAAAATCCGAGAGACACGGTTGATGTCAGTAAGTAAAATGTGGTTCAATGAGATGAAAATAACTTTTGGTGAATAGTATCTTTTTACTTTTTTTTACCACGGTTAAAAGTAAATAGGGTAATTAAGGGTAAAAATGATATTATTATTACCCTAAAACATTTCCTAATTCTATTGTATAAGTGTAATTCGACCATAAACAACCTTAGGAATAAAATATGACCATTTAGGCCCACTTGGATTAGATTAGAACATTTATTATTATTTAATTCAAAGAAGTGTTAAAAGAGTTAAAATCAATGTTTATTTACTACAACATTTTTAATATAGAGTTATACATAAGATAAATTCGATTGTAAATATTCATTAGAAATATAATAATATTTGATAAATAATGATATTTTATATATAATTTTTAGACATTAAATATATTAATTTATTTATGACACAATGATGATGCAGTAATTACCATAATAGTGAAAAATTAGAATAATTGATATTATAAATACCCAAATAAATATAATTTGAGACTTTTTATGAATTACACTAATTTTCTAGGTTACTATTGATTTAATTAACTTTTTTCTAACTAATCATTCTTTTAGGATTTTCACAAAAATCAATTACTAAATAGTGTCAAAATTGACATAAAATAGTTTTTAAAACAAATATTATATTAGTAATTGTTATTTTATTCCTAAAAATCTAAGGTTCGACCAAATGACTTAGATAAGGTTATATATATTAATAATAAACAACTTGGGGTTCGTTTGACTGCTTATAGTATGTTTATTAACCTTATAGTATAAGAACACAAGAAGACACGGTAAAAGTAAAATTATTTTACTTAATGTTAAATCTAAATGATAAGGTTAAAATAGGAACCTAAACATGTCTAAATTCTATTGGATGAGAGTATTTAGACCCATCCCCACCTTATATTCAAAATAAATAAATTTGGATCTATTTAAAACCGAATTTGTCTTTATAATAAAATAATATTTTTAGTTTTTCCAAAGGAGCCCCTCTCCTCCCTTATAAAAGGGAACCTCCTCCCTCTCTTCCTCACACCAATTTGAGCCTTCAAGCTCTGCCAACCCTTGACAAATTCCATTATACACTTCCATAGAAACATCCTAGATGTTATGGTCTTCCTCAAAGACAAATTTTATTGCCCTAAAAGGAGATCTCAAAGAGGCGCTTCAAAGAAGAGGTAATGTCCGTTACCGATTCTTTCAACTTTATTTCTTCTTACACTTATTCTTCTTAGGTTGTTTCATTATGAAGTAATAACATCAGTATCACTAATATACTGATATGTTATTATAAGTATGAAACAACCATATTTCACCCTCTATCCATCCTATGGAAAACGAAATCACCGCGTGTGCGTAGGTACGGAATACCGTCTCCACGCCGCGGTGTAATCTATTTTCCACCACCACCTTACTTGGATGGGTATAATGGTGTACATAATAACTATATATGATTATTGTAAAGTGATATTGATTCTGATATAGTATACATACACTCCAATACAATTCCACGATCATGAGAACGATATCATCGCTCGTGCGTACGTACGGACTACCGTCTCCACGACGCGATGAGATACATTCTCCACGTTAACCATTCATGAATGATTATAAAGTATATAAAATAAGTAATCATGAAATATATGAAATAATAATGATACTGTATTTATGTGTATATATATTTATGTCATCTACTTAATTCCATTCAACTCAATAAGGAAACGAAAACAGCGTTCATGCGTACGTACGACATACCGTCTCCATGAACAGTGCATTTCTTTCCATTTACTAATCTATAATATATATGTATATTCTGAATATATATTATATATAAATCATGTTTTATATTCTGGAATTAAGTAATCATGATCCAAGTAATCATATGAATAATTACAAGTCAAAACACGGACGAAAAAATGAAACGATTTTACCCAAAACGCTCTTTAACATGGAATTTACAAAAGAACGGGTAATATAAAGTCATAAGTGAACCATATATGATGTAATAACAATGAATATGACTCTATAATAAGTCAATAACATTATTTGAATCATTATATAGGAGGTTCGTACACTTACGAAGCAAATCAGACCTAAGGTAAGGGAAAATATCACAATCTCATTTTTATCCGAGATTGTTTATACTTTGGCATTTACTGGGGTGTATTTTATCATCCACATCCATGTTTCCCCAATATGTAATATTATTTCCATCCACCTACAATTTTTTAAATCCAATTTTACACTTCGGTGAGTTTTTAGTAAAGGATATGAAAGGAACTTTTGTCGTTTTTCGTACGAGGTACTTTTTGACTTTTCTGACAAAAGTACGAAGAATGTTTTTTTAACTTATATGACATTAATGGATTTTTAAAACATTATTTCCAAGAAGCTTACTTTACAAGTTTTAAAGTTTATTTTTAATCAACTTCTTTTAGTTTAAAATTGTATGACATGTTAAGAATGGAAAAAAAAAATTGAAGTAGAAATGATATTTTCCTCAAGAATGGAGTTTAAGTGTTTTATCAAAATTATTTTCCATATAAGATAATATAGGGTTCTGATTCTATCCCTATCATTACATTGATTTTATTATGTTGTGATGGAATTATTTTTATGAATTCATTTATCTTATATGAATTGTTTTATGATGTCACGATGTTTAAGAATTGCATTTTTATTACATGGGTTATGAAATGATGTATGATTTATGATTTTTGTGGCACACATAAGAATGGTTTCATTATGAGATGGGTGGGACCTATATATCCCTCCAATGAATTGGGTAAATATTTTATATCTCATGATATAGACATGGCTGGAACGGCAGGTTAAACCGATTCAGTGAAATAGGACTGAAACGAGGAGTGAACTCGGTTCAGAAGTGGAATTTGTTCACTAAGATAGTCTTTTCAATGAGTCTTGACTAACAAGAAATGATTCTCAATGATTATGTGTGTATTCCAAAAAGTTTCATGTTTTAAGTTATGATTATTGGGATTACATTTAACTACTATGATTTATCCCATGTTATGATATTATGATCTCTTTTGCAGGTTAAGATTTCCAAAATGTTATGTTCTTATGAATATGATGTGATTGATATTTCTTTTGTTTACCCATACTGAGAAATTGAGCTCACCCTTTTATGTTTTCTTTTCCCCAGGATATAAATAAAGGTTTTAGGTATAAAAAAAAGGAAGATCTTTATGGGAGATGTTGATGATCTTTCACCATGATTAGAAGATTATATTCCAAGTTTCCAAAGACAATAAACTATTACGGTCCTTGTGTGTGTGTTTTTGTTATGTACTAAGTATTCCGAAAAAGTAATGTAATGTCAATGTACGTTAAGCTTAGGGTCTCTACATCAATTATGATGTCATGTTATACTTTTGGATAATATATTATGCTTCCTTATCATGTTTATTCACTTACTTGTCTTTTTAGATCACCCCTTTTATCTATATATTAACTAGGTTATCTCATGATGTTTTTGGATCTCAAAATTATTATGGAGATCATAATAGAGAATAAAATAAAGAATTTTATTTTTAGTATCACTTTGATGTATTATGAACATATTCTGCCAAATACACTTGGCCTCACAATATTTGAGTCCTAATAAATAGATGTTTCTATTAGAAATAATGTAATAATATGTGTAAAAGGCATGTGTCATTATAGTTTAATTTTTTTGGCCTATGATTATAAAAACTATGTTTTTTAAACTTCATTGATATTATTCCAACTAATTTATAAAAATAAACTTTATTTTTGATAATATTCTTTTATGTGATTCATTCGATTTTATAAAACTATGAACTAAACTGATTCTTGTTTTATGGGAATATGGGGTAAGTCTTAGTGTTTTACTATTTGGTATTATTACTACCCCCTTCATATTTACATTGGAATGTATGAAGTTGTTGTTTCCTATTATACATGAAAGGGGAACATTTAATACTACACTAAGAGTGATTCTAGATGTAGCTATCAAGGATGTTGGAGATGTAGCTTGGGAGATGGTTTTATTTTCAGTGTTTGGAGTAGTTCCACTTAGGTTGTAATATATTGATTTATTTTATAGCCTTTTTTTCTTTTATATCTTTTTTTTTCTATTAATCTAAATATTTTGTTTTTTTATACATGGAAATGTTGGGTTTACACATGCATCAGTTATACAGTTATCTTGGGATTGTGTTGTTTTTTGGTTGTATGTGTGTGTTTACATGTGTGTGAAAAATTGTAAAACATCCCCCATTGTTTTTTTTAAACCTATGTAATTTATTTCCAAACTTTGACATTTAGGGAATGTCACCTACGTCTAATCTCACCTTAGCTCTTTCCAAGACAATGGTTATGGTTGGTCTGTTATTTACTTTCTTTTTAGAAAAGAGTAAAATAAAAACTTTAAACTAAAGAAATATTTAAATTATACACTTATTATAGGATTTTAAATTTATTTATCCTATATTGTTCATCGATGATCACTTTATTCATCTAACCTTCTTATAAAAGTGATATAAGTTTCAAGGGTGATCTAAATTAATTACAAGCTTTCGAATGGTCTAGTATTTGAAAAAACCAAGGTAGGGGCACTCATATTCATTATTTATTCCTACTGCTATCAAGATAGTGGATAAATCCAAAATCTATTATTTTTTTCTTGTAAAATCATCAACTCCTTGGTGTGTTTCTTCAATCAAGAATTTTTAGAGCTTATATCTCGACAAATATAAGGTATCACCTTTATTATCATCTTTGAATTTCATCTATTATATGGAAGTATGCATAATATATAGAATTAATTTCTTAGGTTGGTAATTTTTTTTAATTTTTGGTATTTTTATTCTCTTTTGATATTAAGAATCAGTGAAATATAGTTTTTGTCAGTGACACCTTCCTTAATCTCACACTATTACAATGTATGGGTCAACATCAGTTTAGGTTAGAGATAGAATAATTGTAAAACCATTTAATTCTTTAGAAATTATTTTATAGAGTATAAATTGAAAAATTATTTTAATTTGAACATATAATTTTTCATTCTTGTGATTTTTTTATTTGTATTCCATACTTTTATTAAAATATCATGATATTGTTAATTATGCTTAATTAAAATGGAACCATGTAAGTGTTAATAAAAAATTCATATCTTCATTTCATATATAAGGTTATATCTAGTATATTAATCGGGATTACTATATGATATATATGGATATTTATATGTATATTCTAATTTATGTGATGAAGTATTAGATGAAATGAGGATATTGCTTTATATTTTATTATAGGTTTTGGAACCCATACAATGGTTGGGTGTGGGTACTCCAGCTACTCATCTATATTTATATTACAAATATGAGCTATATTTCTACATATTTACACTATTATATAGATATGTAATGATAATATGGTCAATACAATTCCCTATTATCTATTAATATGATATGTGGATTATTCCAGTTCATCCATGGCATGTCTCAATCTCAATTTCTAGTTTATGATTATTTATTTTAATATTGACGATTCCTTGAGAACTTAGATATTAGTGTACATCTATTTAAAAATTGTTTTTTAAATATTTTCAGTGAGGATGATGTTATGTATGTTTGGGTTCCATGGTGGCTCATTCAGTACCTAGAAAACAACCTCTATAGTACTTATCTTGATATTTTAGGATTAATGTTATGTATTGATTTTTACATTATACATTGTATTCATTATTTACTTTATGCATTTACCATATTCACCTAATTTTATAATATGATAGTAAAGACCATTTGGTGACTGCTTACATGATATGATTTACTTATAGCCTAAAATTTTCACCTTAGGATTCATATAGACCTTGTTTTATGTGATCCAGGAAAGGGAAAAGCACTAGAGTAGAGTAGTTTAGAGTATATGGATCTTGGGTTCAAAAAGTACATTTTTGAAGGTTTTAGTGTATGATTAAGATATGTATAACATGGTTTATCCTTCATATTTACTTAAAAATTACACCACTCACGGGACTTCCTTGTTTTATACATAGAGTTTTTTATCTCATATAGTTTATGAAATTTTAGGTTATATCTGGCCATTTTTATAGATATTATGTACATGTATTTTTGAATTATTTTTATATATTTTCATTCATATATATATTTCTACATATATAAATTTCAATACAGAATAAGTATCCCTGGTGCATAGGTTACCTCCCATGAAATACATGATTATATTTATTCCATTGGTCAAGCAGCTGTAGAGGTCTTACTGATTCTTATAAGGATCCTATGATGAATTATTTTAGTTTAAAAGTGTGTAATATCTTCTTATTTGGTTATGTATGTTATCCAATGAAATTTAAACCCACCTCTAGGGAATGGGAAGTGAATATGAGGTGCTTTGGTGACCTAGTTTGGGTATTATTCGAGTATCTAGGTCAGGATCATTAAAAAATGATACCAAGGCAGGTAACATTCTAGTGGGGTTGGAAGTATCAAATATACATTTCCATTTAGACTAGAAAAATAACCCAAAATATTCTGATATTTCATAATATATAGAATCTTGAGTAACCATGAGTAATCCAGGTCTATTTGTTTTTTACTTTTTTCTTGATTTGAACCTATTCTATTAAATCTCATGTATCATGAGTTGGTATTTATAAGTAGCCATTAGTAAGATAGCATAACATACTATGTTATTTCTAGTGTTTCCGTAATTCTCAATTGTAATCAATAGAATAATTATATTAATTTAAATATTAATAATAAATAAATAATGTTATCTATTTTTTAGTGATGCTTAGTTTAATATATATTATTCAACTAAATCATTTACTTTAAAAATATCTATCTTATTATATTTAGTTGAATATTTTATGTTTACATCCATAGTTTAATTTCTTAATATCTAATTTTTTTAAATGAAAAAATTAATTGATAAAAAGGGAATGAATGAGAGATAAGATGAGGTTATTACCTGATTATGATTTTTTTTCAATTTAAATTCTAAATTTATTATTCTTAGAAAGAAAAATATAATATGATTCCATACCAAAATTTAGAATATGATACCACATTGACCCCTTTTAAATATACATGAATGACCCAAAGGAGCGTGATTCATATTATAGACCACATATTGATCCTCAAGTCCTTACGGAATTTCTTATTTAATTCAAACAATAGTATATACCACACCTAGACTGGAACCCTTAGATATGAATTTTATGAGGGAATTGATCATATAGATCACATATTTGATTGTATTTGAGACACCATAACATTATTAGTTTTCTCATCCACATTTATGAATAAAGGATCTAGTCATTGATGGTGGGATGTGATAGTTGACGTGAATAAAGATCAAGGTCTCACATAGAAGAGTTTCTAGGAATTATTCTACAAAGAATTCTCTCCAAATACTCCATATTATTCTAAATATTAAGAATTTATCAATACTAATGAATAGAAATTATATGTTTTGGAATATATTGTTGGATTTATGGATCTTATCTATTTTTATCCCTATCAAATTGGAGATAAGGAAGTTATATAAACATGTTTTAGATTGGTCTATATAAAACAATATAGATAATTATGATGAGGTTTAACTATTATAATTTTATTGATGTTATCAATAAAGAAGCACTATTGGAGGAATGTTCTAAGGGACATGTGGGAGTAGGTTCAATTCCATGCTCAAGTATAGGTGGGGGGTCTTTTAGTGGAAAAACTGATGTTGGGAATATATGAGTAGGGGTTGGATATCCTTATGGAACTCTAGGTAAAATAACTCTTTCTACTCCCAGTTCATAACCACCATAAATTTTATACTACATGTATGGATATCCAGGTCATAAGTTACCTAAATATCCTTATAATGTTAATAAATTCCAATTATGTGTTAAATTATATTATATTCCAACATTTTACCAATGGATTTACTTAGAGAGTAAGACATTGAAAGAAATAGACCCTGAAATCATAGTATTAGTCAACCAGAAGCAGTAAGCTACATATACGTTGATCTAGAAATGGAGGAAGATATGATATATGAGGTGAACATTAGAATACACATTTTATTGGGTAGGTCTTACCTCTGCATTTATAGACTAAAGGAATAATCTTGATGTATTTAGATAAGTAGTTTATAGCCGATATTGTAGATTCATCTTCAATGGTATGTGGTAAGATTTTAGTCTCATCTAAAATTTCGTTTTAATTATTTGATATCAAGGCCTTTAAGTATTTAACATTTGAATGTATGGAATATATCTTAGATTTAAGTGTGGAAGAGTATTCTAAAGTAATATAAACTCCTTTATACAAAAGGATGAAAGGAGAGTTTAATGTTTAATTATGATGTTATGGTGATGTTATTCAAAAAATTGTTGGATTTCTCTATCTTCGAAATGAAGAAATATGATATATTATAGTCCATGGAATGATTAACCTATTTTTAATCTCATTTTCATTATTTTAAAAATATATTATATTTTATTCCTACGATTAATGTTTATTATCCATTTATTTGAGAGTGGGATTACTATATTTTTTATATAGGGTTTGATGTAGAGCATGTGTGGAGTATTAACACTGAGATAACTATAATAATTCTTTGGCCAGTGGTGGTGTAAAATCCAAAAGTTCAACATATAATGGTTTATAAATTCTATGATGTATCCCCAAATGGTTTTTTAGGGATAGCACATAATAGATAGGTGGAATTATCTATAGAGTTATTACCTATAACAAAATCAATATTTATTCCTCTATATCACTTAGATCCAATTGAATAATGGGAGTTAAAAATTACTTTAGAGGATTATTAATCAAAGGGATTTACTAGAATGTTCAATTCTATTTGGGGTGATCCAATTCACTTATTTAAGAAAATTGATGGAAATATATGGTTTTGTATTTCCTGTTGAATGTTAAACTATGTTACTATTAAAATTCACTATCCTTTGTTGAGAATTGATGTTTTATTTGACCATTTTTGTGAAAAAATTAGTTTTTAAGAAATATTTACATTTAGAGTGGCACTTTATTGAGTAAAAAATTGGTTGTTCCTAAAATATATTTTTAGAGCTATTATAATCATTATGAGTATTTAATCATACCATTCAATTTTATGAATTATCCTATAGTGTTTATTTATCTGATGAATCAAATATTTCAATATTTATTAATTTAATTTATTGTATTTTTTGGGTTGATATTTTTGTATATTATAGTTATTTTGATGTAGAGTCCTCGACCCAATATCCACTAAATCGGTTCCCCATGTTGGGTCACCACATGACCTCAGGAACGCCTCCCCATATTCTAGAGGTTGCAAACTAGAAGCGATAGTCTAATAGAATATGTGGGAAGACTATACCCTCTTTATTAGTGTCATCCACCAATGGCATGGTACTAAATAAAAGAAATAATTAAACGATAAACAAGAATCCTAAATCCATTTCCCAAAAAATGGGTATAAGTACCCAACCAAATAGAAATTATGTCATATTGTACAGTTTAAAGTGTAAATGAACACAAAATAGAGATAAATGAAGAATCCCTAAAATAGGACCTGACACCATGTTTGGTTCCCTAATCCATGCATATCCTTTATCCCTAAATAAAACATATATAATAGGGCCCTTTCCCTTGTCTTGACCTAGAACCATGAAATATGCATGGGTATCAAATGGTGTCTTGAGTAGAGTGTGAGTACAACTATTTAGGCCACCACAAACACAGTGAGAAAAATATCCAATCTAAATAGATAGTGTAAGTGAGTACATAAATAACAACAAAATAAATAGAAGAAAATTAGGATTCAATTTTCCATCTATGTTCACTTTTGCCATAATCATCATTTATTTTTTTGGGTTAGGAATTTTGATTAAATAAGCTTTGGTCTATTCCTAACATATATACTTTTCATAAGGGGATATAATAAAATTCCCTTCCTCACTAGGGGAAAAAACATAATAAATACATAAGAATTATATTAGAGACTTAGTCTAGGTAGTCTCATCACATGCATCTATTAGGGAAATAGATCCTCAGTCCAACTCCCAAACCCAAGTATTATAGGGGCGGGGTTTAGAGCCTCATTCAAACCCAACTAGTGAGAATAAAACCTAAATTCAATACCCCACATACCATAATAACATGTGAACATGATTCTTTAACTATAACACATTTACTAAACACAAACCATAATCATTAAACAAATTACCATTTACAATCATAACCCATTCAACATGTAATCCAATTTCATGCATTAACCCATTTGCACATTGCCATTTTCATGTCTTATACCACTAACACATTTTCCATTTTCATATCATAACCTATTTAACAAATTCATCATTTAAATTCCTTAACCCATTTACTCAATTCCATCCCAACCCATGAATCATTTAATATATTCAAATTAATTCATTTAACCCATTCATATTACACAAAACACCCTCTTATTCCATGTAAACAACTAGACACAAACATAACTAATCAAATTTAATAGTTCATATCAACATGACAACACATTTATTATGGGATCTATATTATTATCTTATCAATTACATATTTAACACCCCAATTTCCAGGTTCAAAGGAGGGACACACCCCATGGGTGGTCCTTAGTCTGGCCTATTCAACCCCGATGCATCCCATGAGGATCATGATGGGCTATATTAATCAATTATCCAATTAATTAATAATTTATGACATGTATAACCAAAAAAATATCACAATGAAATAAAATCATAACCACAAACACTTTAAAAAATCAACAAGTCTATGGGATATAAATTATAGAACACCTACCTTGATTATGTTGATGAAATCTCTCTCAATTATAGCCTTTGGTTAGGATTAAAGAATCCATTAAACCCCCAACTAAGGATCCATTGAAAAAAAATAGGGTTTTAGGGATTTAAAAAAATAATAATGATTCCACAAGTCCTAATAAAAAAAAGTATATAAGATGAGTGTTAGAATAACTCGAAACTTCAATCGGCACCCAATGAAACTTTAAATGGATTAGAAATGAGGGAGATAAATCATTGGAAATTGTAGGAGGGTTTGGATGGTCACCCTTACTGATGGAGGAATAATGGAGGAGAAACATGAGTTATAAAAATTATGTCCCAAGGGGGAAATGGTAATTGTACCCCTTTTTAATTGGGTGCATGGTTTGGCCACACAGTTGGCCAAACTATGCACCAACCATGTGCCACCCTCTTTCCATGAGGGACGAGGTCGCATAGTATCTTAGGAACCCGACATAGGTTGAAAAACCATACAGTAACCAAGTTGGATGGATTTGTCTAAGACCACATGGTTTGGACTCCCCCGTGCATGGTTTCTTAAACCATGCAACCCACCTCCAGGAAATCATAGTTAGGGTGCACAATTACTAATAACCACGTACCAACCATGAAAAATGCATTGGATGGGAACTTTCTCCCCTCTTTCATTTCCCAAAACCCCAGAACACCCTTGATACTCCTCATACACCCAGTAAGAATTTAATTAACCAAAATAAAGAGAATTATTCCTAAATTTAAACAAGAAATTACCATAAATGAATTCTAGGATCTTAAAACCTCCACACCATATAATGACTCATCCTTGAGTCGCACTCCCAAGAATCATTGAGCTTCCATGGTAAAGAGATCCAACCTCTAGGCCTGCATATCTCTCACCCAATCCCAATTCAATTTCTAAACATTCCCATTCTGCCACAACACTTGAACTAAATGCACAACCTTACTTTATAAAACATTCTCACTGCAATCCATAATATGAACCAGATGCACCTCAAAGTATTCATATTCTGTAAGCTCTACATCATCAATATCTATCACATGAGAAGGGCTTGGGTGATACTTCTGAATATGTTACACATGAAACAAATTGTTCATTCTACTATACCACTGTAAAATATCCAATCAGTACTCCACTGGTTCGATCCTCTCCATAATCTCAAATGACCCCCATACTTGGGTGAAAAATTACCCTATTTTAAATTCAATGGTGACCCAACCATAGACAGACCCAAAGAAACACATGATCAACCACCACAATCTCAAGAGGTAGATGATGTTAATCAACATAGGGATTCAGTCTACTATGAGTCGTGGCCATACAATTTTGAATCAATTGAACCTTATTTATAATATCTTGTATCAGAATTAGTCCAAACAACTTTGATTCCATAGCCTCTATCTAAAAAATGGATATCTACAAGGCCTACCATAGAGAGCCTCTTATGGTGACATATGAATTATCTCATGTTAATTGTTATTATAGGAAAAATCAACAAGTTCTAAGTACCCTTCCTAAGATCCAATAATATCTTGGATACATTCCCTCAAAATGTCCTCTAGCATATAAAGATTATGCTTTAACTTTCCTTTTTTCATTGATTGGAAATTCATATTCAAGAAACACCTAGGTACCGAGCACCTTCTGTAACCCTTGCCAGAATCGTAAAGTAAAGTGTGGATCATGATATGAAACTATAGCCTAAGACACCTCGTGTAACTGCAATATCTCCCAAATTGAAAAATCTCCCAATTAATCCATAGTAAATTTCTGTTGATTGAGTACGAAATGTTCCACCTTGGTGAAATGAACCACAACTACACATATCACATCATCATTCCAAGGTTTCCTCGGTATGACAACTAAAAAATCCATCATTATGTATTCCCATTTCTATTCTAGAATTGGAAATGTCTGTACAAACCAACCAATCACTAATTCATAGAAATCACTTTCTAACATGTGTAGTATCACATCATGAAACCTGAAACCTCTTTCTTCATCCCTTGACAACAATACTTTCTATAAAGATCATGATACATTTTGGTTAAACTAGGATGCACTATCCACTTTCCGGCATGGAACTCACATATCAAATCATTCTGTATATAGGTATGCATGACCAAAAAAACATAATCATAAAAAATCTAATCATCATTAGCAGTATTATCAAAAGTTGGCTCCTCACCTTCAAGACTTTCCATCAAAGAAAAATACTCTAAATCCTCATATTTCCTCTCCTCTATTTGGATAATAAGAATGGAATAAACATCCGAGGATACAAGGGTCATCTACCCTCTTCCATCTTGAACTTCTAGAAACATCTTAGAAAAACACTCCATCATCCTCTACTTAGAACTAGATTCTTGAACCAGTTATTTTTTATTTTTCTGAATCTAATAATCGACAACACTACTTCCCTTTCTCAGTGTGTAGACCAAAAAACATAAATGGAATGAATATAATCAACCCATATTCACTATCAAAGATTCAAATTATAATAAGAGATGATTTAATTAAGTATTTTATGATCATTCTATGTTTTAAAATGTTCTCCCAACATGTAATGTTTCCAAAATTTTAATGAATAAACCACCATGTAGAACTAAAGATTTTTCATACGGTAGTTTAATTCATGAGGCCACAAATGACTTGAACCATATGCCACAACTCAATCACCCTCCATAAACATCGCTACAATCCCAACACCAGACACATAAAAAAAGGTATACTCCTTACCTCGATCAGGTAGGATTGGAATCAATGATTTAGTAAAATGGTTTTTTAACTACTAGAAATCATCCTCATATGAACTAGACCATTAAAACTTGATTCCCTTCTTAATCAAGTCTGAAAGTAGTGATTTCAAAATGGAAAAATATTTGAAGAACATTATTTAATAAAATAACAAACCTAGAAAGATTTGAGATGTCAAACAAATTTTCAGGATTCTCCCAATACACAGCTTCCTGCACTTTCTTTGGGTCCACTAACACACATTTCATTGAGATGATGTGACCCATGAAATATACCTGGTAGATCTAGAATTGAAAATTTGATATTGTGGGGTATAACCTATTTTACCTTAATGTACTTATGATGATGTCATGATGTTTGGAATGATCATAAAAAGTATTATAGTACACTAAGATGTCATCCAAAAAGATCACTACAAATTGATCTAAATATGGGTGAAATATTAGTTTTATTAGGTCCATAAACACTGCTGAAACATTGGTCAACCCAAACAACATCACAAAAAACTATTACAAACCATACATGCTCCTAAAAAGATGTCCGAAGTATATGAGAAGATGTCAACCTTAGATGATGATACCATGATCTCAATTCAATATTGGGAAACATAGAAGCACCCCTCTTATAGTCAAAAATATCATTAATTCGAGGAAGCTGATATTAGTTATCAACTTTTATTTGAATCAACCTCTAGTAATTAACATAAAACTACAATTTCCTGTCAGCCTTATTAGTAAGAAAAACGGGATATCCCCATGAAAACGCACTCAGAAGAATAAAACATTTGTTCTCCAATTCAACCAACTGAGTTTTAAGTTCTCGATGCTCTACCAGTTTCATTCTATATAGAAGAATAGAATCAAGTTCTATTATAGGCAGCAGATCTATTGTGAACTCAACATCTCTCCTAGGAAGCATCCCCGATAATTCCTCAAGGCACACATCTTGAAATTGATCCACCATAGGAGGGAAAACTAACTTCTATTCTCCCCCATCATTAAGCGCAATACATTCCACTTGGTCTTGATCTCACCCAACTGCTGAGAAACATGCCCCACACGACCTACCTAGATATCCCATTCATTATGGTGAACATAATTATCCCATTCAAGGGATATGAACATTACCCTAAAATGGTAACATTCAACATGGTCCTGATACATGACCATCTAATCCATCTATCATATCATGTTAAAAGATGACAACCCAAGCACAAAAAAATATCATAGGAAATAGTACCCACCAACCCCAAGAGAATATGTGTTACATTGTCGAACATTTTATACTCTTACCCCTAACGGTGTGTCAATAAAAAAACCCCACACATATGTTCCACCACTTGTGTCACGAACCAACCCAGGTCGACCCTGAACTGGTCACCCAAGTCGGCCCGCGACAAGGACCGAGAGGCATTCCTGATCCTCCCAGGCTGGCAACAAGTGCCAAGGGAATCAATAGAGTATAGATGGGAACAATTTCTCCCAATATAAATAAATAGAAGTAGTAGAATAATAACAATGAAACCCAAAAATAAATAAACTGAACAAATAAACTAAGAAAGAACTAAAAAAACTAACCAGACCTGACGACCACTAGACTGCACCTGACCCTATGGGTCACTCTCCGATCACAAGGCACAACATCACCCACAGCGATCGAGATCAAGCTGAAACCTACACCTGTGACTAAAAACAAGAATGAAGTATAGGCGTGAGTATTAAAACTCAGTAGGTGTGGCCAAGTTATCCATTTCCAAATTCATTTCCTTTAGACAGAAGAATCATCAATTTCATGTTTTAACTAAAACATATAAAAGTAAGGCTTTCCACATGTTACTCAAAAGAAAAGTACGAGTAATTTCCCTTATTCTATACTCAAAACACAAATCAATATTTTAGTGAGACATTCTCATTTTCAAAGGGAAAGTGTTATTTATATTTTCAGATTTGTTCAAAGAGGATTAAACACTTTCATTTGAAAACCATTTTTAGAAACCTAATCAAAACCAGTTTACCACTTTCCAAGGAAAACAACATACAAAAATTCACAAAATAAATCACACAGAAATGGAAATGTAGGTATACATATAAGCATAATAATCACTACTGCAAAAAAAATGCCGAGTATACATTGGTGAACCCAGGAGATCGAGAATAATCCAGAAGGCACCAATACATGAGACCTCATCCTCATTGACATGTCACACATGATGAAATCAAAACACCCAATATTCTCGACCATCCATTCTCAGGAAGACCGAGGGAAAAATCCCATAGTAATAAACCCAATATATCCACCTACTATGGGCCACTGGTTAGTACCATAAGCTACCAGTGCAGAAATCATTCTCATTATATTCTCTCAATTTTCCATGTTCCCATGTCTCATGTATTTAGAAAGGGGGTGGGCCTACTGAATCCATATGATCATACAATCACAATATATATAATAATAAATTAGAACAAGTAACACCCCAAGTCACCCCAAGGAATATGTCACTCGCTATTATACCATTGATCACAGGGAAGTCCTACACAGTAGACCCTCGTAACATATATCTCAACCAAAGCAAAGGGACCACATTCGAGGAGAGTTTTCTTGAGATAAATAGTTTTACAAAAGTGCCAACCAGGACTCACATGATTTTCACATGACAATCCATTTCTTAAGAATCACACACACACCACTTTCAAAACTAGAAATACACTTCGAAACCCATTTAAGAAACCCAAACCCAGATTTTAAATCTAAAACATGTTCACAAACGCCAAAGGGTCATTTAATCAAGAAGTTAATGTGAAAACACAATCAAACCATTTATTGAAACACATTACAAGAAATAAACCACTCCAATTCAAGGTAGAAAATTTACTAATAGTTCTATATCAATAATTAATATTAGAACTAGGTGAAAAAATAAAAAAAATGATTCTTAAAATTTGAGGAAAATTTATAGAGAAACCTTCCTAAAAAAGGGAGCATACCAAGACGAACAACTCGGCACCAGACGCCTTTGACGGAGACTGCCCCACAATTGCACACACACACCCCTATATATATATAACCCTTAATCTAATACACATATTCCCCGCTCCATGAAGGAATATGTGCAATGATGATTTATATATATATATATAGGTATACGTACCTATGTATGTGTGTACAACCCTTCGAGCAGACCCCATGCAATCTAATTAACCCCAAAGAGAATTGAAGATTACCAAAAAAATTAAATAAAATTAAAACAATAAAAAAGGTGGAAGAAATCAACCAAAGCTATGGGCCAAGCCCCCTTGTAAAAATTTACATAAACCTAGACCATTTAAAAACATGACTTACCATTCAAAACCATCTATAATTGATAATGAAAAATAAAAATTATGTTCACATGGAAAATATTTCATTTTCCCTCAAAAACTCTTTCCAAAATCATCTACACATTAAGTTCCCTTAAAACATGGTTCTCACCCACCAAACAACCCTAAAAAACATTCTCATGAAACACCACACAAAGACACCCAACCAAAACATATCCAATTTCTGATACACAACCCAAACCCAATACACAAGCATGTCAAATCCTTCAAAACTGTATTTTGAATCACTTAAACAATATGACAATCAATTTACACATTTTGTAAAAACCCTTTCAAGAAGAAAAAAACGATTTTACACCTAAATTACACACACTTTCCCAACTAATTTCCCAGAAAGTCTGTTTTAATAATTAAACAAATCTAAAATTCATATGTAAAAATACACGATAAGGTATACATGCCAAAACTACTCCTTTCTTCGATAAAAACTCATTTTGAACCAAAACACACCTCAAATTACATTGAAAATATAATTTTTATATTGCAAATAAGGCATACAAAACTTTTCAAGAAACATTACAAAACAATATCACCACACATTTTCATTTTATTTTAAAAACTCATTTCCAACTCATAAACATGTTAAAACACTACCAATTCACACTTTTCACTACCCAAATAACATTTATAACACATTAAAATTAACTAAAGAATTAAGAAGGTAAAATAAATCAACCAAAAACAATGGAGGATGAACCAGAATAAACCGAAGTGCTTCAACTTCGGTGGCGGATGACAAAACCCGCATGAGGAAGACCCAGAAGACCCACTGCGCACCCTAAAAAGGGAATAAATCATCAAAACCCAGTCAACTAATGACCTAGGGTTCAACCGAGACAAAAATCAAAGGAAAAAAATACCCACTGAAGGAGGTGTCGATGAGTTTTAAAAAGAGAGGAGGCCACCAGAGGGAGAAGGCCACAGAGAGGGAGGTTCATTAGGAGGAGGGAGCGAGGTCGGTGGTCCGAGGGGGAGGGGGTCGGTGTCATGAGGCAAGAGGGAATGGGAGGGGGTCAGCCACGTCGAGTGTGGAAAGGGGGAAGGGAAGGGTTGGACACACGGTAAGGGGAAGGAAAGGGTTAGATTACGTTTTTTAATTTAATTTAATTAATTATATTTTAATTTTAATTAAATTTATTTAATTTAAAAAAAAAACTAAAAAATCAATAAAATTAAATTGAAACTCGAGAATAAATAAAATAATCACGGATGTCGGGCCAGGGTGTGACAATTCTCCCCACCATGAAACATTCTACCCCAATAAAGTCCCAACCGATTTAGTTGATCAAAACCAAAGTAAGGATGATTTACAACCAAGGAAAAACCTGAAAACTCAAAGACCAAAGAACAAACACTCACTTTAATTTAGATCTCAGAACCACATATTCCCAAAAAGAATCTACGAGACCACCCTCAAAAGAAGTCACACATCTATGGAAGACATCACAAAAGACCATAGAGTTCAAAAAAGAATGAAGAGGTGATGATGAAGACTTGCCCTCTTCTAAACACAATCCAACAAGGAGCAACCCAACCCCTAACAAGAAAAACCATCAAAGAAACCAGTCATGGCCTGTTCAATATATCTACGAGCATACATTACACAACCTATTATCCCAGCCAACCAACTACTACGGTCGGGGTCGAGTGGAGTGAAAACAAGGAAATTATAATCCAAGAACACCTGGAATATGGATTCATCACGAGTTCATCCCATGGTAGACTCCCCACCATATTAGGATTCCAGACAAAAATTGATTTCACAAGCTGGAATAGCTCTCAAATCCTAATAGAATCCAGAAAGCCCAAAGAAACGGAACATGGGACAAAAGGTACCACCATTCTACATCAACAACATTAAAAACACTAAAAAGAAATTCCCATTAAAACAAAGTTCCAAAAGAATATGAAACATCATTTTTCACACGAAAAATAAGACAACACCACAGATTACATTAATTACAGAAACAAAAGCATTCACAACAAAAGAATCTTCTGATTGAGCTTACGTTAGTGCTACGTTCATTCAACTAAGCTGGATGGTTCTACAAGGGAGTGGATCTGGCCCCATGTCACTTCATGGAACCTCCATGGAAAAACCTTTGCAAATGACCTAAATGACCACAGGTATTACATATCTTAGGCGCTTCGCGTCATGAAAACTTCTTATGCCCTAGTTTTACACACTAAAAACACAACCAGTACCTCCTCTTGGATGAATCTGGTGAGGTGGAAAACAACAGCCTTTTTGTGCCTCTTCTCAACTGGCAAGACGCTACTAAATTGGCTTCAACTTGAACAACCCACCTTACAAATTCTTCATAATCATCAAGGAATGAAGGCATGACTGGGAGGAATTCTGATCTGATACCCTCTCAAAGAATTGAGCTTTAAAAAAATCATCCACGATGAGGATTGGGAGATACGACACCAACTCAACTAAGCTCTTAGCATACTCTAACATTATTGAATCACCCTACTCAAGACCGTACAACCTTAAACCCATCAGTGTATTCACATCATCAGGAATGTATTGCTGGTTGAACATGGCTTTAAAGCACTCCCATGACAAATTATTCTGTGGTTCAGCCTGAAGAAAAGATTCCCACCATTCCCGACTTAGGAATTCCAACATGAAGGTGGCAAGCTTCTACTTGAGAGGTTCAGGTTATTCAAGGTGAATAAATATCTTCTTGATATTTCACAGCCATTCCTCAGCATTCCCTGGTTCCAGTTGCCCAAAAAATGAGGAGGGTCGACTCTCGGAACTTGTGGACGACCTCCTGATATTGAGAACCACCGAGATCCATATCTGAAATGGACAAACAAAACATCTAAAACACATTTTTATCAACTAAAAGGAACACGGTGAAAGAGATACCTGCATATGCTTCTCAAAATCCCTTAGAACCCAGTGGGGACAAAACCTGAAAATAGGAATCACAAAACCAAATCAAAACATATCATAAATCAAAATTCCACACCTCATTTTTAAGTCAACAACCCAAAATCAAAACATAATTTTAATCACACCTCTAACACACCGAATCCAAATTCCAAAAAGGGAAACACCAAAAACAAAAGGGAAACATCACACACTCTCATATTTTAAAACATTGAAATCCCCCTTCTTGAAGAAGATTTTCAGAAAACATAAGAATCCTTACAAACCAATCACCCACTATTGGTACCCATTTATCCCCACATACATACACTCGGGTACTAGTTCATGAACTCACCCATACATACTAATAACCATTCACTTGCCAATAAAACATTATCACTTTCAAAACCACTTAAAAAAACGCCTCAAACAACTTTAATACCACACATCATCATCAAAGAAAACATTTTAAAATACCATATTAATTTTCCAATTTCACATTTCACAAAACCTCTCAAAAACCTCCAAAACATTTTCCAAAATAACCCCCATTTTCAAAAAACCCATTTCACACTCAAAAGATTCAACGTTTTGGATTTGGAAATCCCATTTTTGACCATCTAATCATCATTTTTTCAAACCAAACATCATTTTAAAATCTCGACAAGACACCCCAAAACCATCCTAGCCAACATTAAGTACAATTGAAAGAAACCTACCATTCAACAAGTTAAAAATCTCAAAATCACAAAAGGATCCAGAACAATATACCAGGGGAAACTAGTGTCGATGGGTGGCTTGGCCATATAGTTGGCGACCATATTCCAATCAAACCACCATCATGGAGAGTCTTTTGGGACCACGTCCCCGACTCCACATGGATTTTGAGGCCCTGCGAGCTCACTGAGGAAACTAGACCGAATGTCATTTCATTTCCCCAAATACCAAGCAACTAACAAGAGCCAAATTAACCAAGAAACCCGACTTCCCATGGTAACTTAAGGTTCGACCCAGAAATTGTTGGCCAAACACTCCCCAAAACCCCCACCCCAAGCCCCGACAGTCCTACTCCATATTCCTTGAGAACCCAAATAACAAAGGGTGCTCTAAAAGCTAGGTCCTCTACGGAACCTATGCCTTTGATACCATTTTTTCACGAACCAACACAGGTCGACCCTAAACTGGTCACCCGAGTTGGCCCACGACAAGGCCCGAGAGGTGTTCCTGATCCTCCTGCGCTGGCGACAGGTGCCAAGGGTATTGACAGAGTAACAATGGGGACAATTTCACCCAATATAAATAAACAGAAGCAACATAATAATAATAATTAAGCCCAAAAATAAATAAACTGAAAAAATCAACTAATCAAGAAATTTAAAGAATAACTAACCGTAACTGACAACCAATAAACTCCACGTGACCCCGCAGGTAACAATCTGATCACAAGACACAACATCACCCACGATGATTGAGATCAAGCTGAAACCTACACCTATGAATAAAACAAGAATTAAGTATAGGTGTGAGTATTAAAACTTAGTAGGTTTTCCCAAGTAATCTATTACAAAATTCATTTCCTTCAGACCAACGAATCATCAATTTTAGGTCTGAACTACAACATATAAAAGTAATTCTTTCTACATGTTACTTTAAATAAAAGTACAAGTCATTTCCATTATTCTTTTCTCAAAACCCAAATCAATCTTTCAGTGATACATTCACATTTTCAAAGGGAAAGTGTTGATTATATTTTCAGATTTGTACAAAGAGGATTAAAAACTTTCATTTGAAAATTTTTTTTAGAAACCTAATCAAAATCAGTTTACAACATTCCAAGGAAAACAATATACAAAAATGCACAAAAGAAATCACACAGAAAGGGAAATGTAGGTATACATATAAGAATCATAATCACTTCTGGAAGAAAAAAAAGATGAGTAGACATAGGTGAACCCAGGAGATCCAGAATAATTCATAAGACACCAATACATGAGACCTCATCCTCATTGACATATCACACATGATGAAATCAAAACTCCCAATACGCTCAACTATCCTTTCTTAGGAAGGCCGAGGGAAAAATCCCATAGTACTAAACCCAATATATCCACCTACTATCAGCCAATGGTCAGTACCATAACCTACCAGTGTAGCAATCATTCTCAGAATATTCTCTCAATATTATAGGTTCCCATGTCTCATGTACATAAAAATGGGTGGGCCTACCAATGACATATGAGCATCAAATCACATTATATATAATAATAAAGCACAACATGCAACACCCTGAGTCACCCCAAGTAATTTTTCCCTTGACTTTCTACCATTGACCACAGGGAAGTCCTACATAGTGGAACCCCATAACATATAACTCAACCAAAGCAAAGGCACCACATCAAGGGAGATTTTTCTTGAGATCACTAGTTTTACAAATGTGCCAACCGGGCCTCACATGATTTTCGCATGCCAAACCATTTCTTAGTAATTACACACACACCGCTTTGAATCCCAGAAATACACTTTGACACCCATTTAAGAAACCCAAACCAGAATTTTAAATCTAAAACACATTCACAAATTACAAAGGGTCATTTCATCAGGAAATTAATGTGAAAACACAATCAAACCATTTATTTAAACACAATACAAGAAATAAACCACTCCAATTCAAGGCAGAAAATTTACTAACATTTCTATATCAATAATTAATATTAGAACTAGGTGTGAAAAGCAAGAAATAAATGATTCTTAAATTTGAAGGAAAATGAATAGGGAAACCTACCTCAAAAAGGGTTCAGACCAAGATGAACAACTTAGCATCAGACGCCTTTGACGAAGACTTCCCAACAATTGCACACACATAAAACCCTATATATATACCCATTAATCCAATAAAAATATTCCCCGCACCATGAGGGAATATTTTCAAGGAGGATTTATATATATAGGTATACATACCTATGTATGTGTGTACAACCCTTCGAGAAGACCCTGAACAATATAATTAACCCCAAAGAGAATTGAAGATTACCAAAAACTCTAAATAAAATTGAAACAATAAAAAAATGTGGAAGAAATCAAACAAATCTATGGCCCAAGCCCCCTTGTAAAACTTTATATAAACCAAGAACATTTGAAATCATTACTCACCATTCAAAACCATCTACAATTGATATTGAAAAATACAATGTAAGTTAACATGGAAAATATTTTATTTTCATTCAAAAACTCTTTCCAAAATCATCCACACCGTAAGTTGCCTTAAAACAATGTTCAAACCCACCAAACAACCCTCAAATACATTCTCATGAAACGCCACACCAAGACACTCACCCAAAACATAGCCAATTTCTGATACACAACCCGAACTCAATACACAAGCATGTCAAATCCTTCTAAAAAGTATTTCACAGTACTCAAACAATATAATTATCCATTTACACATTTTATAAAAACCCTTTCATGAAGAAAAACAAGATTTTACACCTAATGTACACACACTTTCCCAACCAATTACCTAGAAAATCCATTTTAATAATTAAACAAATGTAAGATTCATATGTAAAAATACACGACAAGGCGTACATGCCAAAACTACTCCTTTCTTTGATAAAAACTCATTTTGAACCAAAACATACCTCAAGTTCCATTGAAAATATAATTTTCACATTGCAAATATGGAATAAAACACTTTTCAAGAAACATTACAATACAATATCCCAACACATAGTCATTTATTTTTCAAAAACTCATTTCCAACCCATAAACATGTTAAAACACTACCAATTCACACTTTTCAATACCCAAATAACATTTATTACACATTAAAATTAACTAAATAATTAATAGGTTAAAATAAATCATCCTAAAACAATAGAAGATGAACTAGAATAAACTGAAGCGCTTCACCTTTGGCGGAAGACGATGAAACCTGCATGAGGAAGACCCAGAAGACCCGCTGTACACCCTAAAAAGGGATGAAATCATTAAAACCCGATCAACCCATGACCTAGGAATCGGCCGAGACAAAAATATATGGAAAAAATACTTATCGAAGGAGGTGTAGACAAGTCATTCAAGGAGAGGAGGCCATAGGAGGGAGAAGGATGTGGAGAGGGAGGTTCACCGGGAGGAGGGAGCGAGGTCGGTGGTTTGGGAGGGAGGGGGTCGGCGTCGCGAGGCAAGGGGGAATGGGAGGGGGTTGGCCGCGTCGAGTGTAGAAAGTGGGAGGGGAAGGGTTGGTCGCGCGGTAGGGTAAGGGAAAGGTTAGATTATGTTTTTTTTAATTTAATTAATTCTATTTTTAATTTTAATTCAATTAATTTAATTAAAAAAAAGAAAACGAAAAGATCAATAAAATTTAATTGAAACTCAAGAATAAATAAAATAACCATAGTAGTCAGGTAGGGGTGTGACAACTTTACCCAACACTCCCACAAGATGAGAAAATATAAAATAACGCGAGGCACCTGTATCAAATAAGGCACCAGAAATCATGGAAGCTATAAGAATCATACCTCAAATTATCGATGGTCCTATATTTACACCTCCAGGTGTTTCCTAAACTTCATGAAGAAGTCCCATCCATCTAACATCTGCTCTGATGTATGTCCTTGGTGTTGTACTTCCCTGCTGATAAGTACACCCTTATCTTAGAGTACCACGTTCTCCATCATGTCTAGTATGGCCCATAGGACTCCAAATTCCTACTCGGTATGGGGGAAATCGATCCCATTCATTCACTCTTCCCTAGCCTTGATCCTCCATCACGTCCCATATGTTGATGTTTTCTATAGAACCTCTTCACATGCTCTATCCTGAATCATGCTCATCACTCAACTACTGGTTGGGAAAACTAACCATGCATGTGTCATGGACTTCCAAACTAATAAAAAAATACATAGTCACCACCCTAAGAGGTCAATCCTCTTCTCTGGATACTCTTTCTATCACCACAATAATAGAAACCCTTAAAAAAATGCATCCTACTATTAGGAACTGAATAATTGGATCATCCAACTAAAACGAAATTTACACTAATAGATGCCTATTTAAGGTTCTTTTACAATATAAGGTTCTATACCAGTACCTCAAAAAACATCTTTAAATGAAATATATTCACCTGGAAATTGATATTATGTCTAAGTACATCATAAAAGCATATCATTGTAGCTGCCTCATCCCCTGCAAACACTGGAACAAAGAATTACAAGTCAGTGAAGTAGACATTATAATACACCACTATAATAATCCCCTAGGACAACATCATAAACTCTATATCCTTTTCTTTCCTTAAGGTACTAGATAAAAATTTTCCATAATTTGTTTTGGAAATCTTTCCACAACACACTCTCTGCCTTCTCGGTTTGAACCAGAATATCCCACCAGCACTTCACTGGTCCTCATAATATATAATCCACCAAGTTGACTCTGTTATTGGGAGGAGTCTCCAAGTGATCCAGAATCATCTGTATGCACTCTATCTAGAACTCAGATGCCTCAGGTCCACCCTCTCTAACATAATTTGGAGGGTGATGCTGTTGTAACTCTCCATTCAGATCAAACATACTCGACACAACTTGCCTTAGGTCCTATTCCACCATCTATATAAAATGTGAAAAGTACTCACAGAACTGATCCCCCCCTATGTTACTATAGATCAATAGGGTTTTCTAATCCTCTACTAGAGGATAATTCTTGTTATATCTTTATGTCTCCAAATTGGAAAAAAACATCACGGTGGAATGTCTCTTCAATGTCAAACACACGTCTCAAAACACATAACATAATGTAACACACTGAGATTTTATGAGATAGATTATTTTTAATATCTTTGTTTTATCATGTTGTATGCTACATCAAGATTATCTTGTGCTATATGAAACACCGTATTAGCATGCAGTATACACAACACTATTTTTGGCTTCTGTTACACATAATTTTTAGTTCTTTTGATAGAATTCATTTCACACAACACTGAGTATAAATTTTGTTCAATGTATAAAACAAATATATTTGAATCATGTTATACACAAAACCAAAGGAATCTTTAACTACATGAAACACTGACCTTGCTTTCATTACATGCAAGAGAGACCTTCCTTGATAGCTTCTGTTGTACGCAATACCGAATTTCACGAAACAATAATATATTATTAAAATATTATTATTTAATGGGATATAAAATAGCCTATTTGAATAGTATTAACCAAAATTTTAATTTTATATAAAATTAAAATTTATATTCTTTATATTCTAGAACATTATAAAGGAAGAAATTCAATTTCTCAGATAAAAGAAGTATTTTTCAAAAAATGATGTTTTTCCGCCTTTTGATGGAGCACCAATTTCAAATATAGTTTTTAAAACTTTTTTATATTATATTTGACAAAATAAACATTTGATTTGGAATAGGGATATAAAATTTTACTTTGGTTTAATTTTTTGTATTGTTTTGATAAAATTCATATTTTAATTAATAGTAAAAAAATACTGCATTTAAATTAAAAACTGCCTATTCGTCTAATTTATTTATAAAGATAGATTATATTTTTAATTTATATTAAAGTGTAATTAGACTATGTTTTTGTTATTTAATCCAATTTTGGTCATTGGATGTAATTTCACATTTAAATTTCAATAAGCACATTTCAATCTTTTGATAGTTTTTTACTTCTTAAAATCCCGCTTTCTAATTTTGACAACAGAAATTAATTTTAAATTAACTTCATCCAATTCTGTGTTTTGAATTTATAAAAATGAATTAAATATTTTGAATCATAAGGAAAAAATTATTTAAATAGGCCCCTTTTATTTTTTCATAATAGGAATATTAACTACGGTAATATTTATTTACCAAATTTAAAAGTAAATCGGGTAAATTAGGTTAACAAAAAATATGATAATGATAGTAAAATTACCCTAAAACATGTAAAAATAATATTGGATAAATAAAATCCATCCTTAACATATTTGGTTCGATACATAGTCATTTAATGACCACTTGGCAATGAAAATGACATAGATATTAAAAAAACCAATGAAAGTGAAAAAATGTCAAACTCATATTTCATATAAGTATAATAATTTTAATATAGGGATAACCATGTTATATATTTAAACATAAATAGTACATGGAAAGAAACAATAATTAACTACATCATGGTAATTTATTTTTTATTTTTATAAAATAAATAATTACCTTAAATTCTTATACTTTGATGATGTAAAAATTAATTATTTGATGAGAAATCAATAAAACAATTTTTATTAAAATAGTTTTAACCATAAAAAGTACCAAAAATATGATGAAATATTATTGTTAGAGTATATCTCGACCATAATTATCCAGTTATCAAGATAGTTACCATTTGGAGCTTTATAGAATAGATTATGACATTTATATTATTTTATTTAATGTTATGTTATAGTTTTCACATTCATACTTTAATAATTGTAACATTTTTAATATTTGATTTTATAGTAGATAAATTATACTTAATATATTCTCATTAAATATATTAAATTTATCTTCATCATAGTATTTTATTTTTAATTTTTACTCAATAAATAAGTATATTTAATAATTACACAAAATCATTGTAGTAATTATTTTATTAATGACGATATCAAACAAATGTTATTAACAATATTAAAATAAATATATTTTTGTATAATTAATATTTATGATAAATTTTATAGATAACCATGACCTCATAATAATATAATAAAATATTTTTTTCGAAGTTATCTTGTTATATTTATATTTTTAAAAGTCAATAAATTGAATAGTGTCAAAATTGACACTATTGATTGTTTATCAAAATAGTGTTTTATTAAATTATTCAAAAATAATATAACATTTTTAAAAATATATAATAATGATGATACGGTCACAAATATTATAATTTATTTATTTACGATCTAATTGAAATTAAATAAGTAAATATTTTACCCTTTTAATATAGAAATATTTGTTACCCTAGTTGAAATGAAATAAAATAACTATGTTTTAAATTGAAAGGATAAGGTTTGAATGGACATATAAACTTGTCTAAAATATATTGGTAGATGAGATTAAAACCCTATATCATCTCATATTATAAATTGGGACACATTTGAGGTTTTTGAGTGGGGTTTGAATTTATTATAAATTAATATTTTTTAGGTTTCCAAAAGTTCCCCTCACCACAATTATAAAAGGGAACAACCTCCCTCATTTATCCATAACTCATTGAGACTTCAAGTTCTTCTATACCCTACCCATTTCTATTGTAAATTTCTCTAGTGAAATTCCAATGGTTCTAATCTTCTCAAAACACTAACTCTAGTTCCATTAAGAGGAGATCTAATGAGAGCACGTCAAAGAAGAGGTAATATCCTCTACCGATTCTCTCATATTTATTTCTACTTATACTCCTACATCATGAGTTTTTTCATTATATAATAATAAATAAAGTATCTATTATATACTAAGATGTTATTATAATTATGAAACAACTATATTCAACTTTCTATCCATCCTAAGAATGAAAAAATCACCACGCGTGCGCACCTACGACTTACAGTCTCCACACAGTGGTGTAATCTATTTTTCACCACCACCTGACTTGGACGAGGATAAAAATTGATTTAATAACTATATATGATTATTGTAAAATTATATTGATTCTAAAATAAAGTACACCATTCAAATAAATACCATTCAACAATTATGGGAATTATATCATCGATTGTGCGTACGTACGACCTACCGTCTCCATGATGAGATGTAATTAGTTATACATTATTAACACTCAAGAATGATTATATAAATGTATAAAATGAATTAATATGATATTTATTATGTTAAAATCATTTTATAAGGATATAAATATGACCTAAGAAGGATAAGTGAAACTTATTAAAAAAATCATGCATGCGATCATAAAGCTGTTAAAACCCGAATAACGAGTAACAATGAATTGTTACAAAACAAATGAAGGAGAATATGACCATATATGAATACTATGATTCTGGAATAAGTTGATAACATTATCTAAATCATTATACATGAGGTTTGGACACATAGTAATCATATCATATCTATGTTAAGGGATAATTTTCCAATCATATTTTTTATATTAGATTGCTTATACGTAAGTATTTAGTGGGGGTATATTTTTCAATCATGTACATGTCTTATAAAAATATTATCATAAGATATTTACAATTCTTCTATGTATGTTTACAATCATTTTTACCTATTTTTTACTTTTATTAAATGGTTTGGATGGAATCTTTCTTTCATTTACAATACAAGGTCCTTTTTAATTTTTCTAGAAAAAGTATGAGAAGAATGTTTTTTAACTTATATGAAATGAATGTATTTTAATGGTTTCATGATGCCTTATTTCCATGAAGTTTTCTCTAAAATATATAAAGTTTATTTTCAACTAAATTATTTTCTTGTAAAATTGCACATCATTTTGAGAAAATAAAACGTTTTTGAAGACTAAAGGATATTTTCTTAATGAATTAAGTTAAAGTGTTTTATCATAATTATTTTCCATATAAGACGACATTCTTAAATTGGGTTATGTTTATCTGCCTATTATTAATATTATATGATTATTTTAATGATGGAATGATATTTTATATAGATTATGTTATGATGGAATGTTGTTTAAGAAGACGATTTTATTTATTGGGTTATGCTATGATTGCTGACTTATGTTTTTGTGTAACATGTAAGAATTGTTTAATTATGAGATGGGTGGGACCTATATCTCCCCACAATGAATTGGGTAAAGATTTATATATCATGAGATAAAAATGGATAGAAATGAATGTAAATTTGGTTCAGTAATACAGGGTTGGGACTACAAGTAAATGTGGTTCAGTAATACATAGATGGAATAATAAGTAAACCCGATTCAGTAAAGGACTTTTTCCACTATGATGGTCTCAGCAGTAAAGCCTTGGATTCTATGGAAATAATTTTATGTGATTATTTTTTTCCACAAGTCCATGTTTTATTCTAATGCTCTTTTATCATGGTTAATGTTTCTTTATGATCTATTCCTTATGAACTACCAACATTTATTTCATGAATCATGATATTGATATTTAAACTTTATGTTCATGTTTTTATATTATCATGTTTATGGTTTGTTTTATGTTCTCAATGTTTACCCTTAATGAGAATTTTATATCACCCTTTTTATGTTTTCTTATCCGTAGAATATAAAGAATGATTTTAGGTAGGAAAAAAGGGGAAGATCTTTATGGGAGATGTTGAAGATCTTTCACCAAGTTAGAAGATTATGTTCCATGTTTCTAAATACATTAAACTAATACAGTATTTGGGTGTCTGTTTGTTTCATGTATTAAGTATTTTATAAAAGATATTAAATTTCCATGTACGTCAAGCTTGGGTATTCAGACATAAGGTTTCTATAATTTTCACAAAAGAAGGATCTCTAATAGCCATAAACAAACAATGTCGAATACACTATCATAATAGATATAGCCACATATCTATCACTACCATCAACCATGCCCACCATAGGCCATGTTTAACATAGTGAAAACCTACTTACATAACACAAACCTTTTAACAGACCCCCTTTTAACCATTTCACTTTCACAACATAAATCAGGATCATTTAGGAATCGTTCTAACTTTTCAACCTATAATAACAACATTTCAAACCATTTATGACTTTTATTTTGTAACTTTTGTTTAACTATTCCTTCACTTTCATTCCATTTAACCATTCAGATCATCCTTATTATACACAACTTTAAATTTTTCCAAGAAAATAAAATGCATTTTATCCCGTACGTCCCTCAAATATTACTTATGTGTGACTACCATGATGAATGCCACCAATATCCATTGGTGCCTAAAAATATGCATGTATGCACAACGTCATACCATATCTTCCATGAGAAAAATATCATAAAATAGTCACATCACACAAAATGTGCATCACCCAATGGTGAAATATCATCCAACCATAATAACACACATCAAGAACAACAATCCCTACCAAGATACTTGGGGTTTCCACCATAGTGGGTTAGCTACTCCCATGAACGATCTTTTTTCCAAGGTCCATCATGAACTTGTCTCCCATCTACCAAACCCAAAAATCAAGTGAACAAAAGGAAACAACCTCTAATACCACTTTATAGAATCCTTGTCCCAGTAGCCACTAAACCAGTTCCCCGAACTGGGTCTCCACATGACCTCAGGTGCACCTCCCCATATGCCAGAGGTTTCCAACTAGAAGAGAGGGTCAAATAGAACACATGGGGAGACTATACCCTCTTTACTAGAGTAATCCACAATAAAAAAGGTATAAAATAAATTAAATAAGTAAAAAATAAACATGAATCCAAAATCCATTTCCCAAAACTGGGTACATTTCCACAACCAAACATTAAGTATGTCATGTCATGTCATGTCAGGTCATGTCATGTTGTATAGTTCCAAGTGTAAATGAACCCAAAATAAAGACAACTGAATAATACCCAAAATAGGTCCTGGCACAAAGTCTGATTCCCTCATCCATACACATCCTTGAGCCCCAAATAAACCTTCTAGAATAGGGCCATTTCCCTTGTCCTAACCCGTAACCCTGAAGTCTTCTCTAGTACTCAATGGCCATTTGATTAGGGTGTGAGTAAAATAAAGTAGTCTACAAACAATGTTGTCTACAAAATATCCAGTCTAAACAGATAGTGTATGCAAGTACATAAAGAAAACAATAAATAGAACATAACCAGGATTCCATTTTTCATCTAAATTCACTTTAGCCACAATCTTAATTTATTTCTATGGGTTAGGCATTTTCATTAAATAAGATTTGGCCTACACCACACATGTACACTACGAATAAGAGGAGATAATCAAATTTCTTATATCAATAGGGAAAACATAACAAAAGTAAAGCATAACATATACCTTGGAGGCTCAATCCATGTTGTCTCATCACATTCATCCATTACGATAATTGATCCATAGTCCAACTCTCTAACCCGTACATTGTATGAGTGGGGTTTAGAGCCTTAGTCTAACATGAACCATGGGAATAGAACCTCATGTAAATACCCTACATACCATCAAGAAATGTTCACATGATTTTTTAACCATAACACATTTACTAAAAACAAACTATAACCTTGAAATAAATTACTATTTTGAATCATAACTCATTTAATACATATTCCATCTTTATTCCTTTACTGATTAGCACGTTTCCATTTACATGTCCTATCCCATTAAAAAATTTTCCTTTTTCATATCTAAAACCATTTAACACATTCATCATTCACATGGATTAATCCATTTACTCAATTCCATTACAACCCATGAATCATTTAACATATTCACATTAATTAATTTAACCCATTCACATTATACCAAACCCCCTTATTTCATGACATCAACTATACACAAACATCATTAGTCCAATTTCATGGTTCATGTCAACAAGAAAACACATTCATCATAGGTTATATCTTATTAACCCATTAATTGCCTATATAAAACCCAAATTTCCAAGTTCAAAAGAGAGACACACTACATGGGTTTTCCATAATCCATATTATTAAACCTCAATGCATCCCATTGGGATCATGAGGGGGTAAATTCATCAATTAACCTATTAATTCATTATTTCTACCATGGAAAACCAAATGGACCACACTATTTCATAAAATAATAACAAAAAACACTTAAAAAATCAATAAGACTGTGGGATATGAATTATAGACCACCTACCTCAATTTTGTTGATGAACGCTCACTCAACCATAGCCTTTGGTTCTATTTCAAGAACCCTTTAAATCCCCAACCTCAGATCCACTAGATAAAGAGGGTCATAGGGATTTAGAAGAACAAGGACAATTCCATAATCACTAATTCAGAAAAAAATAATGAATAGGAGTGTTAAACTCACTCAGAACCTTGATCTTCACCCAAAGACACTCCCAACGACTTAAAAACAAGGGAGATTGATCCTTGGAAAGTCTAGAATGTTTTGGCTTGTCACCTTTTCTGCTGGAGGAGGAATGAAATAGAAACCTGAGTTAGAACACTTAAGTACTGAGGGGGAGAATAGGAATTGTCCCCCTTTTTAATGGGGCACCCAGTTACGTCACAGGGTTTGACAAACCGTGCACCAACCGTGAGCCACCCTTTTTCTATGAGGTGGTCAGGTCACAAGGTCTCTTAGGAAGAATTCACGGTTTGAAAATTCATGTGGTGACTGTATGGGATGGATATTCCCAAGCCCATACTATTTTTGCATACCCCTTGAATTGTTTCTTAAACCATGAACCCCACCTCCAAGAAATCATGGTTAGGGAGAACAGTTACTACAAACCATGCACCAAATGTGAAACATGCACTGGATAGCCACTTTCTACCCTCTTTCCTGTCTTAAACCCCCTAAAAACCCACGAGAATCCCCATAAAACTAGTAATAATCCCATTAACAAAAAAAATAGACTTATATGAACACTTAAAAAATAAAGTACCTTAAAGGAAGTACGATATCTACATTTGATGAGAAATGAAAACATCCTAAAATTTTATTAAAGACCCAGATAAATCATATATAATATTCTAAATTTTCTAAATTTTCTTTCTAGAAGTGAAAAGTTGAATTTATTGGACATGTATTATCAAAATTATAAATCACAATTGATCTTAAAATGGAAGAGGTAGTATATCTTAGAAAGATTCCACAAATGTATATGTAATTTTAAGTTCTATAGGGAATGTAGAATATTAGAACTACTTAATACAACATTTTTATAAAATAATATCCCAAATTATATTATTTATAAAAAGGTAGTAAATTTTATTTCGATAGATCTGTGTGAAGAATCATTTTATGTGCCGAAAAGAGCCTTCTACGTCTGCTATATTTATTTTACCTCACTTAGGTGAAGGTTTTGAGGTATATTATGATGCCTCTATAATAAGTATAATTTTTTTTAATAATATAAGACCACCATGCATTTTATTTCTAATATTTTTATATTTTACTTCATTATAATAACTACTTAACTCCTGACCATGAATTAGCCATTACAGTGATTTTTTTAAAGTTTTAGAGGAAATGCATTTTTGGTTAAGGTTTTTTGGTACACACCAACCACAACAGTCAAAAGTATTCTTATTTAAAATTATATATGAAGCTGAGACATTGTTGATGGGTGAAATACTTGAAATATTTTGATTTCACACTCTTATATGCACCCAAAAATGGTATTGTTTATCAATTCCCTTAGAAGAGAGTATCCTCCTAAGAAAGTGTAAGAGATAAAATAATAATGGTCGCTAATTTAGCTTTTGTATGAGTTTTATTTAGATTATTTTGAGGATTAAGATGGATGAAATATATGTCACATTATTTTGATCCCATATATCAACAATCAATTTAATTAATCAAAAATTTATAACCACTAATGTATCTGTATTCAATAGATACTTGATAGTGGGGAGAAACTTTATGATTGACCTATTGAGTTCAATTACACTATCAAAATGCATGAAAGGTTGGTAATTCTGGTTATAATAAGGGTGGATTTAATAGAATAATATCATTCATCTAGTTGATATTTTTTATCCTAGTGTCTTAATGATTTATCCTCATATACATAGATAGTTTTAGTGGCCTAATATGAAGAAAATTATTTTAGATTTTTTACAAGGCATTTCACTTTTCAGCAAGTGAAATTAGAAAACCAATGACCTACCAATGTATTATAAATACTCCCATTAAATATATGAAAATGGGACAAAGTTGTGATGGACTTCATGAAAGTATTTATTTGATATGTGAAAGGTCAAGATACATTGTGGTTGATTGATAATCACCTGATGACGATAACTTATTCCTTATCTATCTAGGAATCATTATTTGTAATTTTTTTGGAAAGCTGTATGTTTGGAAAATATTGAAGCTTCATGGGGTACTAGGTAGAATTATCTCAAATACCCATGGTTCAAATTATTGTTTTGGAAATTTTTAAGAAGGAAATTAGTACTTAAGGTTAAACCGAGTACAACTCAACACACCCAAACCGATCAGTAGTCCATAAAAATGTTTTTACTATTGAAGATATATTTTAGTCTTGTATCCTTGAATTTGGTGGCTCATAGGAGGATCACCGATCATTATGAGAATTTTATTTTATTAAAAGTGATCAATCATGTATTTAAAAGTCACATTTTAAGGATATCTATAGTATACATTATTTATATCTTCTATATTCGACGAAAAAAAAGAATCTTCTTTGACTAGGATAAATATTATCTCAGAGAACATTAGGTAGGTAATGAAAATTAAAAAATGGTTAATGGATAATTTGAACAGATAGAAATATTTTTCTGATCATGTGAGATGATAAATATAATTTTCAGTTAGAGATCATGTTTTCCTCTAAGTTTATCCTTGATTAGGTCACGAATTCATGGTAAATTAGGGGATGTTAACTCTAATATTAGTTGGTCTATTGAAGTTTTTATGTATAATTGTTAAATTAGAGTATGTGATTTATTTACCACTTATTTTCAATTCCATTTATAATGTTTTTAAGTTGTTTTATTTTAGTAAATACATAGTATATTCCATGAATGTGATTCAGTTTGACTATATCAAGGTAAAGCTGGATGGTAATAACTCACTCCTCTTGGTGATTAGAGTGAAAATCAATTATGAGGGAAGTTTATTACTCTATTTTAGATTTGTTAGAGACATGAGAAACTAAATAAAAAAACCTAATAATTGGAGGCTTAAATAAAAACTCATTGGATAAGGTTAAATTCTCAGGAGTCCCTTTAAAACTTCTTAGGGACGAGAAACCTGATTGTTCATAATTTTCAATGACCCTAATATTTTTTATTATTAGTTTTTCATATTTTTTGTTTTAATAAAGTGTTAATATAATGCTTATGTGTATTTAAAAATGATGAATTCTTAATTAAAAGAATTGGGAATGAATGATATTTGGTTCTACTATAATAGAAGAAATGAGTATCTAGTGGTGGGATATTAGGTACCCGATGGTATCTGCTATTTTGTAGTGGCTATTCATGTAGCCAATGAGTAATTGGATTCCATGTAATGGGTACATAGAAGAAAATATTTTTTTTAAAGTGTAAAAACAACATTTTATGATAAATAATTTATAATTTTATCCCTAGTTTTAGGAATTACAATTCCTTTGGTTTCTATTGCTCATCCTCAAGCCCTTTCTTCATTTTACATTCCTATAAAAGAGAAATAACAATCAAGTGTAATCCTGTATGATTATAAGCTACCTAGAGGGGAATTACTTGTCCAAACCAAATAAGAGTAACACATTTACATTATAATTTTCACTCTGTTCATGGTAGGGTATAAATCATAAATCTCATCTTTTTTAGGTTTGCTGAAATAGTTAAATCCTTTTAAAATTACTCTAATCAAGTTTTTGTGGAGTATAGGCCTTGATAAATCCATTTTAATGCCATTTTTTTCTTCTTTATATTTGATCTATTATTTCTCATTAAGCCTAATCAGAAGATTAAATATCTTTATTTGATCACATTCTTGAATTGGTGGCACCATCATTCTTCTTCTAAAAACCAATTTATTTTTCTATAGTATAAATTGAGAATTTTCATTAGTTGGAATACATAATATTTCATTTTTGTGATTAATTTTATATTCATTCCATACTTTTATTAATTTTTTTGTTTTCTTATTAACATTTTTTATTTATCATGAAATCATAGAAGTGTTTAAAAACATGGATATATTAATGTTATACAAAAGGATACCTAATTATATTGATCAAGAATACCATGTGATATATATATATATATATATATATATATATATTAAATTTATGTGATAATGTATAAAATGAAGTATGGATACTACTTTAGATATTATTATATACTTTATCACCAAGAAAATGGTTGTTCATGGGTACTCCAACTAACCACTGTCATGTGTGCTCCAACTACTTGTTATATTTATGTATATATATACTAGGAAATAGCCATGAAGTGATAGTATTTTCCAAAATGTGTTGTACTAACCCCTTATATGAAATGAGGATTGTTCAGATATAGGCTATGGAATTCCATAACTTATCTCCCTAGATTATGGATATTTATTTTCTTATTAATGATTAATTTTGAAATTGGGTACTGATGTACATCAATATAATACTTAATTATTATAGGTTTAGAGTGGGGATCAAATAAGGTATGGTTTAGTATATGTTGGAATAGATAGTACCTAAAAACCAACATCTTTAGTGGTTATCTTGTTATTTTAGAACTTATGTTATATATTAATTATTTATTTATACCTTTTGATAATTTTTTAAATTATGATGCTACTACATACACCAAGTTTTTTCACAGGTTATTAAAGGTTAGGTGGTGACCATCTACTAGGTTTGATGTACTCATACCCAAAATGTGTCATTCTAGGATGTGTCTAGACACTATTTTTCAGGATCCAAGAAAGGAAAAACACAATATCATAGAGGTTCATAGGACATATAGATTGGGGTTATATGTGGTATTTTGAATATCTTATTATATGATCAGGACAAATATGAGAAATAATATTTGTAGACATTCTTTATAAATTATGCCACTCAAGGGACTATCATGCTCCCAACATTATGGTTTATTTTTATCATATGGTTTATATAATTTATAGTTATATATTTATGTTTTGATAGATGTTTTTATGTATTATTTTTGGATTGTATTTTTATAGAGATTTAGTTATACATAAATGTTTTATATATAACTATTCAATTACAACAGATATCCCCAATGTATAGGTTACCTCCTATAACTGAAATATTTTTATTAATTTTGTTAGTCTTATGCCTGTAGAGGTTATACCGGTTTTCCATTAATATCCTTCGATTAATTAGATTAATTTAAAAAACAAAACCATTTTAAAATGGGTTACGTACATAATCCATTTTTTATTCTAGCCACTTGTGATTAGAATGTACACCTAAGGTATTCTGGTGACCTGATTTAGGTACTATTTATGTATTTGATTTTTGGGGATTACATTATTAGTGGAGTTTTTGAGTTTTATTATCTTGGTGAATATGGTTGATATAAGGATCTTGGTGTTTGGAGATTATTTTGTATACCACAAAAATATATAGTGTTTGTGGGTTTTTCTTCAGGTTGGGGTTAGTGATAGTTTTTCTATAGTGATCACTATCATGTATTTTGGTTATTTTATATGAATTCTATTTATTTATTTATTATATTGATTATTATAGATTGTTTTTATTCCATTGATTTTGGATATGGTTTGAATATTCTGTTATATATTTTTATCATCCTCTCTATAGGGTAATTTTGAAAACCATAGGCACTCGTCTTAGACTCCTGAACTATTTAAGGAGTACATAATGTGGCACAGTCGATCTCACCACTAATCTATGTAAGGAAATCAATAGGGGTTGGTCATGTTTGATTGGTTTTAGAGAAAGTTTATTATCTATGTAGGTATTCATAATTAGGAACATGTACAGTTCTAGTGGGTTTTGATACAGTAAGGAACAAATATTGGAAGCATTAAATTTTAGACTAAGAGACCAGAAATCCCAACTAGGGTGTGGTAGCCAAAAAATTCCAATATAAGGACTCTAATTTTAGTTAAAATTACTTGAGTAATGAGGGAATTTGTTTCATAGTATTATTAGGTTTTTATAATTATCATATAGTGTTTAGGACATGATCTATGCACCTGATTTCTTACTATAGAGAATCTTTTCTTAGATGGATAGTTGGAGAATTCTTATATTCTCTTATGAAATTATATATTAATTTTGTTATGAAATTATCAATATTTATATATTATTTTTAATATAGTATAATATTTTCTATAAAAATCTATGTGAATTCATGATCAAGGGATAATTGGGTCTCAAAACATCTAAGTTCCACCCATGGTTAATCATGAGGCTTGTGAGGAATTCATCCAGGGACTTGAGTATGAATAGATTATAACTACTATCATAGCAAGGATTGTTATCACTATAGAGTCTAGGAGAATTTGTATTAGTTATATATTATGAGTGGATTTTAGTAGATTATGAAAGTGTGATGAGTGGTCCATTTTTATTTTCCTTAATAGTTAGGCGTTTTTTGACTACTTATTTTCTATTCTATTTAGAGGATTTTTGATTTGATTTTATTTTATATATGGGAAAATATTTATTTCCTATTTTCATAATTTACTTTAGGGAAAGTTTAATTATGATAATTAGACCCTAATTGACTTCTTAGTTTTGAAATTCATGTTAGGATTGTCAGGAACCAACCATGGTCAACCCCAAACCGGTCACATGAGTTGCCCCACAACAAGGTCTGAGAGGTGTTCTTGATCCTTCCGAGATGTAAATGAGTGCTATGCATCAAAACAAAACAATTGGAAATGATTTTTCCCATAAATAATGAAAAAGAAATAAATATGAACTAAACAATAAAAATGAATACTAACAGCGGAAAGAAAGTAAAGCTACACATACCTCAATGTGACCTTGCGGGTTACCACTAAACACTAAACCAACATCACCACATAGAAACCAAATCCAATCTAAAAGCAGCACCATAATCTAAAAAAAGAAGAAACTATAGTTATGAGTATTAAAACATAGTAGGCATTCCCAAACAGTATATTCCCAATGCATTTCCATTAAATAAAATATCCATCAATTTGAAGTTTGAAATACAATATATAAAAATATGTTTTTTTCAAACATTTACTTTAAAGAAAATCATGGTCAATTTCACTTTTTATTTTAAACCAGCTACTTTTCCAAGAAGGAATGTTTAACATTTTAAAGAAAGATTTATAGAGAATAAATAAGTGTAAAAATTTTCAAGACATTTTTCCACAAACATTTGAAAACTATTTCATCACTTTTATCAAAGAGATATGCTATACAAGGTGGAAAAAATAATAATCACACAAGGGCAATGGAAAATAAAAAGAAAGACTAACCATCTAAACAAAGCACCTCAATCACCCACCACACCCAACTAAGTGCAGATGTATATGGGTGAACCTATGTGATCAATGGATAATCTAGAACATACTTACATCTAACTCACCCTAAAGGCATTCCTCACCCATTGCCATAAAATTGTCCACACACCCGATTTCACCCTACCTGGTCCAACTAAGGAGAACACCACCAAAGAGAATAAAGGTTCATGCTAAGGGCCACTAGTGAGAGTGAAATACTAATATAGTGAAGAAAGCGTTCATTAAAATCCTATATCTATTCTAGGTTCCAATGAAAAGATTAAATTGAGGGTGAACCAACCAATTCCAAAGATGAAATCCATCACATATAAATTCATCACAAATAAGAAACACACACAAAAATCACCCTTGAATCACTCCAAAAAACAATATACTGTGTTTCAAATATTTGATTACAAGGGAGTCTCTCAGCATGGACCTCCCATAGAATCAATCACAACCAAGGAAAAAAGAATTATCCAATGAGAGTTTTCATGAAAAACAATTTTCATAAAAGTGCAAAATAATCCTCACATGACCTTCACATGCCAAACCATTTATCAAAGAACCAAACATACACCAATTTCAAAACTGGGAAACTAATTTCAAATATAATCCATCAAATCCTCCACAAATTTCATATCCACATAAAACCATTTAAGAAACCACGCTTTTTCTAATAACCAAACCCACCTTTTCAAAACGGTAAAACACACCATTTATAATTTTAAAACCATTTAGAAAACTAAAACCATAATTTTAGAAACCAAACACCTTTATAAAACCAAAACCATTTAGATATCCATTTAAACATCCAAGATACATTTATAAATAGGAACCATTTTTTTTGAAACCATAAACCACATATAAAGTCCAACTAAGCTACATAGAAAACACTTAGTGCACGATGTAAAATAAGACAATTTCATGCAATTCCATACTAATTTCACATCAATTTTTTTTTTATAAAAATCATATATCACTATTTATCATTAAAAAATTGAGTGAAAAGAATAAAATTAAGGTTTTTTAAATTTAAAGGCCAAATGAAAAGGGAAACTTACCTCAAATATGCTACTTTTTTATGATGACCACTCAAGTTCCCTTTTTTTCTTGCATGTATATGCATATTCACTTATATGTAAGGACACCTAGCCCCTATGTAAATATTTTCATGGCCAAATATGTACATGGGGATCCTTACAAATATTATTACATGTGAATATACCCCTTTACCTCAAACATATATGCATTTTTCATATATATACATAAGAACACCACGCACCAATATATATATTCATACCTCCATATGTGAATATATATATATATATATATATATATATATTATAGGGGAATTTACATATATATATGACTACCTATTCATACCCATGAAGTCTATTTTGACAATGATGATGAAAAACCACCATAGCGAAGTCAAATGAACTAAAGAAAATTACAAAAAACATAAAGTCCAAAAAACCAATAAATTAAAATTGTATCAAAATGATGGAACTAAAAACACTTACCTAAAATATAAGTGAAACCCAATTCCTTTTCCAACCATGGAAAGAACAATGTTCAATAGGGCCGATGAAGCCTAATCATCAAGAAGAAATAATAAAAATACCCAAAAATCGATTTTCGGATCGGCCAAGGTGTGAGCACTACAAGGAAGAGTGTAAAACCACAAAATAGAGGGATAAGAAGTTACAAGATACCTATTAGAGAGGATTACACACCAAAATGAAAGGAGGAATAGTCACCAGAGGGAGGGAGAGGCGGTGAGGGTGGCATATGAGGGAGGGGTGATTCGACCGATGGGGGGTTGCATTAGAGAGGTAAAGGGAAGGGGAGGGGGGCTGCGTGTGGAGAGGGGTAAGGGGGGAATCCCTCTTTTAGTGTTTTTATTAAAATAATAATAATAATAATATCAAAACATATATTTATTTTTATTTTCCATTTATTTTCATTTTTTTGAACACTTGGAAGTTGGCATGGTTTGGCAGCATGGTTTTCTAGACCGTTCCCCAACCGTACACACCCTACTGGAGAGAAGGGACCCTCACATGTGCTACCCACACAGTGTGAGAAACGGTATTCCAACCATGCATCTCAGCTCTGTCATTTGATAGAACCATTTCACATGACTTTAGCATGGTTTCCTCTAACTGTGGGAAAGACATGCTCCAAAAAAAGGGTGCATGGTCACAACTAAGCCTCATACAGTTTGGGATAAACCACTCTCAAACTACACACAGAGACAAAGACCACCTAAAGACCCTAAAACTTGAAATCTTTCATTATAAATTCAAACTAAACCTAAACGAAAATAACCAACATCAAGGAAAGAATAAAATAAAAGAATAACCAACGTAGGGGTTTGAAAATTATCCCTTCCACAAACAATCCCCCCTAGAAATTCACCCAACCGAATGAGGATTGAAACCAGAACTCGAAAGTAAATGAGGCGAAATGAAACCACGATACTTGGTATGAACTTTTAACTCCAAAATTTACACAAGACCAACTCTAGAGAGAATCAAAACAAGAGGAACCACGAAAAAAATAGGAGGGTTCCCCTCACCATAAGAACCCAACTAGATCGTCCAATATTGAAACTCCCAACGTGGGCCAAATCTAGAACTACAAACATGAACCAAAGTGGAAACCACTAACATAGACCAAAAATACCCACACAGACCAATCCCCGTCACAAGGGGGTCCCAAAAAAACCCAAAACTAAGCATCAAATGAAAAAACAATTCATCATCTCCGTAATATTCAAGAACCTCTAAAGAGAGAACAACCCATAGTTAAAACCAATTCACAATGATATCACCATTCAAGGGTTTAGATCCCTATGGAAAAATCAAAAAAAAATATAAGAAAATAATACCAAAAATCTATTTTAGAACAAAGGAGGAGATTCAAAAAAACAAAGGATGTAAGAAGGAAACGAGGCCTCTGTGCCTTTTACAACAAAATGTATCCTTAAAATGAATAAAACTACAATGAAGAAGCTTAAACCATCTCCATTACAATAATAGTGACAAAACCTATACAAGTTCATCCACACCCCTGCGATTCCTAATTTCATGAAAGGATTCACTCTGAGACCTATGTCCAAAGCCCTGAGGTCTTGAAGTATCTTATATCCCATAGTTAGGAGCAGACGATATTCAAATGAAACATCTTCTTTCAGTAGTGGAACTTATATAACTCTTTAATATGACCTAATATACCATGTAGAATGAAACTTCTTTTCATAATCCACAACGAATAAAACACTAATCTATATTTCAGATAACGATGGTGGGTGACAAACAAAGAAGACTCGAGTTTGGTCTAAATTTTGGAAAGGTTCCGGCTCCACCACTCAGTTCAGATCCTCGGTAGTTTCATCAATGGAAATACTCAGAGAAAAACTTCTTTATAATTGCCTCAAAAACCCTAACCACCTCATTTTTGAAAAGTTAAACCCACTAAATGATGAACAACACCGATTCCCCAAACCAAACATAACTTAAACACAGAGGAAGTAATCTTGGAGATCTACTATCCAATCCTTATTGGATCTTTTATGTGGCTTACTAAAAAACATGAAGCATGAAGTCGAATAAAAAAGATTCATAAAACAAAATTCCACACTTAAATCACAAACAAAAAACTAAACTCAAATCACCATCATGAACACATTTTTATCAGTTCAAAACCAAGATCCCATTAAAGAGGATTTCAAACATTAAAAGAAAACAATACATAATTTCTCACTCACCCTTCAAAACATTGAAATCCATTTTTTGAAAACCATTTTTCAGTGAGCAAAACAAATTAAATTCCCACCATTGGTATTCTATGAAGCCTCACATATATATACATCCTTGTTCTAGCTCAAGCACCCATCCAAACATACAATAATTGATCCACTTTACACATTCATACATCCATATATGTGATCATTATATGAAATATTAAGGGTCAATTCAAAACATTTCTCATTTTTAAAATAGATAATCCAACCTAAATCCCTTATTACCGAACTAATTTGAAGTTTCCCATTATCATTAAAGTAAAAAAAATTAAATTCTCATGAAAAAATCATTTAACATTACAAAAATTATTTCCAAGGACCCAAAAATATTTCCAAAACACCTTCAATTATTCCTTATAAAACCACACATTTCATTAAAAGAAAACCATTTCCAGAAACCATTTATATTTCAAAAACTAGTTTTTACTACCAAAACCACTTTCCCTTTCGAAAAACCGTCTCCTAAAACTAATTTTCATTTTTGAAATCCACTCAAGACAACCAAAACTAATCCAAAAAATAACTCAAACCAAAACTTCATGCATAAGGAACTAGTGGCAATGCCCAACCTAGAAACTTGTCTTAACAGACTATGCTCCGAGCGAGTGTCAACCATAGGAAGTATCTTAAACCGTGCACTTATGATACACATGGGTTGCTAGAACATAATTTTTTTCATGTAGATTCATCCCACTCCCATTGTTATCCCCTATCCACAAAGACCAAACAAAATAATCAAATACCAGACCACCCCTAGAAACTTAAGGCTTAGTACGGGAAAGGGTTCATGACGTCCTTCCCGCAGCTACCTCTTGAGTCTCTATAGTCCCAATCACCAAGATACCTAACACCCCAAATAACAAGGATATTTTTTGATACCATTTTTTCATGAACCAACCCTAGTCAAAAGCAAACTAGTCACTCGAACCGGACCAAGATAATGCCCAAGAGGCATTCTTGATCCTCTTAGTATGGAAACTAGTTCCATACATCAAAATAAATCAATTGGGAATGATTTGGCCCATAAAAAAAATGTAAAATAAAAAAAATAAAAAATAAAAAATAAAAACAAACACTAGAATAATAAGGAAGTTACAACTACATATACCTTCATGTGAATCCTGTAGGCTATCACTAACCACTAATCTAACATCTCTACAAAACAACCGAATCCAAACTAGAAGAAGCACCATAAGCTAAAAAAAGATGAAACAATAAGAATGAGTATTAAAACTCAGTAGGTGTGCCCAAATAGTCTATTTCAAATGAATTTCCTTTAAATAAAATATCCCTAAATTTCATGATTGAAATAAAATATATAAACATAGGGTTTTTCATACATTTACTTTAATAAAAATCATGATCCTTTTCCCTTTTTATTTAAATAAGTTTATTTTACTAGAATGAATATTTAACATTTTAGAAGAAGAGTGATATAGAATAAAGAAGTGTAAAAAATATTCAAAACCATTTTCAAAAACATTTGAAAACCATTTTATCACTTTTAGTAAAGAGATACACCATTAAGGAGGAAAAATAACTGATCACACAAGGGTAATAGAAAATCAAAATCAAGAGTAACTAACACTACTGTAAATATAGGATTTCCCAATGGTTTTGAACCATTGGGAAAGGCTGCTGAAACGTTGGTATATGTTATTCCAACGGTTCTGCAAACTGTAGGGATGTAAGACATTGGGAAATCTTTTACCAACTGTTTACAGTGAACCGTTGGGATAGGTTGGGAAAACCTTAACCTATCCCAATGGTTATTTCAAATGGATGGGATAGTTTTTCCCAATGGTTTGGCTTGAACTGTTGGGAAAACCAAGAAGAGAAACCATTGGGAAACAAGTTTTACCAACAGTTCATAGAACCGTTGGTAAAAAAAAATACTCATAGAGGCTATGCCAATGGTTTGAAACCATTGGCATAGCCTATGATGTGCAAATTACACAGCATCCTGAAATTTTCACAAGAGCTCTCATTTTGTGCAATTTTCACAGCAGCTCTCATTTTGTGCAATTTCCACAGAAGCATTCCCTCTCATTTTCAATCATTTCAAATTATTGTACCTGCAATAAACTAACACATTCATATAAAATTATTGTGCCTGCAGTAACCAACAATACATACATATAGAGAACAAATTCATAGGCATTTAACATATAATGCATCCTGTAACTATACACATCCATAATTAAATAAGAATTCATAACATAATTATAAACAAACATAATTCATTTAGAATTAAATTTAAAATTTAGATGACAATTATATGTGGAATCAATAATTCAATTCATAATTTGATTGGTTTTTTGTATACCATTTATTTTTACTAGAAATGATGTCCATTTTAAACAAAATACATACACTTTGAGTGATACCGGCCACACCGTGCCTCGGATTGAGGTGAGGTTAACTCATACACATCGCAAATGACCCATGGATCATTGTCCTAAAGTATCAACATATTCTAAAAGCGTTTGGTTGGTTTTCCATATGTCAGTTGTTGTTTTCACATAAAATGAAGTTCTTTTTAAATAAAAGAGAGACACTTTGAATGGTGTCTGCCACACCGTGCCTTGGATTGAGGCGGGGTTGACTCATACACATCATAAATGACCCATGGATCGTTGTACTAAAATATCAACACAATCAGAATCTGTTTGGTCGGTTTTCCGTATGTACTTAAAATGTTGTCCATTTTAAACTTAAGAGAGACATTTTGGGTGGTCATAGAAACACCATGACTTGGATTGACACGTGGTTGACTTGTAAACGCAACACATGACCCATGGATCGTTGTCCTAAAATTTCAATAGATTCTGAATGCGTTTGGTCGGTTTTCTGTATGCCAGCTTTTATTTTCACTTATAATCTTTTCCATTTTAAAGAAAAGAGACATAGTTAGAGTGGTATCTGCCACACCGCATCTCGAATTTAGACAGGGTTGACTCGTACACGTCTCAAATGACCCATGGATCGTTGTCCTAATGTATCAACACAATCCGAATGCGTTTGGTTGGTTTTCCGTATGCCTGTTGATGTTTTCACTTAAAATGATGTCCTTTTGAAACAAAAGACAAACACTTTGAGTGGTTCCAGCCACACCGCATCTCAGATTGAGGCAGGGTTGATTCGTACACATCACATATGACCCATGGATCTTTTTTCTAAAGTATCAGCACAATCAGAATCTATTTGGTTAATTTTCCATATGCACTTAAAATGTTGTCCATTTTAAACAAAGGGGAGATACTTAGAGTGATCCCAGCCACACCATGCCTCGTATTAAGGTGGTTTTGAATCATACACGTCTCATATGACCCATGTATTGTTTTCTTAAAGCATACACACATTTCGAATGCATTTGGTCAGTTTTTCCTATGTCAGTTGTTGTTTTCACATAAAATGATGTTCATTTTAAACAAAAGTGAGACACTATGAATGGTGTCAGCCACACCATGACTCTAATTGAGGCGGGGTTGACTTTTACATGTCACATATGACCCATGGATTGTTGTGCTAATGTACTGGCACAGTCAGAATCCGTTTGGTCAGTTTTCCTTATGCTAGTTGATGTTTTCAATTAAAAATGAAGTCCATTTTAAACAAAAGAGAGAAACTTTGAGTAGTGTCGGCCACACCACACCTCAGATTGAGGCGAGGTTGACTCGTACACTTCACATATGACCCATGGATCATTCTTCTAATTTTTCAATGGAAACAGAATGCTTTTGGTTGGTTTTCCGTATGTACTTAAAATGTTGTCCATTTTAAACAAAAGAGAGACACTTAGAGTGGTCCCGACCAAACCACTACATGGATTGAGGCGTGGTTGACTCGTACATGTAACATATGAACCATGGGTAGTTTTCCTAAAATTTCAACAGATTCTGAATGCGGTTGGTCGGTTTTTCGTATACCAGTTGTTCTTTTCACTTATAATCTTGTCCATTTTAAACAAAAGATACACAGTTAGAGTTGTACCGCCCACACCGCATCTCGGATTTAGATGGGGTTGACTCATACACATCTCAAATGACCCTTGGATCATTTTCCTGAAGTATCAACACAATCCGAATGCATTTGGTTGGTTTTACATATGCCAGTTGTTGTTTTCACTTAAAATTTTGTCCATTTTAAACAAAAGAGTGACACTTATAGTGGTGTCGGCCACACCGCGCCTCAGATTTAGGCGGGGATGACTCGTACACATCACATATGACCCATGGATAGTTTTACTAAATAATCAACACATTTAGAAAGCGTTTGGTCAGTTTTTCGTATGTCACTTGTTGTTTTCAATTAAAATGAAGTCCATTTTAAACAAAAGAGAGACACTTTGAGTGGTGTCAGCCACACCGCACCTCAGATTGAGTTGGGGTTGACTCTTACACGTCACATATGAACCATGTATCATTGTGCTAATGTATCGACACAATCAGAATCCGTTTGGTTAGTTTCCCGTATGCTAGTAATTGTTTTCACTTAAAATGAAGTCCATTTTAAACAAAAGAGAGACACTTCGAGTGGTGTTGGCCACACCGCACCGCGGATTGAGGTGAGGTTGACTCATACACATCACATATGACCCATGGATCATTCTTCTAATGTTTCAATAGAAACTGAATGTGTTTGTATAGTTTTCCGTATGTACATAAAATGTTGTCCATTTAAAACAAAAGAGATACACAGAGAGTGGTCCCAGCCACACCACAACTTTTATTGAGGCACGGTTGACTCGTACATGTAACATATGACCCATGGATCATTTTCCTAAAATTTTAATAGACTCCGAATGTATTTGGTCGGTTTTTCGTATTCCAGTTGTTCTTTTCACTTATAATATTGCCCATTTTAAACAAAAGAGACATAGTTAGAGTGGTACCAGCCACACCGTGTCTCGGATTTAGACGGGGTTGACTTATAAATGTCTCAAATGACCCATGGATCATTGTACTAAAGTATCAACATAATTAAAATGCATTTGGTCAGTTTTCTATATGCGAGTTGATGTTTTTCACTTAAAATGATGTCCTTTTGAAACAAAAGAGAGACACTTTGAGTGGTATCGGCCACACCACATCTCAGATTGAGGCGGGGTTTATTCGTACACATCACATATGACCCATTGATCATTGTTCTAATGTATCAACACAATCAAAATCCATTTCGATAGTTTTCTGTATGTACTTAAAATGTTGTCCATTTTAAACAAAAGAGAGCCACTTAGAGTGATCCTGACCACACTGTGCTTCAGATTAAGGCAGGGTTGACTCGTACACATCACATATGACCCATGGATTGTAGTCCTAAAGCATCAACACATTTGAAATGCGTTTGGTCAGTTTTTCATATGTCACTTGTTGTTTTCACTTAAAATCATGTCCATTTTAAACAAAAGAGAGACACTATGAATGGTGTGGCCACACCATGCCTCGGATTAAGGCGGGGTTTACTCGTACACGTCTCATATGACCCTTTTATCATTTTGATAAAGTATCGACACAATCAAAATCTGTTTGGTTGGTTTTCCGTATGCTAGTTGGTGTTTTCACTTAAAATGAAGTCCATTTTAAACAAAAGAGAGAAACTTTGAGTGGTGTCAGCCACACCGCACCTCGTATTGAGAAGTGGATGACTCGTACAAGTCACATATTAAAATGTTGTCTATTTTAAACAAAAGAGAGACACTTAGAGTGGTCCTGTCCACACTGTGACTTGGATTGAGGCGCGGTTGACTCGTACATGTAACATATGACCCATGGATCGTTGTCCTAAAATTTCAACAGATTCTGAATGCATTTGGTTGGTTTTTCGTATGCCAGTTGTTCTTTTCACTTATAATCATGTCCATTTTAAACAAAAGAGACCCAGTTAGAGTGGTACCGGACAAACCACGTCTTGGATTTAGACGGGGCTGACTCGTACACGTCTCAAATGACCCATGGATCATTTTCCTAAAGTATCAACACAATCTAAATGCGTTTGGTCAGTTTTCCGTATGCCAGTTGATGTTTTTCACTTAAAATGATGTCCTTTTGAAACAAAAGATAGACACTTTGAGTGGTGCCAGCCACACCGCATCTCAGATTGAGGTAGGGTTGATTCATACACTTCACATATGACGCATGGATCATTGTGCTAATGTATCAACACAATCAGAATCTATTTGGTCAGTTTTCTGTATGTACATAAAATATTGTCCATTTTAAACAAAAGAGTGCCACTTAGAGTGATCCCGGCCACACCGTGCCTCAGATTGAGGCGGGTTTGACTCGTATAGGTCACATATGACCCATGGATCGTTTTCCTAAAGCATCAACACATTTCGAATGCGTTTGGTCAGTTTTTCGTATGTCAGTGTTTGTTTTCACTTAAAATGATGTCCATTTTAAACAAAAGAGAGACACTTTGAATAGTGTCAGCCACACCGCTCCTCGGATTGAGGCGGGGTTGACTCATACACGTCACATATGACCCATGTATCATTGTTCTAAAGTATCGACACAATCAAAATCCGTTTGGTCGGTTTTCTGTATGCTAGTTGTTGTTTTCACTTAAAATGAATTCCATTTTAAATAAAGGAAAGACACTTTGAGTGGTGTCGGCCACACCATGCCTCAGATTGAGGCAAGGTTGACTCGTACACTTCACATATGACCCATGGATCGTTATCCTAATTTTTCAATAGAAACTGAATGCTTTTGTTAAATTTTCCATATGTACTTAATATGTTGTCCATTTTAAACAAAAGAGAGACACTTAGAGTTGTCCCAGCCACACCGCGACTCGGATTGAGCCCCGGTTTTCTCATACACGTCAAATATGACCCATTGATCATTGTGAAAAATTATAAATAGAATCTGAATGCTTTTGGTCGGTTTTCCGTATGATAGTTGTTCTTTTCACTTATAATCCTATCCATTTTAAACAAAAGAGACACAGTTAGAGTGGTACCGGCCACATCGTGCCTCGGATTTAGACTAGGTTGACTTGTACACATCTCAAATGACCCATTGATCAATGTACTAATGTATCAACACAATCTGAATGCGTTTGGTCAGATTTTCGTATGCCAGTTGATGTTTTCACTTTAAATGATGTCCTTTTGAAACAAAAGCCAGACACTTTGAGCGGTGCCGGCCACACTGTGTCTTAGATTGAGGCGGGGTTGATTCGTACATGTCACATATGACCCATGGATTGTTGTGCTAATGTATCAACACAAACAGAATCCATTTGTCCAGTTTTCAGTATGTACTTAAAATGTTGTCCATTTTAAACAAAATAGAGACACATAGTGTGATCCGGGCCACACCATGCCTCAGATTTAGGTAGGGTTGACTCGTACATGTCAAATATTACCCATGGATCATTTTCCTAAAGCATTAACACATTTCTAATTAGTTTGGTCAGTTTTTTGTATGTTAGTTGTTGTTTTCACATAAAATGATGTCCCTTTTAAACAAAAGAGAGACACTATGAGTGGTCCCAGCCACACCGCGCCTCGGATTGAGGCGGGGTTGACTCGTACATGTCACATATGACCCATGGATCATTTTTCTATTGTATCGACATAATTAGAATCTGTTTGGTCAGTTTTCCATATGCTAGTTGTTGTTTTCACTTTAAATGAAGTCCATTTTAAACAAAAGAGAGACACTTTGAGTGGTTTCGGCCACAACGCACCTCTGATTGAGGTGAGGATGACTTGTACATGTCACATATGACCCATGGATCGTTCTCCTAATGTTTCAACAAAAACCGAATGCGTTTGGTCAGTTTTATGAATGTACTTAAAATGTTGTCCATTTTAAACAAAAGAGAGACACTTAGATTGATCCCGACCACACCGCGACTCGGATTGAGACCGGGTTGGATCATACACGTCAAATATGACCCATGTATTGTTGTGATAAATTATCAATAGAATCCAAATGCATTTGGTCAGTTTTTGGTATGCCAGTAGTTCTTTTCACTTATAATCCTGCCCATTTTAAACAAAAGAGACACAGTTAGAGTGGTACAGGCCACACCACGCCTCGAAATTTGACTAGGTTTACTCGTACATGACTAAAATGACCCATGGAACATTTTCCTAAAGTATCAACACAATATGAATGCGTTTGGTCAGTTTTCCTTATGCCAGTTGATGTTTTCACTTAAAATGTTGTCCATTTTAAATAAAAGAGAGACACTTAGATTGGTACCGGCCACACCGTGCCTCAAATTGAGGTGAGGTTGACTCTTAAACGTCACATATGACCCATCGATCATTTTCCTAAAGCATCAACACATTTTGAATTCTTTTGGTCTATTTTTCATATGTCAGTTGTTGTTTTAACATAAAATGAAGTCCATTTTAAACAAAAGAGAGACACTTTGAGTGGTGTCGGCCACACTGCACCTCGGATTGAGGAGCGGTTGACTCGTACACATCAAATATGACACACGGATAGTTGTCCTAATGTTTCAATGGAAACTGAATGCGTTTGTTTGGTTTTCCATATGTACTTAAAATGATGTCCATTTTATACAAAAGAGAGACACATAGACTGATCCCTGCCACACCGCGATTCGGATTGTGCCTGGGTTGGCTCGTACACGCCACATATGACCCATGGATTGTTGTGATAAAGTATCAACAGATTCTGAATGCGTTTGGTCAGATTTCTATATGCCAATTGTTCTTTTTTACTTATAATCCTATCCATTTTAAACAAAAGAGACACAGTTAGAGTGATATGTTAGTTGTTTATTCACATAATTCAAATAAACTATTTTACTATGTGTCTTTAAATTAATTTATTTATGAAAAATTTACTTTTTAAATGAGAATATCAGAAAATTAATAGAAGATAAAACATTTACTAAAAATCCTTGTGGAAATATTAAGGTAAACATGATTTATGAGAATCCTCATGTTTCTATTAGTGGAATGGTATTTACTTAAAATCTTGTGGAAATTAATATAGAATATTTTTATGTCATTATTAGTATGGATTGGATTTTAGTTTATCATGCTATGAAACATTTTAGAGCTAACAATGCCATGCCCAATGAATACATTCCTTTTATAACATACCAAGAATATATGATATTGATTAGATGTTTAAATGTGATTTATATTGATTATCATGATGAAAATAAATAACATAAATAAAATATATATTATAGATTTTCTAGTAGTAAATGAAATCAAGGAGGGTGGGGGATGTTCGGGGGGGGGGGGGGCTGTCTGGGGGGCTATCCGATGGTTGTCCGAGGTGTTGTCTGGGGACCAAGGAGGAGGGTGGGGGGGCTATGTGGGGGGATGTCCGGGGGGTGTTCTGGGGGTTGTTCGGGGTCCAAGGAGGGGGGTGGAAGGTTGTCTGGGGGGCTGTCCGTGGGGTGTCCGAGGGGATGTCTGGGGACCAAGGAGGATGGTGGGGGGGCTGTCTGGGGGGTGACCGGGGTCCAAGGAGGATGGTGGGGGTTGTCCAGGGTCTAGGAAGAAGGGGGTTTGTCCAGGGAGTTACCAAACACACAACCACTAAAAGACAACAACATCCATAAAAAGCAGACAATATATAAAAATAACTCAACTCCAATACTATAATACGGGTCTAGATAAAACCAACAACTAGAATAGATTAAACATCAAATCTCAGTAATATTAGTCAAAAATATAATGGATCAATTTGTCCCACATCAACATCACTATCATCATCATCATCATCATCACCCTCGTCCTTATCCCCATCATCGTCCTCGCCCTCCTCTGCACCCTCCTCCTCACCCTCACCCTCCTCCTCACCGTCACCCTACTCCTCGCCCTCACCATCCGCCTCTCCCTCCTCCTCTCCCTCCTCTTCCGCATCAGACTCTGCTCCATCATCATCATCATGATGGACATCATCCTGAACACCACTAGAACTACCACCTAGTGCACCATATATATAATGTATCGATGACATGTATTCATCAAAAGCTGGGCTGACCTCTGTTGGAAGTATTGGACGTAGAACTTCAATAAATTTCATAAATGCATTGTTTGCACTAGAAGACTGTTCTTCCATCTCTGTGTCCCTTTTCTCAGCCTGTTATTCCTGTGTCCTAACTTTCTGTATCTTGGTGGCACTACAACTTGTACCTGAGGAGGTCTAATACATCTTCGGTGCTATCCTAGGTCGGCAGCGTACTCTTCCAGGATGCTCCTCTCCCAACACCAGATGTAAGTGATCAGTTGGCCCAAAATTGTCTGGTTCTTGGGCATTGACGGCCTCTAAAGCAGCCTATTAAAAATATAAATATATTATTAAGTTAAAAAAATAGATATTAAAATATACAATCAATAGATTAAAACTTACAATCTACGGCTGAGTCGCTTCATTGACGACACTTCCATCCTTTTTCCATCTACTCGAGCAAAACAGTTTTGCTCAAGGAACACGTCCTTCAATATTCTATATTTGCCTCTAAAATGTCATTGAAAACTAAATTAATTTGAAAACATTAGAAAACGATTAAATAATTGAGGAAACAAAAGAAAATTTAAGTCATAAAGAAAACTTATAATCATTTGTCATACCTGCTTCCTCTCATGATCTGACATCATAGTACGTCCTAGTGTGTGTAGGTATTTTTTTGCATAAATGTTTTTTTTATTTTTTCCAGATGATTCATAAATAAAATTCGATAATTAAAAGGATAATATTAATGAAAAACTAGAAAGATATTATTTAAATACCTCAAATGTTACTCATACCACAAACTGGGTACTCGTCCAATGAGTAATCATCTGACGATACTGCTCTATAGAAAAATCATCCATGAATGGCACCACCTCTAACTCAATGCCAACTCTAGCATGCCAGCCAATATACAACTCATGCTTGTAGGCTCTCCATGTCTCACCTAATTCCTTTAGATGTTCCGGTCGTGCACCCTCACTATCTGTAAAATTAAATCGAAGCTGACATCAAAATATTAATTCATATAAGTACAAAAATAATTCATGGCATTGAATACAACATATTATTTTACCCACATCTCTACCCATTCTCTATACTTGACCTCATGTGGGAAATCTCTCCACGATAGCGGGCTAACGGGAAAGATGTCGGAGTATTTGGCAAGTGCCGCAAAAAACTCCAACATTTCTACCCTGTTTTCTCAACCATTTGGTTGTCTTCATTGTAATCCACCATAACCTGTGTGTGGCGGTTCCACACCTAAAGCATGTGTTTACGCCCCCACCCCAGCATCCTGTCAGAATATGTATCTGTCATGAAATAAAAACAAATATTTTATCAAAACATGTTATAATGAAAATAAATATTGCTATAAAAATTTGTTAGGGTTATATAAATATAACTACGCCAGTCTGGTAGCGGAGCGCCGCTAGATCCACAGAAACTGATGGAACACCCTGTGGTGGAACATGAGTCGAAGATGATGGAATATAGAATCTCGGAGAGACAGAAGTAGAAGGAAAATAATATGGTATAGCTGTATGACTGGATTCTGACTGGGTAATGGGAATCATCATGGTATGTGAAAATGATGGGCCAGAAGATGCAAAAGGTAGCGAAAACATGGGAGGCCTAAATATCCCGTGTGTCCCTAATAACACACCAGGATCAGAATGTGGGAAGGATGACATGTCAGTGGGAGGGGCAGGGTCTAGTCGGGTACGCGCAGCTGCTCGTCCACCTCTGGTGCGAACCCTCCTCGTACCACCGGCCTGAGTACTAGGACCAATACAAGGATCCGTGTCGAATAACTATCAACGTATAGGTGGATCCTACAAAAATGTTTACAAAAAAATTAATCATATGAAATTATATATTCTTTTAAATATATATATTTGAAATAAAGTACTCACTATAGGCACTAATGGTGGAATACCCATCTCCTCCATTCGACGATTGTTCTCCATCATTTGTTTTCCTTCGTCTCTCTTCAATTGGCTACATTTCCTGCTTTTGAAGACAAATATGTAATTAATTATAAAAATGAAACCAATTTGTAAACTAAAAAACTAAATATATGAGGGAATAGGGGGATTCATTGGTAATTTAGCTATAAATTGTTTTATAAGAGCTTGAATGGATTTAATAAATCATATAAGTTGTAATGTTCACCAAGTTATAAATATTGTTTGACTAGTTTTGAATACAGTTCAATTCCAAATTAGAAAATGCAATTCAAATAAAACTGCAACCAATAAACATTGAAAATTCACATAACGGTCAAGTCAGCTAAAAAATATTTCTGATCAATACTAAATCAATTTGAATATTACCAACCTTAACAACCCAACTCGAGGTAAAACAAAAGAATTGAGAACATGGATGAATGATTCTATATATTTTCAACCACAACTTCAGGTTCACAATCAACTCTGACAATTTCACTATTGAAGTCATCAAAAAAAATAAATGGACTGGTTCCAACGGCACTAGGGATAGTGTCAATTCCATCATCACCATCATCAAAAATATGTCTTAGAATTACTTCAACTATGACACCAAATTCAGGTCAAAGTTGGTCTTTGACATAAAAAACTTGTTTATCCATTTATGCCAACACATATAGTTCTTCGGTAGTAAGAGTACGAGTCATATTTATTACTCGAAATCCACAATAATCAATAAATGTGCCATGTCTCTTCATCAAATCAAAACAATGGCATTTCATCATTGTGACTCGTTCATAAGAGTAATAATCCAATATCACTATTTTCTCAAAAAATCCATAATAACCCACATTTTCAAATCGCGGTCTACTATCTGATGCACTGGCATAACAATCTATTGTGGTAGTAAACGTAACACCATCATGTTGTGTTCTCATGTTATTTTCTTGTTCTGTGAAAATAAATTTCTACCCATTGATAAGAATTGATTTAGAGTCACGAACCACAATATTAGGACCAAAATCCAAAGCTCTTATTTCCTCAGAGATAGAGTCAGCAGAAAAACTCAATACTTGAAATATAAATGACTATTAAACTTAATTAAATATTGATATAATTATTTTAAATAGTAATATTTTTACCTTCAATTTTAACCAAGAAGAAAACTCTTTGCTATGAAAAGTCTCTCTCCTTCTCAAAGATAAAGAATGATTCTTCCAATTTATCATTGTTTTATGTTCCTTGTAGATAAAAAATATGAATAGTTTAACAGATATATATGTAAGATATACATATTCAATTTAGTTACCTTAAATAGTCATCGAACAAATCACAGTTGAATAAAACTGTGCGATGTGCCATCTCCTGCTCTTCATGGATTAATGCCTTCAATGTATATGATTTAGGAATTCCTAATATTTGAAGAAGTGATGGAAAACATGGTTCAATTTTCTCATACTGTTCTTCTTTATTTCTCATTAGTCTGTTCATTCTTGTAGTAAGATCAGACAAATACATTGACCAAAAATCCATACATTCTTGAGCCAAGTAACCTTTCACGATTGAACCTTCGAGATGATTTCTATTTCGGACATAAGACTTTAATGTGAACATATTTCCTTCAATTGGATACATCCAATGAAAATAAACAGGTCCTTTGAGAAGTATTTCAGATTGAATATGGACAGTCAGATGTAGCATGCATGTGAAAAATGATGGAGGAAATATTTTCTCCAACTCACACAAAATTAATGGGGCATCTGTCAACAATTTTTGCAAGAAATACTTGGACAACTTCTTAGCACAAAGATCTCTAAACAAATGGCACAACCAAATAACAATCACCCTTACATTATTGGACAAAAGTTGACGGATTTCTATTGGAAGCAACTCATGTAGTAGAACGTGATAATCATGAGTCTTCAAAGAATTTAGCTTCAACTCTCTTCTGTTGACCCATTTAGATATGTTTCTGGAATGGACATCAGGAACTCTAATAGTCTATAATACTTCTAGAAATTGTTTTTTTCATAGGTTTCCTGACATAAGAATCACATGGAAGTTTCCATTTATTTTCACTGATATGCACAGGATGCAATTCTGGTCTGATGCCCCAATCCACCAAGTCACGCGGTGATCATAAATCAACTTTTGTCTTCCCCTTGACATTTAGAAGAACCGAAAGCAACATTTCACATATATTCTTTTCAATATTCATTTCATCTAAGCAATGATGTAAAAAATTGGTTGACCCATAAGGAAAATCAAAAAAGATACTCCTCTTCCTCCAATTGTTATAGGTTTTAGTGGAAACATTCTTTCTCTTTTCGGATTTCATTTGACCCTTCCAAAATGAAAAAATGAAATCATTCAATTCATTAAGCACATCAGATCCAGACATACAATGAGGTGGATCATCAGTCTCTATGGTATTATTAAATCATCGATGTTTCATTCTATATGGATGATCATTTGGAAATAATCGTCGATGTCCCATAAAACTGAAACTACAACGATGTTTCAGTCTTCTGGATCATGTATTCTTCATAAAAACTGCGCATGACAGTTTTCCATTCATGCTCCATCCAAACATCATTAGATAAGCCAAAAAATCATTGATCGTCCACATAAGTGTAGCACGCATCTGAAATATGTCTTTCGAACATGCATCGTTTTTGCGCACACCCACGTCCCAAAGAAGTTTCAACTCTTTTATTAAAGGTTTTATGTATACATCAATATCAATGTCGGTATCAGAAGGACTAGATATGAGTATACTCATGAAAGGGAAAGGATTTTTCATACACAAACATGGGGGAAGATTATAAATGTGTATAAAAACTGGCCATGTGCTATGCAAAGTAAGAATCTTCCCAAATGGATTAAAACCATCGCATGAATGTCCCAGTCTCACATTATGCACATCAGTAGCAAAATCAGGATGTCAAGCATCAAATCTTTACCATGAAAATCCATCTGCAGGATGAACCAACTCATCATTAGTCTTCATTCTCTCTATATAACACTATCTCATTTTTATTGATATCTCATCAGACATAAAAAGATTCTGGAGTCTAGGGATCAATGGATAGTTCCACATTACATTCTGTGGAATGCGGGATGGTGTTCCATCGGATTTTGACTTCCAGTGGGATGCGACACATTTTATATAATCATTTCGTTCAGCGGTTTCCTCCCAGAATAAACTGCAATCTTTCGGGATAACATTAATTGAGTTTCTTAAAAATCCATGTTCCTCAACTAAATTCCATTCCATATAGTGGTTTGAGAAAATATCTGCATCATCTGGAAGTAAATAATTCATGAGGGTAAGAATGTAATCAATTTCTATATTAGAAATACCATACATATTTTTCCCATGAAACAATCGGATTAAAAATTCTAGCCTTTTCATTTTATCGCATTGTCGATATACTGGAGTCATGATAGCATCATTCAATTTTTTCACCCAATCAATATCATCATTTTCACTAGATGCATCAGCTTTCCTCATATCAAAGGCTTCTTGAGTCTAAATCCTTTCTTTTTCATGATGATGAATAAACGAAAACCGATCATCTAAAAAATTCTCAATTCAGTCCTTTCATTTCGATCATCATTAATTTGAGATTTCATTTTCTCCCCATTGTGATACCACACAAAGTAGTTTTCTTGAAAACCATTTTTGGTTATGTGTTAGCTAATTTCTTCACGTCTCAACCACGGTCTAGCAACACAATTGCAACATGGGCAGTGTATGCGACCACTATCTGAAGCATTGTGAAATGAAAAATCTATAAATCCCTCCAAATTGTTTTGAAAATCACTTGAGATCTAATTGGTTTCATACATCCAACTTCTTTCCATTCTGTAAAAAAAATTTATATAAGTCATTTTGTCATAAAAAATTCAATAGGATTGAACTTTAATAGAAAATACATTTATGTAAATGATAAAGGAATAAGTTTCTAGTCGATGTAGTGAACTATTAGAATAATTTAAAGAATAAGTTCTCAAAAATTAAATTAAAATTTATTTATATTAATTTTCATTAGGTCTATAAGAGGCACATGCCTCACATCCTATTATGTGTTATGGGCATCCCAAATCATTCACTCATGTTCAATAACTCATTATTGGAACCTCTATGGCCATAACATTCATTACCCAATTACTTCCCCAAGTCAAGCACACCCCATGGGTGAATAAATTTTAGGATTCTACACTAATAGGTTGTTCATGGATTGTAAAAAGATTTAATTTCATTAAGTATAGACAAAAATATTTATTTTTAAATTTTAGATTAATAATAAAGTATGTCAATGATAACAACATTACTGAATTAAAATTGTGACTTATCTAACATTTTTATAGATTTCTACATATTCCATAATGGGTAGTGAAAAGAACCCCACCCTCATAAGAGTGAATATTGTCCTAGAAGGACACATGATATAAAATGTAAAATGAGAACCATATTTAATTGACCCTAAAGTTATATTAGTACAATCAGCTTGGGGGAAATGGAATATATGATCCTGGTTAACTGATGAATTCAAAATCTGGTATTCCATATATTGGACACTATCTAAGGTAAGAAATCATGTGAGGATGGGTTTACATCATTCAAATTTTTACATGCTGGTGAGAATGAAGGCTTGAATTAATGACTTGAGTTCACTGATTAAATGAGGGTAGAGGTTACATAGGCTATGTAAATAGAATGATTAAATAAGGGTAGAGGTTTCATATACTATGCATGGTGGGGGAGTCTCAAATGATTTAGAAACTAAAATAAATTCCCATCATAGGTATCATTAAGAAACATCACCATCAAAATAAACTGCAAATAAAAAAGGACTAAAAACATAAAACATTTCAAGAATTCACTACTATGCATGGTTTATCCACATGTTTAGTAGTAATTATATGTCTTAATCATGAACCACCTCTACATTTTTCAGTTTTCAGCAATAAACATAAGGTAAATATCTCAAAATATCTTTAAAACAACTCATTAATAGGCTCAAAACGTAAACATAATCTTGAACCAACCATGGAATCTCTTTCAGAAAAAATTCTCACACACTAGTTATCTCATGTGTTACAAAATACCAAACATAGTCACATAGTGTACTATAAAAAATTACATTTCACAAGCCTTATTAAAAAAATTTTAATTTTAATAAATCACTTTCCTCAAAGAATTTTAAGGAAAAAATTCATAAAAACATTGCTAAAAATTAATAAACACATATAAATAAATTTCCAAGTATAAATTAATTACAAGATGAAAAAAAGAATAAAAACACATACTTAGAAAATCTAGAATCCAACCGTAATGAATTTGAGATGATTCTTCTTCGATGGACGTTTAAGGATTTAATTAATTAAATGGATTGGAATGGATAAAGATTAGATTAAATCAAAACACAAAAAAATGATATACACATCAAAATCAAAACATAAATTTAAAATATGAGATTAATAACAGTAAAAACAAGGTGGAACTTAAATATTTTATGTGCATAAAGAATATAATACCTGATTTGAGATTATTCGGATGGATTTTGATAGGTTCGGATGGGGGAAGTCATGAGAGGAGCTGGGCCCTTGACAGATTAGGGTTCTATCGTGAATGGGTGAGAGCAACGACTGATTCTGTATTTGGGGTAAACATTTCCCAATGGTTTATAAAAACCATTGGGAAAGGGTGATTTGGACACACCTTTCCCAACGGTTATCAAAAACCATTGGGAAAGGGTTCCTTGAACACCCCTTTCCAAACAGTTTCCAAAAACCGTTGGGAAAGGGCTTCTTTACCAACGATTTTCTTAAACCGTTGGTAAAGAAGAGTTGGGAAAACCTGGATTTCCAGTAGTGTAACCAAACAGGGAACCCTAATCTTTTTCCATAGATAAATATGTACCGAAGTAAATGGGAGAAAATAAGAGCTCATTGTATAATCTAGAAAATAATTACATCTGACTCATCCCAAAGGCATGCCTCACCTAATGACATCTGCTCGCCCACATGCTTGATCGTTCCCTACCTGGTCTGACTGAGGGGAACTATCCCAACACAAAGAATGGTCCATGATAAGTTCCATTAACTAGAGAGAAACCCTAATATAGTGCATGAAACATTCCCTGAAAATCCACTAGGCATTACAGGTTCTCATGTCAAGACTAAAATGGGGGTGAACCACCCAATGCCAAATAAGAAATACATCACGTATATATGCATCACACACAAGAAACAAACACAACAGTCACCCTCAAATCACTCCAAGGAATAATATATTTCCTTTAAAATATTAGACCACAAGAGATTCTCTCAACATGGACCTCCCACAATGTTAAACATAACTAAGGAAATATAATTATACAAGGATAGGTTTCAATACAACAAATTTTCATAAAATTTCCAAACGAGCCTCACATGACTTAACTCGCTAAACCATTTATCAATGAACCAAACATACAACACTTTCAAAACCAAGAATCTGGTTACAAATATAATCCAACACATCCTTCAAAAATTCCAAATCCACTTAGAATACCAAATTTATAAACCACCATTTTCCCAAGAAACAAACCCATCTTTTTAAAAAGGTGAAAACAGACTATTTATAATTTTACAACCATTTAGAAAACCAAAACCATAATATTAGAAACCAAAAAAATTTACAAGAAAAAAACCATTTAGGGATCCATTTAATAATGTGAGACAAATTTATAAAACAAAACCATTTTTTTGAAACCATAAACCACTTACAAAGGAAACCGGGAAATTTAGCAAAAACATAGTGCATTATGTCAAATAATACAATTTCATGCAGTTCCATACTCATTTCACATCAAAAAATTTCTATAAAAATCATACATCACAATTTAGAATTAAAATGGGGACTGAAAAGAAATCAATTAATGTTTCTTAATTTTGAAGGCTGAATGAAACAGGAAACCTACCTTAAACATGCTTCTTTTTGAAGATGACCACATAAATTCACTTTATTCTTTATTGAATATGAACATTCACTTATATTTAAGGACACCTTGCACCTATATACATATTTTGATGGACAAATATGTACAAGGTGATCTTTAAAAATATGATTACACATTCATATGCTCCTTTACCTCACACACATATGAATTTTTCATATATATGCACAAGCACACCTAGCCCCAATAAATAAATAAATAAATAAATAAATATTTATACCGTCGTGTGGGAATATATATATAAAAAGGTAACTTACACACACACACATATTCCTAACTATACATACCCATGAAAGTATCTATTGACAATGACAACAAAAAATCACCGCATCGAAGTCCAATGCAATAATGAAAATTACCAGAAAATCAAAGACCAAAAAAACTCAAAATTATAATTGAACCAAAGTGAAGGAACTGAAAAAACATACCTAAAATCAAAGAGAAACCTACTACCTTTTTAAACCACAATAAGAACGATGCTTAATCGAGAAAATGGACCCTAATAATAAAGAAAAAACATGGAAAATATCCAAAAATTTATTTAGGGTTTGACCAAGGTGTTCACACCACACAAAAGAGAAAAAAACCACAAAATATAGGGATAAGAAGAGAGGGGAGAACCATGAAAGAAGACTGCGCAGCACAATGGGGGGAGGAATAGTTTTTGGAGGGGGGGGGAGGCGGTTGAGGTGGTGCATGAGAGACATGTGATTCAGCCGATGGGGGATCACACAAGATAGGGAAAGGGAAGGGTAGGGGGCAACACATGAAGAGGGGTAAGGGGGAATACCTATTTGAGTGTTTTATTAGAAACCTAAATATAGTAGTAGTAGTAGTAGTAATAATAATAATATTATCAAAATGATTATTTATATTTTCAATTTATTTTCATTTAATTTTTTTTGAACATTGGGTAGGCCACATGGTTTAGACTCATGGTCTGTCAGACCATGTGCCAACCATGTACACCCTACTATAGAGAAGGTGACCTGATAGTTGCTATCTGTATGGTTTGAGAAACTATAGGCCAACTGGGTAACTCAACTCTATCATTTTACAGAACCATTTAGCACTCTTGTCGCATGGTTTCCTGTAACTGTACACAATCCATGATCTAATAAAAGAAGGGTGAATAATCATTGCTGGGCCTCACATAGTTTGGGCCAAACCGTGCCCAAACTATGAACATGGACAAAAACCACCGAAAGACTCATAAAAACAATCATTTTCATAAGTAATTTTACCAAAACCTCAACCAAAATAACCAACATAAAAAAAGAATAAAATAAAATAAAAACGATGGCTGGGGTGTGACAAGAATCACGACTTACCAGGATATGTGGGGTTTGGATTTTGGTTATAAGTGAGTGTATTTATAATATTAAATTGAGATGTGTGTGGTATTATCTATTTAAATATGATCGTATTTCATTTTTGGATTAAATAACATATATGATGAACATAAAACCACAGAAAATGAGTGTCTTGGAAAAGAAATATGAATTTAGATTTTTTTAAGAATTAGTTCATGATTTTGATGTTGGATAGAATTATCATGCAATGGAATGTTATCTCATGTTTCTTAATAGGTATTGAGAATACATTTTGATGTGGTTTTTTTTGTTTTTTAAGGTACTAAGTACTATTTTTTGGGAATCATTAGTGTGATAATTTGTTGATTGAGGATATAAAATAATGATATAACCTCTGGAATTACTTCATAGTTTCATGATATATGTTATATATTGAAAAAATTTCATTATTGTATGGATTGGAATTTATATCCACACTATATTGATGTGATTATGATTTATTTTATGGAAAAATATCCTAATGGGAGTCCTATATCATGATATATGGTCTGAAATTTTATAGATGAAAATATATCTATGGGTAGTTTTAATAGAAATTTGAACTTATCCTATATAAAGGGTAGTGTACTTGAGGTTTGAATTTTATTGGATCTAGCCACCATGATATCATTATGAGTGATTGACATAGTTATAAATGTGTGAACTATTATTATTGGTGTATATTGGTAGATGTTATTCATAGTAAATTTAAGTGGTTTTCCTATTATGAGCAATTAAATTTTATTACGATTGATCCATTCTTAGTTTGAGTGGACTTATAAGATGATTGTTTTCCTAGGGTTTGAAGTGTGAAATATGATGTAATCAGGGAAACCATGAACACATTCCCTTAGGATTGGGATAATATGGGTCCTTAGTAGGATATATGCTTAAGAATATTGGGAAAATTCATATAATGAGGTGATGGAAATCTCTATCTACTGAAGTGGAGGTTTTGATTTAAGGGACTTCCCTAAGGGTAATGATAATGATTGAAACATTTTTGTTTTGAAAATTTTTATATATAAATTGATTATAAATCTAAAAGTGAGATATCATCTGTAATTATGGGCTATGAGGTAGTATATGATAAAATGGGAATTAATGTTATAAGCTTTTGGGTGGTGAAGTTTGTTTTAATTCCCTGTAGAATTTAAAGCAGAAATTTTTTATTATGGATGATGAGATGAATGTAAGGTGTATAAAATGGAAAAATATTTTGTCCAACTATAGTAAGTTAATTAAAAGTTTGTTTATACCATTGGTTATATGGTGAAAAACCGGTAGAAATAAAAGTCCATAAAAGTTCATGGGTCACTAGGTTGGTAAACAAGCTCAGAAAATCATGTCTTATGATCTAGTTTTTTAGGGGAGTAAGTTTAATAAGTTTGACTAATTTTACATAGTATAGAAGTGAATGGTACCTTCAATGAAAAGTGAGATTATATTGAGAATTTATTAGAGATATAATAATTTTGTAAGGATTAATTTTTTTTCTATCTGTTTGTATTTCATGTAATTTTTTTGTTATAATAAAATTAAGTAGTAATCTGTTTCCACTATGCACATAGGAAATAATTTTAAGCATGTTAAATAATTTTTTTCTCTATCTACTTTATATATTTTTATTTCATATTTTACCATTGAATATATTTCAAATTATTTTTAGTTTTGTGAGTTATTGGTGTGTATGTAATTTTGAATTTCCTTGGTGAGTAAGTTGCATAGACTACATAAATCATGTTTAATCAATCATGGGGAAACAAAATTCCAGAGATTGGTATTTTTCTATGTATAGACTCCTATGTTTGAACTTACAATGGATTTATGTGAAAGAATCCAATGGTCTTATCAGAAGCCTAGAGATAAGATTTTCATGAGCAATATTCCACAAAAAATGATATCAAAAGGATGGTTCAACTTTTGAAGGTACAACACACTGACAATAGTTCATGAATGGTATATAATGAAGGGAAGATCAGGATTGATATATTCAATGAATTCGATTTTAGATTTTGGAAAATACATATTAATGGCCATCTGGTTTATAAATACTTGTAATTACCATTATATCTGGTAAATTTAGTACTAATGGATAATGATAAATGATATCACTTGTATAGATAGGCATTTGCTTTGGTAAGAATATATCTTGCAAATAATTTTGCTGTTAATATTTAATTGAAGAAGACTATAGATGGGGTTATGACGGTGTTTTCAAATATGTATGATAAACTAATAGACCTTAAAAAAGTATTTATGTTTTGATGGTTGTTCAAATTAAGGTTTTAGAGAGGAATAACAGTAATAAATCATGTTAATGACTTTGACGTGATCCATGGGAAACTCCAATCAGTAATGGTAACTTTTATTGATGATATATGGGTATTGTTACTATTATCTTCACCTCTGTAGATATGTGATTCAATTTTTTTTACTATATTTACTAATTCCATATTTAAAAATTGGTGTTTGATGATATTAGTAATATGATACTCAATGAGAAACTTTTGGTAAGGTAAGTTCATGTATAAAGTAGTAGTTCCCTTAAAACTGATGAAATTGGAAGTTCACCTCAATAAAACAAAATATATTGGAAGAATAAATTTGTATATAAGTATAAAGAGAGGAAATGAGAGAATATCCAAGGAATATAAGTTAAACCTGGTCCAACATTCTTTTAATGTGGGAAGAAAGTACATATCACGAAATATTGACATAGTCATAATGAAAACACTAAAAAAACATAAATGACTGGTTGTTCAAATTCTGTTAACACAACTGAAGATAATAAGTCATACATGCTAATAACTACTACTCAGGTAGATGCTTCAGTAATTGATGTAGGATCCTCCTTTAATTCATCTACTGATAATTAATCTCTAATCAACTATGAATCATGAAATATTGGGAAATTACATCTGGAAGACAGTGATGATCTGGAAGTTGTTGGGAAAGGATTGGTTGACATCTGGATGAATAATAGAGGATTGTTGAAGCTATCATAATTTCCCCGAATCTCTAGTCCATGAAATAATATTTTTTATTTTGGTCAATTGGATTATGAAGGTTTTTTCAATACCTTTTAAAATTTTTTCTGCAAAGTTACCTAGGGATCCATAGTAATTAATAAAGGAGTAAAGGATATGACCCTTTACTTGGATGGAAACTTAGAAAAAATTAAAACGGTTAGAAGATTAAATTATAATGAAGAAAATCTATGGAATTATAGGTTTTTTCACATCATTGATAATAAAATAAATGTTATAAAGACCAAGGGACTATTGAATCATGATCTTATGGAAATTGGAATTTTTGAAAGTTGAGTGTTGGGAAATTATAAAAAAGTGTCTTTCAACTTAGACAGTTAGAAGCCTAGGGAGCATAAGTTAGAGATTATATACCCAAATGTTTGGGGATCTACTCCTATTCAGTCCTATGATGGTTGTGTTTACTTTTTTACCATTATTGATGATACCAAAAGAAATGTATGGATTACTCCTTGAAGAAAAAGTATGATTTATTTTAGGTGTTTATTCAGTGGAATGTTTGGGTAGAAAGGAAGTGCTACTAGAATTTGAAGTACATCTAAATGGAAAATGGTGTTAAGTACACAAAAAAACATCTAGAATTTATACAAGAAGGAAGGAATAAGGAATTAAAATATAGTTCTTGAAACTCCACAATATAATGGAATGGATGAAATAACGAGCATGACTCAAATGAATAAATATATGAGTATGAGTTTTTAATCAGGGATACCTATAGAAATTTAAGTAGAAGCACTCAATACATCAACTTATCTTACCAACTGAAGTCCATTATTGGTAGTTGGGAAGGAAATTTTGGAGGATTTTTGGTCTAGGAAATGATTATAATTTGATCACCATATAGTATTAGGTAGTTTTTATTCTATAAATGTAAATAATAGAATAGGGAAAACACAAATCAAAATATAAAATGTTTTTTTCCTGGGTTATGGAGATAATTTTTTTCACATCACTTGTAGGATGGTGAAAAAAGGTCATATGAAGCATGAATTTTTTATTTTATGAGAAGTTTCATTGGATGTTTTGATAGTTTTTGGAGTAGGATGTTGAAGAAAAACAAACTATTGATGTTCAAGCTAATCAGAGTACTAATAAATCAAAAAAAAACAAAGAACATAGATATTGGTTCTGAATTCACAAGAACACTATAAGTAAGACCATCAGAAACACCATAGAGTTAAAGAGAGTCTGAATATCAAGATGGGGATCTAGAATTACATTCCCTAGAAGCAAGAGTACCAGAATTTCAGGTTCCAATAGAAATAGAAGAGTCAATTAATTCAAATAAGCTGATTTAGCTGATGAGATCGACTATAAACAATATAACAATGAAGAGGTATGGGGATAATAAGAATATTGTACTCCTAAAGGATATTGGAGATATAAAAAATATAGAGGAAGAAGCTTCTATTAGTTAATCTAAGAGGTGATATCTAGACATGAATGATTAGAAGGATTTATTAAAGTTTAGAAAAACTTGGTAGATGGAAAAAATTCCTGAGAGTAAAAAGAAACTTGAGAATAAGTGGGATTACCGGATTAATGATGGGGTTTATGGAGATAATATATAAAAATCATGGATAGTATTGAAATTTTTTTTATGGAAGGAAGGAGCTGATTTCTCAAAAAAAATTTCATCAATAATTAAATATTCTACCATTAAAAAAAATACTAATCATGGTTACATCAAATATATGTATCTAGATCAGATGAGTGCCATGACTACTTTTCTTCATTATTAGATGGAAGAGTTTATCTACATGCAACAAATGATATGTTCATTGGTATAAGGGAACTATAATTTGGTTTTTTGATTGAAGAAATGTGTCTACAAAAAAAAGTAATCCCATTGATAATAGAATCAAAAAATAGATTAATTTATGTCTAAATAAATGTTAAATAGGTGAAATAAATGTCATTTTTATTATCAAAATAAAATATAAATATCTTACATTTATCATATTTCTTTTCTATATAGATGGTATATTGATAGTTAGAACATATGATTATAAAATTTGATATTTGAAGTAATATTTGTTAATGGGATTCAATATAAATGATCTTTGATAAGCAAGGAATATTTTGGGGATGAATATTTAGAGTGATAGGAAATCCAAGACTATTTTTCTATCTTATATGTATTATATCTGGAAGATCATATAATGATTTGGTATATCCCGGAGTAAGTTAGTTTTAGACCCTATTATTTATCACCTCAACTTATCAAAGTGATAGGTCCCAACAAAAAATGTTAAGAATAATAACATGGAGAAAGTACCATATGATTCATTGGTCATAATTTTATGGTTTGAAATAGTTTTCACATAGCCAAATATTTCCCATTCAGTGGGTGTTATGAGTCTGTACATGGAAAATTTGTGGAATGTAAATTGGGAGTCTATGAAGTAGGATATTCTGTATTTGAAAGGATAAAAAACTCAAGGCCCATGATATGGAATTGATTAAACATTACTATTAATTATAGACTGAAACTTTGAGGGTGAAATGGAAAAAAAGAAAAGTATAATCATTTTTGTGTTTACTTTTAGAGGAACGACTATCAACTAGTCATCAAAGTTACAAAAAATTGTTACTCTAAGTTCAATAAAAGTAGTGTATATAGATATAATGGAATATGGGAAAGAAATGATATGGTCAAAGATGTGATTTACTATGAAAACCAAAGTTCAATTCACTTAGCTAAAAATATTATATTCCATGGTCAGACGAATCATATCAACCTGAAGAATAATTTTATAAAAAATGATGGAGAAAAAGGATATAGAGAAATAAAAGATACTAAGAGTCCATAATGTAGCGAATGTTTTCATCAAGGCAGTAGTTTAGGAAATTCAGGGCATCATAAATCCTTAATGAGACATGGTGTAATTAAATAATGAGATGAATAGGGAAATATATTTTATGCTATGTGTTGGAGAGTTTCCAAGATTCCATGAAATAAAATTAATGTCTGAAATTATTGAGAGGTAAAGTCTGTTTCTTTTCATTGGGTTTTCATCCATTGAAATTATATTCACTAGAATTTCATGTGATGGATGTTGGGATTAACATGAGGTAAAAATAGTGGTATTAGATCTTCTCAAATGGAATTAGTTCCATTAGAAGTTAATTTCTACCAATAGTTCTACTGTGAAGTGTTGGGAGGTCTAAAAGTTCAGCCAAGCTGATGGGTCTTTGTGTTAGTAACCATGCTTAGGAACCCATGAATAATGATCTAGGTTTTCACGGGAGAAAAGTTAACTTATTTTACCGATTTTTCATACTATATATGTGTCTTGTACCTTTAGTGAAATGTGTGGTCAAACTGAGCATATATTGGAGATATGATAAGTTGGTGAGGATTACTAGAGATGATATTTCAAAATATGGTATGTATTGTAGACATATTACATCATTGTGCATGTGAAAATCAATAAATTCATAATATGAAATTTTATTTCATATAAATTTTTTGATGATAGATATATCATAGAGATTTGTTTTGAAACACAATGCATCTTACAACACCTTAAAAAACCAAGATGAACATATTTGATGAAATTATTATCACATCCATCATCAATAAGCTCCCCCATTCTAGGAAGAAAGTTAATATTTCTCTAAAGGAAAATTTTTAAGATATTTCCCTCAATGATTGACTCAACTACCTAAAAATAAAATATGAATATAAAAAGTATAAGGAGGAAAATGGGCCTATGGATGATAAATCTAGGGGCCTTAAGGCAGAGGGAACGGTTCCATCCAGGTCCTAAATAGAGAAAATGTACAAACTGCCCTTTACAAGGATCAGTGAAATTCAAGAAGAAGAAAGGGGAATTATACTTCTATGGAAAGTTATGAAACATCAAATGGGTTTATTATCTCTATAAGAAATAATATAGAAACAACACACTATTAATCCATGATATTTGAATAAAATTTTCTCAATGAAAACTATTTCTTGTGGATTGATTTCAGTGCTACATGAAACATGTGAAGCAAAAAATATCTCTCTAAGAGGATGGGATAAATCAATGATGGAAAACTACTCTACATGGGGAACTCTTTAAGAATAATCTTATGAGGCAAGGTATAGGATGATCTTTTTTTTACGGTGAGAAATATCCTCACCTTAAACGATACCTTATATGTTCCTGATGTTCACATGAACTTAGTTACAGCGAATTTATTAAACAATCTTGGTTTTATAATTATATTTGATCTAGATATTTTTTTCCAAGTGTGGGATTATTGTTGTAAAGGATCACTTGTATGATAGATTATTCATTTTGAATATTAACAATGATTTTTATTAATATAAATAGTGATTTTATTTGTGGAATAATTTTTTTGTTCAAATTGATTTTATGAAAATGCATGATATTAAAAAATTTAATTATTACCTAGCATAGAGAAAAATGATAAGAAATGTAAAACTTTCATGAAAATAAAAGTTGTTAGGAAACCATTTAAAACTATTGAAAGGAAAAGTAACTTTCCAGATTTAAAATATTGTTATGTTTATATTTTCATGCTACACTTTCCATAGGAAATATAAGGTTCTTTGTAACTTTTATTGATAATTATTCTAAATTTTTCCATTCCTATATTTTACATGCTAAAGATGAAGTTAGAGAAGAATTTGGTATCTATAAAAATGTGGTTGAAAACCAATGGGGGATTATGATTAAATTACTTAGATTTGACAGGGGAGGGGAATACTACAATCCTTAATTTTTTAAATCCCTAGGGATCATACATGAATTGAAATCTCCCTATACCCATAACACAATGGTGTTTTTTAGAGAAAGAATAGAACATTAATAGAAATGGTTATTTCTTTGATTTATACCTCGAGTCTCTCAAAAGTTTTTTTGGGAGAGGAATTATTAAAAGCATGTCAAATCCTAAATAGTGTTCCCAAAAAAGGGATGGATGAGACTCCATATGAATTCTAAAATAATAGGAAATCAAACATAAATTATTTAAAGGATTGGAGTTAACACACACTTATAATAGTATATGAACCTAAAAGGGAAAAATTGGATAATATGGGTATTGATAGAATATTTATTGTATATGATAAGCAATAAAATTATTATATATTCATAGTTATGGAATCAAATGGCTTAGTAGATCGTAATACAATTATTGACTCAAGGGATTCTATTTTTGATGAATCTATTTTTTCCTCTTGACCTAAGAGAGTCTAAATAAGGGAATATAGCTAAATTAAAAGAGTATATCAAGAAGATATTAATGAAGAGGTTCATAAAAGTAAAAAACTCGTATATCCAAGAAATATGGATATGATTTCTCTTTGTACTTGTTGGAAGAAAGTGATGATATTTTTCTACATAAACTCTAGTTTTTCTCAATATAGATTCTAAACTAAAAATATTCAAAGAATCTATGTAACATCTTATTTCTATTTTCATGTATTCCTAAACCCCTCATTTTTAAATTTATTTGGTTTAGTTTCATTTGGGTTGAATTAGGTGAAATTTTAATGTTTTGTGAAATTCATGGACCAGTGCACGATTGGTGCACAAGTGGCACACAACTTCCCAAACCATGCACCCTCTCAATCTAAATTGTTGAAATTGGACAACAGTACTCACACGGTTTACCAAACCATGCAACCTCTTTGAAAAAACCATATATTCTATTTATAACCAGTGCACAACTTGTTCATGGGTTATCTAAACCATGTTCCTGTTCTCAGGAAACCGTTAAAATGGGGTTTTCCTTAATCTAATTTTTTATTAAAAGTTCCCAAACCCCTATTTAAGGCTCCAAACAAGCTGGTACGACCCAAATAAGATTCTCCCACAATTGGAGATCCTATGAAGGAATCTTTTCCCCTAAAAATACTCCAGAAAGCTCTCCAAATCCTGGTGAATGATAATCGATCCTCATCCATTTAGTTTCATCCTCCTATTCCTAATCTCCCGTGATCTCTCTCTTATTCTATAGGGTTTCATAGATACTTGTATTAAATTTTGGATATAATACCCACTTTTTTGGATCTAAACTTTGGTTTGATTCATAGATCCTGGTTTTCATTATTCTCCATTAGAGTTTTCTATTTTAGGTTTTGTGACTCGAGATTCGTTGAAATCTAAGGTAGGTTCTTATATTATGATTCCCAATTCATCTTAACCCTAAATTTATATTTAAAATTCAATAGATGATTAAAATGAAATTTTGAGATTAGTATTAAATTTATTTCAATGGTTTGATTAAAAATACAATTCCATTAAATTGGGGATTTTGGAAAAATAAGCTTTCAGTAATAAAATGGAAAACCCAAAATTCCATTGGATTGGGGCGTGTTTGTGGAAATTTGTGAGATTTAAATTGTATAATTTAAATTTTGTATTTGATGGAATTTTTTTTCAATTAAATTGTTGAATTTAATTATGGAAATATTTTTGATGGAAAATTTTGAAAAAAACCCAATTATAGTGAATTGGGAGTTTGTTATGAAATTGATGGAATTTTATTGGAAATGAAATTGTTGAATTTAATTTTTTGAATTGATTATAGAAATGATCTTGTGAAATTTTTTTGAAGCCAAATTTTGAAAATGACTTAAAATGGTTTATATTGAAAGCCAATGGGTTTATCATGAAAAGGCATGATTTTTTACTAAAAACCCATTATGGGTATTAAAGGAAAAAATTTTAATATTTGAAATGGAGAATGAGATTTAATAGTATTTTAAGTAGTCTTAAAATAAATTTCCTATCATTGTTTTTTACTGGAGAATATGCAAGCCTTAAGTAGTTAGTGAGTTATTTTGGGAGTCACTTTACGACTTAAAACTTTCTGAATCATCATATTAACACATCACATCCCTTAGGTGATGGTGATGAGTCCCCTTTAACTTAGGTCCAATGGGGCATATGTACATTTTTTCAATTTCCTAGGGTGGGGTTCCTATAGTCTGAAACTATTATACCCATTTGACATATGACCATGTTTCTCTCCTGTTTTTATTTCAAATATATATATACATATACCATTGTTGTAAACTGTTTTACATGACTTGTGAATTTATATAGACTATTTTATATAAATTTTTTATTTATTCCATTTCTTAAAAGTAAATTACATCATTTAAAATGAATTTCATTCATTTGAAAAGTGAATTATGAATTTCGAGAGTATTTCCATTTTTTGAAATGTCAAGTATGTTTTTTTAAATATGATTATGAATTTCCAAACCTGTTTATTTGAAAATTGAAACTACATTTTTGGTTAATTTATTATTTTCATATTATTATGGAATATTTGATGAAAAATATTGGGATTTGGATCACACCCTACTTTTTTCCTTTAGGTGTTTTTAGATTATCTCCTTCGAGGTTCGAGTAGGGGAAAGGGATCACTTGGAGGTGGTTCTAGCTGTTGAGTTGTGGACTGGTTGAGTTTCTTCTAAGTTGGTACTTGGGAAGTTTTACACTCTTTTGGTACTTGGTTATAGTACATGGGATTGTTTATGCGCGTTTGACTTATGTTACATTACTCCATGTGGAGTTTCTTTTGATATGAATATTGTCTTGTTTCGTTTACTTCCACAATGTTAGTGGAAAAATCATTCCCAATTCGATTTTCCTGATGCCAGGTGCTATTCATCAACCCATGGGGATCGAGAACAACCTTTGGGATATGTCAGGATTGACTTGGTTATATGGTTAATAAGGTAACCAGGCTGGTTCGTTACAATCTATGTCATCTCCTGAATCATCTCTTTTGAAGGAAGCCATAAATGATGAAATGGACTCTATAACCGGGAAAAATACATGGATATTAATTGATCTTCCTCAAGGTTCACAACATATATGTTATAAGGGTTTATTAAGAAGAAAATGAAAATTTAGTGATATAACATAAAATCATGAAGCTAGATTGGTGGCCAAGGGTTTTCATCAAAATAATGGAATTGATGATTTTGATATCTATTTTCTCATGTCTAGGACTACTTAAATTAGAATCATTCTCAATGTAACCTCAATATATAATTTTAAAAATAAGAAAATGCATATTAAAATAATTTTCTTAATTGGGGAATTAGATAAAGAAGTATATACATACAACTAGAAGGATTCATTGTACCAGGTAAAGAAAATAATGTTTTCAAATTGGTACAACCCCTATATGGTTCAAAATATGATCCAAAAAAATATATTGAGAAATTTAATGTAATAATCTTATAAAATATATTTACAAACAACCAAGATGAAGAAATTTTTTATACTAGGTTCTAAAATAATCATGGTGTTGTTATATTTTACATGTTGATGACATGATTATATTTATAACAAATATGAATAAAATAAAAGAGGCTATGTTTATTTTACCTAGAAAAATTGATTTGAAAAAAATAGGTGAAACTAATGTTATTTTGGGACTCAAAATTATATGGAATAATAATTTCATTTGAATTTTTTTAATCTCATTATATTGAATAATTTTTAAAGAAGTTTGACTAGTTTTATTGTTTACCAATATCTACCCTATGTGATTTGGGGGGTTGGATTTTCCAAAATCTTAGTATGGTGGCTGTTCAAATAGAATATTCAAGGGTTATCAGGTGTCTCATGTATTCCATGACAAGTGATAAACCTGATATTTAATATTTTTTTGGAATTTTGAGTAGGTATAGAAGTAATCTAGGTTATAAACAATGAAATACAGATAAAAGAAATCCAAAATACCTAAAGGGTACTATGGAATACAAAATATTTTGTACTAGTAAATGAAGGTTATTTGAAGGTTTTTCAGATGTGAGCTAGAAAAATAATCTGGTGGATCACACTTCTTTGATTGATTGTGTTTTTACACTTAAATGTGGAGTGATATTTTGGGGATTAAAGAAATCGACTTCTATAATAGACTATGTAATGGATTCTAATTTTTTTCTTTAGAAGCCACTAGAATGAAATAAGAATGAATTAAATCATTTTTATTAGTTATAATTTTTTCCCTATTCTAATATATTTAGTTTTTATAGACTGTTATAGTCATGAAACATTGTCTAGAAAATACAATAAAACTTATAATGTTAAATCATAAAACATTGGTTGTATACATAACTCTGTGAGGAACAAGATATAGGATAGTATCATAACTGTGGAATTTTATAGATTGATCCAAATTATGGAATATCCACTAACAATGGCACTTTCAAGGTATTTGATATAAAAAAACTCCTTAGGCATGATTTTAAAGTTATTGTACAAAATTCACCAATGATGGGACCAAAACTTAACATGTGATAACGTCATGTGTATATGTTCAATATATGAAATTATATCATATGTGTGAAAGAAACACCAAATTTATATTACATCCTAGGAAACTGGTGTTTGGTACCTATTATGAAAAGGAGGATGTGTTTAAAACTCATAATGAACCAAGGATTTAAAACAAGTGTTCAAACATGGAAAAACATTTTGGTTCAACTAGGTGAATATAGGAGTGGGGATTATATAAAGAGATTATGACTTTGGATCTCCAACCTTCATCAAAGGATAATATTCTGATGGAAATAATGGTGTATTTGTGTAAAAAAGTACTAATTAATTTTAATGGACTTGTGTATGATGAATCCAGTTGATAATAGGAGTTACATGTTTAAGGTAGGTTCCACCTATTTATCTATTCAATTTTGATTTTTCTATAATATATAATGGTTTAAATTTATATATACCATTATTTATGAATTTTTTTCAATGAGAGTATAATTATTGAATTTCAAAATTGTGTTTTAGTTTTTATTTAAAAATATTAGGGGATTATTGTATTTCAAATTGTTCAATTTTAAGTTGTTTTAATAGGGGAGTTTATTTTTGGAATCCCACTTAAAAAAATGGATTATAATAGATATGACTATTTGTTAGGGAACACATCAATCTATTAGAGGGTATGATCTAGTGTACTTATTTAATTTGGTTTGATCTGATGGAAAAGAATAAATATAGAGAATACGTGACTTTTTAGTAAATGTATCAACCCAATTCTAAGGGGTATGATGCCTTATACAAATTAGGGTTTAGATGACTTTAAAGTGGAGTCCTAGTATAATGATAAAGGTAATTCCAATCATTAAAAATAACTCCAATACTTCATACACATAATTTACTTGTATCGACCCACAAATGTATCCTAAATAGGATTCACCAATAACTCATTGTACTATAAATTTGGTGACGTGGGGGGGGGGGGTGAATCTACTTTTAAAGAGAGTGAAAATGTAACATGCCTTGATGAGATCCATTTACTACCATTTAAAGTAAATTCAATATCTATTATCTACTAATATCCCAAATATGAAGTTGTGAAACCCATTAGGTTGATTGTTTGATGCATGGATAGTTAGAGTAATTTATAATGTAATGATAAATAGTGTTTTGTTTTGTGGTGGGGGATCATTTATAGGGATTCAAGGAAGATTTAATGGACATAGATTAGTAAAAACTAGTCATGAGATGATAATGTCCTGTTGTGTGAATGATAATGATAGTTTATGTTGTCATGAGGGAAAAATATAGATGTAGTTCGGTTTTAAGGTATGATAACCAGGGTTGTTCCTAAATTTGTGGCGAATAATATTATACAACTTTATTTTATTATTGTAAAATTTAATAGTTTAATAACGTTTATTAACTATCAATTTTTGGTTGGGGAAAGGTCAACGTGAATCATTGTTATATAATTTTCTTTATGGGTTAAAACATTTAAATATTTAATATTTATATATAAAATAGTGAAGGAAATAGAGGCATGAGTTGGGAGAATATATGAATTAGGTTGGTTTATAAATTTAAATATTTAAATATTATATATATATATATATTATTGAATTGATATAAATAATTATGGTAGGGAAGTGATGAGCTAGACATGTAAGGAGAAACAATGAAGTGAGAGGAAACATCTCTCTCATATAACCCTATTTATTTATTCTTCTATATTTCTATGATATTTTTTAATATTCATTCATTATTAAATTTTATGTATGGATTGAAATTTAAAATATATATATAGAATTAAAATCTGAAGGCATCTAGTTAGGACAATTATATCACTGAGAGAGGGAAGGGGTGAATCAATGATAGTTTTTCTTTTATATTTCCTTAAAACTACCATCACGTCCTATTAAAGATTCCAATCAATGATAAAAAAAATTCAAGAACACATCCATAGAAACAAAAAAATTTACATGGTTAACTATTAAATAAGAATAAATACATCCTTGGTATGGTTTGGAAATGATCCAATACCACAAAATCCACAAGAAAACAATCCTTGGATTATAATGAGTAGGATATTCCCTTTCACTCTTATGTAACTATGAAAAAAATCCAATAGTGTGTGTGCTCCATCTTAGCACAAATAGGGTAAAAGAATGATTGTGTAACAAGACATTTTAAATGTACTTCTTTTAAATTTCCATAAATGTATTCCTATAATGAAAAATCATCAATTTCCTACCCAGAATCTAGTAAGAACATCCTGGAGTTTTTTACAGAAAATTTAGTTCAATTTTCCCATTACATTTTCCAAGTCCAATTTCTCTAACTAAGATTCTCCCAGTATGATTCTTCTATGTATGATTTTCCCTGTCCAATTCCTCTAAGTACGATAATCCAAATATGATTCTTCCGAGTATGCTTCTTCATGGTATGATTCTTCCCAGTACTATTCTCAATAAGGAAGGATATAACACTATATGAGTATGATTGATAAGATTCAGAAATCCTTCTTCCCCATTTTGAAAATCCCAATATAGAAATCCTAATCCGATTATCTATCCCAATACGATGATAATTCAAGTATGATTGACAAGAAAAATATGGTAATTAGTTGAATATGATAATCACTGAAAATGATGATCAACTGAATACAACGTTGCGATATTTTATCTTCTCCTTTTAATTCTCCATCGAAACATCTTCAATAAAAAGATCAACAAGGAAACTTATTCTTCTCTCTAAAAATAGGAGATTCTATCTATTCTATGCTAAATAGTACATCCATCAGAAAGTAAAAAGTACTTTCACCTTTTATAGGTGACCCATGAGAGGTTTTGGAAAGAATCCCAAAATATTTCCTACTCACAAAAATTCATCTAAATCTCAATATCCCTTAAATATTGGATGCATTTATGATTTCTTCAACTCTTCTTGAATATTATAAAATCTTCTTCAACCTTCATCTCTTCTTTATATGTTCTTTTCGACAACCAATCCAAATTCAATTTCATAATTTAATTTTCAAAATCCTATTTATTCAAAAAAACACTCTATACTAATTAAATATATAAATGAAGAAATATACCTCTCCACATTTGGTCCACTTCAATTTCTTAACTTATTCTCTTGAATTAGTTGAAATACAAAAAATTTCCACCTTGATATGATGGTTCTTGACCCTATTGAGTAAACAAAACATATTATTCAATTTCTTACTATCTATTTTACAACACATCTACACAATTCATTCAATTCTTCTCTCGAACCACTTGATAAAAACATTTGAAAACAAATCAAAGTTCATATATCTTTTCCTTTGGTTAATTCATTCAACCATATAAAATGGTTTACTATATTGTTGATCAATATCTGTCATTACAATATTAATTGGTTTTAGCTCAATTCATTTTCCATTGGTCTTTGTTCAAAAAATAATGCTTGAGTATGATGGTATGCCAAATACGATGTGATGGTGTCAACAACTTCATCTTCAGCAACACCGTTCATTCAAAAACATGTGATTGTTTCCTGAATTCCTTCATGACTTTAAATTCATTTGTTAAGAGATTTAGTATCATCAAAATTACATTGGAAAGTATCACAACATTACATTCTTCCTATCTTATTTCTTTCCTTCTCATTCTGAGTACATTTTTCTAGAAAACAATTGGCCCAAATACAATCAGGCTAAATAAAATTTTTCTAATTAAAATCATTCTAAGTCTGATTGGCCTTGATACAATCATTATAGGTATTATTGTCATAGATACAATCATTCTGAATACGATTGTCCTGAATACAATCTTTCTGAGTATGATAGGCCTGATTACAATTTTTAGAACCTTTTTCTTTCCATATATATCTTATTAATATGAATACTATCATACTAGATCTCCTTCAATATTCATTTATTTATTCAATATTTCATCATACGTTCTCATTTATTTGAAAAAACAATTATCAAAGCATCATCACATTTGTTTTATCATAGTTATAGAGACTCTGATTCTCCACCAATATGATCACTTATTATATACCATATATAGAGTGAATCCAATGACCATTTAATTCCAGAAAGATATTTTCTATTTCATTCTGGACCAAAGGTGAGTATGATTAGAACCATAAACATTCTTTTAATTATGATGGAATTTCATAAAAAATTGAGTCTGATTTTTCTGAAAAAAAATTTTGAGCTCGATTTTCTTGAATAAGATTGTAAAATTTATTTTCACCAACTTCAAATTGAGGTTATTTTATATCTTGAAAAACATTTATTAAAAACAAATGGAAACACTTGAAAAAAATAATTTTCATCATCATCTTGGTCCCAAAAATATCCCCATTTTGATTTTGTTGTCAACCAAATTTCATAAATCACTGAACTTTGCATCCCCAGGAAATGGATAACTTTTTACCAATTCTAAGCCTATGTGAGCTAACTCATTATAGGAAACAAGAATAATTGATAAAAATATAATTATATACAAAAGAATTTATTATGAAAATATCTTCAGCATCTTTCTTCCTCATCTTTTCAGCTTTGCTGGAATGAAAAACAAATCATTTCCTATAACCACTCCAACAAATAGTTAGAATAGTTCACACACATACAATGCTAAATTCACATCTTACCCATAGACCCCCCTTTTAAATTCATCCATGGATAGATATATGAAACAATACCCTTATCCACCTTGACAACACTATACAAAGGTAATATGAGAGAGGGGAAAAAACATACCTCAACATTGATGAGAAAGAGGTTGGATGCCCATGTTCAACCAAAATTTAGAAAAATATTCATTCGTTAAAGGTCTTTTAAAAATCTTAGTATCTTGTTCTGATTTTTGAACATATTACAACATCAATTCATTCTTCTTCACATGATATTTTATGAAACAATATTTTTTATCAATGTGTTTTGACCAAGATTGTTGAACGAGATTCTTGGTGAGATTAATTATGCTTTATTATCACAACTCAAGAGCAAGGGTAACTTCACTTCAATAAGTAAGTATTCTTATTGAGTTTTCATCCAAATAAGTTGAGTAGCAGTTTGAGTGGGATCCACATATTTATCTTCATCCATAGTGAGAGTAATTGAATTATATTTCTTTGAATGAAAACATACACAATTCTTTACTAGAAAGAATACTTCACTAGAAGTTGATCTTTTATCATAAACATTTCCTACCCAATCTGCATTTGAATACCCAAAAAAATCAATACTTTTTGATCTTTCATATCTAAATCTGAATTATTTTGTTCCTTTATTTTATATGATTTTTTTATAGTAAATAAATGTTATTATTTTGGAGCACTCTGAAATCTAGAACTTAAAGTAATGACATAAAAATTGTCGGTTCTTGTGGCAATAAAATACAAAAAACATACAATCATATTCTGAAATTATTTCCGATCAAGTAGTTTTCCTTCTCAATATTTAGAAAACTTTTTTCTAACATAAATTGTTATGGAAACATGTTTTGAGTTTTCTAAACAAATCTTCTTGAGAAGTTACTTAGTGTACTTTTCTTGAGAATGAAAAATGTATTTCTGTTTTTATAAGATTTGTAACCCAAGAAATTATTTCATTTCCCCCAACATGGAACTTTCAAAATCATTATTCATCTCTTCATAAAACTTTTCACAACTTCTTTCATCATTCCCAAAAAAGATAATATCATTAAGAGAAACAATTAATATTAAAGAATACTCTTGACTTTCTCTAAAATAAATATTTCTATCAGTTATTCATTTCATGAAATTTATTTTCCTTAAACTAATATCCAATTTGGAATACCAATCTATTGAATATTGTTTCAGACCATAGAATTACATATTCAATCTTCACACATAACTTTAAAATTTATCAACAAAAAAGACACATGGTCTATCAATATAAACATATTAATCAAGATTTAACATCCATATGAAAGATATTGTAACATCAATTTGAAATATCTTATAACCTCTTTGTGCAACAATATCACGAAAAATTATGATTATTTCAATTATTTTTTCTAGAGAAAATATTTCATCAAAATAAATACCTTCAATTTGTGAATACCCTTTTCATACCAATATTTTTTACCACTTTAACTTATTCATTCATATTGTTTTGGAAAATCCACTTTGTACCAATAATGTTTTTGTTATCTGTATTAGGTATGAGTTTACATGTATCATTCTTTTCAAATTGATCTAATTCTTCATTCATGGCCTGAACCCATTCTGGATACTCAAATTTTTTTCCCATCATTAAAATATACTTTTGAATACAAAGAAGTATGTGTAATAGCCTTTGTTTTTCTTGTTATTTGAACCTTCTAATTTTGATATCCAATGATATTATAATCTTCCACTTTATTCCTCATCCTAGGATGATATTTGCGAGTATCTTATTCATCAATGGAAATTACAGAGTCTGGTTATTCTTCTTGAGTAGGATTATAATTTTCTGTTTCCTTATCAATTTTTTTTAAAACATTCCTTATCATGCTCAACTTTCTTATATTCCCCAATAAATTTTTCTTCCTTATAAATTTCAATTACTTTCACATGAACTGAATAAATGATTATTCCCGTTTCCTTTTCTAAGATCTATATTTTCTTGCTTCTGGATCATAGCTAAGAAAAACTCCATCCTCACCTTTGTTTTTAATATTTCCATAGTTTCCAAATTTATTATTTATAATACGTGGACTCCTTGAAACTCTAAAGTGATTAAAACATGGAGTTTTTCCATAAAACCATTCATATGGATTCATATCTGAATGATAACTATAGAAATAATGGTTCTGAGTAAAAATAGCAGTACCTATTGCTTACCTACATAACTAATGAGAAATACCATGTTCATGTAACATAGTTATTCCAATTTCCACAAGACTTATATTCATTATTTTAGAAACCCCATTTTGTTTAGGAGTATATAGAGAACTAAAATCATGCATAATTCCATGCTTCTCTAGATAACATTAAAATTTTTCACTTTTTTATTCACCATCATTGTCGGTTCTAAACTTCTTCAAAGAATAATCACATTCGTTTTCACCTTTCCTTATGAAACTTTTAAACAATTTCAAAGCATATGATTTGTGTTTAGTATACATAACAAAAGTAATTTGAGTAAAATAATGAAAGAATTTGAAGAAATACTTATTTCCATTTGTTGATTTTTTTCTAATTGTCCCAAAAATATCATAATGAACCAGCTCTATGGGTTTTTTGAAAAAATACATACTTTATTATGCACTAAATTTGTAATCTTTCCATTCTGACAAATAGTACAACAAAAAAATATTCTTATTGAAAAATCAAGAATGTCTTGAACACTCTCTCACTTTGATAATTTTTTCATATTTTTTTGACACATGTGTCCCAAACTTTTATTCCACAATTGATTCTATTTCACCATACTCATGTAACAAGAGTTTTATATCTCACCAACATGAAACAAGTTTCATTTTGTATATTGGCCTCTTATAATAGTATTTCCATCTTACTCACTTTTTACAAAAAAACCATATTCCCTAAACATAAATTTTTTTCCCTCATCAAAAAAATTGGAACCACTTAACATGTTTTGTTTCATCCCATAAACATATAAATCATTCTTGGATTTCAATTTTTTTTCAATTAATGGATGATCCAACACCTTTGATTAACAATGATTCATCATTTCCAAATCTCACTTCTCATTCTTTAAAATCTTTCAAAATTTTCAACAATTTCAAATATCTTATCATATGAGAAGAATACTCAAAATCAATAATATAAGGTCTCTCTCTTTTTCTAGCCTTCAATGCATTTTGAACAACAAGAGCTTTTCCTTATTAATTTTATTTCATTATCTTTGAATTATGAGAATTGTTAAGAATATTTTGTTGTGCTGGTTAAAAACAAGAAATCATTTTACAAGGTTTCTGATTTTTTCAAAAAAAAAATCACTAATAGTTTCAAAAGTTTGGAACTTATTTTCAATTCTTACTCTACATTTCTCAGGTTTCTTCATAACAACCTTTTCAAACTTCTTATTTTGAGGGAATTGACTCCCCCTAAAACCATTCCTTACATAACCTATTGAAATATAGTAATGTATTTGGTTAAACCAACAAATATTTTCTGTATTCCTAAATCAACCATAGTATAAGCAATAGCCATAAAATGAGTACTTTCCGCTGAAACATCCTTACTGGCCGGAATTGTGAATACGTTTCTTAGACACCATATTATATTTATTTTATGAGAGACCAACCTTTATATTTTCAATCATAGTCTTTATTTTATATTTGGATTTATCATAACTACAAGTATTTGAAACTTTTCTGGATTCAAATTGTTTCAAAACATTTTTAGACTCATGGTTCTTTGAGACTTCTGAATTCCCTACATTATTGATCTTGGACACATACATGACTTATTTAGATTTCTTATTTTTATAAACAATTCCATATTTATTCTCATCATTTGAATATATATTTTTTTGATACCTATTAGGTTTTTATTTTTTATAACATTCACCAACTTTCGAGATAGAATTTTTTAATGTTTTATTCTCTATTCAGATTTTGAATGTTTTTGTTTGATAAGATACAACTCTTCTTCTTTTGCTTCATCTTCACTTCTATATACTTAGTATAATTATTTTATTCATAAAGATATTTCTTCAAATAATCAATTTCTTTTACCATACTTTCATTCCCATCAAAAATACATTATTGATTATTGGTCATATAATATTCATCTTCCAAATTCTTGTTTTTTTTCTCAAGTCTTATTAATCTTCCTCAGACATTGTTTCAACATTTCATTCAAATGATGTTAAAATTGAGTTTATTATTATTTATAACTAATACTTCTGAAGTCTTCATCATTAATTATTACAATGAATGTATTTTCAATACGAAACTCAACATATTTTTTCATATTTAGCATCACTATATTCTTCTTCTTCATCTTTAGATAAGAAATGTATTCTTTGGTGTTTTAAGAATTTTCTATCTTTCCCCATGGAATAAAATTTTCATTTACCTCATTCTTTCTGAGACAATATTCTTATATTTCTTTCTTATTAATCACTATACCCTTCTTTCTTTCTTTACGAAAAATTATCCAAAAAATTCCCAACAGTTCCACATTCAAAAAATTTCATGGGAAACATCCGTTTGCATTTTTTTGTATATATTTTTACATTTTTAGAAAGAAAGGTTAAAATTTCATTAAGGTTTTTACATACCTCATTTTTAGAATTAGATTCACGAGCTTCATCTTCAATAAGAATCTTCTTTGAATCTTCTTTCTTTGTAGACTTGAAATCCATTTCGCTATCATTTTTTTTATTTTCATATAATTCTACCTTCTTATTTTATAAGTAATGAGAGTGTTATGGAAATAATCATGAGATAATGTTTAAGGATCTCTGTCTTCCAATGAGGAAAATTTTTCATGAAACCTATTGGGAAGGATTCTCAAAATCTTTTCAAAAACTGTATAATCATCTAAAATTTCACCAGGATATCTGATAGTACTAAAAATGTCATTTACCCTAGTAAAAATTTTCCAAACAGATTCATACTCACCCATATTCAAGTTACCATACTTCAGTCTCTAGATTTGATGTTTTTCCTTCTTCACTTTTTCATTTCCTTCATACATGTTTTTCAATTTATCCCATATACATTTAGCTGTGGAAAAAACATTCACCATTAGCAATTCACTTTCAGAAAGTGACGATAATATAATATTCTTGGCCCTTCTATAATTCTCAAGATTCTTCTTATCAACAGATGTAATAGGAGCTTTAAAAAAATAGGAGGAAACCCATCTATTTTAGCTTCAAGAACATCATATCTAATAGACATAAGATAAGGGAACATTCTATATTTACAGATATGATAATTATTTCAATCAAAAACCAGAATAAATTTAATGTTCGTACAATTCAAATTCTCCATTAGTAAAGAATAAGCGAAGGACACCTTCAGCTCTGATACCACATGAAAGTGACCAGTTAGGATAATTGTATCACTAGGAGGGAAGGGAGTGAATCAGTGATAATATTTTATTTTATGTTTCCTTGAAACAACCTTCACCTCTAATTAAATATTCCAATCCCTAATGAAATCAATTCAAACACACAACCAATGGAGAAAAAAAATTACAAGGTTCACTATTCAATAAGAATAGATACATCCTTGGTATGGTTTGGAAATGATTCAATACCACACAATCCACTAGAGAAAATTCCTTGGATTGAATCAAGTAGGATATTCCCTTTCACTCGTGTATCACTATGTAAAAACTCTAATAGTGTATATAAACCTCTTACGAAAAATTGGGTAAAACAATGGTAGTTTAAAAAGACATGTTAAATGTGTTTCTTTTCAATTTCCTTAAATGTAGAAATTTCTTGAACTTTTTAATTAAAAATCAGACCAATTTTCCTAGTACATTTTTCCCAGCCTAATTCCTCCATGTATGATACTCCCAATACGATACTTCCTAGTACACTTTTCCTAGTCTGATTCCTCCGAGTACAATAATCCCAATAAAATTATTCATATTACACTTCTTCATGGTACAATTCTTCCTAATAATATTTTCAATATGAAAAGATATATAACTCTCTAAGTTGAATTGTGGTGATTCAAAACTCCTTCCTAATTATAGAATTCCCAATATAATTATTGAGACCGATATGACGATCAACTAAATATGATTGAAAAGAAGAATTTGGTAATCAGTGGAATAAGATAATCATTGAATACAATGATTAACTGAATACAAAATTGTGATATTTTCACCACTACTTTCACTTATACATCTAAAATTATTCAACAAAAATATTAATACAAAAAATTGTTCACTCTAAAAACATTAAAATTTTATATCTTATGTGGTTAACAATACATCTGTCTGAAAGTAAAAAGTACTTTTAGATTTTATAGGTGACCATGAGAGGTTTTGGAGGGAATCCAAAAATATTTTCCACTCACAAAAAGTCATCAAAATCTAAATTTACCTTAAATATCGAGTTCAATTATAAATTCTTAAACTATTCTCAAATCTTCTTCAATATTAATATATTCTTCATACTTTCTTTTCAAAATCCAATCCAAATTCAATTTCTAAATCCAATTTTTGAAATTTGTTTTCTTTTAAATAATTCTATGTACTAATTGAATATATAAAAGAAGAAATAAAATTCTCCACATTTGGTCCACTTCAACATCTTAACTTATTCTCTTTACTCAGTTGAAATGAAAAATAATTCAACTCTGATATAATGGATCTCGACCCTATTTAGAAAAAAACAGCTTCTTCAATTTCAAAATCTCAATTTGAAAACACATCTACTCAATTCATTCAATTTTTCTCTCAACCCACTTGATAAAAATATTTAACAAAAAATCATAGTTCATATATCTCTTCCTTTGGTAAATTCATTAAACCATCATAGATGTTTGACAATATTGTTGATCAGTATCTATCATTACTATTTTCATTGGCTTCAAATCAATTAATTTTCCATCGGTCTTTGTTGAAATAAATTCTACCTGATTAAAATGTTATGATGAATACGATGGACTAGTGTCAACATCTTTAACTTTAGCAACTTCCTTCATTCACAAACCTTTTCTTGTATCATGAATTCCTTCTTGTCTTTAAATTCATTTGAGAACAGCTTTAGAATCATTAGAATTACATTAGAAAGTATTGTTATTTTCTATTATTTCTAACTTATTTCTTTCCATCTCAACGTGAGTCTGTTTATTTCGAAAAAAATTTGTGTAAATACAATACGGATGAATATGATTTTACTGATTATAATCATTCTATGTACGATTGGACAAGATACGATCATTCTTAGTACGATTGGCCTGGATATGGTCTTTTAGAGCATGACTGACCTAATTATAATCTTCATCTCCATTTTAATTCCATCCATATATGATTAATCTGAATACAATTGAACTTTATGTCTTTCACTTCCCCTTCCATTCATCAATATTTCATCATAAGTTCTCCATTTAACTTCTGGTTTATATGAAATTCAAATCAGCAAAGCATTGTCAAAAAAATTTAATTATTGTCATAGAGACTCCGATTCTCCACCAATATGTTCAATTCTTCCATGCCAGATCTAGAGTGAATCTGATGACCATTTACTTACAAAAAGATATTTTCTCTTTCATTCCAGACCAGAGGTTTGTCTGATTAGAAGCATTCAACTTCTTCTCATTCTGATAGAATTTCTTAAAAAAAGTGAGTCTATTTTTTCTAAAAATAATTTTTGAGGTCAATTTTCTTGAATATGATGGTCAAAACGATTATAATAAAATACAAATTAAGGTGATTTCCCTTTTTCAAAAAACATTTCTTGAAAAAAAATACAACACTTGAAAACAATCACCTTCATCACCATCTTGTTCCTAAAAAAATCATTACATCAGGACAATAATTCAATACTCATATGAGGGAGGTAATTTTGAATGATGGAAAAACCATTGGGGATTCCACATGGCCAGATTTGATCAATCATTGAAATAAAATTTAAATTTTAAAATGGTGTTAATTTTTACCAAATAAATTGATTGTTTTACTCATTTTTATTATAGACCATGAAAATGGTAATTTTAATCCTAATAGAGATCATTATAATGAAGTTTTAGGTATTTTAAATTTTTTTCCATTGGATTTGATGTTGAAATGGATTGGAAGAAATTATATGGAACTATTTAGTAAATTTTATTGAGTATAATATAATAACAACATAAATTGTGAGATTTGGAGCACCTAAGAAAAAGAAATCTATCAATAATTATTTCATCATGAGTGTATTCATGTGTATTTTGATACATATTATGCTGATCATGATAACCAAAGGAGACTCTATTGCGAATTAAAATGATGATAATATCTATATGGATTTTAATGGATTAGTGAATTGAAATAACATGAGTATTTGATGATGTTATTCATGGTGATGATAATTGATGAACCATCTAAATGTATTATGAGATGAGAAATTCTTATTATTGAATTTGAGATGGTTAATGTGATTTTATGTGTAAACTAATGGTATGATAATTTGTACTTATTATAGTGATAATATTGGTTTGATTTATTGATAAATAAGGATTTTTAAAATTAATTATGTGTAATTACTATATTAATAAGTTCTATATGGACCCCGAGCTTTGTTGTTTTACTACAATGTGGAATAGGATCTTACAATATTATTATCTTTTTATTTTTTAGTTTATGATAATAGTACAAAGAAATCATGGTTCTATGATAGTTAGATTATTATAAAATGCTTTAATAAGTTAGTGTGACTGGATATTTGACTTTTGAATGAAACTAGTTTAACATATCATTAAAAATATTATTTTATTATAGAGGACTGACCACAAGAGTTATAATCTCAGTTATATTCATTGTAATGATGGTAAAGAACCTGGATTCTCTTACCATGATAGATTAAGATATATGTGCTCGTAAGGGACTCTGAAAACTAGGGTTTCCCATATTCACTGACTCCTTCATCTCGGGTTGGTGCAACATCCCTCCTCGCTCTTGGTGAGTTCGTGGTGGTGGATATATGTTTTGGTTGCATTTTGTGGCTTTGTGGACTCGGTTGACTTGAACACTTGCACTGTTGCTAGGATTTTTCTTCACCCAATTCCTACATCACCAGATAGGGTTACCCATAGTGGCACGGTGATGGTCTACGACTGAGTTCCTAGTCTTGCGGATGGTGGTTTGTCACCTAATCTCTGGTTTCTGCATTAAATATTTCTTCGTGGCTTCTGTGGGCGTCATGGTGGGCAACGACGTGATATGTCTTATGGTGAATCATTCTTCGGGTGTGGGGGTGATGATTTCCTAGATTTTATTTTTTCTGTCATTGTTTGTTTTGGTTAATGTTTTTTTGTTTGTGTTGCTGAGTTCTTGAGGGCATGAGGTCTTTTCGGTGATGGTGACGGTATAGATTGGTGTCTTTTGTTTATTGTGTGATTTGGTTGCAGATTTTATGTCGATTGAAGTTCGGTTCCTCACTTCTGGCTATTTGTGAGATTATGTGGGAAGTGATTGATGTTCATCGTGGTGAGTTGAGGAGTTGATGGTTGAGGATCTGAGGTTGGAACTTTGGATTTTCTACTCGCATGGGTTCTAGATGTATGGGTGCCTTTGATTTTGAATGTGCTGAAGGAAATACTGTTTTTGGTGATGGATTTCTACTCATAATGTTCTGGCATGGTGTGATTTTTTTGAATTGTTTCAAGATTACGGTGTCAATGAAGGTTGAAATTTCGAATCAGTGGTGGTTCTTAGTGATTGGTTTATCTTTGTGGTTGCTCGCAGTGGTTGGATTTGCTTTGGACTCGGTGGTATGAGGTTACGGAGATTCTACAATCAGATCATCTACATGAGGCTGCTCCAGATGAGGTTTAGGGAAACGAGTTTCCACTGTAACATCACATTATGGAAGTGAATGTTTGAGAGGGTATGGCTATGGTCATCTGTGCCAGGCCCATGCATTATTGCACGAGAAATCAATCTAATCAGTTGTGGAATGTGGGAGATGTATTTTATGTATTCTGATGCTTGGATGGGATTTTCTCATGTATTTTATATAGTTTGGACTTGGAATTTTGGATGGTTGGGGTTTTTTGACTTGTTTATGTCTTTGATGTCATGTTAGTTCCCCCCTTCTCCCTTAAAATGGGGATTATCTCAATAAAAAAATAATTTTCAGTTAGTAATGATGATAAAAATTTCTTATAATGATGAATTGTATATGGATCACCCTAAAGGTTTCTACTAACGAAGAGAGTAGTGTTATGATGGGATTTTTGGATGAACATTGAGACTAGATGAGCATGTCTATTAACTCAAATCCATACTAGAATTAGTGCCTTGAATTTATAGTAAATGATGAGTTAGTGGTTGTTGGAAATGTGGTGGTATGATTATGGAAACACTAATATATATATATATATATATCAGGTATCATACTATGTGAGTTATTATAAATTATTTTCTTACATTATTTCATTGATTAATTACTATTCTCTTTGTAAAAACCACATATAGGTTTTTTTCTCTAGTGAAACACAATACATGTCAAGTGAGTAGACTAACAATATGGATAAAATAGTATTCCTCATTCAATCCAATTATGTGGTATTAATATACTACTGAGTTGGTTTCAGGAAGTTAGCCATTAAATAATGTAGATAATATCTCGTGGGATTCACTTTTCATAGGTCCCATCTATCTTTTCAACGTTATTTATGTCAACATAACCCTAATACGACACTCAAGGTACATCATCACTGCACCTCAGGTGAACCCTTGAGTTTTTTTAGGATGGTGTAAACACTGGGGTTTAAGTAACCAACATGTAAGATGTATTTAACCAAAATTTTTATAATATAAATACTCAAATCAGGTCTATAATGAATAATGTAATGAAAAATATACAAGTACTATTGATAATTAGAAGTTTGTGAAACATTATATGTGATAAGAAATATGATGAGATATCTTCAAGCATTACCATACATAACATTCCTAGAAACATCCAAATGATATGAAAAATATTTGAGTATTAGATAAAAACTATATATACACATGGTGGAAAATCAAAACATATTCTAAATAACTAAAATAGTTCCCCCATATGTGTATCCTCTTCAGAAATCTATCAAAGATATAAAATAATCCATCAAATAGTCCATCCAATAAAAGTACCAACAACTATCATACTAGATCCATGATCCGTGGATGGGACTATCTTCAATAGTTGGATGTTTTCCTATTCTTGGATCATAAACATGATTGTTCATATCATAATAGGGTTCCATGAAGGGTGTGTGTAAAACAACTCAGTAGGTTGTCACCACCACATCCCTAACATCATTTTATAATCTAGAATATATTCCAACAACAGTATAAAGCTATAGGAATAGATAAAAAATAATGACATGTCAAAACTATGTGTCTAGGAATATTAATAGGCATTAGAAGTTATCTCCCAACATGGCGTGGGTATGTACATGCATACCTATTTCTATCCTCATCTTGGCATCTAATATGATATCCTAAGGTTATCCCCTATAGGAGGGAAAACTAATACCAGTGAGTATCTTTTACATGTATTCTTATACCCCTTCATATATGAGTAAACATGTGCCATTTCATAATCCTAGTCACTCATTACTAAGGAAATCAAATAGGAATTGATCATAATATAAATCCTAGAAACCAATCTAGTTAATAGGGGAATTTTTATAATGATTTAGGGTGTTGCGAGCACATTCCCAACCATCATGTTATATAACAAGGTTGGACCAATTCCAATCCTAATTTTGAAACTTTTAGGCCATTAAGGAGTGTATCTATGAAAGATCACAAACAAAAATATATACATATTCCACAGATCTAATTTGGATGATAATATGAATATAAAATAATAGTAATATAATTATAAAATATGGTAAGATATGACATCATAAATCTACTATTATCAATAGTGCATAAAAAACCAATGAAATAATCCATTATTATCATGATTAAATACTTTAACTAATGAAATATAAATTACGAGCACTCAAAAAATAGAGAAAAATTACTCAATTCAGAACATGGTTTAATCATAAACTAATATACACAAGTGATTACTATATATTATCTTAATTAAACTAATATTTAATTAAACATTTATAATTTTTAAACCGTAGTTTTTAGTTAGGGTTACCCATCCCAAAACCATTTCTAAGATAAATCTTTATGAGTAGGAAAGGTAAAAGGGATAAATATTTTTTTTATATAATATATCTTTTATGTTCTTAAAAGTGAAATAATTCCCCCCAAATCCTATAAAATCAACCTAATGAAGGATTATATTAGTTCAACCTCACTATGATTTTAAGAAAGATATTCTATAAAGAAAGACCTTATTATTACCATAGATTAATATAGGAAAATACTCAATAGTACCAAACTTGAATGAAATCTATGATATTTAGAACCTTACATGAACCCTAGATTATAAATACATGTATTTACATCTATTGTTATCTTAAATTAGAATAAAAAATGAGATTAGAGTAGGATGAGACCTTACATTTCTAATAAGGGATCCTGTGACATAATCAAACCCCTTTGATCAAGGACAGAGATGGAATTTACTTAGAAAGATTGATAATAGAGGGTAATATTTATAAAGAACCCCAAGGAGGAAAATATTGATGAAATCTTTAGGACCCCCTTAATTGAGGCTCAATTAAAGGTATAAAAGTATAAAAATTCAACTTTTAAATGAAAATTTGCTCAAAATCATACTAAGTACCCAATAATAAGATATCAAGTACCTAGCGGCTCAAACTGAACCCCTTAGTCACCTAGGTCCTCCCTGAGTACCCCATACTAAGCTATTGGGTACCTAGTACTTACTGCATTATACCATATTCTCCATTTTCCCCTATCCCCCTCTGAAATCAACTAAAACCTAATTAAACTAAAAATAAATTAGAAATGTAATTAAAATACGATGTCTAAATGAAAAATTCACCTAAAATGGGTTATATCCTTTAAAACCTCCCCACCATCGGGTTTATCATCCCATATAATCTTTAACTAGATTTATATGAGAACAATCCTAATCGGTGTATCCTCATCTAGGTTTCTTGCTCACAAGTCTCATTTTGGAGATATATATGCTTTAAACATACCTAATCCAAAGGAATTCCTTTAACCCATAACAACTTATGACTTCAGTTAGTGATATATATCGGATTATTCATATATGACGTATTGATCTAAAGCTCAACATCATTATACAAAATCACATGTGAAGGGTTATGAACATAATAAATCTTTTGGGATACATGGTAAGTGTTATGAGTGTTACAAATTTTTGGAGTTTTAGAAATATGATGATACATCTCTATAACTATATCCAAAATATTGAAAGGGTTGACATATCTCATATATAAATTTTACCTTATCTTCCCATTCACCAGTTACCCAATCTCAAAAAAACATAAAGGAATATGTAATCAACACCTTTGAATTCCAAGGGTCACCTCTAATGATCAGTTTAAGACTCTTATAGATCATCTTCACCAACTTAGTCATCTCTTGGATGATGATTGGTCTAATCATAGCAGATTATCCTACCTCTATAAAACACAAGTAAGGATGACATGGTCACCCATATAAAGATTCAAAGGGTTCAATATGAATAGAATATTTTAAACTATTATTATACGTTAATTCCACCAGATATGGGGTTCTATAATTACCCACTTGATCAATTATTTAAACCTATTTTATATCCTCTATAATATTATATGTCCATAAATACTGACCATCAGTCAGAGGGTGAAAATTAGTACTTAGCTTCCGCTATGAACCCAATGATTGTTTTATCCCTTTCCATAACTATGATACATATCTAAGAACCCAATCAGAGAAAAATATATTTTACACCATGATGTTTTAAAATATCCTTGATGCATAAATTTCTTTGTTTTTTAATGGAAATGGATTCTTTGATTTGTAGAAAGTGTGTCATCTTGTTTAAGAGATGTACAATCATCCACACTGTATATTGAGAACTTAGTATTATTGTTAGATTATTCATGAAATCCATGGTGATGAAATACAAATTTTATATTGGAAATGATAGTGTATAAATAATTCCTACTATCATTTGATACTCTGACTTTACCTAATAAAAATCAAGGCATCTATTAAAAAACCCTATGATCAATTTTCTCATATCGGGCCACCAGAATTGGTGATGAACTTCAAAATACATCTTTGTGATTATAGGATTCATATCCAACTGAGAAGCATGATATTATTCTATAATGATTTCCCTTATACTATTTGGAAAAAAATATACTTCCATATATGAATAATAAGGTTCAATAATCCTAGAACCATTCATATTATATCTCTTTTCTATCAAGGTTTTCTTGAGTAATAATACAATCTAGATATGATTTTTATGAATCTTTGACATTATCCATGAGAAAATATGCAACATCGACATGGATTAATTGAATTCTGTGGTGTTCGTCAACCACATCCAGGTGAAGGTTATCCATGGGATAAATTAATCTCTATTCATCATTGGAATCCATCAATTTTTAGGGTAAAATTTTCAGCTGAAATAATCTAGAATGATATTTCGTTTATTAAGAGCATATTGAATATCAAAATAAATTGTATAGAGGTATTCCACCCAATTAAATTACAGGATGTTCAATTAACATTGAGATAATATTTGTTTTAGATTTTTTTGGTTTGAAAACAACACGAATCTCTCTCCAAAAAGGTATTTTCTCTAGTATTTCAAGGAATGGACTACAAAGACCAATTCTACATCATGTGTAGTATAGTTACATTAGTGAATAGGAAATTTTATGGAACTATAAAACACTAATTGGTGATTCATTAAAATTAACCACCTATGGCCTACTTAATAAGAATCATAATATACCTTAAGTCCTTTACCAGGTTGATGTAAAATAAGTGCAAGAAATGAAGCCATTTGATTTTTTTAGCTCTTAAAAATATGAATAAAATTAATCTTAACAAATAAATTTGAATCCTTTCATAGTTAAATCAATCAAGGAGTAGAAATATTGGAAAATTATTGAATAAAGTGTCAAAAAATACCTTTTGAGTTTAAGAAAACTCTAAACCATGAAGTCATTTGTTTGGAATTTCTAGGACATCATTAACTCCACTTTGTCAAGATCCACTGGAATACTAGTTTCAGATATGAAATGTGTGGGGAATTTGAACACTCCAATCAATAAAGATCATTTACATATCATGGAATATATTTAATATCACCTCAAGGTAACTAAAATGATACGGATATTCCAAACCAGATCAATATGAGGCTTAGAGAAAACAATTTTTTTCCACAAACACAACCAAAAAGGTGTCCAGAGAAGAATGAAGAATCCCATTCATTAAGTCCATAAATATATAAGATTAAATTTTCGACCAAAATGAATTACCATATATTCAAAATTCCAAAAATGAATTAAAAAAATCCATCTTAAGAATATCCACCTGTTTAAGCTGAAGCTGATGGTAACCATTACCAAGGCCAATCTTCAAAATCCAACTAACCCCTTTAAATTGATAAAAGAGATCATAAATTATAGGAAGATGGTTTAGTTTCTTGATTGTATCCTGATTTAACATTAAATTTTTAAAAAATAAGTGAAAATTACCAAAATATTTCTTAGGAAAATTAATTAGAGTAGCCCTAGGGGATGTTTTTAGTCTAATGGATACTTTAGACTCACTCTCTTCTAGTTGTTTCCTTATTTACCACAATTTGGATAAATCCTTGTGATATGAATATGATGAGATTAGTTTTATTCTAGTAACCAAGTATATGGTTAATTTTACCATTTTTAGGAGGTGGTCCCATGATTTCTCTAGGGAAAAAATCATTATATAAGTTAGCTTGACAATCTTTAAGATGAAATCAAAGGTTTCAATTTTAAAAACCATGACATCCAAAAGATACCAAAATAATTCTACTACCATTATATAGGTTAGACACTTCCTATTTTATAATATCCTCTTTCCCAATAGGGTATTTAGGATCGTGTATAAATGTAAGGCTTCCAATTTAATTTTAAGAAGAAAAGGTATCTCATTATAAATAAAAGGATGTGAAGCACATGTATCAAATAAATCACATTCTAAAATAAAAAATAAAAGCATAATACCTATAATAGAAGAAGAATTGGAAATAGTTTTATCTATAGGTTACTCCATTGTATATCTACTACAGACATCCTCATATAAAACATAAGATAAAAATACCTCCCCAAATGATTGAACAATAAATAATTGACTTTTACCACCACATTGAACTCCATATCAGGATTACCATGATGATTTGTGGATTCTTTTGGTAGACCACACCCCTAAATGTTCTAGGGGTAAATAAGTCTAATAATACCATTTCCCAATGATATCATCCATATATTATTTGAATAACCTCTGAAGATTGTCATATGAACCAAAAGATTATCATTACTTTAAATTTAAAGTCTAATTAGTCACGATGTGGCTAGGTTGCCCTCACTGATAAAACTAGAAAGGGGATCTTTATGATCATGAAAATAAAAGCATACCACCACCCCAACTTCCAATGTGAGAGACACCTCTACTCACCTCCTATCACTATAAAATCTATTTATATGAACAGTTATCACCAAGGGTTCAACTAGTTATTTTATCACCTACTCATAAACCACATTTAGAACAAGTCTCTATAAGAACATATTTCTAAATACATCAGAGAATGTGTGAAGACTTAAGAGTGTAACCTGGTTTTTCAAAGGATCCTTAATACCTATTTAAAAATTTATTTCTCTAGATTCATTAATATTACTTATATAAGAAGTGAAGAAGAGAAGGAATATAAAGGTGGTGATGTATTAAATAATTGACATCTACCCATTATAGAGGCTCATGAACTCCTTCACCTTCACTTGACATAGGGAGTTATGTTAAAAACTACCAAAATAGATCTCATGAAACCCTAAAAATTTGATTCATTTATCTATCAAATCCTCAATAATCACACCACAAAATTAATGTCATGCCCTTTCTAGCATGAAGGTGGATTTCCAAACTTAGTGTTTCTTGAGTGTTTTGATGATTTCGAAGATATAGTGTAGTAAATTTACCAAATATTTATTATCCAGAGGATATTTTACACATAAAAATGTTATATGATGATGAAACTAAAAATACACCACAATCTAAAAGGCTATGAGATCCTTTTATAAATCATCTTAAACAACTGCCTAAAGAAAATGTGCAAGTTCCTCTAAGATCTATGAGTAAACTAAATGTGATACTAATAGTTTATTCTTATATTCCAATTTTTTAATTAAGTGGTGTTTTTATTGGTGGGTTCCTATATAGTCAAATAACAAAAATAAACTTCCTTTCCATAGAAGAAAATATCGAGGCTCTATACTTGTTATGTGTAACCCCATTATTCTCTCCATCACTTTCATTTAACAATCAATTTCAATTTAAAAACCTTTTATTAAAGATTTTAAAAACATTATACAAGCTTAGGGAATCATAAAAAATCATGTAAGGCATTCTTTAGGAGTAATAAAAAATAATCTAACTAGAATCAACATATAAAGAGGCTATCAATCAAAGGAATTAGTTTCTAACCCATATTTAATTAATAATTAACAATAAATATATAGGAACAAACTATTTATTAATTAATAAATTTTTAAATAATATATATAGTCATCTAGTTCTAATAATAATATAATAAATAAATATAGAATATCATACATCATGGAATGATATCATATTGATTCCTATATAACGATGCTAAATATTTTTCATGCGAGTCAAGGATATAAAATATCCCAAATAGGTTATAAGATCCTAGACTACCCTAGGTGACTAGAGATTCCTCCTTAATTATATTATCCTTAAATATTTAGGGGTTAATTCTCATGCCCGAACATTATTATAACCATGCTACCCTCAAGTACCATAACTAATAACTCTTAAAGTGGAATATAATACACCTTTTTAACATCCATGAACTGAACACCCATACAGTAATCAAGCCACATCATCACAACATATCAAGTGCACTTCATAGTCGCCATGGGTTGACATAAACACCCAATGTTAAGTAATATACATATGAGAGGTGGTTTTACCACCTTTTTATAATATATAAAATAACCCCGGACCCATATATAATAGTGGTATAAATATATACATGTAAAATTCATAATTTAAAGAGGTATGACATAAGAAATTTGATATGATATGTGCATGAGTTTCCACAAAAAACAAGTATAAAAACATCCAGATTCTGAAAAAAATATTTGGTTCATTTTAAAACACTATATACACAATGTGGACTAGAAATACATTTTCAACGGATACAAGGTAGTTCCTTAATATTATCATTATATCTAAAAAGATATATAGGTGTACCATGATCCATCAGCTAGTCCATGAAGACAAATTTCCAAAAATGATTGTCCACACTCCACTATTTATGTGTTCAACTATCTCACATAAATGTGTGGTATTTTATTTCCATGATAATGAAAAACGTGTCTGCCTGCATCCCAACAGGGGTTAGTGTAGGGATGAAGTATAAATACTAAGTAGGCGGTTGACACCCCAACCCTAAAACCATGTCACAAGGAATATTATATGCTAGTAATAGTATAAATTTGGAAAAATTTATAGACAACAAGAACATGGTGAAAGGAAATGTTGTGGGTTCTCTCAAATAATGTGTAAATATTTAGTACATAATTGTAGTAGAGTGGTTGACCAAGGTTTCTCTTTAAGGGGGAATTATTTAGAAAAATATAGTAATGGTATTTATAAATAAAATAAAATAAAATAAATATAAAAAATTATGGGGTTTTTTTCAAGGTTTACAACACAAGAAGATGAAATTTGGAAGAAGATGATATTTTTTGTTTTTTGTGAAATTTGATTTATATAACACAATGATAATATTGTTTTTAGAAAATATTTTTTAGAAATTAATAATTGATCTAACTATACATATTCACTTACCTATTAATCCTTATCATTAAAATTAAAATTCATTTAATTATGATACCCTATTTTTTTAATATTCCAACTTAATGAGAGTTAACTTAACAAAAAATATGAAATAAAAAAACCATAGGCTAGCTGCAGAATGTGCAATTATAGCACCCTAATTTGGTTGATGCTCTAAGGATATATTTTGGAAAATAGTAAATTAGGGAACATATCCCTTTGGTAAATGAGGATATATTGTGTTTTGAGATTTTATTTTAATTCTATAAATTGATCCCATGTTGTTTTGTTTTACTAATTAAAATTGTTCTATCATAATTCACACATTAATCGACCTCACATAGTTTATATTAATTATTAAATTTATTAATTGAATATTTAAAATTAAAAATTATATTCATGGATAATATTAATTTAATTATAATAATCTCATTGATTCAAAAAATGATGAAGAAGGTTATAAGAAGATTTATTAAAAAGACAATATACTCTTCTATGGGAAAGTGTGGTCATCAGAGAAATGACTTGTATATCAAATGGTATAGAAAGGTTATAACCCATTAAAATTTATACTCCAAATTTCATTCCCGAGGAGTAAATTAATATAAATTAAATAATAATAAATATATTATAAATGGATATTTATTATAAAAATACAAACATTACAACGCGAAGAATAAGAACAAGGCTTCAGTGAAGGGATCCATGCTTCAAGAGATCTACCTTTTGAAATGGTGGCATAAAAGGAGTGAAAACACATCCCATTTTCTCTTAATCTCCTAATTCATGTAAAAACACTTCCATAGGAGAAAAATACACATTTATAGAGAGGATATGAAGCTAGGGTTAAAAGATGTTACTAGTGTGAATGAGAAAATCTTGAAAAATATATTAGTAAACTTCCCACCAACTTTTTGACATCTAAAATTCATAAAACAGATACCCTTCTTGAAGGATTAATTTTTTGGGAATTTCTTATTATGTCCAATTTCCAATTTTGATCCCATTTAAAGTATTTATGTAGAATATATGGCCTAAATTCTTAAGCGATTCCCATTTTGATAGGTCTATCCCTATATTTGAATTCATGGATCATTTAATCTAACAAAAATTCATGATCTAGATCATATGGAATAAATTATAATTGTATACCATTTAGTAAATAATTATTTTAGGAGTTTTTAAGTTAAAATAATTCATAAAAAATATTTATGGCCTAAAAACTATGATGCACTTTAAAGGGTCATGATTGGATTTTTTAATCAAATTTTCAAATAACTGATCTAATCCTAAATATGTCATAAATAAAAATATTTAAGAAAATGTGAGGGAATTATTTCATTTATTATCAATTAAATATTATAATAAAATTTTTATTTATCATGACCCCTACACTTACCCTTTAGAACTCATGGGAAAAGTCACATGTCATGTATTTAAGAGAATTGTGACAAGATATGCATGTTGATATTTCCAATTCCATAGTAGAAATATAGGAAAATTAAGAATCTCATAAAGAGGAAAATATGAATAACTTTGAAAATAATTATCTCATAAATTATATCAAAACATAATCTAGTGAGATTAATTACAAAAATTAGAGTGAAATGATTTATGGGTAAACTATGCCATTAATTCCCTATGTGTGTGTGAACCAAACATTTCAATCTCAAATATACACCCTTTATTCAGTATATATAGTTCAATTAAAACATATATTCGTAACTAGTTTAATTCCACTGAACATATTCTATATTGATTTATGATCAAATTTATGGAATCTCTCATTTAATCACTTTAGAACATCAAACATTAATATTCCAACCTAGATATTCCCACATGTTGTACATTTCATCACCCCTCTTTAATAATATAATATAAATATATTTTTTTTTGATTTTTTTGAGGGAATACAATTGTTGGGTATTGGGTACACACACATAGGTCAATTTGGTAAATTAATAAAATATATCCTAAGAGAAATTTTTTTTATCAACCATTGATGTAATCTAGGAAAAACTACCTAACTTGAAAATACCTTCAATTGAGTAAGAAAAATTTCACAAGTTATGGTTGAGTGTAAAGTTATGCGGAGAAATAAATGATAAAATTTACCATGAATCGATATCACAAAGAATGGTGTCAAAATCCAAAATGTTTTATGGTTACACAACCAATCATATCATCGGTGAATTATATTTTTATTCTAATAAACTGTTAATGATATTATATTTATCATTTTTAACATGATATCAATGAATTTTTAAAAAATTAATCTCATATTTTTGAAAATGTTCCACGTATAAAAGATCATGATACATGGTTTTTTTTTGTTTTTTTGAAAAAATAATACAAAATCAAAGCACAAAACAAACAAATGAAAATCCTAATTTAGCTACCCAAAATATTGCCCCCTCTCACACACATTAAATATTATATTGTCCTTAATATAGACCAAATAGATAATATGTGAACATGAAATGTATAATTTTAAATATGATAAATAATATAAAAGTGAAGGGGTTAGGGATATCATGATGTCTTCAAGTGATGATGGGGTCATGGAGTGAGATGAAATCAACTACATGTATAGGGGGTCCCTTAAAGTATTTCTTTAACCACTTCCCATTTACTGTAAAGATCATTCTATTGTCCTCTTGTGTGATCTCCATTACACCATAATGAAAAATATAATATGAAACAGAAATACATATCCATATAAAATGAAACATACTGAGTATCAACTTCAACCATGAAATACAATGAATAAATTTTAACACTCATGAAACTCCCTATTCTAGATTATCTTTTCATGGATATATCTTTATATCTCTTCATAGAGCATCTATTTCTCATATGATGATAATCAAATCTCCTTGATCTCTTAAAGTGAAAGTTTCCTTTGATCTCCTTCTTTCACCAAATCCATGTTTCATTTCTATATCTCCCAAAATATATGATTATCAACCTATATAATGAGATTTGATTCCCAAAGATAATATGATATGAGGAAATACTGATAGAAGTCCAATAACTTTCTCCAATCCTTTCTATTCAACAACAAAATTTTCTCTAAAATTTATTTTGAAATTCAGTTTGAAACACTGATCAAGAAATTTGTTTGGGGTGGTATGGAGTATATGTTTTGGGTCTCACCCCATACTTATAAAGAAGGGGATTAAAATTTAGGTTGAAAATGTGTGAACCTTGTTCACTGATGATATCTTACGTTATTCAAAACCAATAAAAATTTGTGCTCGAAAAAAATCAACTACAATGTGAGAATCATTAGTACTAGTGGACTTGGACTCCAACCATATTATAAAATAATAAAAAATACATGAATATAAAAAACCAAATAAAATAGAAAATTGACCCATAAAATCAATTCCACACATATAAAAAATATTACAAAATAATATGGAATGATGAGGAATCTCATATCTCAAAAAAAAATTACAATTGTGTTGGAAACATGAGAATTACTTACATAACACATGGGGATCATGAAACCAACTAGGAAAATATAATATAGATTCTAGGAATTTCCAAGATATCATTTGGTGTTTAATGTGTCCACTATAAGTAAGTGTATGATGAGAATATAGAACATAATCAAAATCCAGACTATGAACACACCTCCTAATAACATGGTTAATATACATGTGCCAAAGTTAGGGATCACGCCATATATATCATATAGAATCATTATTTAGTTTTAGTAATTAGAATTTATTTATGTTTTTTTGGTATTTCAGATGAGACGGTATGGTTAACTAAATTATAATATCAAGGATATGAACTTGAGAGTGCATAAAGATTCCCATGAGGAAATGTGTCCCAAAGTTGTACCAGGTCCCACGTGTCGTCCTCTTGTGTGGGAGTGATCCCAAACATGTGGTCTTCCAGCATGTTCTCTGAACCATTATATTCCTTTATCTCAATATCAAACACATTATGAAGGACAATCCAACAAATAATTCAATGTTTTTCATCTAGATTTTCCAAGAGGTACCTCAAAGATATATGGACATAAAAAATGAATACTTTAGAGCCCAATTAATAAATAAATAAATTATACAAATAAAATATGATAGTAAGGAACCTCTTATTAATGGTTGTGTAGTTTTATCAGGGAAAATCCTATTTCATTAAAGAATAGGAGATCAGATGTAAACATCCATCTAAACATTGTTATAGTACTTCTTTAACTGTGAATTTAGAATCATTATACATAAGTTTTAATGGAAGATCCCAATGTTGGAGATGAATAATCAGTGGTGTGGTGAGACTTTTCTTCATATCCTATCACAAACCAACCAGGGTTGACCCTGAACCGGTCACCTGAGCTGGCCCGTGGCATGGCCTGAAGGGCGTTACCGATCCCCACGGGCTGGCAACTAGTGTCAGGCATCAAAAAACTAACCGTTGGGAACAATTTGTCCTGTGAACAAAAGATAACCAAACAAATAAAGACTGACGATAGGAGAAAAGACTAGCAGCGGAAATAAAATAAAAGTAAATACCTCCTTGTGACCTCGTAGGTCACCACCCAACTCAAGACCATGCTGCTCCAACATTGAGCAACTAGACCAGAAACATGTATGAGAAACTGAACCTCCAACTAGAATGATATAATAGGCGTGAGCACTGAGATGCTTAGTTGGGATGTCAAGAATGAACCACTGAATACAACAATTCTCTTTTCCAAAATGGTCCACTGACACAAGTTTGAAATATAGATATGAAAGTAGGGTTTTCACATTTTAAAATATGCCACATGTTGTTCTAATTTAAAAACCCAACACACGCTACACACCATTTCCAAAATCATTTACCATTTTATAAATGAAATCCAAAACCGAAAAATACCAAAGCTAGGCTAGAGTGAAACAAGAAAATGTGTAACTAAAAATAAACCAGTGCAATGAAAAAAATAAACAAGCGATGTAAGTGATTCAAAAACTATGGGTGATCTTAAACATCCCTAGAAGACCCCTGGACATACTCAGTTTCAGAACAACCTACCGGCATATAGTGAAGCTCCTAAGTCTATAACCAACTGGCCGCCCTAACTGACCAATCCAGTGGAAAAACCCACCTAGCCTAACAACAAATCCAGGGGGTACCAACATGTCTAATCGGGGTTGGTCAAAAACCATCACTTGATCATCTAAAATACGCCCAGGAAGCCATGGTGGTTATAATAATACTGTGTAAGTAGGAAGGCCCTTAGACGCATGACTCATCTCACCGCACTTGCCTACCCCAAACACGGAAGCTTCTTATACATTCACCCATGAAGGGTTACCCCAGATAGGAGCACCCCATATACTTATATATATGCATACATGTCAAATATAAAAAGTGCTAACTAGGCCATCACATCATTTGGTTATCAAAACCACTTTATCAAACACTTGTAGTTGTAAATTCGGGCCTCTCGTTTCACATAATCAAATGCCTTTATGAAAACATTGCACAAGATCTTCTAAAACGACTGTAAACACCACTTTTGTATTTAAAAATCCAAACGGGCATATACTCATGGATTTCTTTTCAAACCAATTTAAATAACGGCACACAGAGGCCCACATCATTTTGAAAACAAGACCCGCTTATAAAACCAAGGATTCAAGAAAATACCAATTTAAAGAGACGCGAAATCATTTCTACAAAAAACACAATGTTCCACAAAACTGACCAACATAAGACAAAAAAGTTTCATAAAATGTTTCTACTAGAAAACACCACTCAAGAAGTCCAACAGTACCATTTGCAGATAAAGGCAGTTTGTTCCAACCATGTTGGAAAGGTATAAAAGGTGCATAAATAAATAAGCATCCAAAAATCCATTTGTGAACAAACCTTTTAATAGGAAAAACATGATCATAAGTTAACTATAAACAGAATAGGGATGCGAAATGTAATCTAATATTTAATTAAGAGAACACAACATTAAATGGATTAAAACTGGGAGCAATGACATGGAAACTACTACACATAACTATGGGAGTATTTCAAAGCAGTTTAAAACACTTTTAACCATCGAATAAACACTACAATGAATAAACTATCAGGATGATAAGGGTGAGAATAACATCTAAAAATCAAATGAAATCATGAAAGTGCCTTTGGAAAGCTTCAGAAAGAGATAAAATATGGAAACGCCTACCTCTGACAATAGTCACACCAAGCCTTTTAACTCAAACCACACCCTACTCACGTGCACACACTTCGACAAAAGCGCACGTACTTGGAAACGATCTCGACTCCCTGTGACAAATTCTGACACCCAAAATGAGTGCAATGAAAACCCTTTCACATCCAAAAAAACACCAGGGACATAGAGACATAAACGTGACCCAATATAAATAAATAAATAATTAAATAGAATGTGCAACAAGACGAAGGACGAAGAACATCACCTTAGACGGTGGTGGGAACCCTGAAAACACGCAGCAAGCCGAGATTGCATCCAAAAAACATTACCCGCACTGCCAATAAAATAGAAGGAAATTAAAAATAGAGTAATGATGATAAAAATAAACATGCGCGCAATTCTAAAACTCACATTAGATGGTGGCGGCGAACCAAAACATGGGACGAGGCCAAACGTGCCCCGTGAATAACGGCGAGCAGTTCGAAACGATCCGAATCGTTTCTCCATCTGCGGCGGTGTACGGGATGTAGTCTGACATGACGCGAGACAGCCTTCGCAAACCCAGCTAGGGGATTTACCGCCACGCCAGAGCAACATGGAGATGTAGCACAATGGGATTCGGGTTTGCACCGGAAGGTCGTCGGACAGCAGGGGTCGGGTTCACCGGAATCGCACTGGGAAGGGGATTGGGATCGCTGGAATCGCGCCTGGAAGGGGGAGGCCACACCAGACTGAGAGGGCGCCGAACTGAGCGGTTGGGCGTTAGAAACCTACTGGGTGAGGTAGAGCTAGCTGAGCTTCGGTGCGCACCGACGGATGAAGGGGAGGAGGGGTGCGCGGCTTCACTGGACCGGGGACCGTTGGACGGGGTCATGCATGGGGGGGGGGGGGGGACATGAGGTGGTGGTAGCAGGTCGTCCAGCGATGCAGGAAGGCGGAGGCCGTGCCGGGGCGTGGCCGGCATGGTGCGACCAGCCGGACGACGTTCGGGCGATGCAGGGAGACAGCGCAGATGCCACAGCGTGAAGAAGGGGGGAGAAACAGGGGGGAAGGGGGGGTGGGCCCGGTAGATTTAGGGTTTCCATTTTTTTCTTATCTTAATAATAATAATAATAATACTAAATTGATAATAATAATATTTATAATAATAATACAACAAACTTAATAATAATAATACAACCATAATAATACAATTTGTAGTAACAACAATTCAATAATAATTATTTTAACATTTTTTATCATAAAAATTATAATAATAATAATCCCAATAGTAATATTAAAAAAAATCATAATGTTATTAGTATTATTATTTATCACCATTTTCAAAAATTTATTTCATCCAAATTATATGTATTTATTTATTTATATTCATTCACCATCCAAATTAATTTATTTAAATATTCCAAACCGACTAACTGCGTGATTCGCCTGCAGTAAGACGCGCAGTTGAGCAAACTGTGCCTAAACTATGCCACCCGATACTTCCTAGTTATAGGGTTAAGCTGCGCACTTATCACACGGCTTTATAAACCGCATGAAGGTCGCACGCCATAACTCCGACCCATTTGGGTAACCGTGCGGGCAACATGCAGTTACTTCTAGCAGTGCAGACTGACCGCGCAACAGAGAAAGTAAACCAAAACTCAAAATAATTATTAAAAGAAAAAAAGAATAATAATAAATAAATCAGGTCGGGGTGTGACAACTCTCCCCTCCACAAAACTTTCTGCCCCCGGAAAGTTACCAAGCTGACAGTTGACACAACTCGAGTCCATGCCTAGACAAAATTAAGGAAAAACTGTGTGACCTTACCCTCAACAGGTCACACCCGACCAATTTAAGAGAAAACTGAAGCCCGAGGATGAGGGGGGAATACAGGAGGGTTCTCCCCACCATGAGAATTTCTTAATATGAAAACCTTGAAACCCGAACACACCACCCCCATGGGGGGCCAATGCGGGAACTCCCAAACCGAACCCAATTAATTTCTCCACATGGACCGAACAACACCCAGAGACTTAAACAGAAATATTTCTATGAAACAACCCAACAACCTAAGGATAAGGAATCAAATCAACCCCTCACACACCAACCGAATAAAATCCTCACCACAACCAGAGACTAGGGAATTTCTAGCCTGAACTCAGAAAGGACCCCAAAACTCCTCCTGTTAATTTCACGAAACCAAACATCCCCCTAACGAACACAATTGAGACCCAAATCAAAATTAGAACGACCTGTTTATTCGTGAGCCATACACTCTTCAAGGAAATCCAAACTATTTGAAAACACACTGAGAACAGATAAGACCACTTAGACTCTAGTAGAAAAAGTTCATCACATCACCAAAACTATGATGAGATTACAATGGTGACAAGAACAGAATAACGAAACATTGGATATTTCCCTACCAAATCTGAAAACATTACTCGGACCGAGGTTCCACACACCCTCAGCAACTTCTGAATGTGTGCGAGCTTCACTCCGAGACCTATGGCTGGGGCCCTGATGGCGGAAGCATCTCCTGCCTCACAGTCAGACATTTGCATCCTACTGTCTCTAACTCCCTCCCGAACATCGCTCCTTTCTGAACTCTCCCCGGTGACCCGAGAATTCAAACAGTAGTAAGACATTGGATTAATCCAACAAAGCGTCTTAGAATTCCTGAACCGCCTACACTAGTGGCATGCAAGAGAATGGTCCGATGAACTGGAAATCAGCACTGACGAACAAGATTCTTCAGAAATAGATTCCTCTGGTGCACCCCGCTTTCCAAATGTGGAACCTTCACAAAAACTGATCACCACCAACTACACCCAGAACTCCAATGAAAAGGAGACATATCATCCATACTAGTCTAGAACTGGACCCTCCAATAAACATGAGATGGTACGAACCTTTATCACCATCAGGAGTTCCCCACAACCCAAAGACACAGACTATCTCCCTAGACCATACAACTGCCTCTAACGTACTTCGACTACCTCAATAGACATGCAACATAAAAAATGATTCGGGAACTGGGCATAGCTCATTAACAACTTTTGGAGGCTCTATGGGCAGAATACTCATAACAACAAGAAAAAAACCCCACCGAAATCAGCATAAAGCCAAAACTCAATCAAAGCAACACGAAAGACAACGGAAACGGGCCCATAAGGCAAACATACACAACACAAGGACAAATCACTTTTCCAAAACCATTATTTCTTTACAATTTTTTAAAAACTCACCTATGACACTTTATGAACTATCACATGTGCGTATATTCATTCTCCCTCATATCATCTGCAAACAAGTGCCCCCATGCACTTCCATCCATACCCACGCACGTGTGACCCTTCATAAGGAGTGCCAAGGTTCAAACACTTCTTTTCCTTACCAAATAAAAACGCATACCATGTTTTTCAAAACCGATACACTTTCTCTTTAAAAACCCACTTTTGTAGTTTCAAAAACAATTTGGATGAAAAAATTTTACATTTCAAAACCAATTTCACTTTTAACGCACACTCAAATCAATTGATATTAAAACAAAACACAAGTAGTGATAACTCACTGGAATGAGGAACTAGTGCATATGTCTGACCCAACAACATGGTGGTGAGCCATGGCCCAAGTAATGTAAAACACTAATAGGACCTTAAACTGGGCACTTGGACTCAACACGGGTCACCACCCCATGTGAGGCCACAATGTGAATCGATTCGCCTCCATTGTCATCCCTCACTCCAAAATGCCCAAGGATAAGTGACTCAAATCCCGAACTAACCCTGGTAACTCAGGTCTCGTCACGAGCGGTGGTGATCAGGCACCGACCCTTAACCTACCTCCTGAGCCCTGACGGTCCTAATCTTCTTATTCTAGACACCTAAATAACAAGAACCTCCCTCTGATACCATTTTGTCATGAACCAACCCGGTTCAACCCTGAACAGGTCACCCAAGACGGCCTGCGGCTTGGCCCAAGGGGCGTTCCCGATCCCCATGTACTGGAAACTGGTGCTTGGCATCAAAATACTAACCGTTGGGAAGAATTTGGCCCATGAACAAAAGATAACCAAAAAAATAAAGACTGAAGATAGAAGAAAAGACTAGCAGCAGAAAGAAAAAAAAAGTACATACCTCCTTGTGACCTCCTAGGTCACCACCAACTCAAGACCATGCTTCTCCAACGTTGAGCAGCAAAACCAGAAACATGTACGAGAAACTGAACCTGCAACTGGAATGATATAATAGGCATGAGCACCGAGATGCTCAGTAGAGATGCCAAGAATGAACCATTGAATCCAACAATTCTATTTTCCAAAACAGTCCACTGACACAAGTTTTAAATACAGATATGAAACTAGGGTTTTCACATTTTAAAATATTCCACATGTTGTTCTCATTAAAAAACCCAACACACACTACACACCATTTCCAAAATCATTTACCATTTTATAAATAAAATCCAAAACAGAAAAATACCAAAGCCAGGATACAGTGAAACAAGAAAAGGTGTAACTGAAAATAAACCAGTGCAATGAAAAAATAAACAAGCAATGTAAGTAATTCATCAACTATGGGTGATCTTAAACATCCCTAGAAGACCCCTGGACGTACTCGGTTTCGGAACCACCTGTCTGCATATGGTGAAGATCCTAAGTCTATAACCAAATTGCTGCCATAACTGAACAATCCAGTGGCAAAGCCCACCTAGCCTAACAACAAATTCAGGGGGTACCAACCCATTTAATTGGGGTTGGTCAGCAACCGTCACTCGATCATCTAAAAGACACCCAGGAACCCATAGTGGTTATAATAATACTACGTAAGTAGGAAGGCGCTCACACACATGACTCATCTCACCACACTTGCCTACCCCAAACACAGACGCTTCCTATACGTTCACCCACAAAGGGTTACCCTAGATAGGAGCGCCCCATATACTTATATATATGCATACATGTCAAATATACAAAGTTCTAACCGGTCCATCACATAATTCGGTTATCAAAACCACTTTATCAAACACTTGGAGTTGTAAATCAGGCCTCTGGTTACACATAATAAAATGCCTTTACGAAAACATTGCACAAGATCTTCTAAAATTACTTCAAACACCACTTTTGTATTTAAAAATCCAAACGGGCATATACTCAAGGATTTATTTTCAAACCAATTTTAAGAACCTCACGTAGAGGCCCACATCATTTGTAAAATAAGAACCACTTATAAAACCAAGGATTCGAGAAAAATACAAATTTAAAGAGACGTGAAATCATTTCTACAAAAACACCAAGTTCCACAAAACTAACCAACACAGGAAAAAAAAGTTTTATAAAATGTTTCTACTAGAAAACACCACTCAAGATGTCCAACACTACCATTTTCAGATAAATGCAGTTTATTTCCAACCATGTTGGCAAGGTATAAAAAGTGCATAAATAAAGAAGCATCCAAAAATCCATTTTTGATCAAACCTTTCAACAGGAAAAACATGGTAATAAGTTAACTATAAACAAAATAGGGGTGCGAAACATAATATAAGATTTCGTTAAGAGAACACAATATTAAATGGATTAAAACTGGGAGAAATGGCATGGAAACTCCTACCCATAACTAAGAGACTATTTCAAAGAAGTTTTTAACAATTTTAACCATCGAATAAACACTATAATGAATAAACTATCAGGATGATAAGGGTATGAATAACATCTATAAATAAAATGAAATCATGCAAGTCCTTTGGAAAGCTTCAGAAAGAGAGAAAAGATGGAAACACCTACCTTGAACAATAGTCACACCAAGCTTTTTAACTCAAACTACACCATGCTCACGTGCATGCACTTTGACAAAAGCGCACGCACTTGGAAATGATCTCGACTCCCTATGACAACATCTGACACACAAAATGAGTTCATCGAAGACCCTCACACATCCAAAAAAATTCCAGGGACTCAGAGACATAAACATGATCCAAATAAATAAATAAATAAATAAATAAAATGTGAAACAAGATGATGGATGAAGAACATCACCTCGGATGGTGGTGAAAACCCTGAAAACACATGGCAAGCCGAGATTGCATCCACAATACATTACCAGCACAACCAATAAAATAGAAGGAAACTCAAAACACTATATCGATAATAAAAATAAATGTGCACGCAATTCTATAACTCACTTTAGATGGTGGCGGCGAACCAAAACATGCAGCGAATCCAAACGCGCCCTGCAAATAACGGCGAGCAATCCGAAACGATCCGAATCGTTTCGCCTTCGGCAGTGGTGGACCAGACGTGGTCCGACATGATGCGGGAAACCCTTTGCAAACATGGAGATGGGATTTACGACCATGCCAGAGCAACGTAGTGACGTTGCGCAATGGGATTCTGGTTTGCGCCAGAAGGTCGTCAGATGGCAGGGGTCAGGTTCACCGGAATCGCACCGGGAAGGGGATCGGGTTCGCCGGAATCACGCCGGGAAGGGGGAGGCCGCACCGTAACGAGAGGGCACCAGACTGAGAGGTTGGGCAGCGGAAGCCTGCAGGGTGAGGCGGAGCTGGCTGGTCTTCGATGCGCGCCGACGGATGAAGGGGAGGAGGGGTGCGCGAGTACGCTGGACCAGGGACCGCTGGACGGGGTCGTGCAGGGGGGGACATGAGGTGGTGGTAGCAGGTCATCTGGTGTTGTAGGAGGGAGGAGGTCATGCCGGGGTGTTTCTGGCATGGCGCGGCAAGCCAGACGACAGGCGGGCGATTCAGGGAGGTGGCGCAGAGGCTACAACCCGAAGAGGGGGGGACAAACAATGGGAAGGGGGGTGCGTCGGGTAGATTTTGGGTTTCCATTTTTTTCTTATAATAATAATAATAATAATAATAAATTGATAATAATAATAATTATAATAATAATACAACAAACTTAATAATAATAATAATACAACCATAATAATAAAATTCGTAATAACAACAATTCAATAATAATTATTTTAACATTCATGATCATAAAAATTATAATAATAATAATCCCAATAGTAATATTAAAAAAATCATAATATTATTAGTATTATTATTTCTAACCATTTTCAAAAATTCCTTTCATCCAAATTATCTTGCTTTATTTATTTATTTATTTATATTCATTCAACAAACAAATTAATTTATTTAATTATTCCGAACCGACTAACCACGCAATTCGCCTGCAGTAAGATTCGCAGTTGAGAAAACTGCGCCTGAACTGTGACACCTGATACCGCCTGGTTATAGGGTTAAGTGGCGCACTTTTCGTGCGGCTTTATAAATCGTGTGCAGGTTGCGTGCCATAACTCCGACCAATTAGGGTAACTGCGCGGGCAACACACAATTACTTCTAACAGTGCAGACTGACTGCACAACAGAGAAAGTCATCCAAAACTCAAAATAATTATTAAAACATTAATAATAATAATAAAAAATAAATCTGGTTGGGGTGTGACATATCCTCAATGGAATCCGTATAATAATTATCAAACACAAAATACGAATCCTTTTGAAAAAATCATGATAATGGAAGAGCAGTCTTACTAAAATCTCTAATGGCGTATTGATGGAAAGATGCATGTCTTAAATATGATCTAATCACTCACACATTTTGGATATGTAAATTTAGAAATAATGTCAAACATAGATCTATAAACCATTATTTTATATTTTGAGACTACATGAACAATGAAAATCCTATTTTATACTATGAAATGACATTTTTCTAAATTTTAAACATGATTGTTTCTCAATGAAATGATGCAACACACTAACCAAACTCAAGAGAACATCTTCAAATGAGGAACCATACATAGTAAAATCTTATATAAATAACTCAATGAAAATCACAAGTAAATAAGAAATGGAACTCACCTTATATTTATGAAAGGTACCTTCTGAATTAAAATTTCATGATTGAATCCTTTGTTAATAAAATGTACCTAATGGGTAGGTGAATATCTACTTATTATGGTACTTTGTTTCAATGGGAACCTAAAAATTGCCAGAGAAACCATCCAATAAACAATAGTGTGTCCTACTTGAAGGTATCTCAAGTATTAGTTCAATGAATGGAAGGGGGAAAAATTATTTTTGAGTGTATTTTTTTTCTCCTATAATCTATTAACACTTTCCAACTATTTTTTATTCTCATGGGAACTAACTAATTTATTTCAATTTTTAAAATAGTGAAGATTTTTTTTTGGTACAACCTGGACAAGACTGGCTGGAAAAGATTCAGAGAAGGTATAACTAATAATTTCTTTAAGTAAAATTTTCAACTATTGTTTCATAACTTATTTCCTTGTGGGGGTAAGGTTCCATAATTATTGTATAACCAGTTTATCCCCATTCTCTAAAAGAATCCCATAAATACAAATGGAAGAGATAATACCTATTATATCTTCTATGGATCACCCAATTACCTTAATATTCTACATTGAAATATTTAGAACTATTTTTTCTTATTTTAGAATGATATTATTAGAAATTATTACATGATTTTTTATTCATTAGACATTTATATCTTATATTTGGAGGAATGGTTTGAGTTCTAGTTTGGTCTGATTCTGTATTGATGGAAACAATGTGTAGACTGATATATGTGCATAATTAATATCAGGATTTGAATATATATCATATAAATCCTTGAATAATTCATAAAATCCATCTTCAAAACAACTTCCATGTCATGATTAGAAATTACATGCCCATAATTAGAAAAAGAATCCATAAAGGAATCATAAATGAGTGTGGTTTAATCATATAGAATAGGTGTGAGAATTTCTTACAACATCAAATAAGAACCAATCCTCAAGATATCTATATTCATGGAATGATACAAATTTTTAAAATAATGAAAACCAAAATTTTGAGAGTTACTATAAGATGGGTCAGAATAGGAGATAAAGAATGTAAAATAATCCTGTAAGGGGTACTTCATAGAGTCAAAAATATTAAATCATATGTTCTCATTTCCAAATTACATAAAAAGTGTACCTTCATGTACATCAACGACTATCTTGTAAGTTTAGTGGAAGGTTCTACTAAGAATTATGGGATCATGGGAACTTACATGGTCATCCTCCATATTCAACACATAGAAATATTTTGGAAAGATCATTTCTCTCACTGAAACAAGGACATCATCAAGGACACCCATAGGGTATAATATAGCCCTATTTTCCAATTTCACAACTACTATGTTTAGATTTAACTCACTAGTATATAAATAAGAGAAAAAAAGCAAGTCATTAAATTCATTGAATATTTGAAATCATATAAAGTACCAGAAAAGTGAAACTCCCCTATAGTGCATGGAATAGTGATTATCCTAGGGTCCCTACATATTTTATTCATTTAAATGGTTTGTGCAATGAGAACATATACATTCCTCCCAAGTTTTATCTGTTCATTTCCCTATAGACCTCTTTTATTTTTACATAGTTCTTTTAAAATCATATAATTCCTTAAAATTTTCTTGATTTATTCAGGTAGAGGGATGTTGATCTCAACATTATTGAATATATCCAAAAAATATATTTCCATAACTTATTCATCCATATTCTTGTCTTACAAACTCTAATAATAAATGAAAGGGGTTTATGAGGAACATCATCGATCTTTTTATTACCTTTGGCTTCCCATCAATTGGTCTTGAATGGGGATTTTCTGAAGATCTTGGGAATCCTGATGGTATGATTGATGAAGATGTATCATTCATTAGCTTCCCACTTCTCAATGTTATGGAAATTAAATTCAAATTGGGATTTAGAGTAAGGTGAGAATGAAGATTGATGGTGTTATTACTTACAAGTTCATAGAGGGTAGTGGAAATTTTGTTCATTTTAATCTTTAACTCCCTCAACTATGAACCTTAAATATTAATCTAATTTAGTAGATTATGCAAAATTATTTTGAAAGGTTCATTAGTATTAGAATATAGGTTTAGTTTATAATTTCTATGCGGTTTTTGATTGTTGATACATGGGAATAAAATATCTTTAAGGGTTGTTGAAAGCCTTGTTGGTAAGGTGTATGCCACATGATTTTTTTAAAAGGGAGACATTATTTTTTTAGAAAGTCATACCTCATGTTTGAGTGATCTTTCCCTACTTAGTTTTATGTTATTTCCTAAGAAATTATAATTCTTATAGGGATGGGTTTGTTGTTTCTGCTGATATTATCTCCCAGGGAATATCACTACATAAAATACTACGTATACCAATGCACCTATACCAACAGTTTTTAAAAACCATTGGTATAGTCCCCCTTTCCAAAAGTTTTTCCAAAACCATTAGGATAAACCACTTTGACACCATTATTCCCAATGGTTTTGGAAAACTGTTGGGAAATGGTATGACTATCCCAATGGTTTTCCAAAATGATTGTGATAGACAAGTCTGAGAAATCCTTTCCCAATGGTTTAAGAAAAATTGTTGGGAAAGGGTATGGATATCCCTATGGTTTCTCAAAACCATTGGGATAACCCAGTTTGAGAACAAATTTCCCAATAGTTTTGGAAAACCATTGGGATAAACCATTTTTACAAGGTGACCTATCTCAATGGTTTTGAGAACCATTGGGATAGGTACCCATGTTTTTATGAATTCTTTTGTCTAATATCGTCAAATAAATTAATATATAAATTACATATAAATATAAATATAAATATTTATCCAAATATATTAACAAAGGTAACTATTATATTTTGGTAAAGTATTTGATATATAACATGAAAGTTGTGGGTTCAAACCTCCACTATGACTTTTTTTAAATTTGCCTATCCCAAAAGTTTAGGGAAAACCCTTAGGATTGGTCTATCCCCACACCAAATCTCCCAATGGTTTGGGGACCTATACCCACAGTTCCAAATAGTTGGTATAGGAAATTTTTCCTTTAGCTGCACAATCCTACGATTCTTGTAATCAGGAGAAATATTTAATAGGGTGGTCTATTTCACTGAAAATTACCCAAGCTCTTGAAGCAGTGGGTTGGGATTTCATTTTATCTAAATAATTATGTCTCACCTTAGTGGTCAATTCATCTAAATTATTATCAATTAAATAATTTTAAAGAGAAGATGGACTTACCTAATGTAATCCTATAACATGTAGTGTACATTGATCACCAAATTACGTGGAGTTTTGCAGAATGTTTTCAATAAATTCAAATGAATCTACTGGTTTTTTGTCACCCAATGCTCCTCCTTCCATGACATCCACCATTCTCCTCTTGATAATCATGATTACTTCATATATGTATTGGACGATGAGTTGATCACTGATTTCGTAAAGAAGGAACCTTGGATATAACTTCTTAAATCACTCTCATTACTCATACATTGACTCCCATTGTTCTCTCTTGACCACCTAGTTCTATTTTTTAATAGTATTTGTGATTAATGCTCGAAAAAATCACTTCAAGAAAAGATGCTTTAAATCATTTCAACATGTTACTTCTTAAGGTTGTAAATAATATATATAATATTTTTTACTTACATCAAGTGAGATTGGGAAATATCTTACATTAATTTGGTCTTTATATAAATTCGTTAATTTTATGGTTGATAAAACCATAATAAATTATATAATAAGTGTTTTTTGGAACCTCTTCATAGTGTCGATGAAATTTTTGAAAAATGTATATCAATCCATATTTTAACTCAATGTCTTATTAAAGGTTTGGGTATAAAATAAATGTTAGTTGATAGTTAATGTGTAGAGAAACCAATTCTTGAATGGTTCTTTCAAGTTAATTATTATTATTTTCATCCATTTGTTCTTGTTTTTTACTTTTATTCATATGTTCTTCAAATTTCAAAATTCCCAGAATAGTGGAATTCCCCAACTGGGTAAATGTTGAAACTTCCTGCAGAGTGTGATGGTTTAATTCAATTCCTAAAGATACATTCAGTGAAAAGGTATAGATCAAAGAGATCCTTGAGATGGGATCATGTCATAAATTAGAGAAAAGATAGAAAATAAAATAATTTGACCTTAATATAAAGATAAGAATTTTAATTTGGTGGTCCATACAGAAGATGAAGGGGAAAGAGGGAAGAATAAAAAGAGAATAATAGGATTAAATAAATGTAAAAAATACATCTAATTTGTTGAGGAAAACACGTGGTTCCCCAAAAAAAATTCCAACTTGAAAGGAACTATTTGGTGAACTCTCAAATGATGTGTAAATTTTGAGTGTTTAGGAATAGTAGATTGGATAACCAAGGTCATTCTCTAGCGAGGAAGTATTTAAAACAACACATTAAAGGTATTTTTCTCTCAAGATAAATGAAACTCAATACTAAAAATAATTTCAGTTTTTCAATATTTATAACATAAGAATATTTATAAAAAAATGATATTTTATTTTTTATTCTTTTTTCCTTTTTTAAATTTAATTGATAAAAAAATGATAATATTTTTCATAAAAATATTTTTTATTTGGTGTAATCGATCTAACTATACCTATTAACTTACATATTAATCAATATAATTGAAATTAAAATCAATTTAATTATGATCACCAAATTTTTTAACCCTATAACCCTATACAAGTGAACTTAATCAGAGATATGAAATGAATAAAACCGTAAGATAGATTCAGAACATGAAATAATAGATCCCTACTTTGATTGATGTTATAAGGCTATATTATGGTTAGTGGTAAATTAGGGCATACATACATTCTATAAATGAGGACTAATTTACTATTGGGTCTGTATTTGAATTCCAAAAATTGTTCCCATGTTGTTTTGTTTTACATATTAAGATGGCACTCTCATAATTCACACATTACTCAAACTGGTGTGTTTGATGTAATTTATTCAATTCCTTGAGTTAATTTTAAAAAAACTCAATTCATGGATCATATTAACTGATTTGTAGTAATCTCATTAATTCAAAACAAATAAATTATTAATGTTATAGGTAGATTGATTACTAAGAAAAATACACTTCTATTGGTGGTGTATTCAATGTATAAATGACATGAATACACAAAGTTCTAGAAATGGTATAACTTGATCAAATTTATACTCCTAATTTCTGTCCAATGGAGTGAATTTAGAGTAATAAAATCAAAATAAATGTAAGATAAAATGATATTTTATTAAAAAATATTAATCATTTCAACATGAATAATAAAAATAGGATTTGATGAATGGATCTTTGAATGTATTGGGGAACAGTACAGAAGTAGATGAGATGAGGTTTTAATATTTTTTATTACCAAATGATGAAAATAAATTTTATTATCGAAAAAATAGCCTAAAAAATAAACCAAGGGATATCATGTGAATAATTTTAAGAAAAAAAATTAAATCTAAAAAATTACCTCGATTAATTTGAAGATTAATTTGACAACTACTTGTCACCGATGACCGTTTCTCAACGGAATAAAAGATGGAGCCCTCTAGAATATCCAAAAATTATTCAAAACTCTGTGGGAGCATAAATCATTTAAATAAAGATTCTACCATAGACAATTGATTATTCCTTTGACGTCTTGATAATCAACGCTACATCAATCCTTCATTAAGAAGAGGGGAACTCAAATTCATTTCATTAACCGAGAGATTATCATTCTAGGAAGTAAGGGAGAGGATGGAGATTTTCTCAAATTCACATAGTGAATAGTAATATTAATGATATCCTCCTCACACTTATATATGGAGGCTGAAAATACTATATAATGGATCGCCGAACCCAGAATATTAATTACCCACTAAATAATCTATAAAAGATGTGTTCTGAACAACTAAATGTGTCATAAATTTCATAAATATTTTTATAAATAGCTTTTAATATGGAAATAACAAGTATTTTCCATAATTTTACTTTTAATTTTAATGTTATTATTCCAATAAAGGTGTTATTTTAATGAAAATGTTCTCATTTTATGATTTTAGTGGTGTTTTCAGCTCAATCAGAAAAATGGCATGTTATGAATTTTAACTATTTTAAATTAAATCTATATTTAGGATATAAAATATTCAATAATTATCCAAATTATTAATGTATTTATTTTTAGGATTCTATAAATCATGGGATTCATTTAATTCTTATGGACCCAAAGCTAAATCCACAATTTAGAATCCCAAAACCGGCTCACAATTTGAGCCTTTGAAACTAATCACAGATCTGGATATTTTCAATGGTGGGACCATGTCTCTTAATTGGAATTCCCAAATGAGATTAAATTTTATGTGAATATGTAAAATATATTTATAAAAAAACTTTCATGAAGTTTTAGACACATGAATATTTTATTTGAAATTCCATTAATAAATGGGAAACTGAATACATTGAACTCAGTGAGTTTGTCTGGTCAGATTTAATTATTGGCGTGAAACATGAATAAATCTCAATACACATGTCCAAATAAGATTAAATTTCTAGGGGAGATGAAAAAAATATTTATGCACAACATTCACAAATGATTCCATTTATTAATTGGAAATTTAATGGGGATAACACATGGAAACTTTAGAATTGAAAATCTGGCCTATAAATGGTGATTAAATGAGGAAGAAGGAAAACATAAAAAATAGATCCTGGAAAATTTATGGAAAGTTTAAATAAATATTCTATTATTGGAGGAAATCCACCAAATCCAAAAATATGTAAAAATTCTCACAGAATTATTCACCAAGAGAAAGAAGCATGATGTGGATGAAAGAATGATCTTTGGAAGGAGTGTCCAGCCATGATCAACCCGCCATTACCCAAAAAAAGTCAAGATCCAGAGAAATTTTATTTTCCCTATATAATGGGTTCTTTAAAATTTTAGGATTATTTGTGTGATATTGGTGCTTCCATTAATTTACTTTTTAATTCTATATTTTTATCCATGAAAATAGGTGAACTAAATCCCACAAGAGTGGTTGTCCAACTAGTAAAATCATCCACTATTTTTCCATCCTGAGTGGTGGAAAATGTGTTTGTGGGAGTTGAATGAGTTATTTTTCTAGAGGACTTTTACATAATCACCATGGAGGAAGAAAATTCAATAGGAAATTCACCCATAATTTTGGGAATACCATTCTCTAATACTACCAAAACAATCATCAATATGTTTGAAGGAACTCTTACCATGGAACTAGGAGATTTCAAATTGCACTTCAATGTCCTTGACTCAAAAAGAAACCCATCAAACAACCATTCCCTTTTTGAAATTTCCCACATAGAAGGTAGTGATACCATCAATGATTTAGATATGCTTTGAGGATTCCTTTCTTTAGAAGATCACACCATGTGAGGAGATAATATACTTAAATATGAATGTTCTAAAGTCATCTCTAAATTTTTTGATAATTTTCTAGAAGAAGCTAATATAATACACTTTTTATGGGAGTTCAATATTTTGAGATCAGAGTAGTGAATTCATTGTCATCCATAGAACAACCACCAAGTCTCAAATTAAAACCTCAACCAAGTGATTTGAAATATGCCTATCTTTTAGAGGGAGACATTTTTCCTATGATCATTACCAATAATCTATCTGATACCTAGGATAAATCACCGATTTACCTTCTAAAAAGATATTCATGATCTATTGAATGGATTATAAGAGATACAACCAAGATCAAAACCAAGGTCTGATCACATAGAATCTTCATAGAATAGTACTCTTGATATTTTAGGAAGCCCTAGAGGATATTGAACCCCGCCATCATTGAAGTTGTTAAGAAAAAGTTGAAATTATTTTGGAAGATGATATAATTTACCCAATTTATGACTCACAATGGGTAATCCCCACCCATTTGCCTCTAAAGAAAACAATCTTGACCATTTTGCACTACTGGAAGTGGAGGATATACCAACGGTTCTAAACCGTTGGTATAGGCTGGAAAACCGTTGGTATATTCTATACCAACGGTTGCCCAAACCATAGGGAAGTAAGGCGTGGGGAAAGATCTATACCAACGGTTTTAACTAAACCATTGGAATAGTCCACTCTATGTATTGATTTTCCAACGGTTCTTGTTGAACCACTGGTATAGGTTTACCCAATGGTTTAGAACCGTTGGGAATTCTATGATTTTGATATTATACCAATGGTTTACAACCGTTGGTATAGTTTTTTTTCCCAATGGTTTTAATGAAACTGTTGGCATATGTTCAATAAAAAATACAATACCAATAGTTACAAACCGTTGAGATAGTTTTTTACCAACGGTTTATTGAACCATTGGTATAATTATTTCTCAAAGTATACCAACGGTTGTAAACCGTTGGTATTGTGTATTTCCAGAATTGTTGCATAGCAGCCCCTCCATTGCATACACCTGCATACAAAACAACACTTAAAACAGTGACAAACTTAAAACAACAAAAAAAGACCACCTCTTTGATTAGAGACATGGTGAATAATTCCCCATTTGAATCTTCATATGACAAAAATCATCCAGTATAGTTGAATAAGAGTTTCAATAACTCAAATATTATTTACACCCATTTCAATCTTCATATGACAACCACTTTTCTAATATATGGTGAAAAGGTATTTTCTTAGGAGTCTCATCACTTGTGACTCCATAAGTGCCACACTGGGCCTCGGATTAAGGCGGGGTTGACTGGTACACATCACATATGATCCATGAATCATTTTCCTAAAGTTTCAACACAATCAGAATCCGTTTGATCGGTTTGGCGTATATACGTAAAATATTGTCCATTTTGAACAAAAGAGAGGCAGTTTGGGTGGTCTTAGCCCCACGGTGACTCGAATTGAGGTGGGGTTGACTCATACACATCCCATATGTCATATGGATTGTTTTCCTAACGTTTCAATAGAATCCGAAGGCATTTGGTCTGTTTCCCGTATGTCAGTTGTTGATATCACTTACGATTTAGTCAATTTTAAGAAAAGAGAGATAGTTTGAGTGGTCTCAACCACACTGCAGATCGAATTGAGGTGGATTTGACTCTTACATGTCAAATATGACCCATGGATCGGTTTCCTAAAGGTTGAATAGAATCTGAAGGCATTTGGTTGGTTTGGCGTATGTCAGTTGTTGTTTTCACTTAAAATTAAGTCCATTTTAAACAAAAGAGAGACCCTTTGAGTGGTGACGACCACACCGGGCCTCTTATTGAGGCAGGGTTGACTCTTACACGTCACATATTAGTCACAGATCGTTTTCCTAATGTTTTAACTCAATCAGAATCCTTTTGATTGGTTTGGCATATGTATATAAAATATTGTCCATTTTTAACATAAGAGAGACAATTTGGGTGGTGTCAGCCACACCGCACCTTGGATTGAGGTGGGATTGACTCTTAAACATCACATATGACCCAGGGATCATTTTCCGATAGTGTCAATAGAATCATAAGGTGTTTAGTTGATTTCCCGTATGAGAGTTGTTGATTTCATTTACAATTTAGTCCATTTTCAACAAAAGAGAGACAATTTGAGTGGTCCCAGCCACACCGCTGCTCGGATTGAGACAGAGTTGACTCGTACATGTCACACATGACCCATGGATCGTTTTACTAAAGTTTCAATAGAATCTGAAGGTGTTTGGTCAGTTTGGCTTATGTCAGTTGTTGTTTTCACTAAAAATTAAGTTCATTTTAAACAAAAGAGAGGCACTTTGAGTGGTGTCAGCCACACCGGGCCTCAGATTGAGGTGGGATTTACTTTTACATGCCTCATATAATCCATGGATCATTTTCCTAATGTTTAAACATAATCAGAATCCATTTGATCGGTTTGGCGTATGTACGTAAAATATTGTCCATTTTGAACAAAAGAGAGGCAGTTTGGGTGGTACCGGCCACACGACACCTTGTATTGAGGCGGGGTTGACTCGTACACATCCCATATGACCCATGGATCGTTTTCCTAAAGTGTAAACAGAATCTGAAGGTGTTTGGTAGGTTTCTCGTATGTCATTTGTTGATATCACTTACAATTTAGTCCATTTTGAACAAAAGAGAGACAATTTGAGTGGTCCCGGCCACACCGTGGATCAGATTGAGGTGGGGTTGACTCGTACACATCAAATATGACCCATTTATCGTTTTACTAATGTTTCAACAGAATCCGAAGGTGTTTGGTTGGTTTGGCGTATGTCAGTTGTTGTTTTCACTTAAAAATAAGTCAATTTTAAAAAAAACAGAGGCACACTGAGTGGTTTCGGCCACATCGGGCCTCTGATTGAGGTGGGGTTGACTCTTACACATCATGTATGACCCATGGATAGTTTTCCTAAAGTTTCAATATAATCCGTAGGTGTTTGGTTGGTTTTCCGTATGTCAGTTGTTGTTTTCACTTAAAATTAACTACATTTAAAAAAAAAGAGACACTTTGAGTGGTGTCGACCACACCGGGCCTCATATTGAGGCACTGTTAACTCTTACACTTCACATATGAGCCAAGGATCATTTTACTAGAGTTTCAACACAATCCAAATCCGTTTGATCGGTTTGGCCTATGTACGTAAAATATTGTCCATTTGGAACAGAAGAGAGCCAGTTTGGGTGTTCCCTGCCCCACAGTGCCTCGGATTGAGGCGAAGTTGACTTGTACACGTCACATATGACCCATTGATCATTTTCATAATGTTTCAACAGAAACCGAAGGCGTCTGGTCGGTTTCCCGTATGTCAGTTGTTGATTTCACTTACAATTTAGTCCATTTTGAACAAAAGAGAGACAGTTTGAGTGGTCCCGGTCACACCGCAACTCGGGTTGAGGCAGGGTTGACTCGTACACGTCACATATGACCCATGGATCGATTTACTAAAGTTTCAACAGAATCAGAAGTCGTTTGGTTGGTTTGGCGTATGTCAGTTGTTATTTTTATTTACAATTTAGTCCATTTTCATCAAAAGAGAGACATTTTCAGTGGTCCTAGCCACACCGTGGCTCGGATTGAGGCAATGATGCCTCTCACACGTCACATATGACCCAGGGATCGTTTTCCTTATGTTTCAATAGAATATTAAGGCGTTTGGTTGGTTTGACGTATGTTAGTTGTTGTTTTCACTTAAAATTAAGTCCATTTTAAACAAAAGAGAGCCACTTTGAGTGGTGTCGGCCACACCGGGACTCAGATTGAGGTGGGGCTGACTCTTACAAGTCACATATGAGAAATGGATCATTTTCCTAATGTTTCAACACAATCAGAATCCGTTTGATTGGTTTGGCGTATGTACGTAAAATATTGTCCATTTTTGAACAAAATAGAGGCATTTTGGGTGGTCCCATCCACACGGAGCCTTGGACTGAGGCAGGGTTGAAACGTACACATCACATAAGACCAATGAATCGTTTTACTAAAGTTTCAACAGAATCTGAAGTCGTTTGGTAGGTTTCTCTTATGTGAGTTGTTGATTTCATTTACAATTTAGTCCATTTTGAACAAAAGAGAAACAGTTTGAGTAGTCCTGGCCACACCGCGGCTCAGATTGTGGCAGGGTTGACTCGTACAGGTCACATTTGACTCATGGATCGCTTTCCTTAAGTTTGAATATAATCAGAATGCGTTTGGTCAGTTTGGAGTATGTCAGTTGTTGTTTTCACTTAAAATTAAGTCCAGTTTTAACAAAATAGAGGCAGTTTGAGTGGTGTCGGCCACACCGGGCCTCGGATTGAGGCGGGGTTGACTCTTAAACGTCACATATGAGTCATGGATTGTTTTTCAGAAGTATAAACATAATCATAATCCGTTTGAATGGTTTGAGGTATGTACGTAAAATATTTTCCATTTTAAACATAAGAGAGATAGTTTGGGTGGTGTCGGCCACACCGCACCCTGGATTGAGGCGGGATTGACTCTTACACATCACATATTACCCATGGATTTTTGTGCTAAAGCTTCAATAGATTTGGAATGCATTTGGTCAATTTCCCGTATGACAATTGTTGTTTTCACTTATAATTTAGTCCATTTTCAACAAAAGAGAGGATATTTGGGTGGTCTTGGCCCTATGGTGCCTTGGATTGAGGTGGGATTGACTCATACAGATCACATATGAACCATGGATCGTTTTCCTAAAGTTTAAATATAATCCGTAGGAGTTTGGTCAGTTTTCCGTACGACAGTTGTTGTTTTCACTTAAAATAAAGTACATTTAAAAAAAAGAGGCACTTTGAGTGTTGTCGGCCACACCAGGCCTCGTATTGAGGCGGGGATTACTCGTACACATCACATTTGACTCAAGAATTGTTTTCCTTAAGTTTAAATATCATTCAAATGCATTTGGTCGGTTTGTTGTATGTCAGTTGTTGATTTCACTTAAAATTAAGTCCATTTTTAACAAAAAAAGAGGCACTTTGAGTGGTTTTGGCCAGACCGGACCTCGAATTGAGGTGGGGTTGACTCGTACACATCACATATGAGTCATGGATCGTTTTGAAAAAGTATCAACACAATCATAATCGGTTTGATCTGTTTGGCGTATGTACGTATAATATTGTCCATTTTAAACAAAAGAGGGACAGTTTTGGTGGTTTCGGCCACACCGTGCCTTGGATTGAGGAGGATTTGACTCGTACACATCACATATGACCCATGTATCATTTCCCTAAAGTTTAAACAGATTTGGAATGCATTTGGTCAGTTTTCCATATGTCAGTTGTTATTTTCACCTAAAATTAAAGTCATTTTGAACAAAAAAGATACATTTTGAATGGTACCATCCACACCGCGCCTTGAATTGAGGCGGGGTTGACTAGTATACATCACATATTACCCATGGATCGTTTTCCTATAGTATCAATAGAATCCTAATGCGTTTGGTCAGTTTACCGTATGTCAGTTGTTGATTTCACTTAAAATTAAGTCCATTTTTAACAAAACAGAGGCATTTTGAGTGGTGTTGGCCACACCGAGCCTCGTATTGAGGCGGAGTTGACTCATACACGTCACATTTGACTCATGGATCGTTTTCCTTAAGTTTCAACAGAATACGAATGCGTTTGGTCGGTTTTCCGTATGTCAGCTGTTGATTTCACTTAAAATTAAGTCCATTTTTAACAAAACAGAGGCATTTTGAGTGGTATCGGCCACACCGGCCCTCGAATTGAGGCATGGTTGACTCGTACACGTCGCATATGAGTCATGGATAATTTTTAAAAAGTATCAACACAATCAATATCTGTTTGATTGGATTGGTGTATGTACGTAAAATATTGTCCATTTTAAAAAAAATACATACACTTGGAGTGATTCTGGCCATACCACGCATCGGATTGAGGCGTAGTTGACTTTTACATGTCACATATGACCCATGGATCATTTTACTAAAGTGTAAACACAATCCAAATGTGTTTTTTCAGTTTCCCATTTTTCAGTTGTTGATTTCACATAAAAATAAGTCAATTTTGAACAAAAGAGAGGTGGGTTGAGTGATCTTGGCCACACTGTGCCTTTTATTGAGGCGAGGTTGACTTATACACGTCAAATTTGACCCATGGATTGTTTCCCTTAAGTATCAACAGAATCCAAATGCGTTTGGTCGGAGGGGAAGGGTCTAGTTGGGTACGCAGAGATGCTCGTCTACCTCTGGTACGAACCTCCCTCGTACCATCGGCCTAAGCACTGAAAGAATGGAATAGTGAAATGTGCACATACTTATGTACCTATAAAATCTACACATAGGCTGCACATAGCCGCATCATGTCATAAAAAATAAAACCAAGAATCAGAAAAAATAGAAGTAGTCATGCAGAGTAATGACAAGTTCACATACAGATCAGAAGCAGTTAAAAAATTGTTGCATACATGCCATGTTTATTTCCTAAAACAAAGTAAAAAAAGAAAAATGATGAAACTCTAGAATATGGGTTGCCTCCCAGGAAGTGCTAAGTTTTATGTCTTCAGCCAGATGGATGGACACTGGTCAATAGTCTTGGTCCATCAGCTCAGAACTCCTCTACCTCTTACAAGAACTGGTGGCCGTGTCATCAAGCTCACATGGACGCTTAGTGGGATTGATCACTTCATGAGCCTAGTGGGCGAGAATATTGTGTGGAAGTAAGAGAATATGGAGGTCGTCATCAGCCAGACGCTGAGTGGGATTGATCACTTCACGAGCGTAGCGGGTGTAAATCTGGTGTGGAAGTAAGATAATCTGGTGCTCGTCATTAGCCAGACGCTGAGTCACCCATCGTGCGAGGTCAGATGGAGACGGGACATGCACATCGATGATCATGGAAGAGGCAGACAAGCTATACATTGTTGGTTAAGCTGCATCCACAAATATATTCATTTTAATATATTAGAACCTTTATAAATGTTTGTCCCATTTTTACAAACAATTAATGTGTGAAAATTGTAAAAAATAACTTATCAGATATATAAAAATGGATTTACTCATGGACATGATGCATAATATCTCAAATATTCCTCATTGGATCCCAATATGAAATTTTAATCCATTATCAAATGTCTTATATCAATTTATTTTTATTTGGATCTTTATGGTTGAACGCTTTTTGTAAAATCTAGCCAAGGGAGGATAAACTAGTGACTTGGAATACAATTTGATGTTATGTGGTGAAAACCACATTATAAGCATTGTTTAGGATATTATTGAGGTGGTTTGAGGATAAATCTATCTTTTTAGAGAAAATCCAGCATGTCCATGTTTGGTGGTCAATGTTTTGAAGTGGGGGGGGGGAGGGGTATTTGGTGGTTGAGGAGGGGGGTGAGGGGGATGTCCAAGGTCTAGGAGGAGGGGTGGGGGGCTGGCCAGGGTCCAGGATGGGGGGCGGGGGGCTGTCCAGGGTCAAGGAGAAGGGGAGAAGGGGCTGTCCACGGTCCATGATGGAGGGGGGCTGTCCAGGGTCCATCAAGTAGGGGGGCTATCCAGGGTCCAGGGTGGAGGGTGGGGGGCTTCCTAGGGTCCAAGAAGGAGGGGGGACTATAAAAGGTCCTGGGAGGAGGGTGGGGGGGGGGTTGTCCAGGGTCCAAGAGGGGGGATGTCCAAGTTTCAGGAAACAGGGGGGCCAGGCTATCCAAGTTCCAGGAGGGGGGGACTGTCCAGGGTCCAAGAGGGGGGGAGGGTGTCCAGGGTCCATGAGGGGTGGGGGCTCTGTTAAAAAGAGGAAATCCCCAAATAATTCATTGAAAATTAACTAAACTTAATCCAAAAAACATCACAATTCCAATCCATCACCCAACCAACATCCAATTCATCCTCAATATCACTAACCTTCGCATGCCATAAACAACACAACCTAGTTTATAGCAAATTAAAACAGAAAACAAAAATAATAGATGAAAAAAATTAAAACTAAGGTAGTACTTACATATTTAGAGTTTAGAACTACAAAATTGTTTGATTTAAGATGGATCTATGAGTGGAACGAGTTTCTAAGTCCTCATATAGAAAGATCTGAGACGTTTAGGTCAAATCAAAATAGAAAAAAAAAGATGAAGAACATTAGAACTTACAGATTCGAAGTGTAGAATAGAAAAATTGTTTGATTGAAGAGGATGGATGGAGTTTCAGAGACTGGGTAACTAGAGTGCATCGGGAGAGCTTCAATTTAGGGCTGCAGTCGAGCGTAGGGGGCTGCAATCGAGTGAAGGGGCTATTGGATTTAGGGGAAATCGTTCCCAACGGTTTTTAAAAACCGTTGGGAATGTATGTTTACCTAAGGCCTATACCAACGGTTTACACAAACCGTTGGTATAGATTCCAACATACACCAACAGTTAGTGTATAACCGTTGGTAAAAGTGTCTTAATTGAGGCCTATACCAACGGTTTTATAAACCGTTGGTAAAATTCTTCATAAAATCCTCTATACCAACGGTTTCCTTAAAACCGTTGGTATAAATAACCATTACGAACGGTTTGATAAACCGTTGGGATATAAGCTTTGGTAAAAATGGGATTTCCAGTAGTGGTGGAAAATGATAATAATGAATTAATTCCCATGAGAGTCTAGAAAGGTTGGAGAGTATAAATTGATTATAGAAGTATAAAAACAGTCACCAAAAAGATCATTTCCCAATCCAATTGATTGATCGGATGTTAGAAAATATATTTGGTGGAACACATTACCACATTTTGGATGGAATTTCTTTATATTTTCATCTCCCAAATTCCCTAGAAGACCAAGAGAAGAAAACATTCACCTGTCCCTTCAAGACCTTTTCATACAAAAGGATTCCTTTTGGATTGTTCAATTCCCTAGGTAAATTTCAGTGATATATGGTAACCATTTTCTTTGACAATATACAAGACTTATTAGAGTAATATCTCAATGACTTTAATGTTTTTGGGAATTATTTTGATCATTTATTGGGAAATAATGAGAAATTTTTGAAAAAATGTATAGAGAAAATATTGGTTTTAAGATTCAAAAGGTGTCACTTCATGGTTGAAAGGGAATAGTGATAAGACATGTCATTCCACAAAAGGGAATTGAGGTGGATAAATATAAAATTGACTTGGTCAATTATTTTTCGTACCCAACCTATGTGAGACACATCAGACCATTTCTAGGGAATGTGGGATTTTATTGGAGATTCATCAAATATTTCAGTAAGATTTATCTTCCACTCTAAATATTTATCTTCAAAGGGTATTAATTTTTTTCATGATAATTTATAGAATCGATATGATGAGCTGAAGAAGAAGTTAATTACCCCACCGATAATGCATCACCCAAATTAGGAACATCCATTTGAGTTACATTGTGATGCATCAAATCAAGATATTGAATAATTTATTTCCCAGAAAGTTGAAGGGGAATCCCATGTCATGACTTATGCTTCAAGAACCCTAGATTCTACACAATTCAACTACCAAAAAAATGAAAATGAGTTTCTTACTGTTGTCTTTTCATTAGAAAAATTCAGGTCATATTAACTTGGAACAAAAGTAGTGTTATTGTCTAACCATTTATAACTCATGTATTTGATGAATTAGGATGATTAGAAACCAAGGATATTGAGATAGATACTATTTTTTAGATTTAAATATAGATATTAAAGAAAAAAGGAAACAAGAAACCAATTATTATATCATCTCTTTAGACTACCCAACACTACTAAAATAGAAATTACAAAACTGAGCCCACTCAATGATCACATACCCAGAGGTATCTCAACACCATAGAGGATGAAGTACCATAGTATGTTGACTTAGTAAATTATTTGGACACATATCAGGTACCTAATTCCCTTAATTCCCATCAAAATCATAAACTTGAAGATAAATATAGATTCAATATCAAGGAGGATCCATTTCTCGGGAAAATTTTCAATGATCAAGTCATTAGAAGATGTTTTCTTGAAAGTTAAATAGAATCTATTTTTAAATTTTACCCTACACATTATTGTAGAGGCCATTTTGGACCTCAATGAATGGATAGGAATCTTTTGGAATCTGGGATCTATTGTCCAACCTTGTTTAAATTTGACCAGGATTTTTGTAGAAAATGTGGGATGTTTCAATTTTCGAGAAACATTTCAAAGAGATAGAAGATTCTCCAAAAACCAATCATTTTTTAATTTTTTTTAAAATTTGGGGCATTGATTTTATGGGAACCTCTACCATATCTTGTGTGAAATATTATATTTTACCTTATGTTAATTATGTCTCCAATTGGTTGTAATCCAAATCCACTAAGACTGATTATGACAAAGTTGTGTTTCATTTTGTCAGGGGAAACATTTTTTCTAGTTTTGAAGTTCCAAGATCCTTCATCAAGGACCGAGGGTCACATTTTTTCAATAGAAGAATGGATATTGTGCTGAAAAAGTATGGGGGTGCATCATAAAACATCTACACCTTACCATCACAAAAAAATGTCCAAGATGAAGTTTCCAACTGGTAGATTGAAGGGATTTTGGAGAGAACAGTAAAACGAAACAAAAAATATTGGATCCCAAGGATTGAAGACACTTTATGGGCATAACAGATAGAATACAAGCCACCGATTGGTATGGTCCTGTTTTAGTTGATTTATGGAAAATTCTATCACCTTCAAGTGGAATTGAAGTACTAAGCATATTGGGTTGTGAAAAATGAGAATTTGTATTTAAAGAGTGCTAGAAAAGAGATAAAAATTTAGTTATATGATCTGGAATAAATCAAAAGAGAATCCATTGAAAATTCGAGAGTTTACAAAGAATGAACCAGAGTGGAATATGATAAACTAATAAAACCAAATACCTTTTACCCTGGAGACCATGTTAAAATATATAATTCTAAACTGAAGTTATTTCTAGGTAAGCTTCATTTTAGGTCAGAATGAAATTTTCTTGTTAACAATGTGTATCCTTTTGTTTCCATTCAGGTTGAGAAAAAAGAACGAGGAAACCTATTCACCATAAATGGGTAAATGCTCAAGAAGTTCTATGGAAGTATAAATCAAGAACTGGTGGAGGAGATCAAACGTCTCTAACCCATATACTAATTTCTTCTCATGAGGTGAGGTTGAGAAAAAAACATTAACAAAAGGTGATTTTGGGATGAAACCCTAGTTTTACTGATTTCTTAGGATTTAGGACTCAGTACATCTTACATCACCCATTAGAGCTCTAATGGAATGTTTCTTACAATGGAATGAGTGGTTTTTATTTTTCAAGAACCATTATAGAAGGAAACTGCAACATAGTCCCAAGAAGAAAAATAAGAGGACACAAATATTTACGTTAAAAGGGAGTTCACTTTTTATGATTATCATTTAATCTCCCTACAATTTTTTATCCAAAACTATATTTAAACTGTAAAGGAAAAATATCATGGCCACACATGAATTATGCTTTACTTGAATAATCATGGATACCTAGGTTTCTTATGAATCCTATGATTTCATGTTTTAGATTTCTATGTTAATTAAATTTAGTGAGTAAAATAAAGAATTTAATTATTAATGTGTAGAATGGATATTGAAACGAGGACTCGTGATTTGAAGAAATTGATTGATTCATGTAAATGAAATTTACTAACCATTTTTTATGTTGTGAATTTATGAAATTTATGTGAATTTATTTGTTACTATTAATCATGCCTTTAGTGATTATACCAAATCATATTTCCTATTACCAATAGTATTTCTAGACCAAGTACTTCCCATTATATTCTTGAGCATATTTCTTAAGGGATCTTGGGACATGCCACCTACTAGAACTTAAACTTGAACTTGAACCTTTCAAATATATGAATATGAAAAAACACATTTAAAATTATTGAGTAATCTTTTTAAAAGCCTATTGTCCGTAAAAGATAACTTTTACATCAATACTTCTTTCTCCCATTGAGACCATGAATGACCTTATTAGGGATGAGCCATGTATGAATCCATTTTTATCCATTCATACTCTACTCTTAGTATTTAGATGATATTTTAAAGTTTAATTGTGGGGCTAAAGAGAAGAATAATAAATAAGATGATTTACAATGTAAGGAAGATTTTTGGGGGTGATTATGGTGGAAATTGTAAAAAAATTTCGAATTAATCATCGTACTCTATTGTTTTACCCCTATCGAATATAAAAAAAATAAAAATAAAAAATAACCAAAAAATGAGAAAAATGGGTTGTGATTTGGGTATACCAAAAATAACCATTATTAGAACTATGATTTATATCATAGGTGGTTAGGTGGTGGATTTGAGGTTTATTATAAATAATAACTTTCTAAAAAGAAAAAAAATAAAAAAGGTTCATTTAAAAATATAAAAAGTTAAAAAGTAAAAAAAAAATTCTTGTGATGGAAAAATCATTCATTGTGCTTAAACTGATTATGATGTTTACATTGAGTCTTGGCGAAAGTTGAGAGTTATTAACATTTTAAGGGGAGAATTTCATTAAAATATTTACTTTGAATATCATAATTTATTATTTAATAATAAAACCTCATCCTTGAGCTTTTTTTAAGCAACAAATCCTACAAACCTTAAGACTCAAATTCATTTGAAACTTAATTTCAAGACCTCATGATTTTATGTGCTTTTTTGTCTTTAAAAAGGGGAGAAATTAGTTCTTTTTCAAGATTAGGGATAAGGAGCATGTTCTCATGATATAAGAATAAATATACATGAATTGTATCATGATTGATGAGATAAAATATTTAAAAGTTAGGTAGATCATGATTTTACATGTTTAATAATAATGAATCGAGGATCTTGAATGAATGAAAGGAGGAGTTCCATCATTTTTTAAAGGATAAAAGTAAAATATATGAATTGAATGTTTCTTTGAAAAATGGGAAAGAGAATTGATATTTTATGTGGAATTTTAAAATTTTATTTGATATTGATAATTTATTGATTAAATTTCATTGATATTTGAATATTTATAACATCGGTGCACTCTGATTTTCAATGTTGATTTTTTTTATTGGGGAAAATAATGGTTTAAGTGTGGGAGAATTGACAGAAAAAATAATTTCGATAATTTTAATTCTAATTTCAATGTTTTTATCCCAAAAATTAGTTATTTTAAGATAAATTCTCACATTTTATGATTTTAGTTTTTATTTTGAGCTTAACTAAAAGATGGCCTATTTTGAAGTCAAACTGTTTTAAATTATTTATGTATTTAGGCCCTAAAATATTCTATAATTTTCCAAATAGTGAATTTATTTCTTTTTAGGGTTATATACATCTCGAGATTCATTTAATTCCGATGGACCCAAAGCTAAATCCACCATTTGGATGTCCAAACATAGATCACAAGTTGGCCCTTCAAAACTATTCACAAATATGGAGATTTTTTATGGAAGGACCATATATCTTGATTTGATAGCCCAAATGCAATAAAATTTGGAGTGTAGATTCCAAAGAAATTTATTAAAAAATTTCATGTAGAAGGAAATGTGTGAATAGTCCTTTTGGAGGGCTATTGATGCCAGGGAAACTAGAGACATGGAATACAAATAGTATGTATGGGAAGATTAAATTCTCAGAGTGAAAATGACATAACTCTAACTACACTAGGCCAAATATGCTGAAATTTGGAGGGGAGATGAAAAAGACATTTATTGAAAACATTCATGAATGATTACATGAATTAGTCAGATATTTAATGGGGATAACACATGGAAACCTTTAAAGGGAAATTCTAGACTATAAAAGGAGGAGAGCTCCTCCACTCCAAATCATTCCAATCCGTCCCATTCTATCCAGTGGAAAGAATCCAAGAGGATAACAACACTTATTTATTCCTCCTTGTTATTCTTTCATATTTAATCTTAAATTTCTATTTTATTTAAATTCGATGTACCCTTCTTGCATGGAGGGGTATAATCCTTAGTTGTCAGGTGAAGGGAAGGGGGATCCAATTTTGTGATGTTTGTGTTTCTGATGTTTTTATTCAAATGAATTATTTTATTTAAAATAAATAGTTTTTAATTTAATTTAATTATTTAATTTAAATTAAATATGATTTGATTTTAATTTATTCTTAAATATTAAATTTATTTCATTTAAATATTATTCTACCCTTAGTTGATTTAATTTTCATTCACCAATTGGTTAATTTTTAAAAGAAAGTAAATTAAGGGAATTGTTTAGTGATTACTAAAACACAATGAATAAATTTAGATAGACTAATTTAACTATTTAGGGAAAATCAATACCAGATTTGGTATTTCCTGAGTAATTAAAAAGAATACATTAATATTTCTACACTTTCACATATAATTAAATCAAAGGTGAATTGAAGAAACAATTTTTATTCAATTCACTTAATTATTTTTATCTAAAAACAAAAGATTAATTTTTTCTAAAAACAATGATTACATCACAAAAGGAAAACCCCAACATTAATCCAATCACTTCTCTCTCATTATACATTCACCAAACATATAAAAATCCCCTGCCTTCTGAAATCCTTCAAACATGTATATTTTATCTTCATAAGTGACACATAGATTAAAACACTACTCTTTGGAGAACGACTTTCTGGTTACCACTTGTACTACACCCTTAGGTGATTTTATTGTTTTCACTACCTTATGGAAAGCGTGTGTCAAATAAAATAAATATATTACATGAAAAAATTGATTCATTAATTTTAATCTTAATTCCTGCAAATATTAAATGAACCTTTAATAGTAAAATAATATTAATTAATATCATATTTTTCCATGTATTCACTTAAAATCTTGTGAATAATTTTAATAAATAATTCAATACCAATTATTCTAAACTAAAATAATATGAACTTATTTATTTAATAAATACCTTATATTATCAAATATCACTCAGACCCCATAGTGGGACCCACCTTATCCTAAAATCTTATTCAGTAGAGTAGGATAGACTTTTAAATATATTTAGTGTGTGACCCTCTAGGCCCTTATATCAATAATAGTGAATACTATACACATACCAGAAATAATGTCTAGAAACTCATCAAGGCCCATATGTAGAAAAGGAAATTTCATAGCAATGATAAATTTTCCATTGAACATACGCCATGTAAAATAATCTCTTTGTCTTGTGATATCTCATAAAACAAGTTTACCACTTCATGTCATCATCCTTTCTTAAATTATTTTTTATTGAAATAACATGATGGATTTAACTTCTTCAAACATGGAGATGTATTTAGTGAAGAATTTACCATCCTAATAAACTAGTCCAAAAATATTACTTCCTTTCAGAAATGAAAATTTTTATCTTGATTATTCAATCAATGACATACCAGCAATGAAAAATACAACAAATTATACCTTTCTATGAGAACAATGCTATATGTTTTTCCTTGTATCAAATTAAATGATTAAATAGTATACACTACTAATAATCTCAATTTAGGAGACCATTACATGTGTTCATAGATAAGAACTACCAATGACACCTATAACATGGGGTGTTCATATTGGAAGGTCAGTCATCATGATCTCATCCACTCTAGATCAAAAACTGTGAAATTTATGAGAAAAGGATTTAATGATTTTGATCCCACTACACTGACTAGTTAGTCCTCCTCTGTTTTCAGTTATTATGATGTATCTAGACTATATGATATATTTTTAATATTAATGTCATTGTATCTCTGGGTTCTCATTATAAGCCGAGAATGTTTATAAACTTTTATTAAAAAAATTAACTATGGAAATTACTATTTAAATAGTGGTCATATAAATATAAACACTATTGTGGTAAATATACATTATGCATTACTAACTATATACATGATATGATAATTGAAAAGTACTATTTATATTGGGTCTAGGGAACCCACTTTTACAACACCCCCCCTTTCACTAGATCCAACTTGATAAATATCCTTTTTATCACTCAAATGATAAGATCATGCTTCAACTGAGTTATATATTTAGTTGTTCAACCATCCACATATCTATTGTATGGCTATTCTATTTTATGCGACTTCACCTCATTCAGTAAAACTCTTCAAGAGATTATATCCTTGAGTATATTCCTCTTGTACACTGTTAAAGTGTAACATATTGTGTAGAAACGTTAGTTAGATTATCATAATCTATATTATGATAAAACTTTACTTAATAGGTGAGATTCCAAGAACTAGAAAAAATTGTTTCATAATATAGACTACTTATGTAGCTACATAAAAATCCATAGAACACTTGGTATTTGTATATATGGATTCCAATGGCTTTATTGAGCTTACCTTTCCTATTAAATTAGCTTCACTGTGATATTACATAATATTGATTCTAATGAAAACTAGTTTGTTTCCCATTTTATCCAGTTTCACATTCTATCTAAGTATTAGGAACATATCTCCTGTACTCTATCATGTAAAATTAAATAATTCTAACTAACTCATGTGTAGTTATTTGGGACTATAGTAATAGTATCCTACCATAAAGTATATTATTTCAACATCTTATATTTTAAATAACATGAAAAATGTGATTGATCCATCACAAAAGCATATGGAATTTTACTCACCATAATAACTTCCTCAAATGTCTAATAGCATATTGAATTATACTCACCACATTAATCTCCTCCAATGTATCATATATATATATATGTATATATATTCTTGGATATATTTATTTCATGTTACATTGTAAATGATTCTCTATCAAATTGTTAAAACTTCTATTTTTGAATTCCTTGTAATCATTTGTACTTTTGTCTAAAAACCAATTATATCTAACTTAGTAAACATTGTTCCCTATATTATTGGTTTCTATATGATGTAATTATCTAGAGAGTAACTTTAATTCTAGTCTTAACTAACTGTAAGAATAATTTTTTCCCATATGTTATCGAACATATTTTTCCATGAAAAACATTAAATCTCTCACTAAAATCTTGTAGATACCTAGAAAAAATTAATTCTAAATGAATATTATATGATCATGTTGCTTATATTTATTCCAAACTAGATTTTATAAAATTTAATCCTTTATTGGAATTCTATGGTGTCACCAAATCTTTCTATTTGTATCATATAGAAACTGTGTAAAAAAGTTGGTATTGACAACCTAATCCATATAAAATAATTTTAGAATGTATTTATGAAATATAAAATCCTAATGGATTAAGGTATAATGACATGAAATAACTAATTGATCCATATTGGTACCACACTTGTACCACAAATGTAATGTTTCTCTTCATAGTATCAATATTTGAAACAATCAAGATACTAAACACCTGTACTTTGATACATTGAATCAATTATTTAATTTTTGTTAAACTTTTAAATGATAATATATTTCTATTTACTACTTCTTTTTAATATCCATTATTAACTTAATATAAAATATATCACTAGACGTAGTGTATGTAAAACCATTACCATATTTTTATCCTTTATAGATAGTATGTGTATTTGGAATATTACTTTTCCAAAATATCTTATGGAACATGTTTTTATGTCAACTATTTGTACATCTACATTGTTGACTTTTCCCAAGTCAATCATTCTCCTACTATTTCAAATATATATGTACACCACTTTGAATAAATATTATATATAATTTAAGTATAACATTTTTATCTAATGGATTTCTACAATATCCTTATAAAAACTTAGGATAACTACTTTAGATTCACATTATGTTTTTCTTTATTCATATTTCTCTGTATCCCTAATAAACACTTTTCCATTAAATTATATTATTATAACATGATGGATTTATATCATACTATAAATCTTATGATATTTATTTTTCATTATAGTTGGAATATTTTCATGGGACAATTCTACTATTTATGATGCATGTATTGAAAAATAATGGAAGTATCTGCAATGAATATGAATCTTAATATTAATTATCCTTTTACTTTCATCATGAACCTTATGTGTACCTGGAACTATAAGTTTAGAAATTAATCCATGCCACATTATATGATTGATGTTTTCTTGGTCAATATAATCTTCACCACACAGGCCGAAAGAAAATAATTTCTTTTAAGAATTTAAATATTTTACTTCACTTTTAAATTCCGTAAATATTTTAAAGGAATATTAAGACATATATAAATTTACCTATATAACCTCCTTTTAATTATTCACGCTCTCAAGATGGTCTAATTCTAAAATCAGTTTCTCATAGAGCAGGCCCCAGAAGAGGATCAGAGCAACAAGAGTAGCAGTCACCAGAAGCAGAGGTAACCAGAATGGAATAATGATAGGGTATGGAAACTGCCATTGGGACCAGAAACCCTGCGAATTTGTATGGGGAAATGCTAGCCGATCAACAATTCAAGGTGGGGAGATAGGTGATCAATGATGAAAAAGTTTTGGAGGGGTAGTTCTAGTGGGTTGGGCCTATGAGTCATGTATTGGGCATGATATGCCTATGGGCCTTCGGGTCATGTATTGCGGGTCGTGTCATGCCTTGTGCCTTGGGCCTACAGATCATGTATGGGTTACCCTTAATCTCTTAAAAGGGGGATTATCCATAATAAAATAAAAATTAAGGACTTCGAGCCATTAAAAATAAATAAATAAATAAAATAGAAAATAGAAAAAATAAACATGGAAATTAGAAGTTGTGTACTTCTCACCATTGACATAAGAATCACAATTTTCTAGATTCTTCATGAATTCACCATAAATATTGTAACATTTATATACTTACTTGGTTGCATTATTTGGATAGAAATATGTGATAGGAATAATGTATTTAACACCAATGTATTATAAGAGATACATAAAATACAATGATTAATATACACCAAGAGCAAGCCTTTCCTTGCTTCTACTTCAGTTTATTACATTTATTCTTCAACAGATTTATCTCATGACATGTGGAACAAATAATCACCTGTATAATGATCTAAATTTGTTATTTTAAGGATGTTGTGAAGGTTTCTTTAGAATCTGTAACACCCCGATCTTCCACGATACGCTTCTCTTTCAATAGTGCAATAGCTTGCATTGTACGCAAGTTCGAGATTCTAACACACCGCGACTAATCAAAATAGCCATTATGAATATTAATACCCACCTTTTGAAATTATATATATTTTATATTTCAAAATGGACTTTATTTTTGGATTTGGAATATCGAAATTATCCTATGTTGAATTTTTTGTAATTTTCTGAGAACTTCCAAATTTTTATGAATAGTGAAAAATACTTAAAACATATTTTTTAATAAAAATAATTTATAGTGATAAATTATAATATTGAGTGATTTAAAGTATAATTAGAATATAGTTTTACCATTTTATCAATGGTGTTCATTATAATTAATTTCACTTTGAAAGTTGACATAAACAATTGTCAATCTTTTGATATATATTGTTTCTTAAAAACACGCTATTTTTTGTGACAACGGGAATTAATTATAAAATTAATTAATGAAACTTATATGTTTGGGATGTCATAAAATAGACATCATTTTTGAATTCGGAATATCAATTATATCTTAGGGTGAAATTTTGGCATTGTTCTGAAAAACTTCAATTTTTGATGAATAGTGAAACCACTAAGTGGTAGTTAAATAACTGATTTTTCGTTTCAATAAAATATTACCACTTCTGTGATTTGATTTTCAAAAATCTGACATACATGGTTGTCATTAGGAAGTAAAATGTGGTTCAATGGGATTAAAATAATTTTTGGGTGAATAGTAAATTTTAAGTTTAATTAATCACGATTAAAGGTAATTAGTGAAATTTAAGGTAAAAATGGTATTATAAAAATATTAAATGACTTTTACACTTGTCCTACCCCTATTTAATGTGTCATGGACGACCAAACAATCCATGGGTCAACTTGGGGACCCCATGGAGCCACTTTGGTAGGAAAAGGACATAAATAACCTTTTATTTAATGTTAAAATAAAAAGGTCACAAACAAGAGTTTTTTTACTAAAACAATTTTTAAATGGGGTTATACAAGTCATATTTTTGACTATAAATATTCATTAGAAAGATAAAAATATTTCATACATCATGATATTTGTTTTATAATTTTTAGACATTAAATAAATTAAATTATTTATGACACCATGATGATGTAGCGATTACCTCATTAATTAACGATTTTAATAAAATGGAAGGATAATGTAAAATCTAAGTATTACACTTGTCCAATGCCTATTGGATGCAAATATTTCGAACCCTTATCACCTTATTCTTGAAATATATAAGTTTAGGACCTTTATAATCCGAAAAAAAGCATTGTATAATAAAGTAACATTTCATTACTTTCCAAGAGTGCCCCTCCTCTCCTCTTATAAAAGGCCCCCACCTCTACCACCTTATTCACACTTTCAAGCCATTTGGCTCGGCCAAACTCTGCCCAAATACTCTCCCAACTTCCCTCTATTACTCCTATAAGCCTCAATTTGGGCAGAACTCTTCCCAAGGAAGCCTTTGGCTCAAATCAATAAGAGTTACCCGATTTTAAGGTAATGTCTTCTCTTGTGTTATTTTATTTTATTTTTATTCTCCAACCCCCTAAACTCTTTTTATTCATTTATTTTGTAAAAACACCAGTATCGTAAATATACTAGGATGTTGTTATAAGAAGGATTCGAGCTACACTTACACACACCTACATCTAATGGTTAAAGAACATACTGTTTCTGTGGATGGCGAATTTCTGCCTCACGAAACGATGATTGTTCAACACTCATATAACACCTTAAAAGGTGGCCATTAAGATGTCACTATATTTATATATGATATATAATATGTTTATGTTTTACTTAAGCTTCTTTATTTTTCATTTATGGCATACCTTTATGATTTCCATTATGGGTAAACGTGATATTTTCATTTTAGGAAGTGCGGACTACCGCCCCCTCAAAGTGCTTTTAATTGTTAATACCATATGTGGGATGTATAAAGGATGGAGTAAATTGTATTATACACTATATTATACTGGAATTATATTATACCTTTATATCATTATGATTTCATTCCATTAAATATGAAATATAAATGAAAGTAGCATTCATGCGTACGTACGGCTTACCGTCTCCATGAACAGTGCATTTCATTTCTTACCTCTAAATGTTATGTAATATTATGAATGAATGTATGTACTGGATATATATGAGATATATGATATCTATATCATGAATATAATTCTGGATATAATGGATATTTCACCACATGAACAACTTTTAATTATATGAAGTCTATTTTTGACTCAAGTACCAAAGATCGACAAAACGACCGTTATTAACTTAAAAAATTATATAATGTTAATGACATGGTAATAAGTGATATAAAAGGAATAAAAAACATGAAAAGGTTATTAATCAATTACAAATTAACTGTAGTTTATCATTCAGGAGGTTAAAGAACGGTCGAGTCAAGACAGGACGCAAGGTAAGGGAACTTCTTAACCCAATTTCCATTCTTTGGGTTAATCTCCTAATTTCAAATTATGTCATGATATTATTATGTCATATATTGTATTTTTACTTTCTTTATATGTAATTATAGTGAATACACATAATAGATCTATTTTATTTAAAAAAATGATCTTTGTAGGGGACTTCGTCTCAATCTCCTTTCATTGAGGCATATTTGGTTTTATACACAACTTTCTTTTATACGGTGTATAAACCCCTTTGACTTTTACATTTATTCAAAAGGAATATTTTTATACGAAATGTGTACTAAACGACAAAAGGGAATGTTTTTGTCATACGTATGTGGTGACAATGACTTCTCCGCCGCCATGACCATTATTTGAGTTTCGGCTTCCTCTACAAGCCATACCTTTTTTTTAAAAGAAAAATAAATACCATGTTTTAACTTTCTTTTATTTTGGTATTGAAAATGGTTTTGGAAGTATTTATATTATATCAATGTGTTGTATTGATATCTTGTGATTGAAATGTGGAAATTTTATGTTTCCTTTATGCATGTTTTATGTGATACGATTATGTTATGGTTTATGATATGTTTAAACCTATTCATATGAGGAATGAATTGGACTTAATAAGTGACGGGTGGAGCCCGCTACAGCTCCTCGATGCATCAGCAGGTCTCATGAGACAAACTAGTGTCTTGGCACGAGGCCTTGACAAAATCTTATTTGTGGTCTTGGCATGAGGCCTTGGCTACGTGGTTATGATAGTCTGGAATTATGCATTCCTTCATTATGAAAGTGGTTATTGATATTGCATGTGATTATTCGACCAGTAGAATATCCATGTGAAGAAGTAAATGGAATTATCTCATTCTACATTTTCCATATTATGTTGAAGTTCAAGGTTAAAAGGATTTTGTTTTAGTTATACATTGCCATAAATGATTATGTTTATTGATGAAAGCTTCCTCTATATTGTTATCCTTACTGATCATCTGAGCTCACCCCTTTCAATGTTTTAATATTTTCCAGGATGTGAAGAAGTATTTTATGAATGACCTGCAGGGATAGTCAGAAGAGGATATGAGTGTGGACTATGAAGATTTGTTATTAGTTTTTCACTTTATGATATAATGTAACATTTATGAATGTATTTAGTGTTTCCAAGGCTACTAAACTAATCGGTCTTTCAAGACTTGATCTTTTGTCATCATGCCAATGCTACGAAGTAATGCACCGACTCTGGGTAGCTGGGGTCGGGGCGTTACAGTTGGTATCAGAGGCAGTTTAGTACTAACCTTGGAAGCTAGATTTAGATAAACTTTGATTAGAGCACATAGCCCAAAGATAGACTTTGAGGATTAGTATAGAAGAACTTCCTAGAATTTTGTTTTTGTAGAGATTTTGTGAGTTTTCCGAGCAATACATCCCTGTCTGGATACGAGCAGGTAGAGGCGGCTCTGGCACAGATGTACCTAGGGGTAGAACCCAAAAACACCGCTTTCAGCTAGACTTGAACGGGAACTGGTGCACGACAACGGGCCTTGCTGCACTCTTGGTTACGACACTCCAGGGGGATATGCTTAGGATAATTCTCATTTTCTATACAAACCACTATGAAGGGTTTATGAGTACATACTTTCTCAAAGAAAACATTTCTGTTTATGATTATGGATTATATCCATAAATAGTTCAATTTATGTTAAGTTTTTTGCAAGTTTGTTATTATGTATTTCGATTCATAAACCAACCTAGTTTATGCAATTGTATAGAAATGGCACCCAGTAGAAGGAATGTGAACTCCATCAATACGTATGATCCAAAGAGTAAGAAGGATCATATCTTTCATAGTATCAATCCAACATTTAGAAGGGAAATAGTCTCCCATGTGTTCTCAACATATGAAGAAATAGTACCATGTGTTAATAAGATAAGTAGAGAATTCTCTGAGTCTTATGGATTTGAAGGGATGAAAGAGAAGAAAAGGATGGAAGAGATAATGATGGATAAAGGGACGAGGGAAAAGAATAATTTTCCAATATGTGATAAATGTGGAAATAAACACCTTGGAACTTGCCTGAAGGGAATGGGAGTTTGTCATAAGTGTGGAGAAAAAGGACATCAAGTGCGTGACTGCAAGGGTAAGATAAAGGTTTCAAATGTACAATGCTTCATCTGCAAGGAGTGGGGACACTACGCAAACCAATGTCCAAATCATCAGAGTATTCCCCAAATGATGTTATTGGATAATAATCAAGTTATGATACTACCATAGATGAGGCGGAATGATTAGATTTCTTATGTTGTTATTAAATAATTTTGTCATTTGAGTGTTGTATCAATGATATACTAGTTATGATGATTATGGAGTATATAAGGATTGTACTGCAGTACTATTTCATCAAGGACTTGAGATTGTGTGGAACCAAGAAATGTGACTCCACAGTAGGTTAAATTTTTGGAAAATATATGGATGAGAGAAAGATAAACCATAATATGGTTCTGATACCGAGATAGTGATTTTGGAATAATACATGATCGATTTGGATAAATTATATTGGATATTCTTAACTTCCTTGAAATTGATTAATGATTTGTATACATTTTTGGATAGAAGGAGTATATCTAGTATTCTATAAGGAATAAGGGATCATGAATGCAATCAATAAGGATTTATGGTAATTCAGTATGTTATAGTGTTTTAAAATAATACATGATGAAGTTTTTCACATGTTGTTACGTGGAAAAAAGGATCTTCATTATGTTTACCTTCCTTACAAAATTTGGACTGTGAGTTGGAAAGAAGTATTTTGGATAACTATAAAGGTTGGAATGGATTAAGTTGATCTTTGGATAGTATTGTTTAAGGTTAAAACATTTCTGAAGATTATTTTTGGAATATTATAATACTGTAGTTTTAGTAAAAGGACAACCTGCAGAGTGGGGCATAACCCGTCGCGTCGGACAAAGCTGTAGGAATCGAACCCTCAACCATAGTGCGATAGGCCTTTATTACCTAACACTAGCTTACAGAAAGTCGCTGGTTATTAGAAAAATGTTTTCCTAATCTAAATGGTATGTTTCAATATTTTGAACCTTGTACGATTAGGATAAATATAATATTTTTTAGTTCAATTATCTTTTTGAGTGAAAGATGAGTTTGTGGTAGAAATTAGTTGAAGGTTGAAACTCTACTAGTAAAGAATAAATATATATATACCTATCTCTTATTCTATGAATAAATTATTTCTTAAACATTAGTAAAGGGATATTAAAACAAAAAATGTGTTATCCTAATACCTTATGTCTTGTTGAACTGATAATACTTTAAATCATCAATGATTGAAGGCTTTGAGGCCCTCAATTTTACAATTGTTTGTGATTGATGACCTCAATCAGTCCATACAAATATTTACTTTTTTCCTCCAATTATATGTCTCTAATTTCCACCAATGTTCTCCTAATCGAGATCATAATTGGGTGGTGACTTTTTCATTTCCCTTTCCCTCTTATCAAGGTTAAATTTTATTAACCATATTTCCGATGTGGGTTTTCCACAAAGGTATTTTCTATTTTCAACCTTTTATTTTCAAAGAAAAATTTCAAATTGCGAGGACGCAATTTATTGAAGGAGGGGAGAATGTAACACCTCGATCTTCCACGATACGCTTCTCTTTCAATAATGTAATAGCTTGCATTGTACGCATGTTCGAGATTCTAACACACCGCGACTAATACAAATAGCCATTATGAATATTAATACCCACTTTTTGAAATTATATATATTTTATATTTAAAAAATGGACTTTATTTTTGGATTCGGAATGTCGAAATTAGCCTATGTTGAATTTTTTGTAATTTTCTGAGAACTTCCAAATTTTTATGAATAGTGAAAAATACTTAAAACAACTTTTTTAATCAAAATAATTTATAGTGATAAATTATACTATTGAGTGATTTTAAAGTATAATTAGAATATATTTTTACCATTTTATCAAATGGTGTTCATTAGAATTAATTTCACTTTAAAATTGGACATAAACAATTGTCAATCTTTTGATATATATTATTTCTTAAAAACACGCTATTTGTTGTGACAATGAGAATTAATTATAAAATTAATTAATGAAACTTATATGTTTGGAATTTTATAAAATAGACATCATTTTTGAATTCGGAATATCAATTATAGCTTAGGGTGAAATTTTGGCATTGTTCTGAAAAACTTCAATTTTTGATGAATAGTGAAACCACTAAGTGGAAGTTAAATAACTGATTTTTCGTTTAAATAAAATATTACCACTTCTGTGACTTTATTTTAAAAAATCCAACATACATGGTTTTCATTAGGAAGTAAAATGTGGTTCAATGGGATTAAAATAATTTTTTGGTGAATAGTAACTTTTAAGTTTAATTAATCGCGATTAAAGGTAATTACTGAAATTTAAGGTAAAAATGGTATTATAAAAATATGAAATGACCTTTACACCTGTCCTACTCCTATTGGATGTGTCATGTACGACCAAGATAATCCATGGGTCAACTTGGGGAACCCATGGATCCACTTTGGTAGGAAAAGGACATAAATAACTTTTTATTTAATGTTAAAATAAAAAGGTCACAAACAAGAGTTGTTTTACTAAAACAATTTTTAAATGGGGTTATAAAAGTCATGTTTTTGACTATAAATATTCATTATAAATCTAAAAAGATTTCATAAATCATGATATTTTTTTTATAATTTTAATACATTAAATAAATTAAATTATTTATGACACCATGATGATGCAGCGATTACCTCATTAATTAACGATTTTAATAAAATGGAAGGATAATGTAAAATATAAGTATTAAACTTGTCCAAAGACTATTGTATGAGAATATTTCGAACCCTTATCACCTTATCCTTGAAATATATAAGTGTGGGACCTTTAGAATCCGAAAAAAGGCATTGTATAATAAAGTAACATTTCATTACTTTCCAAGAGTGCCCCTCCTCTCCTCTTATAAAAGGCCCCCACCTCTACCACCTAACTCACACTTTCAAGCCATTTGGCTCGGCCAAACTCTGCCCAAATACTCTCCCAACTTCCCTCTCTTACTCCTAGAAGCCTCACTTTGGGCAGAACGCTTCCCAAGGAAGCCTTTGGCACAATTCAAAAAGAGTTACCCGATTTTAAGGTAATGTCTTCTCTTGTGTTCTTTTATATTATTTTTCTTCTCCAACCCCCTAAACTCTTTTTATTCATTTATTTTGTAAAAACAACAGTATAATCAATATACTAGGATGTTTTTATAATAAGGATTCGAGCTACACTTACACACACCTACATCTAATGGTTAAAGAACATACTGTTTCTATGGATGGTGAATTTCTGCCTCACGAAATGATGATTGTTCAACACTCATATAACACCTTAAAAGGTGGCCATTAAGATGTCACTATATTTATATATGATATATAATATGTTTATGTTTTACTTAAACTTATTTATTTTTCATTTATTGCATACCTTTATGATTTCCATTATGGGTAAACGCGATATTTTCATTTGAGGAAGTGCGGACTACCGCCCCCTCAAAGTGATTTGAATCGTTAATAACATATGTGGGATGTATAAAGGATGGAGTAATTGGTATTATACACTATATTATACTGGAATTATATTATACCTTTATATCATTATGATTTCATTCCATTAAATACGAAATAGAAATGAAAGTAGCGTTCATGTGTACGTACAGCTTACCGTCTCCATGAACGGTGTATTTCATTTCTTACCCTTAAATGTTATGTAATATTATGAATGAATGTATGTACTGGATATATTTGAGATATATGATATCAATATCATGAATATAATTCTGGATATAATGGATATTTCACCACATGAACAACTTTTATTTATAAGAAGTCTATTTTTGACTCAAGAACCAAAGATCGACAAAATGACCGTTATTAACTTAAATAATTACATAATGTTCATGAAATGGTAATAAGTGATATAAAAGGAATAAAAAACTTGAAAAAGGTTCTTAATAAATTATAAATTAACTGTAGTTTATTATTCAGGAGGTTAAAGAACGGTCGAGTCAAGACAGGACGCAAGGTAAGGGAACCTCTTAACCCAATTTCCATTCTTTGGGTTAATCTCCTACTTTCAAATTATGTCACGATATTATTATGTCCTATCTTGTATTTGTACTTTATTTTTGTGTAATTATAGTGAATACACATAATAGATCAATTTTATTTAAAAAAATGATCTTTGTAAGGGACTTCATCTCAATCTCCTTTCATTGAGGCATATTTGGTTTTATACACAACTTTCTTTTATACGGTGTATAAACCCCTTTGACTTTTAAGTTTATTCAAAAGGAATATTTTTATACGAAATGTTTACTAAACAAAAAAAGGGAATGTTTTTGTCGTACGTATGCGGTGACAATGAATTCTCCTCCGCTGTGACCATTATTTGAGTTTCGGCTTCCTCTACAAGCCATACCTTTTTAAAATAAAAATAAATACCATGTTTTAACTTTCTTTTATTTTGGTATTGAAAATGGTTTTGAAAGTGTTTTTATTATATCAATATGTTGTAATGATATCTTGTGATTGAAATGTGGAAATTTTATGTTTCTTTTATGCATGTTTTATATGATATGATTATGTTATGGTTTATGATATGTTTAAACCTATTCATATGAGGAATGAATTAGACTTAATAAGTGACGGGTGGAGCCCGCTACAACTCCTCGATGCATCGGTAGGTCTCATGAGACAAACTAGTGTCTTGGAACGAGGCCTTGACAAAATTGTATTTGTGGTCTTAGCACGAGGCCTTGGCTACGTTGTTATGATAGTATGGAATTATGCATTCCTTCATTATGAAAGTGGTTATTGATATTGCATGTGATTATTCGACCAGTAGAATATCCATGTGAAGAAGTAAATGGAATTATCTCATTTTACTTTTTACATATTATGTTGAAGTTCAAGTTTAAAAGGATTTTGTTTTAGTTATACATTGCCTTAAATGTTTATGTTTATTGATGAAAGCTTCCACTATATTGTTATACTTACAGAGCATCTGAGCTCACCCCTTTCAATGTTTTAATATTTTCCAGGATGTGAAGAAGTATATTATGAATGACCTGCAGGGATAGTCAGAAGAGGATATGAGTGTGGACTATGAAGATTTGTTATTAGTTTTTCACTTTATGATGTAATGTAAAATTTATGTATGTATCTAATGTTTCAAGGCTACTAAACTAATCGGTCTTTCGAGACTTGATCTTTTTTGATCATGCCAATGCTACGAAGTAATGCACCGACTCTGGGTAGCTGGGGTTGGGGAGTTACAGAATCATAATTTCTATGGGACCTTTCCACCTTGTCTTTTAACATGTTCACCATAATAACTAAGGATTAAACTTGGTTTAGGTTCTTATTTGCTTCATGAACAATACTGAAAACGTAATGAAGCAATTTATTATATTTACTATTTATTTTGTAATCTTAAATGACTTGAGTAATGGTTTGAAAAGGTTATAAAAATAAATTGATTAAAATATCATAATCCCTATTTAAATATACATATATTTATTGTAATTATCATCTCATTCATTTCTCATTTTACTTCTTCCGTATAGGGTTATCGAATATGAGAAAACATGTAAAAATATCCATGTCCAAATGTAGTTTTAAAAAATCATTAGACAGTGATTATAACATTATGATGTAAACATAAACTGAATCATACATGAGTCTCCTATAATAATCTTTCCCACCCTTACTTCCGAAGGTGGCTAAGTAGGTAGTGGGGACTCCAGTACATATAATTTTCTATATAATGGTACCTTGTGGAATCACCTTTACGACTCTTGGAAATTCATGCTGGATAGGACCTGTTATTTGTAAATAATTTATCACATTTTATCTATGGTATTATATAACATATTATAAAAAATAAAATTTTATTAGATTGGAACTTTATTTGCAACACCTTGTGATTTAGAAAAAAACTATGTTCGATAGCGTATACGACACACAACCCCAAGACAAAACAAATCATTATTACCAGAAAGGATTAGTCAGAGGCGAAGCCTCTGACCATTTATTAAAGAAAAGAAAAGTGCAACAAGCGAAAACAAAAGAGTGAAAGGACAATTACAGATCATAGTAGTCAGACCCGTCACTATACCCATTGTATATTTCTTCCTCTACAGTAGCTAATTCCCACTATGAACTATCTTGGTGCTTCAAAACCTTGGCATACATACTTATAAGATTAAGCTTCTCCAAAGAGAGAAATGTCGTACAAGACTGCATAGCCTATCCTTCCATACCTACAAAAGACCTGGTGGGCATTGGCTTTGGCAGATAAGAGTAATCCCTCCTCGGCCTTCTTTGTGGTGGGGATGTCATCACTTCCTCATTCTCAGACACCTTTTTATTCCCACCCTGGATGACATCACTATAGGAAGCCCAAACCATTCCATCATAGTTTTCTTTTTCACTATCAAGACAATCCCCCCATTTTCTAGAAATGTGCACTTCACAGTAACCCTCCTCCACATCCCGTTCCTACTGAGATTGGATGTTAGTGACAAGAATGGAAAGACACTATGATTGAACATCATTCTAATGGCCAACATGTATCCATTTCTTCACAATAGAACCTACAAAAACAACCTCTAGAGGAGCACTGCCATCTGCATTAATTGAAATATCCATAGCAACATTAACACTTTCCCGCCCTTGAAATGATACAACATCAACACCTAGGCCTCCATTGCCTTGACCCTCAGAAGCTTTGTCACCCAAAGACACACCTCCAGCTTGGTATAAAGACAAATAATCCATCACCAAACCATGATATTGGTTTCCAAGATCAATGTCAGCCACCTTCTTCAAAGGTCGTGGCTGCAACCCAGCTGAACACTTCACCCGCACACACCTTCCTTCAACAAAACTGCTTCATAGAACCAGCGCCAACCGAGGACTCCTTGTCTATTGCCTCCTCCACAACACCTGCATTGTTGGTGACAACATCATGTGAGAGAGAACCCTCCATCTCCATTGGCATGTCCTCATCAACCAGATTTCCAGAACGAGTGCAGATCAAAGGTCCACCATTACAAATAGGGTTCTTTTTCTTAGCCTCCTGATTACCCTCCATTGTGGCCAAATGCTCCTCCGAGGAAAGAGCCGGCTGCAGATGGCATTCACCTTCCACCGCAGACTGGGACCCCACTCCAAGATCACCCTTTAATCTGTCAAATACGTGCATCACTGATGGGTTCAAAGGCGCCTGCATCATATTCAACCCACCTGCAAAGCCTGACACATCAGCAAGAAGTGCTTGCCTCATCTCCCTCTCCGCATTTCCATTAGGTTGCAATTCAACCAAATCAACTACAGTTCAAGAAGAGTCCAACTGGTTTTCCTACCCAGATGAGCCTACAAGTTTGATACACACAGTATGTTATGCAGGGGTACTCTTATACCCATCCACACGACCATCTTTTGCAACCGCCTGAGCCAGCCTCACATCATCACGCCCCACCCCTTCATCTCCACTTTTCCTTTCCATCACCTGCGAGTTAACAATCATGCCTCCACTGCGACAAACAACCTCTAGATGACCAAAACTTCTACACTTTACACATAATTGCATCCATCAATCAAAGTCTACCTCTTGCATCCATCTGAACTCCTTATCATCAGTAATCCTAACACAACACACAGGAGGCCTCACAACGTCGACCACAACACATATCTATGGACAAATCGGATGAGACACAAATTTAGTTCTTTGATCAGAAAAAAGATAATGCCCAATCATATTTCCAATCGCGCAGAGAATCAAAGGATTTTGAAAAGAAAGAGGGAGGCTGGGGAGACTTATCCATGTTGTGATCAATGAAGGATCACACTTCATATGAAATTCAAAACTCCATCAGAAAAAATAAAAGGAGGAATCAACACACCATATAGGTGATCTGAATCAGGCAATAATCATATCCTCCTCGGATCCAAAAAAAACCATAATATGCCTCCGATCAAGAAACCTGACAACTGCATGCTCCTGCTGCTCCCAAGATTTTGAGACGACATGCGCAAATGGTTCCACCGAAGGTCGATGAGGGAGAAAACAAGCGACTAAGGTATTCTTTCCTAGATCTGAAGCACTGTTTAGCTCCATCGGGAATAGAGATAACTGGGGCGCCTCTCAGAAGAGAACTGGAAATTTTGGGGAGATAGAGATTTTATGAAAGGGCGGGGAAGATTCATGGTAAGACAAAGGGTCATCTCTCTTGAGGCCTCCAATGTTTTTTATTTATAATTGTGTGAGAAAATCTTACCATTAATTGATGTAAATTTTATGAAATGTTAAAAAAATTTATAATCATAATATTGAAATTAACTTAGGGTGAATGTTTTGGGTATTTTTTCTGAAATTAATGATTTTTCAATGAATAGTGAAAATTACCGATTTTTTAATTGTTATCATTTATTTTCATTTAATCAAGTAATTTTAAATTAACATTAAATTTTGGAATTTATATGAATGAAATATATGAACAATTATATTTAGTATAATATCATTAATTTCATTTTACACTATAATTTTCACAATTTTTTTATATGTTTATTTTTTATGCTTAAATACACAATTGTGTGAAAATTGTTTTCAACTGTATAATGTTTATCCATTTTAATTTATTAAAATAACCTATAATAAGGAATGGTTTATATATAATTTATATATTATATATCTATTTATATGAATTGAAATCCATATAATGACGATTGTTATTCATAATGTCATTATAAGATCATCCATTGCTTGAAAAATTATTTTTCATGAAAACCCGATTTTCATCGTCTATTGTGGGAATAATTTTAAATTAAAACTTCCACTTATAGGAATTTAATTGTAAAAAAATGATCCCATATTTAAAATAATGGGGGTATAAATTTTGTAAATAATCCCATTTTATGTACTATAATTCTAAATATTAAATATAGTAAATAATTATCACAATAGTTAGAGAAAATCAGTCAATTAAATTTAAAAATAATATGATAAAGACTACGAATTTACCCTAAAAATTAATGGTATCATATGTAATGAGTGTATTTTAGGAATGAACATTCAATAATCTAATATAGGGATACTTCGTGTTATATTTATTTTATTTTGACCTTTAGAATATTTAAATAAAATATAAATAAAAAATATCAATTTCTTGCTTTTATTATATATAATATTATGTGATATGGATAAAAACAAATTATGTTAAGTTATAAATAGTAATTTTGAATATAAATTATTTTTTTCATGATAATTTATTTATATATTTTAATGATGAAATAATTATGTTAAATTCTATTTCAACACAGACCAACCATTTATTAATTAATATAAAAATAAAATAAATGATTTTAAAAATATTAAAAGAAATATAACTTGAATGATTTATTATTTTAAATGATTTTTAGACAAATAAAACATATTAGTGTTATTTAAAAGGATAATATTTTAATTTTATTTCTATTATGCTGTGTTCAATTTTAAATTAAATGAATACTTCTAGAAATGATAATAATGAAATTTTATAATAAATAATATTTTATTAAATGATTAAAAATTTATTAAAAACCTCTTTTGGAAAAAGTATTGGGATATGGTTTATGTCACGAACCAACCTGGGTCGACCCTGAACCGGTCACCCGAGCCAGCTCGCGACATGGCCCGAAGGGCGTTCCCGATCCCCCCGGGATGGCAACTAGTGCCGGGCATCAAAAGTAAACAGGTGGGAACGATTTGGCCCAAATGAAAAATGAACTAAACCGCAGAAAATAAAACAGAACAACAAAATGAATAAAGAAAGAGCAACCAACACCACTACTAACCTGACCACGATCCAAACTCCAGGTGACCCCATGGGCCACTCTCCAATACCACAACCAACATCGCTCAAGGCGAACAACTGAATCTGGAACCTACAACAGAACTAAAAACAAGAAAGCACTATAGGCGTGAGTATTAAAACTTAGTAGGTAGGCCCGACTAATTCTATCCCAATGCACATACCAATAAATAAAGAATTTATCAATTACAGGTTTGAACTAAATTATGTAAAATATGATTTCCACACACACATTCATTTCTAAAACAAGTAACAGTCCATTGCCCTTTTAAGATTAGAACAATTTTAGTGTGGAAAGAAAGAGGTGCATTTCATTTTTAAAACATTTTGCGAACAATTTAGAAATTCAAACTTTAGTTGTTAGTCAAAAGGAGAATCACACACAACACACACTAAGGGCAATGGTAAAAGTGTCATACACGGGTCAGCAACCGAACTCGACCTCTCAATCATCCCCCACACACAAATGAACACTAAAAGAAACATGGGTCGAACCTAAGAGATCGTGAACAATCCAGAACGTACTATACATGTGACTCATCCTGAAGGCATGCCATAACTCGATGACGTCATAATGCCCATAATACTACCCGGCATAGCCCTGCATGGCCTAACCGAGTGGCCCAATCCCCATAGCAGCAATAACTCAGTATTCCTCTACTATGGGGCCACTATCCAGTGCGTGGTCTAAACTAGTGCAACAATCGTTCTCAGAAAATTCACTCAATATGCCAGGTTCTCATGTCAACACAAGCAATAAAAAGGGGGTGCGTCTAAAATGTAAATAAATCAGTCACGATGCACAAACATCACATACAGCTCACGAAAATAACGCACACCAAAGATCACCCCCCGAGTGGGATTTCCAAGATAATCCATTTCATTAAAGTTCCAAACGGGCCTTCACCAATTTTAAAGTAAAACCTCTTTTCTCAAAAAGCTCAAAACACTTGTTCAGAAGAAATTATTTATCTTTAAAACTAGAAGTACGTTTGAAATTAGGTGAATTATGTTTAATGGCCAAACAGGCATTCTTTCAATGATGGGTGTCCGCCCGTCAAGAAAATGTTCCAATTGTTCGGTATAAAATAAACGGCTCTTTTCACACTAAATAATCATTTAAAATTTTATTATATAATATTATTTATCGTTCATTAAAATTAACAAAACATCAATCAATTAATAAATTATAAATTTAAAGGTGAGTGCAATGGGGGACCTACCTCGGCTCGCAGTCCAAACGCAATGGCGTGTCGCGCCTCGCACAGTCGCACAAACATGCGCACGTCAACGACCACAGTATCGCTAGGTTACCTCGCAAACGCACTGCAACAAAATCAAAATAACTAAAATTAGACAAAAATAGACTTAAACCAACCCAAAATATCCAACAACGTGAAAGAACCACCTTGGCACATTTTCAAAACACCACTCGCACCATCGACACTATTTACAAAACCACTTCAAAATTTATTGAACAAATTCAAAAAGAAACCACAGCTTTACATGCCCAAAAACATTTCAAAACCACCTTTTATAATTAACGCTCACTCGTAACAAGTCGTATCAGAACGTTCAGCCCTTGCACCACTATATAAACTAATTGCATTACAAAATAAAAATACACCGCACGGCAAAACTCATTTTGAAACCATGCACACTCCATTTATAAAAAACCATAAACAAAAAGGTCTACCCTTGCAATCATGCGCGGCTCAAAATATTCACAAAACACAAACCGCACCACATTTTACATCTAGAGAAAAGGGTGAAAAATCTATTGGAACATTTAAACACACACTTAGTTTGCACACTTTAACCAAAACAACACAATTTTCACCAAACAAGGCATAAACTACAATCCTTGCATACCAAATAAATTGTCCAAATGTTGCACAACAATACCTAGAATTTATATAAGGTGTAAATTGAAAACAAAAGATGAAACTCAAATTATGAAACCAAGAGCAAGGGATACCCACTTCAAAACCATGGCGTAATGAAAACAAAAATCTGTAAACATTTCACGTGAAACTTAAAACATTAAACCGATGAAATGAAATTGTAAACCGAGACACCCAACGAGATCAGTAGAACAATAAGAGTGAAAAAGAGGTTAGAGGTTATACTGAAGGGGAAAAAAATTGTGTCGGCAAGGGGGAGGTGCGGCGGCGACGACGGGAAGAAGAGGGGGGGTCGCACGAGCGGTTGTGTCGGAGGAGAGGGGAGCGCCCGGCGAGGCGGCTGGGTGAGGTGCATCGGATGATGGAGAAGCCGAGAGGAGGTCAGAGCGAGAGCCGTCGGAGGAGGGCAGGGGGTGCGCGGAACGGCGAGCATTGGAGGCGGCATGGGGAGCGGTCATGTGCGGGGAAAAGGGGCACCGGCGAGGACGTAGGGGCCTGCGAGGGGTGACCCGATGCTGGGGAGTGCAGCAGCGGCGAGGGCGCGAGGGCCGGCAAAACATCGCGCGGGATGGGCGAAGGGAGTAACAGGGGTAGAAGGGGGCTGGTTCGGGCGGCGAGAGGGCGGGGTTGCCGGCGACAGGGTGCTGGTCACGCGGGGGAGCCAGGATGCTGAGAAGCCGGGGGGGGGGGGGGGGGCGAGTGCGGGTCACCGGTCACTGGCCGGGGGGGGGGGTTGCGCGGAAGCTGGGGGTTGCGTGGAGCGGAGCGACGACGGAAGGTGGAAGAAGGCGGCGGGGGAGGGCTCGCACAGCAGCCAAAGGGAAAGGGGAAGGAGGGGGTGGCCCGTGGGTAGATTAGGGTTTAAATGGTTTTATTTTTTTTCATTTTAATATAATAACAATAAGGATAATAACTAATACCATAATAATAAAAATTATCATAATAAAATTAACAATAACAAGATATTAATAATTAAAATTACCTACAATAAAAATAATAACTATTTTGATAATAATAAAATAACAATGACGATGAGAAATTAATCTCAATATCTTTAATACAATAGTAATAACAATAACCATAACAATAAAAAAAATAGTAATAAAATAAAAGAGATATTTCACGACACGGGCCAACTACGTGGCTACCGCCAACCGTGCGGTGGTCGCGCACAGGTCCAAAACCAACTAAAAACATTAAACTTCAAAAATTTTAAATCAGTACCCAACCCAAACCTCGGTGTGAGAACCCGAAACTAAGGTATATTAAATTGAGATTTAATTCAAAAAGTTGGGGTGCGACAATTCTCCCCACCACAAAAACTTTCTACCCCCAGAAAGTCACCAAGCCCAAAGATATCCAAAACTCGAGTTCATGCCTGATCCAAAACCGAGAAGCTAAGAAATTTGAAATGAACTTTTACTCCACAGGTCACACCAGACCGATCATGAAGAAACCGCGACATAAAACGAGGGAAGGACACGGGAGGGTTCTCACCACCATAAGAGCTAGACCAACACGGAGGCTTTTAGAACCCAAATACACCGCCCCGGGGAGGGGGTCAACGTGGGAACTCCCAACCCAAAACCAATCCCCATAAGGTTTTAAACACACATAATAATAAAGAACGAACGATTCCAAAAGCTTCACTCAACATACCTAACAAGGATCCAAGCCCAATTGAGTCCAAAAGAAAACACAACACAAGGGAACGGGAGAACACGAGAGGGTTCCCCCCACCACAAGAATTCAACTAGTGAAGAAATTTAACACCTAAACATACCCTCTTGGGAAGGGGGGCAACGTGGGAACTCTCAACTAATCCAGACTAACCTCTATAGCACGAGTGAAATAGCACCTCCGCCAAAACTTGGAACTCTTGACTCAGACTAAAGAAAGCCCGAAGACGATAGAAAAATCTCCAAGTAGAACTTAATCCAAGCAGTAAACACGAGCATAACAGCAAGCCTGGACTCCACCGTAGGCACTTATATCTCCAAACGAACATCGCCAAACCAAGATTAAGCCACTCAAGATCCAAACATACCTCTAAGAAAAACGCACGATCCTAAACACCATAATCCGACAAACGAGACTGTTTGGATTACAAACGAATACGTTCATCCCAACCTCACGATGACACAGTGAACCGTCAACAACGCCAAAAATTTAACAGTGAAAGAACGAGAACGGAAGGACATTAAATGTTTTGTTGGAAACACTAAACACCCAAACCCGAACTGAGGATTCACACCCCCGCAACTCCTGACTACGCGCAAGTTTCACCCCAAGTCCTGTGGTAGGGGCTCTGATGGTTGAAGCATCTCCTACCTCACAGCCAGGCACTAGAATCTTCTAGTCACAATGTCCTCCTCAGGCGACGCTTCCTGAAAAGTTTCTCTAGATGATCCAGAAACCTGCAATGATGGCACATCTTCAGGGGGGGTGTGACATATCGGCTCGTATTCCATAACCGTCCATACTGATGGTACACCATTAGACGGTTTGATGAACTGGGGGTTAGAACCACTACAATGAAATATTTAGAAACAAATTTACCTGACACACTCTGCTCATCAGATGGGGTACCTTCACGCGCAACTGGATACGGTGGATTGTCAACTGTTTGCGCTCCAGAAACCAACTCAGCTAAGAACACCTCATGCACCAACTTCTCAAAAGTGATGCTCCCAAAAAGGGAGGACTCACTCCTTAATCTCTGGAAGAATACCCCTGATGAAGGGATGAGTCTTCACCCAGTCCTGCAACACTACCCCTGGAAAAAGAGGCACCAGATCCTTGAAATGGTCGACATACGCTTTCACCGTCTGTTGGCCATGTTGAGCACACATGAGCTCTTCTATTTCCTTCATCCTCACCTCCACAAGTATAAACCATTGAATGAAGATGACATTAAAGAAATGCCACATCATCCCAAATTGCAGAAACGATGGGCGTACAACTCCTACTCATCCAGAGATGGACCTTCAAACAGACCCAAAACAATACGCACTCAGATCGCTTCGGGTGTTCCCAATACGCTGAAGACACACTCGACTTCACCAAGCCACTACACTGTCTCTAACAGACTCCAATCACCATAAAGGACAGACAACGTCCGAGAAATACCAAAAACTGGGCCGGACTCATCGAAACACTAGGGATCTTTCTGGGCAGCATTTCTGAACAAGATATATAACACCAAGACGAAACCAATATCAATCGAAGCAACATCAAAGAAAGTGGCTTCATCCAAAACAACCAGCTCAAAAGAAACAAACAACCGCAAACATAACCCAAAATTCCCTATCCAAAATTCCCGTTTCATTTTAGATTCCAAAACCACCTCTTTTTAAATTCTCATTTCAAAACCAGTTTCCAAATACCAAATCCCTTTCAAACCAAAATCACTTTCCAAAACCATTTTCCCCTTTAAAAGCCAATTTAGAAAAACATGGTCAAGCCTTTAATTTCAAATAAACACCCAGGTAATCTCATGACCCGTTGCACATGTCATTATCCACATTCCATTCATACACGCACCAACACGCAATTCTATGCATTCTCTCACATGTGCAAATTTTCATAAGGGGTACCTGCGGTTTCACCCCAAACCATTCTCTACCAATTTCCAAGAAAAAACCAGTTTTTCCAAACCAAAGGCTTTCAGTTTTAAAACTCATTTCATAAATTTAATGTCATTTAAAAGAAATCAGTCCCATTTTTCAAAAAGTCTTTTTCACTTCCAAAAATGCACTTACACTAACCAAAATGAAAACGACACTCAACTCGCATCAAACCATCAGGGTGAGGGACCAGCGGTCACACTTAACATGGCGACATGATAGTGGGTCATGCCCCAAGTAAGCGTCAACCACTAGGAGGAATTCAAACCGTGTACCCAGACTCCACATGGGTCACTACTCCATGCGAGATCACGATGTAACGTCGGTTTACCTCCGTTGTCATCCCTCAATCCAAAAAAAACCAGAACGAAACAAGGACTCAATCCCCGAACTATCCCTGGCGACTCGAGGTGCGGAACGGGTGAGGGGTCATGACGTCCTTCCCATACCTACCTCTCGAGTCCTGACACACCTAATCTCCATCTACCGGACATCCCAAATAACAAGGACCACCCCTGATACCATTTTGTCACGAACCAACCCGGGTCGACCCTGAACCAGTCACCCGAGCCGGCTCGCGACATGGCCCGAAGGGCGTTCCCGATCCCCCCGAGATGGCAACTAGTGTCGGGCATCAAAAGTAAATAGGTGGGAACGATTTGGCCCAAATGAAAAATGAACTAAACAGCGGAAAATAAAACAGAACAACAAAATGAATAAAGAAAGAGCAACCAACACCACTACTAACCTGACCACAATCCAAACTCCAGGTTACCCCATGGGTCACTCTCCAATACCACAACCAACATCGCTCAATGCGAACAACTGAATCTGGAACCTGCAACAGAACTAAAAACAAGAAAGCACTATAGGCGTGAGTATTAAAACTCAGTAGGTAGGCCCGACTAATTCTATCCCAATGCACATACCAATAAATAATGAATTTATCAATTCCAGGTTTGAACTAAATTGTATAAAATATGATTTCCACACACACATTCATTTCTAAAACAAGTAACAGTCCATTTCCCTTTTAAGATTAGAACAGTTTTAATGTGGAAAGAAACAGGTGCATTGCATTTTTAAAACATTTTGCGAACAATTTAGAAATTCAAACTTTAGTTGTTAGTCCAAAGGAGAATCACACACAACACACACTAAGGGAAATGGTAAAAGTGGCATACACGGGTCAGCAACCAAACTCGACCTCTCAATCGTCCGCCACACACAAATGAACACTAAAAGAAACATGGGTCGAACCTAGGAGATCATGAACAATCCAGAACGTACTATACATGTGACTCATCCTGAAGGCATGCCATAACTCGATGACGTCATAATGCCCATAATACTACCCGGCATAGCCCTACATGGCCTAACCGAGGGGTCCAATCCCCATAGAAGCAATAAATCAGTATTCCCCTGCTATGGGGCCACTAGCCAGTGCATGGTCTAAACTAGTGCAGCAATCGTTCTTAGAAAATTCACTCAATATGCCAGGTTCCCATGTCAACACGAGCAATAAAAAGGGGGTGCGTCTAAAATGTAAATAAATCAGTCACGATGCACAAACATCACACACAGCTCAAGAAAATAACGCACACCAAAGATCACCCCCGAGTGGGATTTCCAAGATAATCCATTTCATTAAAGTGCCAAATGGGCCTTCACCAATTTTAAAGTAAAACCTCTTTTCTGAAAAAGCTCAAAACACTTGTTCAGAAGAAATTATTTATCTTTAAAAATAGAAGTACGTTTGAAATTCCGTGAATTATGTTTAAAGGCCAAATGGGCATTCTTTCAAAGATGGGTGTCCGCCCAACCATCAAGAAAATGTTCCAATTGTTCAGTATAAAATAAACGGCTCTTTTCACACTAAATAATCATTTAAAATTTTATTATATAATATTATTTATCGTTCATTAAAATTAACAAAACATCAAGCAATTAATAAATTCTAAATTTAAAGGTGAGTGCAATGGGGGACCTACCTCGGCTCGCAGTCCAAACGCAATGGCGTGTCACGCCTCTCACAGACGCACAAACATGCGCACGTCAACGACCACTGTATCGCTAGGTTACCTCGCAAACGCGCTGCAACAAAAGCACAATAACTAAAATTTCACAAACATAGACTTAATCCAACCCAAAAGTTCCAACAACGTGAAAGAACCACCTTGACACATTTTCAAAACACCACTCGTACCATCAACACTATTTACAAAACCACTTCAAAATTTATTGAACAAATTCAAAAATAAACCAGAGCTTTACATGCCCAAAAACATTTCAAAACCACCTTTTATAATTAACTCTCACTCGTAACAGGTCGTATCAGAACGTTCAGCCCTTGCACTGCTATATAAACTAATTGCATTAAAACATAAAAATACACTGCACGACAAAACTCATTTTGAAACCATGCACACACCATTTATAAAAAACCGTAAACAAAAAGGTCTACCCTTGCAATCATGCGTGCCTCAAAATATTCACAAAACAGAAACCGCACCACATTTTACATCTAGCGAAAAGGGTGCAAAATCTACTAGAAGATTTAAACACACACTTAGTGTGCACACTTTAAGCAAAACAACACAATTTTCACCAAACAAGGCATAAATTACAATCCTTTCATAACAAATAAATTTTCCAAATGTTGCAAAGAAATACCTAGCATTTATATAAGGTTTGAATTGCAAACAAAAGATGCAACTTAGATTATGAAACCAAGAGCAAGGGATACCTACTTCAAAACCATGGCGTAACGAAAACACAAATATGTAAATATTTCACGTGAAACATAAAACATTAAACCAATGAAATGAACTTGTAAACCGAGACACCCAATGAGATCAGTAGAACAACAAGAGTGAAAAAGAGGTTAGAGGTTATACCGAAGGGGAACAAAAATTGTGTCGGCAAGGGGGAGGTGCGGCAGTGACGACAGGAAGAAGCGGGGGGGGGGGGGGTCGCGCGGGCGGTTGTTCCAGAGGAGATGGGAGCGCCCGGCGAGGCAGCTGGGTGAGGTGCGTCGGATGATGGAGAAGCCGAGAGGAGGTTAGAGCGAGAGCCGTCGGTGGAGGGCAGGGGGGTGCGCGGAACGGCGAGCGCCGGAGGCGGCATGTGGAGCGGTTGTGTGTGGGGAAAAGGGGCACCAGTGAGGACGCAGGGGCCTGCGAGGGGCGACCCGATGCTGGGGAGCGCAGCAACGGCGAGGGCGCGAGAGCCGGCGAAACGTCACGCAGGATGGGTGAAGGGAGCAACAGGGGTAGAAGGGGGCTGGTTCGGGTGGTGAGAGGGTGGGATTGCCGGCGACAGGGTGCTGGTCACGCGGGGGAGCCGGGACGCCAAGAAGCTGGGGGGGAGGGGCGAGTGCGGGTCAACGGTCACTGGCCAGGGGGGGTCGCGCGGAAGCCGGGTGTTGCGTGGAGCGGTGCAGCGACGGAAGGTGGAAGAAGGCGGCGGGGGAGGGCTCACGCAACAGCCAAAGGGAAAGGGGAAGGAGGGGGGCGGCTCGTGGGTAGATTAGGGTTTAAATGGTTTTATTTTATTTTATTTTATTTCATTTTAATATAATAATAATAAGGATAATAACTAATACCATAATAATAAAAATAATCATAATAAATTAACAATAACAAGATATTAATAATTAAAATTACCTACAATAAAAATAATAACTATTTTGATAATAATAAAATAACAATGACGATGAGAAATTAATCTCAATATCTTTAATACAATAGTAATAATAATAATAATAACAATAACAAAAATAATAATAAAATAAAAGAGATATTTCACGACATGAGCCAACTGCGTTGCTACCGCCAACCGTGCGGTGGTTGCACACGGGTCCGAAACCAACTAAAAACATTAAACTTCAAAAATTTTAAATCGGGACTCAACCCAAAACTCGGCGTGAGAACCCAAAACTAAGATATATTAAATTGAAAATTAATTCAAAAAGATGGGGTGCGACAGTTTAAAATATCAACCATGGTCAATTAATTGTCCAATTTTATTTCTATAGTATGTATCTTCACCCATAAAGCATAAAATATTTGTTATCATGGTAATTGATGAAAAAGGTTAATAGAGGTTGAAACCAAAAGATAAGGGGAAAAATCAGCTAAACTTGTCCAACATTTTTATGAGATTATTTATACCTATTCTAATCCTATATTCTAATAATAACATTTTTAGGTTTTTTCCATTGAAAATTAATTTATATTTATTTAATATTTTAAGAAATTCCAAAAGTACCCCTCCCATCACTTATAAGAGGGAACCACCTATTATATTTTATTTTCACTTAAAAGTACATTTATTCATCCAATAACTACCCAAAACTCTTCCTTACTTTCCTTCCCAATTTCTAGATAGCTTGGGATTATTATAAAATCCTCCTAATAAGGCTTGTGGTGAAAACCAAAATAGGTTTTCCAAAGAAGAGGTATCATTCTTAACCAAGCATTTTTGTCCTATTTTTTGTTCCACATCCTTAAAATTTTAATAAACCATGATGATATAATAACATATATATTTTATATAAAATGATATGTTATAATTTAAATGGAATAACCTACATCCATCTCATCTTCCATCAAATGGGAAATAAATCCATCATCCATGTGTATGGTGAACTACTAGCATGCGAACCAATGTAATTTTTTTCCATAATTTCCTCTAATGGATATTTATAGTGATAGTTATAATTCATATATATATATATATATTATATATGTCATATTTATAATTTTGTAAAATTAATATATCTTATATTTTCCTAACTTTAAATTCATTAAAAGATGACAATGTTGTTCATGCACACGTGTTGTTTACCACCCCCATGAAGCGATGTGATTCATTTTTCATTACTGCATCTCATGGATAGAAAACATATATGTATTTAAAAATATAATATTATATTTATGATATAATTATCTTTTTTTAACGATAAAATAATACCAACCTTATTTCCATTGCGATTGTTAAAAAAGTGAAATGTTACTCATGCGTATGTACAACCTAATAACTCCACGATTATAACATAGTTCATTTTTCATAACAATATTTCATTGTTTGTTTTAAAAGTATAATTGATGTATAAAAATAATAATAATTTCATTCTTATTTCTTAGGGTATGATGAAATAATAATCCCTTTTACCTTAGTCACCTAACCAAAGTGAATTTGGACATATGAGCTGAATATCTTAAAACAACCAGACATGAACCTAAATGATTAAGTAATTGAATATAACATGATAATAAATAAATAAATAATAATAATAAACATTATTTTTTAATTAAAAAAGTAAATAATTATCATAACTTTATTATTCATGAATACAAATAACATACATGATTAATCATATTGAAGGCATGTGATTACTTTAAATCACCCTTTTCTTTGGGTTATGACATTTATCCCTCTAGCTCACATTCTATCTCTATATAAAATTATGGAATGATGATAAATTATCTATATATTTCTATCACATATACACCTAGCTTATTATCCCTTCCTTTTATGGGGAATAAATTCCTTATGTTCATTTATTAAAAGTGTTCATTATGAAATGTAATTTGATAATAATATGAGGAAAGATTATGTAAAAGATTTATTTATATAGGTAATTATTACGATTATTCCTTATAATTGATTCCACTTTATAGAAAACATAATAATGAACATGTTATTATGTGTGAGACCATATTTTTTTCCAATGTATTGGGTAAATATTTTGTCTCATGAGACGATATGTGTAGGATTAGGGAGTAAACCTAATCCACTATGGGATTCTATCTACCATGTGATGTTGCCTTATAGTTATCATTGACTTATAATTATGTCATATTTTTTATTGGTTCCACATTTCCTATATTTATATGATCTTATGATACAATTTTATTTATGATGTGATTTATGTGATTACTCATGTTCCTTATCTTTTATGAAATCATGTTATATCTTTGACTCACACATTATGTTTACTTATCATATTTATTCCCTTACATGTATTTTTAGATAAACCAATTTTTCTATGTATTACCCATGTTATCCCATTCGATTTTAGGATTTCAAAGGGATTTAAAATCTCATTATAAAGAATAAAATAGAGATGCTTTATTTTCATGTTGATTCTTTACGTACGTAGTCTTCCAATGACATAAGGCCTTTTCAATCCTTATTTTTTATTTATAGATATGCGTGTTAAAAATTTTGTAGTAATACGTGTAAAATAGATTTTGATTTTATATTCATCTTTATTATTGATTATAAATTATTTACTAATTAAACCATTATATGTTTCCAACAATTTTATTGAACCATGGTATCCCTCACTACTAGATTCACAATATAAAATCGATGGAGGATTCTAGTGGCACAGATCCTTGAAACCAATCCATATATTATAAGCACTTTATATACAACTTATTGAAGAGTTTCATGGTAGGTGTTTGACTCTCCAACCACATTAACTCATGACTCCTCGAACAATTGAGTGAAGTTTCATATTTTAATAGTTGAAACAACGATTTACTCAAATAATTTCCTTTAAAGTGTACAAAATCTATCTTTGGATATTTATTTTATTCCATATTTTGTAAGTCAACCCATATCTTTCATAATAACTCCCTAGTAGTAGGAGAAACCCTTAACTATGGATGAAGATCACCCCATAAATCTGGTTTTGTTCAAATTCAAACAAAAAAAGGTGGGAAAAATTAATATTTCTTTGAGGGGTTTTAAAATATTTCTTGATGAATGAATTAATTTTCAATTTCATATGCAGATACAACATGATCAAACTCAACACTTTACTATGCTATAAATTGAAAAAATTCTTATCATATAAATTTTATTTAATTTATTCATTTTAGTTTATTATTTAATGTGATCACGCAAAGAAGAACATTCATAAAAAATTAAAATAAATGATATATTAATTAAATAAACAACATGAATGATCTTTAGAATTTGGTATTGGTTGATCCATTTACATTCAATAGATCAACTCTGAACCTAGGTGTATAATACATGAGTCATGTCTGAATCAAATAACACCTCGCACCCTTCTCTAATGTATTTATGTCTCATTTGGAATACCACCTCATCTCATAATGGTACATGCCTTCATTATTCTTCATCATAATACATAAATATTCACAGATAGGTAAGGGGATCTTATGAATATGCAATTCACATGAGATTAAACTCTCATGAACACAAAAACCTTTATAAATACAACGAGGTAGACATATGATGCATATATTGTCCTTTTAATTAATTAATAATTATAAATATCATCAAAATTCAATAATTAATAAATATATATAATCCAAACATATGTTGGTTGGTCACCGCTCAAGATTAGCTGACAAAAAAATATATCCATAAAAAAATTAGATTTTTGATAAATTATTTTCTAGGGAATTAAATGAATTAAAATAATCAATTTTAATTTTAATTCAAATAATATTTTTATCACTTGATACCAAAAATATTTAATTATTATTTCAAAAATTTAGGATAGTTTTTGGAAAATTTAATTTTCTTCGGACAGTGGGTAGCCCGTAATGCTCCCTTTAAGGTGTTCTAGGCATAATATTGCACCAAAATGGGTTTGGAGGGTTGGAGTGGGTCTAAACCAACCCAACCAACATCAAGTTGACGTAGATAGGCGAAAAGTTGGTTGGAAGGTTGTAATCACATATTCCACACACAAGGAGAAGGTGCGATGGCTGGTAGTGGGCCTTATGTGGAAGGACAAGTGGATGATTGGGGAGCCATGTGTGGCGGATGGTGATTCCCATAGGGGAGGATAATGAAGGTACCATAATGGATCAGGTAGGATTAGAGGGGCGTACAGAGTGGAGGATAACAAAGGAGGGACAATCAATGCTGGATTTGGCCAGAAATGAGGTGACTTGGTGGGTGGCAGTTAAGAGTTGACTAGCAGGGTAAGCTATGTAGTGGGAGCCAGCATGAGGCGGTGGAGTAGGGGAGATGGCGGTGTGATAGGAGGGTAATAAGGGGATGAAAAGTATAAGCCAATATGGAGTGGTGTGAGGGCCTATTGAAATAATGGTTGTGGTGGGGTCTTGCCAGCAGAGGGAGGTAGCTGCTGCATACCAATCATGGTGGGGTAGAGCATGGGTGGGTGGTGGATCCACAACCCCTTGTCTAAAGGGTTATTATTTTTATTTTTAAAGGTCTATTGTTCTTTAATAGTGTTTCCCCCTTATTTTGATCATTATTTTTTAAGTACACCTTGTTTTTTCCATAGTAAAACCACCAAAAACCATTTATTTCTTTTTTTAAAAGAAATCTAGGAATAACTATGTAATCTATTATAAGTTTTGTAAAAAATAATTACATAACATTTCTACATAAATTTGGATCATTTCACCCATCCATAAATCAGTTTTCTAGCCACCAAAATCCACATGGAGATTGGGTTCACTGGAAAACACTTCCACCGATTCCATCAGTTAAAATAGAATATATATATTTATAAATATAAATATATGTATATATATATATATGATCATTAAAATAAAACCTTAAATAATGGTTTTTATCTATTATTTAATATTTAGATGGTTTTATCTTAACCAAACGATATCAGTTTGGATCATTATTTTTGGTGATGGGACTATAGAGATGCTCTTAATCGATTTAAGACAAATTTAATTTCAATTAGACTAAAATTTCCCATGATCACCCTGATACTAATTTAAGGTATATAGGTGCGTAAAAAAAGTATATGTGTCATAGTTTTAAAGATTTCCATTTTTAAATGATGAAACTATGTTGTGTATAGTGATTTTCATACCAATAATGATCGTGCAGATCTCGAATGAAGAATTTAAAGTAAAAAAATTAAATAACAAATATTACCTCGATCGATTTGAAGATGTGTTCAAAAACCACTTTTTCCAACGATTATTGCTTGAAGTAACTGAATATAGACCCCATTAAAGCATCCAAAACAACAATGAATGTCTATGAGAGAATCGATTATGGAAATCTAGTTGCTAGAGAATAAATTTTATTATTCTTTCCATGTCCCAATGATCACTGCTACATCGATACTTTGATCTTAGAAAGAAAAATAAAAAAAAATTTGGGATAAAGTGCTTATCTCACTAATACGTAGAAGATATAAGAGAGATTATCTCAAATTATCATGACGATTTTTACTATGAATTATAGTTTCCTACTAATTATATGAAAAAGGTTAAAATATACAAAAATGGCTCCCTATCCCCCAAATATTTTTCCCCACATTGTAATCCATAAACGACATGTTATAAACAAATAATTGTGTTATATACTTAATTTATATTTTTATCACTTTATTAAATATAATTATTATATTATATGGAGAAATACAGTATTTAACTTGACTTGTAATTCCAATAAATATTAAACGAACCATGAATATTAAAATAAAATTTGCACATATAATGTTTTTCCATTTGTTAACTTAATATCATGTTAATAATTTTAATAAATAAATGCAATACCAATTATTTTAAATTTGAATAGTATGGATTTTTTAATTTCATAGAAATAATATATTCTTAGACATCACTCAAACCCCATAGTGCGGACCACCATGTCCTATACTCATATTCAGTAAAATAAACCACACTTGTGAATTTTATTAGTTTGTGACCCTCTAGGACCTTATCCCGATAGAATTTAATATTATTAAGAGACTTATAATAGAGTCTAGAAACCCATAAAGGCCTCTAAAGAGAAAAGGAAAGGTCCTAGAAATGATAAACATCCATATGAACACACATCGTGTAATATAATCTCATTATCTAGTGATTTCTCATAAATAAGGATGCACAGTTTATGTCATCATCCTTTATTGCATTATTTTTCATTGAGATAATAGTATAGAATTACATTCTTCTACTATGATAATGGATTTCATGAAGGTACTACCATCCAAATAAACTAGTCCTGAGATATCACTTCCTTTTGGAAAGAGACAAATTATATCTTCATTATTCAATAAATTTCATACCACCAATGAAACACCCAAGGAAAGATACATCACTATGAAATAAATGTCATTGTTTTTTCTTATATAAAATTTCATGATCAAATATTATATATTGATAATAATATAAATTTTAGAGACCAATACACATGTTCTTAGATAAGAAGTACCAATGACACTTGAAACAAGTGATGTTTCTATTAGTGGGGTCAGTCACCAGGATTTCATCTACTCAAGAGCATAAAGTGAGAGCTTCTTAAAAAAATTATCAATGCTTATAAAACCCTAGCACTTTATGTTGAGACATCATATGTGTTTATTCAGTATGATGTATCTAAACCATAAGACATATGGTTAAGATTTATTTCATAGTATCATGAGGTTCTCATTATATGCTTGGAACATCATTAACCTTTTGACAAGACAAATAATATATGTCAACTTCAATTTAATGAGTATAATCATTTACGTAAACGTTGTTCTCTTATGAAAACATCATGCATAACTCACTGTATACATGATATGTAATAAAAAATTATAGTTTATGTTGGGTCTAGAGAACACAATTTTACAATAATCCTTGCTTTAAGAGTTTCCACTCTTGAAATTCATGGATAAATAGAGTGAAACCACTTCCCCTATCCCCTAAATATTATATTTTATTCCCAAAACCCTCCAAATAATAAAAAAACAAATTTATATAGGGGATATGAGGCTAGTGTTACAAGAGACTATATGTTTTAATGGGAATATTCAGGAAAATATTTTTATACAAATTGTACTGACTTGTTGAAATGAATAACATATGAACCATCTATCCTTATAGAAGGATTATTTTTGTGGAATTGGGTCTAATATCCATTTTTCAAATTTTATCCCTTTCCATGTATTGATATATAAGATATATACTAAATACTGAAGTGGTATCTATTTTGATGAGTCTAGTCTATATTTCACTTCATGGACTATTTACTCCAATAAATGAAATATCCAATATGGATAGCCTAAATTGATGTCATATACCATTGATTGAATAATTTTTTTAATAAATTTTATGTTTGAATAAGTCATAGAAAAATATTTATGGATTAAATACATCAATGCACTTTAAAAGTGAAATATGTAAATTTCATAAAATTTTAAAATGAATGATCTAATCCCATATATTCCATAAAAAACATATTAAATACAATAGGGTAAATTTATTTCATTTATTATCAGTCAATTATTCAATAAAAATGTGTTTCATCACATGGAATAACATAAAGTATTTTAATATTCATAAGCATTAGAAAATAACTCCATACAAGGGGAGGGTATACAACTACATTCATACATCAAGCCTCAACTGAGGATATTAGATGATATCCTATGTCTATACCTTATAAGAAGAAAAACTTACACATGTGAGTATTTCACACATGTATAAACGTGCACAAAAAATATGGGAATATGTGTACCAAGAATCTAGCATCCTAGTGACCTATCCAAAAGGAAAAGATTTGTCCTAATCAATCAAGGAAATATTTCTTCCCATCTTAGACAATATAGGATTATGTATTACTAATCAGGTCATTACAAGTCCATCCAAAACCACAAACTGGTAAAACAAGTTAGATCCTAAGCCGCATCCAAGCTATGAAACTTTTATAACATTAAGAAGGTATGATATGGAAACTCGTGTGAAATAATATATATATATATATATTAAAAATTAAATATGTTTGATAATATGAATATAAAAAAATACCAATAAGAACTGTAACAAAAGTAAAAAATACAACTATGAATTCAATTTAACAGTAGAGGAAAATATCCAATTAAAATAATCCAATATTATCATGTTTCAATAATTTAACTAAAGTAATATATATTCTAAGTAAGCATAGAATGAATAAAAATTACTCAATTCATAGTTCATGATAATCATAAACTGATATAACCAAGAATGGAATAAAATTATCTTAATTCAACTAAATATTTAATGAAGTAGTTATTAGTTTCACACCCTTGGTTTTAATTAGATTCAATTAGACCCAAACTATTTCTAGTATAATTATCTATGAGTATGAAATAAAAAATGGGACCAGTTAAAAATTTATGTGAAGACTATATAAATATCCATTTGAGATATTGAAGCTTAAAAAAACCTCATGAAGTTGAATTGACAAATAAAAAGTTGATTTATCTCAATTAATACATGGTAAATATGGAATTGATCTTGTATATTGGGATATATTTCTCTCAAAATATTCATTCTATCCTATAATTTAGTGTTTAAATGACCTTCATATTCGAGGCATGCTATGAATTGTTTCATTGGGAAATTAATCCATGATTTTAGTGTTTTTAGATTATATTCACTAGAAAGATTTTTAGATACGAGTTTGAGTAACTTTAAACGTGAGTGGAGATATATTTAAATAAAAGGGTTGAAGTTCTATGAAAGACACCGAATCCAAATATGTATGAGATGATCATGCGGCAACTTGATTATGTTAATATCATGCCTTAGAAAATTTTCCTAACATGAAGGGGGAAATATAATCGATTTTTTCCTATACAGAAATGATTTTATCTCATACAAGAGATATCAATCCATGGATAATTTAGTAATGTCACAATGATACAAATTGGGGAACAATTTAAACTATCATGGGAGGCTCTGACATAGAGAGAATTTTACATGATATGGGAATGAATCTCATGTGAGAGATATTGTACTAAAATAGAGAATAATCCTCCATAATAGTGCATCCATGGGATCAAGAAGAAGTTTATTTCTCCTTTAAGTATCCATAATAGAGTTTTATGTTGCATATTTTTAGGGAACTATGTTTCCTGAGACTATGATATAATGTTTCACACCCAAGGAGTGGAGAGGTATATAAGACAATATTGAAATGCATGAACCATTACACAATGGGTATGACTGAATAATATTGATAGAATATTTATTATGGATAAATTAAATATTCCAAGTAATAATATAAATGTTAAGAGACAAATCTATTCAAATAAATTCTAAGATAATCTATGATTTTTGTGATTTATTCTTAAATATTGTTCATATATGAGTATAATTCTACAATAATTGGAGTTATATAATATATCATATTATGTATAAAAATAAATAATTGAACCATAGAGAAAGTGTGCATGTGAAAAAACAAAGAGTTTTCCACCTAATTATTGAGCATTCCAAGGTGAGTTTATTAGGATTTTGATTAAGGGTAAACACCAATTCTAAATTCCAGATCCACTTGAGGTATGAGAATTAGAGAACATTTGAACTGTTGGATATTTTTTTCATATTTTAATTGGATTTCATGACATTTATATTCCTCCTTTTTTTATTCAATTGATTATAAATTTGAATGTGGGTAGTAGGATTACAACGGTTTCACACCAAGGATAAGCTACCTAATAATAAGGATGAGTGGACCTTTTAAAAAACCCTTATGTTCATGTGTGGTCTTTCTTTCTCAACATATCATCATTATATCATCACCATATAGATACATTGATAATAACTAGAGAAAATAATCAATTACTCAGACACCAAGGGTTGGTGTTTTTGGTCACTATAAGTTAACATCAATTCTCAGTGATGGTACACCCCACATTATCCCTATCAAGTTGTATTAGAGAACTATATAAAATGATTAGAAGTATAATCCCTATATATCTGAGTTCATCTTAATATTTCTTATATTTTTGATCGATGAGATCCATGGGGTAAAAGAATATTGTCAACAATTAGGGAGTTCCAATGTTTGATGGAAAAAGGTTTCCATATATCAAGAGATAAAGGATGGTTTTATATCGTCTATCACTTGGTCATGATATTATTGAAATCACTCACAATGGAGTTAATATTCATAAATATAGAATAACCTACACTTAATAGGAAAAGAATAATTTTGAAGAAAATGGGAGAGGAAACAATGTTTTACTCTTATCACTCTAAAAAAGTATTTTTAATGAATTACTAGAATGAAGATAGAAACTTAATTTAGAGATAATACTCTGATATCGATGAATGATACCATAAGTGAAATGATAATTGTTTACAAAACTAGGGTTTAGTTCAAAGATATTTTAATATGAGAAGATGAATCATTGGATGAATTATTTGTTTAAATAAATAATATTGTAATCTAAATTCAAATCTATAGTGATAATATTGAAGATTATACCTTCACTGAGAATCGAATGAGAATCCTATAGGATACACAAAGAAATTTTTTTCAATCCATGAGGATCAAGACATGTATGAGTGGACCATCGAGAAACTCAATAATGTTTTGATCATTTATCAGATGAGAATATGGTAAATGTTAATGGGAAAAGTTAAAATAGAAAAGGATACCATATTCAAAGATATAAAAGTGTCAATTCATATTATGTTAATGAAGTATAATGTGGAAGAAACTAATTCCATGGATGATTTTATGGAATTTGAATAATTTATCTCTTAGTTATAAAAATGAATTATGTGAGGAAAATGTAAATATAGAGGCAATATAGCATTAAAATTATTTAATTATTGCATGATTTACCACTTTTTATAACGTTTCCTGAGAAGTAGGAAGTAGATGAGAGGGATAATCAATCCAAAATATCAGATTGGATAATAAATATATCTAGAAGATTATATGGATGAATAATATTCAAATTAAAAGGGAAATCTAGTAAAAAAATAAGAAAATTCCTTTTCACATAATAAATCCACATATTTTAAGGGATCAGGGTGTCCAATAGAAGAATATGGGCCATGGATTTAAAAATGTTCACCATCAATAAATCTAACTACATTATCATCAGTGAAGTGAATCCTAGATAATGTCACAACTTGATATGATGAGGTCCGATCTATGACTACAACATCCTCACCTCTAATAGGTCAGGGGATAGTAACCAGAGCCAAGTATGAATATCCCAAAAATATGAGGCATTAGCCTAAAGTAACTACATGCACACACACACACACACACACACACACACCTCTCAAAGCCCACAGAATGATGAAATGTAAAACAACTAAACATAATGCCTGAATACATCTAAGATCACATAACAGAGTACTACAGTAAAGCAATGAATGTAGAAAAAGGGGCCAAATATAAGCCCATCCAGAAATAATAACGACTCCAAACATCCCCATGGGTGAGGACTAAGTCAAATTCAAGGCCCAAGTAATAAACTTAGTTTAACAAGCACCTGCCATGCCCCACCCACTCCTTGTCATCCCAAGACACCGTCAAATGGGCCGTAATCAACATAATACATGATAGAAGTTGGAATATCCCATAAAGGGGTTAATATAAAAATATGAATTAGTATACCCCTAAAACACTAATCATGAATCACTGAATATAGTAATATCAATACAAGATATAACAATCAATGTACAATAAAAACACCTATATATACTCAATAAAGACAACACACAAGCAGGCTGTCATAACCAAATATCGGCCACAAGATTCTGTTGATGCAATGCTCATTCTGGGAGAAACCACTCCACAGACCATTCTATGATCAGAGACACTCAAAGAATAGGTCTATATCATTGGTCTAAGTTGAATCTAATACACATATAGGGGTCATTGCTAGAAACACTATGGGACACCATGAACCCAATATGGATCGATCAGATATGTAGGGGATCAAATGATAATGATTCAAAAAACCCTACTAATATGGCATGTTAGATGGAGGATCAATTCCCTTATCAGTGAGGTAATGATTATTCCACAAACCCCACCTCGTGAACAAAAGCAATAGAGGATCACACTCCAATATCATAATAGGATTCCATAACCTTATCTGAGACATGGCCCTTAAATGGGATCACAATCCTGTGATATGGATGTAATGATGCACTATACCCTCAAGGTAAATGACCAAGGTAATGAAATCAACCTATACTATTACAAAATAAGAAAATAGTGATCCAAAAGAACTATTTAATGGTTTAAATGACAAGTACTAGGGTGTACACGGAGTGTCCAACTTTCCATATGCCTGCCTATGTGGAAATGCCTCGCATGACATGTAGTCTCAATATACAAGGTGTGTGGAAGGAGTACACGACATGTAGAGACCCACGGTGTGCGGATATGACTTACCCACATTGTAATGATTTTTTTTACATAAATCCAGATCTTATCCCGTGTATCTTGGCTATCCCTCAGGATTTAAATTTGGAGATCATTTTAATACAAAATCATAGATCGAGCCTCATCGAGTCATACCATTGCTGAAAAACTAGTTTTGGGCCTTCAACCTATTTAGAAAATGGGATTTCTCATTGTTCACTGTTGTTCACCGATGAACATCAAAATAGGGTATCTACGTTATTTGAGCTACATTTTCTACCACCATTGCACCTCCCTCATTTAGTGAAGATCCTATATCTATGATATCAGATCGTTCTGCCATGAAATGGATGCCTAATGATTGATTGGTTGGGATATGTCAAACCCCATGCCAAATGAAGAACACCAATGGTGAACGAAGAACCGGGGATAAAAAGTAGAAGAAACAATGAGAGGAATGAACATTGATCAATGTTTGTGTCTATCTTGATTCATTCTCATGATAATGACAATGAAGAAATCATTATTTCAAAGGAATTGTCCCAAAATCACCCCACAGTAAACCCATCCCACAAACACACACAATCCATAGATCAATCTATTGGTCGATTGATCCATTTTCATCATAGGAATCAAGAATAGGGAACCGTAACAAATTAAAAAACTACCCTACCTCAGTTTGGATCAATTGTTGATTAATAACAATGTGGAAGCATAGTCATTGGAGAGTTCCTTTGATTTTGTCTCATTCTAGTCGTCGATCCTCGATTAGGCCGTTCTCCACAAATGGAATCTTTTTCTACACTATCTGGAATCTTTATAACACTTTTTTCGGTTATGCGGATAACCTTAAAAAATATACATAAGTGTGTATTTAAATAATAAAAATAGGTTTTTGCATCAAAGAAAATAAAATAAGAAAGTAAATTATTTCATTTCATTTTATGCCCCTGATGGATTTTACACAAATGAATTATGCTGAATATGGTTAAGTCATTCCCAAGGTAAAAATTTCATTTTGAAATATACTATTCTATTATATTTATCATCTGAGAACCTATTTATATTTTTTTTCCACTTTTCTAGAAAATAAAATGTGGGTGCTAGTTAATATATTTAATATATTTCAAACATTTTTCTTGGGCACCGTGACATCGAATTTCAGAATTTCTTAGTGCCTAGTCTCAAAAATAATCCATGAAATATCCAAATATAATACCTGGAAAATATGAGACATTACATTATCCCCAACATAGGGCTTTTCATCCTGAAAAGAGAAATATGTACCCCAAAATATGAGGGCACTGGGATTGCATTTGGGTCTCCCGCTCCCAGTTTCTATCATAAAGATTCTTGTACTTTCACCAAACATGCACAAGGTGAATCGAACCCCCATTTAGGATCCTCTCCTACTAATCCTCACTAGTACAAAAACCTTTTTTTAAGTCACCATTTTTCACGTCGGTTTTTTAGAACCGATGTGAAAATATCTAAAAATTGATTTTTTACGTCGGTTATTATATAACCGATGTAAAAATACATTTTCTATGATTTTTCACGTCGGTTATATAATAACTGACATGTAAAATCATTTTCCAAGAAAATATATTAAAATTTTCACTTATTTTTCCCGTCGGTTATTAAATAACCGACGTGAAAAATCGATTTTCGTGAGTTTTTCACGTCGGTTATTTAATAACCGACTTTAGAAGGTATTTTTCACGTCGGTTATTTAATAACCGACGTGAAAAAATGTTTACCAAAATGTAGTTTATTTCTCAAGCTTTAATTTTACAGGTCACAGAGCTCAAATGGAGGTACGGATTAAAAGTTATGGCCTTCAAAAGTTGATCATCTCTAAACGATGTCTTAAGGATGTCCAACTTCTGAAGGCCATAAATTTTAATCCGTAACTCCGTTTGAGCTCTGTGACCTATCAAATTAAATCTTGGAAAATGAACTAAATTTTTGTAAACTTTTTTCACGTCAGTTATTAAATAACCGGCGTGAAAAAGTCATCAAAATTGATTTTTTACGACATCTATTTAATAACCGGCGTGAAAGAGTGATGAAGATTGATTTTTCACGTCGGTTATATAATAAACAACATGAAAAATAATTTAAAATTTTAATATCTTTTCACATCGGTTATCATAAAATCGACGTGAATGATATTTTTAATAACCTGCTAACGCGAAATTTCAATTTTTTTACATCGTGACATCGAAATTTTTAAATGCCACCTAAAATTTTTAATACCGCATTTTCTCATAGAACCTAAATTATATGTTTCCATTATACACCCATCCTAATTTGATGATCATTTATTTCAACCATTATCATTCCCCCAAATCGACTCTTTTTCTCTCGAACGTGAATCAATAATTTATTATTTCCACGATCTCGTCAAGGTATATTTAATCATACATCCATGGTTTAGGGTTTTAATGATTTTTTTCTTAATTGATATTCCATTTTATGATCATTTCATTCAACCATCATCGTTCCACCGAATCAACTTGTTTTATCTTCAACGTGAATCAACGATTTCTTATTTCCGCGACCTCATCAAGGTATTTGTAATTATTTTCCCATGATTTATATTTTCTGTGAGTAGTTTTCTTAATTGATATACCATTTAATGATTGTTAATTTATTATAATGATGGATGATTTTTATATCATGATAAAACTACAAATCCCCCTACAGATTCAAAAATTCTTTCTAATATGAAGCTACGGTTGGCTCATTCAATCTTTCCTCGGAAAAAAATATCAAACTTCTGATGGTCATAACTTTTGATCCGTAAATCTGTTTGAGCTCTATGACCTATCAAGTGAAAGATTAGAAAATTTTCTACAAGATAATAAACCATTTTTACATCGGTTATTTAATAACCGATGTATAAAATGACTTATAACATCGGTTTTTTCAAAAAACGACGTAGAAATTTTCTTCTTATCTCCATTTTCCAGATTGTATTTCACATCAGTTTTTTAAAAACAGACGTTAAAAACTATATTACCCCATTTTTTACGTCGGTTATTAAATAACAGATGTAAAAAATCATATTTTTAATGTCTCTCCAATAACGTCGCCTAAAAACCGACGTTAAAAAGAAAAAAAACCGACGTAAAAAAAGGTTTTTGTACTAGTGCCTCAATCTCCATCAGGTAGTCTACAAAGGTATCTCTATCCCCATTTTATAGATCTCCCTAGTTGATAATGTGTGATGGGTCATGCATGTGCCACCTCAGTTGAGACACAAGAAAGATGTTGTGTTCCCAGTAAAAATGTGGAGGTAGAGATAAAAGGTACACCACCTCGCCAAAACTACAAAGTATCTTGAAGGGACCAATTAATCACCGGGATAACATATACCTACGAAAAAAATTATCTACCCACATGGAGTTGAGAATCAAAGGAACACATGGTCTCCATCTTTGAACTCTAGATTTATTCATCGTCGATCTACATAAGACTTCTAGTGGATCTGTGCAGACCTCATCTACCCCAAGATGATATTCACATTTCCTTTAGTAGCTCACACCAACTTCGATCTCATGAGTACTTACTCAGGTGGATCACTCAAACAATGTGGTGACCTACAGGGTCATCCATAAAAATCCTAGAATCATTCCATACTAACTGTGGAATGGAATATTTTTTTTATGAAATCTCCAATAAGGGTAGGTGATCCTCCCAACTATTTAAAAATTCCAAAATGCAAGATTTCAACATTTCATTCAAGACCTAGATTGTTTTCTTTGTCTGGAAACCCATCCAGTAATGAAATTCCACACTCAAGCATAACTGAGTCCCAAATGATTCCTGTATCCTCTCTATAACTGAGATGTGTAGAGACCATCATGTCTAAAGGAGATCACTAAGGTAACTCCATGGAGTCATAATATCTCTTGCATGTAGAGGCGTTCCATGATCTCTAGTTAACTATTATCTTGAATAACTAGGAAGTGGTCCGGTTTGGTGAGTCAGTCTATGATAACCTAGATGGCATCATGTATCCCAGATGTATGTGGAAATCCCTTTATGAAGTCTATGGATATCCCATCCCACTTCCAATCTGAATCCTCAAGGGGTTGAGCTAAACCTGCTGGAACTTGGTGCTCAACCTTTACTTGTTGATAAGTAAGGCATTGAGAGAAGAACTATGCAAATCCATTCTTCATACCAAGCCACCTAAACTAACATCAGAGGTCCTAGTACATCATTTCTACACATGGACATACCACCAAAGGGGATGTATGAAACTCTCACAACCCCTACTTTCATAGCATCAATGGTACAATCATTCTCCCTCTAAAAAAGGATAACGTGCTCCCCAACTACATAATAACCATCAGGAGCATGTATAGTGGATATCTTAGTATGTAAGGTCTCACAGTCAGTATCACCGCACTGAGAATCCTAGAAACACTATAAAAGAAATTGGGTAACAACCATCGACTAAAGATTGAAAGAACCATCATTTTCCACAAATTAAATCTCTACCGAGGCTAACTTCTCTGATTCCTTGACTAAAAAATGAGTACAAGATCTCATAATGAGAGATTATACCTCCACGTTCCCCTTCCTAGGAGTATATAAAATGTCAAATTTATATTATTGGTAAAACTATTGCCATTGTCTCTATCTTACGATAAGATATTTATGAGAGATAATATAATTACGACTCTTATGGTCAGAGTAAACGATAAAATACTAACCCATCATGTAGTGTCACCCCATCATCAAAGCGAAGACTACCAATACTAACTCAAGATCATGGATCATGCAGTTCTGCTAATGTGGTCTCAACTAGTGTGATCCATAGGCAATACCACCTACCTCTGAATTATCACACAAATAATTATGGTCCCTGATGAATCATAGAACACTACATACTTGACACCCTCCTATGGAAATTTCAATATGGGAGTTCTCATCAACCTCTGTCTCATCTCCAAAATGCACTACTAGAACCTTTCCATCCACATAAAAGGCTTTCCCTTCTGAGTAAAATATTTCAAGGGTGATTCAACTCTGTAGAAGTTTGGTAAAAACATTATATAGTACCTTTCCTACCCAAGGAAACTCTACACCTCAATAACACTCTTGGGTGCCTCCTATGAAAGCATTACCTCAACCTAGAATGGATCCACCACTACTCAAACCTATGAGATGATGTGTCCCAGAATGTGGGAATCTCAAATCCAAAACTTGCACTTATAGAGCTTCCCATAAATTTAGTTATCTAATAGTGTTCCCAGGACCATCCCAAAGTGTCTCGTGTGCTCCTCCTCAGATGTTGAATACACTAGGACGTCTCCGATGAAGACTACCATGATCTGGTCTAATAAGGACAGAAAGATCCGGTTCATGAGTCCAATGAAGACATCAGAGAAATTTTTAATGCTGAACGACATCACTATGTAATCCCAAATACCATAGTGACATTTTAATGACATTTTTGTTATATTCATATCCCAAACTCGATGTTGGTGATAGCTTGATCTGAGGTCAATATTTGAGAACCATCACATGCCTCTTAGATAATAAAAGAGGTCACCGATCCTTATCAGTGGATACTTATTATTCATGATCACCTGATTCATGCTCTAGTAATCCACAAATAACCTCAAGATGTAATCCAAATTCTTGGAAATCAACACCCAAATGGAAATGCTGTGTCACACAAATCCCTTCTCCTATAAGTACTCAAACTGACTCCTCAGTTCTCAAAGTTCCACAAGTTTCATCTGACATGCTAGTGGATATATCAGTTTCATATTAGGATTCAAGTTGATATAGAATTATTTCTCTCAGCAGGAAGGTAAACCTGATATGTCATCTGGAAATACATCCTTGTACTTTTCCACCATTGCACAAAACTGATAGCCCAAAGAATCTACTACCCCAAGAGTTATGCTAGACAACTGGTGAGTAATCGGCTGCGCTCTCATATTCCTGAGATTATTCTTCTCCCAAAAGTTTTCCTTTTCACCCACAAATGAAAAACTCATTCCATCACCATGGAAACACCATATCTTCCTCCTATAATAGTCAATCTGATCATGAAATTGTGGATAGATAATCCATACCCAAGATGTCTTTATAAGGCCTCTTTAATGCAAAAAGGGATATCATACCAAACTATACTCTCCAAATTTCATACCACACTATCGACACAAGTGTGAAATCATTGAGTCACTACCTTTCAGAGTATCCAACTATAAAGGCCGAGTCAATAGATCAACCAAAGTCTCTATGTCTCTAACCGACTAGGTAAAAATGAATTGATAGAACCTGTGTCTATTAGTACTGCAGATAATGTATGAAAGACACATATCATACCTCATATCATACTTATAGCCTTAGGGTCATAGGCCTCCATAGCTTTCACTAGGCATCATCTCTGTCCACAAGCTCCCTGAGCCTAGCGTGGACCACATTGGGGAGGTGGTGGTAATAGGTCGAACCTCCAACCTCCTCCTACTGCCCTTTCAACCCATCTTCCATGTCCTATTCCCTATGGACAACCAAACTCATACCTATTCCATTACCTTAGTGGTCTTTTGACCATCCCATGATCTACTGTACAATAGGTTATACAATCCCGAGATAGATGTCCTTGAACATAATAGGATAAACAATGCCTATCCCTTGGATGGTTCGAGCAACCCTAAGATCCCCAAACCATAGTCCCCGAGTCTTTAGATCACCTAGATAAGATTATGAAATGATTGGATCCTTGTGACTATCATCGGTTGCCTTAATTCAAGGCATCAACTATCTAGTTCCCACTACTAGCTCCCTCTACCAGTTTCCAATTTTCCAGAAATCTCCCCACCAACAAGGCTCTCTCAAGAACCCAAACATAGGTGGAAACGAAAATAGACACCAATGATGCCCTAATGTACATGTGCAAGACCTGATCCATGGTCTAGGCTCTTAAGTATTGGTCTTACAACATATCCAAGGTGTAACATGAGAGATCAGTAAACCTCATTGAATACTCCACAAAATCTATACTACCCTGATGCAGATGCATAAGATCCTATATTCATACTGAATGCAATGTGGCCGAATAGAACTCCTCTCTGAAGAGATTCTCAAGGTCTAACTAAGAGAGAGTTTTATCTTCACGTGATTGAGTCACCAAGCTCCACCATCACCTAATATATCCATAAAGAAGACTCATCATGAGGATTTCCATCATATCACAGACATCCTAATGAGTTGGAAAATGTGATCGACTACCTCTGGCCAGTCCTCAGCCACCTCGGTTTCTAGATCACCTCAAAACTTGGGAGGTTTCTACCTTAAAATTTTTTGTAATGTACTCAAATTGTGTGCATCCTCATTTGGTACTACAAACTCATCTACTTTTCAATGGGTGGTTTTATAGCACGTAAACCATTCAAAGGTTCTATCTTCGGTACATTACCCTGTACCAATCCCTCATCACTAGGCGAATAATCCTCATGATCATGCAGTGGAATCCTAGCTGGCTATGTGTGTAGAGGTGTCCTAGAATTAAAACAAGATGTACCATGGTAAAAATATTATATCTATGGATCTAAATAAAGAAGGTCATGGAAAACATAACCAATATTATGTACCAATTTTTCCCCTAGAACCAATTAGTATATATATCAGGTCAAATAGAAGGAAATAAAAGTCATGGTGTATGTATACCTTCTCTTCCACACCAACACTAGAGTCCCTGGCCTGAAAGACGAACTCGAAACACTAAAAACTAATTCCCCAAACCAAACTCACTGAATCTGGACCTATGGTATAACTAACTATTCTGATATCAATCTGTATTGAACCAACTGGTCAAGGTCTAACCCATGAATACCCCAGTCCCCCTTCAATAGGACAGGGGCTAGAGACCAACACTGAGTAGGCATATACCAAAAATGAGTGGCATTATCCTAAATCTCCTTTGAATGCACACATATCCCCAAGACCACAAAATGTAAAAATTTAAAAAAAACTAAAAACTATGCATGCAGACATCTAATATCCTACAATAGAGTATGAAAGTAAAGCACTAAAAGAAGAAAAGGGGAAAAATATAATCCCAAATTTTTTTATAGAGTGAAACCTACTCTAAGGGTGAATAATAAGTCAAATTCAATATCTCAGTAACCACCTCAGTTTAACAAGATACAAATATTCTCCACCCACTCCCTATAATCTTAGGACACTGTCAAAAGGTCGATAATATTCATAAGAATTGAAACGTATAGGCAAATCCCTTACATGGGTGAATATAACAATACTCTATAGGACATCCTGAAATCAGTAAAATAAAATAACCACATATAGTCAGATCAATACAAGATATAAAAATCAATTAATAATAGAAACACCTAGATATACACAAGCAAGACACCACACAATTTTGTAGTTATAACCAAATAGTAGCCATAAGATTCTGTTCAAAGAAACCCTTATTCTGGGAGAACCCACTCCACCAGCCATGATATCATCATAGAAACTCAATGAAGAGTTCTATATCATTTTTCTAAGAATATTTAGATATAAAAATATGGGGTTATGCCCAGAAATTCAGGGGGACACCTTGAACCCAATTTGGGTCAACCCTCTATGTAGGGGATTGTATGCTAACAATTCCAAAAACCGTACTAAAACAACTTGGTATATGGATGATCAATACCATTTTTAGGGTGGTCATACATATTCCAAAAACACCACCTAGGTAATAAGGTGATAGATAATTGCACTCTACTCTCATGGAGGGACATCACAACATTATCTAAGACTCAACCTCTAGATGGGATCATGATCCTGTGAAGTAGATGTAATGTCGCACTATACCCTCAAGGGAAATTATCAAGGGAACACATTCGACCTATAATATTCAAATATAGTAAAATGAAGATCCAAAATAACTTTTGATGGGATTAAATGAAATGTAATAGGGTATACACGATGTGTCCCACAATCCTTGTGCCCGCTCGTGTGGAAAATCCTCACACGAAATGTAGTCTCTATATACATGGAATGTAGGAGGACACGATGTGTAGAGACAAATGGTTTCCTTCACGTTTCTCCATACCATGTCCATGTATTGAGGCCATGCATGTGTATCAGCCCATGTATGAAAAGTCATGTCTATTTGCAAGTACACGACATGTCATCTGGCCATGTACGTTTTTCTATGTCTATGTACATTCTAAAGTACACATTGAGTCACAAATAAGAGGAAACATGATCCATGATAGGGTTCATACACCATTTGATCCTTAACTCTAGCCAAAACCCGAGCACCATATTTAGGGGGGCCACATGGTGTTTAGATCCGAATTACACGCTGTTTAATGTAGATATTTATAGAAATACAGCTCTACTCCCACTTATCTTGGATATCCCTTTGACTTTTGATCCGATGATAGTTTTAATACAAAATATAGACCATGAATTGTCATGTCTGTCCATTTCCAAAAAAAGATCTAGGACTTCGATCTATTTGTAAAATGATATTTTTTGTCTTTATTTATTGCATGATGAAGAACAAAAATCTCAGGTAACTATATCATCTGATCAACAGTGTCTACCACCATCACACCTCCTTCGTGTTGTGTCAATCCTAGATCTATGATATCAGATCATTGTGCCAAGAAACATGTGCACAATGATCGATTGATCAGGAAATATCGATCCTCATTCCAAATGAAAAATGCTCATGGGGAACGAAGAATAGAGGGAAAAAATCACAGGAACAAATGAGATGAATGAACCCTGAGTAATGTTTTTGTTGATCTCGATTCATTTCCCTAAAAATAAAAATGAATAAATGAATAATTCAAAGTAATTCTCCAAAATCACCCCACAATAAACCCATTATACAAAAATGAAAGATCCAAGGATCAATACATTGGTCGATTGATATGTGTTCGTCATAGAATTCAACAACGGGGAATGGAAACAAATCTAACAACCACCCAACATTGTTTCATATCAATCACTTTTGAAGAAAAATGTATAAGTTTTGTCATTATAGATATCATTTGATTTTATCTCATTCCGATCATCAATCCTTAATCCGACCATCATCCACCAAAAGAATCTCATTCTATGATCTCCAAATGTTCTCCAATGATTTATAGGGTTATGCGGCTAACATTTAAAATTTTCCATAGGCATACATTTAAGGAAAAGGAAATAGGTCACTGCATTATTGCATCAACAAAAAAATTCAATTAATTATTTTATTCATTTTATCATCAGGATAGATTTTACACAAATGACCCATGATGACTATGGTTAAGTCACTCCTAGGGTAAACCTGAGGTTCTGAACTTATCAGTGCCCCTGAATTTATGATCAAAGAACCTATTTAGAATTTATTCTAATTTTTTATTAAAATAGTGCACACATGATATTTAATATATTTAATATAATTCAATCATATATTCCAGGAACACTGGACATCAGAAGCACACACCCTCTCAGTGACTAATTTAAAAAATAATCCATATAATATCAAAAAATAATAGATTGAAAATCTAATACATTACATGGTATTAGCCCCAAGATCCCACATGATAAAATTCTATATGAAAAATAAATAAAAATTTACCTATTTAGATCTGAAGCTACACTCAAAATCCACTCATCTCTGATTTTCATTGATCAATGGAACCAAATCCATTCCCTCTAGATCATCCACACATTATTTGAAAGTCTATAAGAGACTTGATCATCAAATTTTGAGTTCTAAATGGAGATCTCAAAATACCTTTGACGTCCTAACGATCAATTCTATGTTATTCTGTCAATCCATGAAGAAAAACTATGATCGAGCACTTGGAATGAGAGTTTTTTTCTCTAGGAATTGGGAGTGGAGAGAGGGTCTCTCATTGATTAAGGAGTAAATAGTTCACCACGTGAGAGCCACTCATCCTACATATAGTGAGATTCTTAAATCCACAAAAGGGTCCCTGACTATCAAATATTTATTACTCAAAAGAAATGAAATCTTATGACCACATTACTGAGTCATTAATATAATTTATATTTTTATCACATAATTATAATATAATAATTATATTATGTGATTAAAATTAAGTTAATAACTCAACTTTTCATTCCCATAAATATTAAATAATCCTTGAATATTAATATCATATTTATTTGATTAATATTCATCCATATAATTAATTTAATACTTAAAAATGAATTTAATAAATAAATTAAATACTAATTATTCTAAGCTCAATTAATATGAATTTATTTATTCCACAACGATTGTATATTTTTGGACATCTCCTAGACCCCATGGTGTTTCCCCGCATGTCCAATACTCATATTCATCAAAATTGGATTGCCATTTTAATATGTTTGTGTGTGACCCTCTAGGATCTTATCTCGATAGTAGTAAATAATATTCATATATCAAGAGTGGATTATAGAAACCCATAAATCCCCCTAAAGAGATAAGGTGTGGTCATAGAAAAAACAACCTTCCTATAAACACACTTGATGTAATATATTCTCTTTATGTTAAGGTATCTCATAAACAAGAGGCACAATTCTTGTAATGGCCTGGACCCATATGATCCATTTCTTTGGGATAATATAGTGTTTTAGGTGTTTTGGAAGTTCAAGTTGAATTATCACCAACACTTTTTACAATTTTTCATTTCTGCGAATAGTGACATCGGTGACCTTCTGTGAATAGTGGCATCGGTGAGGTTCCAATGGTGAGATTCCAATAAAGAGGTTCTAATAGTTACCTCTTTCCTATTCCGAATTTTGAGTTCATGAATAGTGTTTCCAGAATGGTGAGGTTCCAATGGTGAGCTTCCAACCATGAGCTTCCAACAGTGAGGTCCCAACAGTGACCTCTTTCCTTTGCCAAATTTTGAGTTCATGAACAGTGTTTCTAGAACAGTGAGGTTCCAACGGTGAGCATCCAATGATAAGATTCGAACGGTTTGGTTCCAATAGTTTGGTTCAAATGGTGACCTCTTTGCCAAATTTCGAGTTCGTGGACAGTGTTTCCAGCTTCCTATAGTTTCACCCCTTTAACGTTTCCTTTCACATAAAATGAATTAAAAGCCTTGTTTTAAGGAATCTAAGGCCAATTAAAAGGCCATAACTCCTATATTAATTTCTCCTAAGGCTTGAGATGTATTTACTTGATCATACTATGTGGTTTAATGTGATATTCTTTTAATGGGAAATATAGCGTATCTTAAATGGATGCTCTGTTAAATCTTCTAAAGGGACGAGATATCTTCCCTTATAATTCTTTCTCCTTATTATTGGAAGTGAGATTCTTGAACCATTCATTCCATCCCATAGGAGTTGTGCAATCAAACTTTCCTCCTAGGATTGGTTCCACTGTGAATTTATGCATCCAATAAATATCGATCAATATTCAATATAAGGTATGATCTATTGTCATTATTTCAGGTTCATCTCCTTCTGTTTCTCCTCATCCTTTTTATGGAATTTTACCCCATCTTCCAAATGGTATTTTCTTGGGTGTTGGCCGATGTGGTTGTGTCTCTATATCCTTGGGTGGCTATAGTTGCCACAGGGGAGGAGATCATAACCCGTTGTGTGGATCGTTATCGTATAAAGAATGTCCAAAACTATTTGAGGTAGGGGATTCGTTGCTTCTCTTTTGTTTTACATGAAACTCTATAGTTAGAAAGTCTTATCCCAATGGATCACAATGGAATTGGAATAATAAATATTTTAACTGGATAAATAAATTTATATCGATCATATGTTATTGCCTCTTGTTTTTCTTGATAGTGTGATATCTATGCTTGCTTTGTTTAGTTCTTGATGGAAATTGGTAAAGAATGTAAATTAGGAAATAATTGATAATTGTTTGGCTAAAGATAACGAGGCATGAAAATGGATATGGTTCCTCTTGTAATAATTTTATGTTTATAAAATTGGTGCAGTAAGCATGTTTAATTATTTGTGATAGTTTACTGGTTAGGTTTCCCGAATTTGGAACCTATGAATAATAAATCGGGTAATCCATGATGGATTAAAGAAATGGTAGTTTAGTAAAAGATAATTTCTTGTAGGGTTCTGAGTTACACACTTTCTTGTTTAATGGCCAAGATCCCAATTGATATGATATTTGTTTTCCTGCTACTTTTGTTGTGATGTGATCTTGGATGGCTGTTGTGATCTATGGGGGCAAGGAGGCCTATTGTTTTTGGAAGAAGATGATGCCTAGAGTGGCGAGATGCATCGGTTTATGCATGTGGATGTCGGGGAGGACACCGCAGATGATGGAATGGTTTGGTTGTGAATGTTTGGATGCTGGCTGATTCTTATTAGTTGTTTATCTACTTTACATTCCCCACTGCTCAAGGTAGCTAGTCTAGCTTACCCTTCTTCTGAAAGGGGATAAGACGCGCGGGGTTTGCCACATGCTTTTTGTATTTAGCTTCCCAAGGGAGGATGGGTCAACTATCTTTATATAGTAGCAAAGAATCGATGGGTAGTTATCTAAAAACCATGTTGAGCTCTCTTGTGATTAGTAGCATATAATTTTTTTCTAGAATTACTAGGAGTATGGAAAAGTAATACTGTAAATAAATAATTGAATAAATGATGTTAACCCATGGGGTTGGAGCTTGTTGGGACACAGTGTTGAGGACAACAGACATTGGGTGTGATACTAATGAAATATAATATGTAATTTTTTAATGGTTAATTAAGGTTTAAAGTATTAATTAACATAAAGTGAAACTGATAAAAAGTGAATGAATTAATGTAATTACGCTCTTTAAATATTTCTGTGCTTATAGGATACCTAGTCTTAGAAGTGGCAATCGGGAGTCTGAGAGACGTTGCCTGTAGTTGTTTCTATGACTATTTTATTCCCATATTTTGGTTGTAAGATATAGTATATTCTGTAATTTTTGTGTTTCTATACTCTACTCCACCCTGTTAGTAAGGGAAACTGACACCCCAGGGGATTTTGAGCCCTGGGGGGTGTTTTCCCCAACATTCCGGTGGGAGGATGGATAACTGACTACCCCCTTTGGCCCCTCTCTCTTCTCTTGGTAGTTACTTGTTCTTGTAGGCACAATAATTAGTTTTCCCCATATATGTGTGTAGAGGGAAATGATGGTTTGTGGTTTTTCACACACATATATTTTGGATATAGTTTCCTATGAACTACTATAGATATAACGTGTATATGCTGTGATGGATTGAGGATCCTTACTCAGTGTATGGGCTGTAATGGCTTGAGGTATAATACCAAACGTATGATACACATTATATAAGATGTGGTGGATCCCATAATCTACCTGGTTACTTTTCTTGTGTGGACGTGGTGGTTTTGTTGCATGAGGTGCATTTTTTGGGGCTTCGACCAGTTGTCTGTGGGAAAGCCTTTTTGGAGAGAGATGTTTAGGATGTTCAGCATTAGGGTAGAGTGGAAAATGATTGGGGAGGTAGTAGTGGGGTACCCTTGATATTATTTATTATATTGTATACTCTTGTACACGTTACATGGTAAGAGTAGCCATGGTGAGGATGGGAACATAGTATGCCTTTTTAGGTGACGAGTTAGTTTCACTTGTTGTTCACACTGCTTTAGCATGCTTCCTTTACTTTTACACGAGAGGATATGGGGAGGATCCTATAGAGTATACTATTATACTCACTCTTTGTATATATAAACTATTTTTCAAGTCACTTGTAGAAGGATAGAGATCAGGCTGGTTTCTAATAGCTTGGGTTGCAGGAGCTATTCAGGATTCGTGGTTGCTGCTATTTTTAATTTCTTTTTGGTACTTGTAGTTTTCCCCTTTCAGTTGCAGTAGTTTTTCATGACATTACATATGTTCACTTGAGTTTTATTTTATATTACTTTCTGAGTTTGAGTTTTTTGGTGTCTATCTTATCTATCTCTTTCGCATTTGTTCTCTTAGAGGGTAATGACTCCCATTTGAGTGTTTACTATACCCTCGGTGCTAGTAGCCAACTTGGGGCCTACTGGTGGTGGGACTTGGGGGTAATTATCTCCCTTCTCACATTGCCAGCCCATGATGGGTACACTTTGTGGGGAGGGGGTTATGACAGAGTGGTATTAGAGGTCTGGTTGAGGGATAAGATGGAGTTTGGTGTTAGGCACATGTGAGGTTGCATGGGTTGGTAGGGAAACAGTGTCAGTCATGTTTAGCATGTGATGTAAACACTAGCAACCAGTTGAGATATAGGAATTTAGGGCCCCCTATGATATGATGTATAGACCACTATGTTTTCAATGGATACTAAACGAGGTGATAATAGTTTCAGGGTAGGGACCTAGTAAGGGAGCATGCGTCATACTTATTTGTGCCTGTGTTTGAATTGTTAGACCTTGGGAAATTCTAACCTAAAATGAATACATGAAAAAAATTAATTAATTAATGATGAGTCTTCCATATTCTAGGTTTAGGAGCTCTAACTGTTTGTTATTTTACAGGTATGGCTCCATGTCGACGTCCTCGTCCGGATCTCATAGAAGATGTCCAGCTAGTTGTGCCAGTAGTGCGCCATAGGGTAGAGGTTGATGATGAAGACACTTAAAGGAGGAAACTTTGAGAGATTCATCACCCGAGTTTGCAGATGTATGAGGGCTCCATTTTAGATGCATTCATGGAAGACTGGTTGGAGGAGGTCGAGATAGGCTTTAATTTGATCTGTTCTTGGAAGGTGCATTGGGTGTCCTTGGTTGTGATAATGTTGCGTGGAGCAGTGAGGCAGTGGTGGTTATTGTTCCTCGAGGATCATGATGAGTCATAAATCTCATGGGAGGATTTCCTAGACAAGTTTAGAGTCAAGTTTCTTTCTTCGACCGAAAAGGTGTCCAGTCTCTAGGTGCTTCTTACCCTTCGACAGGGGAACTATAGTGTGTGAGAGTTTGGAATCCATTTCAGGAACCATTTACGATATGATTTAAACTTTTTTATATATTAGGAGTCCAGGGTGAGGCATTTTGAGGAGGCTTTGCTTCCAGAGATCTAGTGCCAGTTCACCCCATCTATGCTGAAGACATATCCTGAGGTGCTGGAAAGGGCAGAGGTCGTCCAAAGGACATTGGCCAGAACTGAATAATCATGAGAGGGAAGTCGTCAGAATTATTCACAAAGCATAACTGTGGTCTAGGGTTCCCAATTTTCAGGGAAGAAGAGTTTCCATTTGGATGAGGGTTGGTCCCAGCCCTCAATATCTCGTTTCTCTAGGGGCAGCAGCTCTCAGGCCTATGCCAAGGGATTAGGCACTTGTTTTTCTTGTGGCGGTTGATGTCATCAGTAGTGAGAGTGCCCAATAATTCAGATTAGTCATCATGAACCATGTTTTCCTCTCTAGGTTCCTCTGTTGAGGCAGTTCCAGATGAGGCAGCAGTAGAAGGTTTCACCATCTTTAGATCAGCAGAGGGTAGATGGGGAAGGTAAAGGACATCCCTGTTACACTTTTTGCCCTCAGAGATCAGAGTGCGTCCATGGTGGTGGTCTTCGTCAGGGTCAGAGAGGTCATGGAGGAGGTCATGGTCAGCTTCATGCTCTAGAGTTTCCATATCTAGGTGATCCAGATGTCGTTTGAGGTTCCCTTTACATGTTTTATACCTTGGTGTATTCGTTGTTTGATTCAGGAGCAACACACTACTTCATATCACCTACCCTTGTCCATGCTTTGGGACATGATGATGAAGGGCTTCCAGTGCCCTTGGCATTGACTACACCAGTTGGAGGTCGATCTGACTTGTTTGAAGTATGTAGAGACTATGTGCTATTGTTGGGGTAGCCCCGCTCTTGGGGAGATTTCCTATGTTTAGGAATATGACCATATGATGTCATCTTTGGTATGGATTGGTAGTATTTGGTGCAGGATATCATGGATTGCATCAGGAAGAAGGTCACTTTCATAGGTGCATATGGAGATCCGATGGTGTTTGTTGGTGAGAGAGATCCTCGGATGGGTCATTGGCGTGTTCCATCCTTATCATCCATGATGGCTTAAATGATGTTGAGTTCTTTAGAGGTTCATTAGTTGGCATTTCCTAGGGTCGTAGAAGAGTACCCTGATGTCTTTCCAGAAGAGGTTGTAGCATTACCCCTCGACAAGAGATTGAGTTTCGGATCTAGCTACAACCAAGAGAGTCTCGTATATCTTTGTATCCATATTGGATGTCCCATTATGAGTTATGAGAGGTACATATATAGCTTGATGGTCAATTATAGTGTGGTTTTGTTCTGCCGAGTGTGTCACCATGGGGTGCACTAGTTTTGTTTCTGAAGAAGGTTGACGAAATTTTGCGGTTGTGTGTCGATTATCATCACATAAAGAAAGTTAAAATAAAGAATCAAGATCCTATTCTACAGATTTATGATTTATTCTATCAACTGAAGGGTGTAATTTGGTTATCAAATATCGGATTGTAGTTAGGATATCATCCGATGTGTGTGAAGGATGAGGATATCTCGAAGACTTCTTTCCATTATCTTCATGGGCATTATGAGTTCATTGTAATGCCGTACAGCGTGAAAAATTCTCCAGGGGTGTTCATGGGATTGATGAACGTTGTGTTTTGTGAGATCCTAGACAAGTTTTTCGTAGTTTTCATCGACAACATCATTGTGTACTGCATGTCTGAAGAAGAGCATGCAATGCATCTACACTCCATTTTGGGAGTTCATCGTCAAAATTAGTTGTTTGGGGAGTTGTAGAAATGTGCGTTTTGGGCTCAAGAAGTCCATTTCTTGGGGAATGTTATGCCCCAACAGGGACTATCTATGGATCCAACGAAGATAGAAGCAGTTGTGTCTTGGGCAGCCCTCACGACAATGTCAGAGGTGAGAAGTTTCCTTGGTCTCACAAGATATAACATGAGGTTCGTAGCTGATTTCTCTCAAATTGGGACTCCTCTCATAGCTTTGAATAGGAAGGATCATGGATTCATATGGACTGATCAGTGTCAGGAAGATTTCGAGTATCTATATGAGAATTTAGTAAGTTCTCCAGTTCTTTGTCTTCCAGCAGTGGGAGTTCAGTTTGATCTTTTCAGTGATGCTTCACATATGGTGTTAGGTTGTGTTCTGATGCAACAAAGATCAGTTGTATCTTATGAGTCTCGGCAGTTACGTCCCCATGAACATAACTCTGCCACCCATGATCTTGAGTTGGCAGCCGTGGTGTTTTCTCTGATGTTGTGGAGACATTACCTCATTGGTGAGTGCTTTGTGGTTTTCACCGATCATAAGAGCCTGAGGTATGTTTTCTACCAGCATGACTTGAACTTATGACATCGTCGTTGGATGGAGTTCTTACAGGAATACAACTTCAAATATCGTATACATCTAGTAAGTGGAAAGTTTTAGCTAATTCCATGATTCAGAAGTCACGTAGTGAGGCAGTGCATGAATCTGGTGACTCTTGGAGAGTAATGGAGGAACTTTCAGCATTACATCTTGATTTGGGAGAATTTTGGAGCAGAGGTTGTTTTTTCAGATGACGGTGCAGTCATCTCTAGTGCAGAAGAAGGATGTGTCCCAGTTGGGGGATCTAGAGGTGGAGGTCTGGAGATACCGAGTTTTTTGTGGTGAGGTCGATGATGGTTGGTCTAAGGATGAACAACACCGAGTGCTGTATCATGGAATGCATTTTGTTCCTTTGAAGATGTGCGAGATTTTTCTTAGAGAGTTCCATATTTCTCCTTTAGTAGTTCATCCTTGTGTGAAAAATATTTATCGAGCCTTGAGGAGCGAGTTTTGGTGGCTTGGGCTGATGCATTCATCTGTAGAGTTTGTGTCTCAATGTTTGGTCTGCCAGAAGGTGAAGGCCGAACACTGTGTTCTTGGTGGTATGCTCCAGCCATTAGAGATTCCTCTGTGTAAGTGGGAGGACATCTCAATGGACTATTTCAATGGTTTACCTTGAGCTCAGGGAGGACATGAAGTTATTTGGGTGGTAGTGGATCCTTTAACGAAATCATCCCACTTTATAGCAATCAAGGTGTCAAGATTAGTGGAAGTTTTGTCGAGGTAGCATCTAGAGGAGGGGGTGAGACTTCATGGAGTCCCAAGGACGATCATTTCTGATTTAGATCCTCACTTTACTTCTAGGGTGTGGAGAGGTCTACAACATTCTTTGGGTTCTCAGCTGTGACATAGAACTACTTTTCATCCTCAAAGAGTTGGTCAGTGAAAGCGAACAATCGAGACTCTTAAAGACATGTTATGATCTTGTGTTATTGATTATGGAGGTTTGTGGATGAGGCTGTAACCTTTAGTGGAGTTAACTTACAAAATTTTTTTTCACTCCACCATCTATAATGCTCCATTTTAAGCATTGTATGGCCGGGCTTGCCATTCTCTGTAGTGCTAGTCTAGGGTCAGAGAGTCAGCAATTCTGAGACTAGAACTTGTTCCAACTACAACATAGATGGTTCATGTGATTCATGAGAGGATGAAGATAGCGTAAGATCATCCAAAATCACATAGAGATCAAATGGGGAGACCCCTAGAGTTTGATGTTAGGGATCACATGTTTCTGAAGGTGATGCACCATCATGGGTAGTGAAGGTTTGGTCATGAGAGTAAGATTTCTTTTCATTTTGTTGGTCTTTTCGAGGTGTTATCTCATGTTGGAGCTGTGGTGTATCGAGTAGCACTTCTCTCACAGATGAGTTAGATAAATGATGCTTTCCATGTATCACAACTCCATCATTATCTTTATGATGACTCTCACATCATTAATTGGGGAGAGATCGATGTTGATAATGATGTGACCTTTGAGGAGAGACCTATGGAGATCCAAGACCACAAAGAGAAGGTGTTTCTCGGGAGTTCTATCCCCTTGCTTCGCGTCTTGTGGCGACACGTTGGTATTAATGAGAGTACTTGGGAAGGTGAGTCACATATACATGCTCAGTACCCAAAGTTGTTTGATGTTTAACTATTTTCATGTAAAAGATGGCCCCTTTGTAGTTATAGACCTTTCATGTTTTTGAGATGATTTTATTTTGTTGCTTCCTGTGGCTTTCTCTCTTTTGAGAGGTATCTCGATGGGTGGTTGTTTAGAAATATTTTATTTTCCCATATAGGTTGTTTTTGAATTCTCGAGGATGAGAATGTTTTGAGCTTTATCTGATGTAATGGACTGTACCTCTCTGGTCCATTCCTTTGTGAAAATATGGTGTTTGAGGTGTTCCGAGAGGTCAAGGTGACTTATTCCAAACACTTTTCCAATTTTCCATTTCTGTGAACAGTGTCATCGGTGAACATCTGTGAATAGTGACATCAGTGAGCTTCAAATGGTGAGCTTCCAACGATGAGCATCCAATGGTGAGGTTCCAACAGTGAGGTTCCAATGATGACCTCTTTTGTTTTCCAAATTTTGAGTACATGAATAGTGTTTCCAGAATGGTGACGTTCTAATGGTGACCTCTTTCCTTTGGAAAATTTTGAGTTCATGAACAATGTTACCAGAACGGTGAGGTTCCAACAATGAGCTTCCAACAGCGAGCTTCCAACAGCGAGGTTCTAATGGTGAGGTTCCAACAGTGACCTCTTTCTTTTTTAAATTTCGATTTTGTGAACAATGTTTCTAGCTTCCTACAGTTTCACCCCTTTAACATTTCCTTTCACACAAAATGCATTTAAATGCTTCTCTTAAGGACTCTAAGGACGATTCAAAGGCCATAACTCCTATATTAATTTATCATAAGGCTCATGATGTTTTTAATTGGTCAAACCACGTGGTTTAATATGATCCACTTTTAATGGGAATTCTAGCGTATCTTAATCCACTGCTCCATTAAATATTCTAAAGGGATGAGATATCTTCGTCCCTAATTATTCCTCCTTATTCTTGGCTATGAGATGCTAAAACCTTTCATTCCTTCCCATAGGAGTTAGTAAATCAAAATTTCCTCCTAGGATTGGTTCCACTGTTTTTTATGCAATGAAAAATATCGATCAATCTTCGATATAAGGTATGATCTATCATCATTGTTTCAGGTTCATCTCCTTCTGTTTCTTCTCGCCATTTTTATTTAATTTTAACCCATGTTACTAATGGGATTTCATTGGGTGTTGGCCGATGTGGTGGGGTCTCTGCATCCTTGGGTGGATACAGTTGTCACATCAGAGGAGATCGTAGCCCGTTGTGTGTCTCTTTCTCGTATAAAGAACGTCAAGAACCATTTGTGGTAGGGGATTCATTGATTCTCTTTCCTTTTACGTGAAACTGTATAGTTAGCATGTTTTATCCAAATGGATCTCAATGGTATTTGCATAATAAATATTTGAACTGGATAAATAAATTTATATTGATCATATGTTATTGCCTCTTTTTTTGCTAGATAGTTTGATATCTATGCTTTCTTTGTTTATCACTTCATTGTTGATCGAAATTGGTAAAGAACGTAAAGCTGGACTTAATTGATAATTGTTTGGATAAAGATAAAGAGGCGTGTAAATGAATCTGGTTCCTCTTGTAATAATTTGATGTTAATAAAATTGGTGTATTAATAATTTTTAATTATTTGTGATAGCTTACTGGTTAGGTTTCTCGAATTTGGAGCCTACAAATAATAAATCAGTTAATCCAAGATGGATTAAATAACTGTTTGTTTGATAAAAGATAATTGCTTGTAGGGTTTTGAGTAACCCTCTTGCTTGTTTAAGGGCCAAGATCCCAATTGTTATGATGTTTTTTTTCTATTTCATGTGTTGTGATGTGAGCCTGGATGGCTATTGTGATATGTGGGGGCATGGAGGACTATTGGTTGTGGAAGCAGATGATTCCTAGACTGGTGAGATGCATCGGTTTATGCATGTGGGTGTCGGGGAGGACACTGGGGATGATGGAATGTGTTGGTTGTGAATGTTTGGATGCTGGATGATTCTTATTAGTTTTTTATCTGCTTTACATTCCCCACAGCTCAAGGAAGATGGTCAAGGTTACCCTTCTTCTGAAAGGGGAAAAGACACACGGGGTATGCCAAGTACTTTCTGTGTTTAGCTTCTCAAGGGAGGATGGGTCTATGCTCTTGCTATAGGTGGAAAAGACTCAACTGGTAGTTATCTACTCATCCTGTTGAGCCCTCTTGTTTTTAGTAGCATATAATATTTTTCTAGAATGTTTGGGAATATGGGAAACTAATGCTGTAAATAAATAGTTGAATAAATGATGTTAACCAATGGACTTGGAGCTTTCTGGGACGCAATGCTAAGTAAAACAGATTTTGGGTGTGATATTAATGAAATATAATGTGGAATTTTTTAATGGTTAATTAATGTTTAAAAAATTAATTAATGTAAAGTGCAATTGATAAAAAGGTAATAAATTTATGTAATTAAGCTCTTTAAATGGTTGTGTGCTTATATATTACCTAGTATTAGAAGTGGCAGGAGGGAGTCTGAGAGACGTTAGCTTCAGTAGTTTCTAAGACTAGGTTATGCCCATAGTGTGGTTGTGAGATAAAGTATATTATGTACCTTTTGTGTTTCCATAAGCTACACCACCCCGTTAGTAAGGGAAATTGACACCCCGAGTATTCTAAGCCCGGGGGGGGGGGTGTTTTCCCCAACATTCCAGTGGGAGGATAGATGGCTGACAACCCCTTTGGCCCATTCTCCCGGTAGTTACTCATTCTTATAGGCACAACAATTAGTTTTCTCCATATATGTGTGTAGAGGGTTGTGATGTATTGTGGTTATTCACACACATATATTTTGGATATAGTTTCCTATGGACTTATATAGGTGTAACGTGTATAGGCTGTGATGGCTTGAGGATCCTTACTCATTGCATGGGATGTAATGGCTTGATGTATAATACTCGACGTATGATACACGTTATACGAGCAGTGGGGGCTCTCAGAAACTACCTGGTTACTTTTCTTGTTAGATGTGGCGGTTTTGTTGCACAAGGTGCATATTGTGGTGCTTCACCCAGGTGTCTGTGGGAAAACCTTTTTGGAGAGTGATACTTAGGACATGTGATGTTGAGGAAAAGCGGAAAAACAGTGGGGATGAAGTAGTGGGGTACCCTTGATATTCTTTATTATATTATATACTCTTGTATGTGTTACTTGGTGAGTGTATCCATACTGAGGCTGGGAACATAGTAGACCATTTTAGGTGATGAGTCAGTTTCACATGTTGTTTACTGTGATTTAGCATGCTTCCTTTACTTTTTCACGAGAGGCTCTGTAGAGGATCCTACTGAGTATACTGTTATACTCACCCTATGTATATATAAACTATTTTTTCAGGTCACTTGGGGCAGGTTGGAGATCATGATGGTTTTTACTAGCTTGGGTTATTGGAGCTGTTAGGGTTTCGTGGTCGCTGTTGTTTTTACTTTCTTTTTGGTACTTGCAGTTTTCCCCTTTCAGTTGTAGTAGTTTCTCATGACATTACATATGTGCACTTGGGTTTTCTTTTATATTACTGTCTAAGTTGGAGTTGGATGGTGTCTATCTTATCTCTCTCTTATGCATTTTTTCTCTTAGAGGTCAATTCCTCCCATTTGTGTGTTTACTATACCCTCGGTGCTAGTTACCAACCCGAGGCCTACTGGAGGCGGGACTCGGGGGTCATTATCTCCCTTATCACATTGCCGGACCATGAGGGGTACACTTTTTTGGGAGGGGGTCATGACAATTCATGTCATTATCCTTTCTTGTTTTATTATTCACTGAACTTCCTTGATAAACTTACCTTCTTCTACCATGACCATGGATTTAGTAAAGTTAGAACCATCTTGATCAACGAGGCCTGAAATATTACATCCATTCAAAAGTGAAAAATTCTATATTCATTACTCAATCAATTTCATACTACAAATGACACAACAAACACAAGCTACCTCACTAAAACTCAAATTCTATAGTTTTTTACGTCCATCAAAGTATGAAACCAAAAAGTATACACTGATAATAATCTAACATTTGGAGACCATTTCATGTGTTACCAGATAAAAGCTAGTAATGAAATCCGAAACATGTGGTGTTCCTATTGTCAGGTCAGTTCTCATGATATCATTTAATCAAGATAATGAAGTGTGAACATCATGAGAAGAAGTCTCAATGCTTATGAGCCCACAAAACTTGTTAGTAATGAATCATCTATGTCCTGTTAGTATGATATATCTAGACCATAGGAAATATGTTTAATATTAATTTCATAGTATCTTGAGGATCTCATTATATCATGATAACTGAGATAACCTTTTTATATGATAAATAATCTATAAAAATTACCAGGTAAATAGTGGATGCAGAAATATCAACACTATTAGAGTATGTGTACATCATGAAAAACTCACCTTATTCATGATATGGTAATCAAAATGTTTTGTTTAGTTAGGTCCATGGAACCCACTTTTACAATACTTCCACTTAAACTTGTTCTAACTTTCTAATGAACATTGTTAGTTCTCACATGATAATATCATGCTTATATTAAGTTTTGTCTTTAGTCATTGGGTCTGCCATGTCTTTGTTACATATCAATTATTTAATACGTGACTTAACATTCTTGAGTAAAACTACTAAAGAGATAATATCCTTGAGTATATTTCTTTTTCTCTAATATCAAAACATTACATATTAGAATGTTGTGAAATCAGAGCTATCGTTATTTATATTATGATAAAAATTTAATTACTAGCTGTGATTCCAAGAACTAGAACAATTAGTTGAAAATTATAAAATTATACTATAGCTACATCAAAAGCTATAAATCACCTACTATTTGTATATATGGTCACCACATGCTTCAATGAGCCTCTATTGCTCATTAATTTAGATTCATTGTGATATTAGATCATATTGATCCAAAAAAAACTAATTTATTCCCCATAAACTAGTGTATCTTCCTATCAAAGTACTAGGAACCACTACTACAAATTGGGGTTCTCCAGTGCTAGGATTTATCAGCACTAGATAAAACCACTAATAAAGACCCCCCTTAATCACTACTAGAAAAAGAACTGATAGGGGGGGTGTTTATTAGTGATAAAAAATGGTGATATAGGGTCCCTTTATCAATGCTAAAAAATAGTTCTTATATGAGGGGGGAGGGGATTTATCAGTACATAAAAAAATAAGTGATAAATGAGGGCTTCATTAGTGCTAGTAAGAATCTGCTAATAGGGGGGCTTTATAAAAACTTTTTTACTAGCACTGATAAAGGCCCCCTTTATGAGTGATTTTTTTCTTGGGCTGGTAATGGATAAATTTCATAAAAAATTATATTTCATTAAAAAATATATATTAATATATAAATATATTTATATTGATATAAATATTATGTATTTTTTAAATATGATTTAGATAAGACTATATGAACATTTAAACTTAATATATAAGATATTTAGTGAACATGGATTATAAAATAATTAAATAAATTATTAATTAATAATTTTATAATCATTATAAAGTAATATTAATTTAATAAAAATTGTATTAAATAATAATGAAATAAAGTTTTGAATTGTCTAAGATATGGTGAAAAAATTTCTTGAACTTAAAATGACCATAACTTTTTATTCGATAATCTGTTTGGTCTCTAATACATATAAAATTGATGTATTCAAAGAGATATATGCTATGTTGACTAATCAGACATAGTGGAATGTGGTACCCAATGTGAACAGACCACTTATTTAATGTATATCCTATAAATCTTGTCTAAATATAAGTCTTCTCTAATATTGATAGAGTGTGCTGACATAGCATGGAGGTCCACTACAACTCATATAGAATTATTCCATTAAGATGTTTTGGGGAGTCTAATGAAAAATCCATGGTGATGTTTTCCCATTTCTAGTATGGGATGAGAAATATATGAAACATCCCATTATACTTTTATTCCCTCATCCTAACTAGTTCATATAACAAGCATTGAGATACAAACTCTACAATATCTCTTTCTATACCATCCCACCAGAAGTACTCTTTCAAATCTCTATACATCTTCATACTTCCTAGATGAATAGATAATGAAGAACTATGAGATTCCTCTAATAACTCATTCATAAAATCTATTTTGGATGGAACACATTAATGATTCCTAAACCTTATCATTCCATATTGATCATGTTTAAACACAAGAACATTTCTAGCCTTCTTTTGCATCTCTACATCTTCCTTCTGTGCCTATTTAATATTTATATGGATAGATGGTTGAACATTCAATTAAGCAAGAAAATATTTTCCCATTCTTTCTGTATAATTAGATATATCCTTTGAAAATCCCAAAATATTAGATCTTTTGTGATCCTCCTCATGGATATGAAATAACTATCCATTCGACTCAAATCATCAACCATCTTTTTTTATTTCCCCAGGTTATAATGTATTGAGAAATGATAATATTTAATCACCTATAACCATATTATCTAGAATATGATCAAATCCTTATATGTGAATATATACTTTATACTTTTGTGATCAATATATATATATATCACACTTTTATCTAAAAATATATTGCCTCTATATTTGTAATTCAAAAATTACTAGAGTTAACTCCAAATCATGAGTTGGCTAATTTTTCTAATAAATCTTAATTTTTTTGATGAATATGCTATAAAAAAGTATTTTTGAATATAAAAACATCCCATCCCTTCTTGGATGCATCAATATAGATTAAAAACACTTCTCTACTATAGGGAAGTTTAAGCATAGGTGTGTTGACAAACATTCCCTTTAGTTCCTTGAAATTTTCCTCACATTCATCTATCCATTGGATCTTGGCTCCCTTCTGAGTTAACTTAATCAGTGGATTTGATAGTTATGAATAATTATACTGAAACCATCGATAATATCTAGATAAACAAAGAAAACTGTGGATCTCGAACACTATAGTTGGTTTGGTCCAACATTCAATAGGCTCTATCTTTTATGGATCCATTGCTATACCGTTTCTTATGATTATATGAACAAAAAATTAATCCTTTTGAAGAAACAATTCATACTTTTTAAATTTTACATATAGTTTTTCCTTTTTTTGGTTCTTTAATACAATTATCAAGTGATATTAATGTTATTACCTTTTCTCGGAATAAATAATAATATCATCTTTAAATACTACCCTAAAATGATCACGATAATATTTAAATACTATAGTCATTATATCCATAAAGATAGTGGGAGAATTAATAAGACCTAAAGGAATTTATATATATATTCATAATGTCCATACCTTGTAAGAAATGTTGTCTTGGGTATATCCTCCTCCATGAACTGAAATTAAAGATATGCAGAATGGAGGTCAATATTGGAAAAGTATTGATCTCTGCACAGATGATTAAATGAGTCATATATGAAGAGGAAGAAGATACATATTCCTAACCATGTTATTATTCAACTACTGATAAATAATGGTGAGTATCATTGATCCATATTTAATTTTAACAAATAGATCAGGTGCACCTTAAGGACACACACTTGGATAAATGAATCCATTTTCAATGCCTTCCTAGAGATTCTTCTTTAATTCTTGAAACTCAATCAGGGATATTCTATAAGGATTCTTTGAACTTTTTATGATACTCAGTTTGAGTTCTATTGAGAAATAAACCTCACGTTTTTGTGAATGACTAGGAAATCAATTATCTATTCAAAATCTTGTAATTTTCCCTCCCATGTGTCTCTACCCCAATAAATCTACTAACGTGTCTATCTCCCTACATATCCCGAATACCTAAACACATATTCCCTTAATTCTAAGTCGATGCTTCCCTTAGAATCATTCTCCTCCCCTCAAAATAGTTACAACAATGACTACATCTCCTCCACATAGGTATCCACCTACACATCCTCCTTCGCATCAACCTCTACCTACATATCCTCCTCAAGATTGGCCTCGACATCTTCCGTTGACTCTGCCTCTGAATATGCCTATGCCTTAACATCCTCCTCTGAATCAACCTATACCTCATCTCCTCCTCCACCTCTGCCTTATTTTCTACCTCATCCTCTATCTACTCCTCTGCCTCTGTCTTTTCCTCTACCTCAGCCTCTACATCCACCTATCCTTATCCCCTTGTACAGTCCCAATGCTACCGTCCACCACACCATTTCATTATTCTTGACTCCCCCTTCCCTGTTCTAAATCAAAACCCTAATTTCATTCAATTTGATTCTAATTTATTCAATCACTATCACCTTCCTTTTCTATAATTCACCAGATATAGATTCATCCCCAAGATTGATTAATCTCATCATGATTTCCTTTTATTGGTTGAAATATGTGGATCAACAAATAATCCTCTCCATATACCATATCTTCCTCACCAAGGTATGATTTTTTTCATTACAATTTTATTTTTAAATTCATAAATTATAGCCTATGCCAGCATCCTAATTTCCTAACCATCATTTCCTTCCTTTCTATGTGCTATTTTATTTATTTCACTCCTAAAATTGTGGACATAAATTTATAGTGCATATATTATTGTCTCTCAAATTGGCTCTTCAGTGTATTCAACATTCACTGACCCCAATACTCAAAAATATATTTTATTTCCATTTTTCCCATTGTGTTATGTTTTTATTTCTATTTTTGTATAATTTCATTTAAATTCGTCAGTTCCTATTTTATTCATATGTATATCTACCAATGAGAATATATAGGTTCATATCTATTTTTATTGGTTTTTATTTTTTAACAATAATTGTTCATTTTTAACTGTAAATGTTTCTAATATAAAGGATTGTAATATACATGTTATAATATTTTCATAATAAATTTATACTTTCAGAAACAATTGATGACTTCAGAAAAACACATCTATTTGTATATAGAGAATATATAGGTAATAATTCATATTATACCGGTTATAATGTTGAGATAAATTTAATGTTTTTGCACCACCTAATCATTCTTCATCAATATGTACTTATTTTTCTTAATTATCAATTACAGTTCACATAGAACTTGATGATTCCACCCACCTCTATAAATATTATGGTATGTATTTATGGTTTAATGAAAGAATTAGGAAATATGGTGGTAAACACAACCCTTAAATTTTATTAATGTGTATCAACATTATTTTTCTATATAAATTCTATATTAATTTATTCTTTAAAAAATTAGTCTATTTTTTAATTATTAAATAGATATACTTTTTCTAGTAATGGGTTTCTGCAAGTATGTGGAGTGTTTTTTTTACTGTATTTTTGAAAATTATAAGCATTACATATTCTGAAATTTAATATACATGAACTATGAATTACTCATTTTGTTTATGTTAAACCCAACATACATTAACAAATATACACTATACATCGTCTGTATATACTCAAATTGTAGTATTATGTATTACATTCAAAAAATATATAGAATATGTATATTACCATTCTATGATAGGTGCATTATATGTTTTTTTCACTATTGAATATATTCTCTATATTCATTTTATATTTCTATAAAACACTTTCTTACATTTTTTGTTTTATATATTCAATATTTTTAACTTTTTTATAATTGAATTATTTTAAATAATAAGTATGTTTATGTTTTTGGAGGATATGCTCAGAAATATTCATCATTGTGAAGAAATGAAATGTTGAGGGAATTCCAAAAGGAGGTTCCATGTTGTGATACTAGATTAAAGGTTATATTGTACATGTTTTTATATATTTTGATATATATATATATATAATCATATACACTTACTCTAATATATATATATATTCATATAAATTACATCTCTTATATATTGGGAAAACATACATTGACATGATGTCACCGATCAAATCAGTTTCAGATAGCTACAATATTTGCATCATTGTTAATGAGTAGAAAAGGTGAACAAATACTTACACTATGATAATAGTTATAGTTAAATTTTAATCGGTTTTGATAAATTTCACAGAACCAAAGAAAAAATCCCTCATTTGGTTTTTCATTCATTAATTCACATTAATAATTAATTAATAACTCATTATTTGATTTTAGAATAATTGTGTTCAACATTGGTTATGCATTTTTATTTTCTAGGTGATGAAAATTTCAGAAACACAATGAAACATGTTCTTAGGAACTGATTAGTACAAACAATAGTCCACTTCATTAGATAAATTATTTCAATATTCAAATCCTTTAATTCTTTTTATTAATGAATATAAGTTTTTGTTCAAAACAAAAGAATTGCATAGTAACTTCAAATAATTTCATATTAAAATCATTTCAAGTACCATACCCTTGCGAAAAAAGGGATAATATGGAATCATTTTATTAGCATCATTTATTTTTTCCATTATTTATATCCTAAGGATATGATGTTAGAATTTAAATTTCATATGATGGCACCAAAACTAATAATTCCTCATGTATTAGTTTCACGTAATTATATATAAATATTATTTTCATTCATACTATTTATGAATTTCTTCCTAATTCTGTGAAAGATTTCATACTTTAAACAAGGTATTTAATTAGTTTTACACAAGGGGATTCATCGAACCTTAATCTATATAAAATGGGATGTATTGAGTTCTCTAATTTATATCTGTACAAAATGTAGGTTAATGCATTAGAAAAAATTAGTGGCATTGATTTTTTTCCACTACTAGTTTAAACTCTACATTTACCAAAAAATTTTGAAACTAAATTTCCTAGTTTCATTTTATCTACACATTTTTTGAAACCTCATTTAATTTTTTTTGAAACTACATTTCATATTTTCATATTTACATGCCAAAAAATTTCTCCTCCCAAAATTCACATCATGTATTATTACCAGTATTCTTATTTAAAACAATGGAGGGTAGTAGTTTTTAAAATACAAACCATTTTTTATATTCATTATGGGGTAATTATTTTTTATTTTTTCAAGTTATTAACTATATACTCCTGTAGTAACAATGCTTCCAATTGATTCCTCTTTCAATAACACATACAATTATTTATCAATCTTACTTCTTTAATGTTCATTTCCTTATAGGTTTTTTCTTCAGATGCAACCTTCTGATGAACTAAATTATGTTCAAAAACTATAATTTCACTCCAAAAGATATTTAATAATTTATTTCCTGTATGTTTTACCTTTTTTTATTAAAATCACAGTTACCTAGATTCCATTCACTATTTGTTTCTTTTTTCACAAATACTTTTAATGAATTATACTACTGTTAGTTAAACATATTTTTTTTAAAATATGTGTATATTATTTAAAGCCATATGATTATTACATTTAAATTGTTCATGATATTTTCACCCTTAAAGTTTTTCAAAATAATAATTAGGCACAAAACATCACTAATTTATATAAATAAAGAAGAGGGAGATCTCAAATCCTCTTTTCAAATAAGTGATTAAATGATTATTCTGATATATTAAGTATAATAATCTAACCATAAATAAAAATCATATAATAAAATACCCTATAAAAGTGAAAAATATCAGTTCCAATCAACCAAAAATAAGGCATTAAATATAAAGCCACATCACATCCACAAAATTACTCTTATTTGGAGCATAAAATAAAATCATGGGCTAGGGGGATGAACTCACCATATATCACATATATTTTACTTCTAGAAACCAAGGATCAAGTCTATAATATAATAATAATATGAAATTAAAAAACTAGATGGAGTCACCCCAAACTATTACATTAAATAATGAAATATGACAGTTTATATGAGAAATAATTTATTAACTAGGCTGGAAGAATACACTATCACAATGTGACAAGACTAAATAAAATCACCACAATTACAATGTCTCAACTATTATTATCACAGTGAATAAAAAAATCTAATAAAACCATAGGTGAACCACACTCTGACAATGGACTCATGGAATGATGACTTACAAACTTGAAGATCTCTAAAATAGAACTCCCAGCTCTCATTCTATGATGATCATAGATTTATTATCACCATCAAATCAATAAAAATGATTATAATGTCAAAGATAGGAACATTTCAGAACAAAACTATGACAGTTCAACAATATTAAGTGTTGAAAAAATCTAAAATCTCAAACTTAGGTCACCAAGGAAAATCATTCCTTACCTTGTAGTGACAGAAATCTGATAAAATACAACAAAACCAATTATTCCACCCTTTCTCAAATTTTTTGATGATTCATATGTCTATGTTTGTGATTTTTATTCTAATAATATCTATATTATTGTGTTTTTACCATTTCTTTTTATCTTTTAGTTGTTTAACAATTAGTACAATTGTTGAATAGGGAAACCAAATTCTGTTGTTGGTTTTACCCCCTCAAGCCCCACCTCACTTTAGTGATAAATTAATTATTGTTTAATGAATCAGTTTATTATTTTATTTTTATGTCAATTTTTTCATAAGCAGACCAAAATGGTCAAAGAAAATTTTCAATTATATCGAATACTAAATTAAATTTGGAGTATATTCATCACCTTATTTTAGGAATCATATTTTTTCACGATATTTATTGTTTTTTCATCAGTGATTTTGAATTAAATATGATTGAGGTGTTTTCCCCCAAGCCATTTCTAGCAGCATGATTCTCAGAAATATGATAACATCGATATCTTGATAGTTTTGAAATCTATGAAGTGTAATAAAGTATATCAAAGCCTCTTCTACAGTAAATATATAAAATGAATGGTCCACTGTATGACCCACCTATTCAAGTTGACCAGAACTCGCTAGTGTGAATGCTCCTTGAGTTCTAGATTTTGAGGCATAAAAAGGTTCATTGCAAATAGGATCTTCAACATGATTATTCCCCTTTTTACTAGATTTTTCACCCTTATATTTCCTAGACATGTTCATTTGATCCAATACCCCATTATCAAGAGGCATAACATTCTGAGACTCCAAACATGTGTAATTATCTATCACTGTCAGCACTTTTTCTCTATTTTAAATCCCCATTCCAAAGCCTTTTGTGGTTGATGGTCATATAAAGGAATCCATTTCAATAATTTTATTCCTAATATGATCATGAGAAGAAAATAATGTTTTCTCCTTTTTTAATAGCTTATCCTCTTGTGTCTATGAAGCTAATTAATTCTCAGACTCCTTTTGACCAAATACATCCCCACCCATCTAAATTGCACCTATATCAAATGAATTTCAATTTATATCTCCCTCCATGCACCGAAAAATCCAGGATCGTGAAACCCAACCATGATTTTGGCCAACTTCTATTCCCCATAGAGTTATATTCCATCACATTGATATTTCATCACAAATAGAATTATTTGCATCCGAAAACCCTAAGTGTGTGTGATGAGTTTTAATTAGGTATTCTAATTGATATATTTATTCTTTTTGATGATTTCATGATGCTGAGATGGCTAGATATCAGTTTTATGATTTGATTCAATATATTTGATAAAATTTGAATTTATACAAAACTATTACCTCACTACATTGTGGGAATTTAATGAATAAAAAAATATATTTATTAAAGTTAAAATGATAATGGAATTAATGGAATATGTTTTTGTTTATGGTGATTATAGATTATGAGGATATACTTGAGAATAAAGATATAAGAAATTATAGTGTATAAAGAACATGATAAGAAGGATTATTGTATTTATCAATGAAATAAAAATGGAATAAGATTTAACAATTTATAATTAATTAATTGATTAAAGAGAAAATTTGATACATGAATGCTTGAACGAGTCCAAGAACAAAGTTATGGAAGTCAGGCGTCCCATGTGAAAATAGTTGTTGATAAGTTTATGCCTTTATAGTTTATCATTGTTAATTTTTGTGTTATATTACTAAAGTATGTGATTTCTCCTTACATGGGTCATCACCATTTATTCTCTATATAACTTAATATTTATATTTATTTTCCTGTATACATATTTAGATATGCACTTATTTTATAGTATGCATTACCCGTTTTTAGTTATATATCAAATAATTCTAACATGGCCTTTGTATGCATTCTTGTATGCAATTATTCTCTAATATACATTACCTGTTTGTACTTATATATAATATAACTTCATTACTATATGCACTTATTTTCCAAGAATTCATATTGGAAAAGATCCAAATTATGTTTAAGTGAATGATTAATTCAATGATCATGCCATGAAAATAAACAGGTTGGGTACTATATATTCTAGAAGGACATCAAAAAATTCCAGCATAATGGGAATATCATTGATGTAATGTTTTTCCTGAACTATCTAATATAAAAACCTTATATGAATAATAATCAAGACCCATACAATTTATGTAAACTAAATTTATGGTTTGTACGTATCATCACATGAATTAATATCATAGGTTGGTTTGTAATATCAAACATGAAATCCAATCCTCAATAATTTATGTGATATTTATGTGGAGAAATCCAATCCATGACTAAGGTAACATCAAAATTCAACAAAAGGAAGAATAAAAAGATTTATAGGAAACAAATTCCCACAAACATCAACTAGGGAGGAATAATATACTTGATATGTGATCATTTTATAATTTGGGGTTTTAAATATTAAGTTTACATTAAATGGGTTGGCTGGAATCTTGATACCCTTATAAATTCATTATATATGAAACAATGGGTTGATCAATAGTCAAATAAGACATTGGTAGTTATAGAGGGGATGATATGTGTACCTTTCACCAAATTTTTATTTCACCCCTCACTAGAAACTGTAATCCCATGAGATTTTCCTTTATATCTTGTATGAATTGGTTTCTAATATCGATCATCATCCTTAACCTTCATATTTGGGAACGGTTTAGTATAGTCCCCATACTCCTTTAATTTGAAACATTGGAGTGTGGGTGGTGATTTATATGAAACTTTATCTCTATTAACTTCGTTAGTTAGCTTCTTCCCATTATTTAGGTAATCAATTTCCCAATGAACATCCCTTACACTCTTAAAAAATTTACTAGTCCCCTTTATACAATTTACTTCATGCTTCTTCACACACATTGATCATAGAATACATATCATCTTCCTCTCTCCATGGATTTTATATTTCCCTTTAAACTCCATATTCATTTTCTTTTCGAAACCATGAGATTCATATTTAAATATAACCTCCATTTACACCTTGATAGCACATCATTCCATATATTCAAATCTACAGATGTCTCTTATGGATAACATCCTTTAGAGACATGGTTTTAGGCCACTAAAGAATCAATCAACCTTAATTTCATGTTGAATGATACTACCAGAAATATACCTTATAATTATTGTAAAAGTTTCCTCAGAGGTACCAATGGATTCATCAAACTTTTGGATTAACTAAGGAACTCCTTCTCCATTTTCATATGAAGAATATGAGGAATGTAATTATTAAAAAATAAGTTCTTGAACACACCCAAATACAGGGAGTCAATTTCATCCTGCCACATCATATACTTAATAAGATTCCACCATTGATCTTCATCACCTTCTAAATAATAGAAAAAAAAATTAATTTTTCATGATCATAAAACTAAAGAATGGAAAATATCTTTTTAGTGGTACAAATCCATTATTCATCAACTATTTTATCTGAAGACCCACTGATGAAAGGTGGAAATTGTCTAAAAAATTTGGAGTTCTAATTAGGTAGGCTCCCAAAAAGAAATGTGAACCTTGTTTACATGAATCATTTCATTTATCCTTTTAACCCTCGATCAATCCAGGTTGTTGTATTCTGACCCACATACATCATAGAAGACCCACCTTGACATGGATATTGGGTTTTGGACTGCTAGGTACCACGAGTTCCCCTATAAACACAAGGTCCCCTACATGGGGCCCACCCACATGCCTGAACGAGTCATCAGACTAATAATTATCCCCAAATGCCAAAAAATTTTCATTCCAGTGTTCTTTATCCTCACTCAGACACACCTTGGGAAGCTTCCAATAAGTTCACCCATCCCAATCACCACTCTAGTCCAAACACTCTTATTTATGGATTTATAATTAGGCAGGATCCCAAAAATAATAGTACACCTATGAATCATAAAATTTATCATTTTAACCCTTTATCCTTATGGGGTGTTATATTAACCCCTGTTTAGACACAAAATTCATGTTAAGGAACCTATGTCCCAACCCAGGCAGTGCCACTGAACATAAGAATGGGTTTCTTCTCTAATACTAATAAAACAACTGGGCCTTACTATGACAACATAGAAACCCCACCTTAACATGTCCACCAGGTCTTGGAAAACTAGGTACCACCAATTTCCCCACATAAACATGTCCCATCCTTGGGTCCCACCCACATGCCCGATCTTGTCATCAAACTAATGACAGCCCCCAAAGGTCAATACATGTTCTTTCAAGTGCTCCTTTTCCTCACTCGCACACACACTAGTAAGCTTCCAAAGTAGTCACCCATCATTATCACTACTATAGGACAATAGTGCTTAATTGTGGAATTCTAATCAGGAAAGATCCCAAATAGAAAGGTGCATCTTATTGACATGAGTCATATTATTTAACTTTTTAACCCTTTTACATTCTGGGGTGTTACATCAGTTCATAATCGAGTATAGATCAATAATGTGTTTTGGGGGCTATTACCTCTAGGTACATCTATTCCAGTTCCACATAAACTTATAGTGTCTAGACAAAGATGTATATCTAGGAAACCAATATCTCTATCCTTTACAAAAACTCAAGGAAATTCTTCTATACATTGACTCATCCTTATACTTATACTTAGACATGTACTTAAGGGACTCACTAACGTTTTCCCATCCTAGTTTTCAAATGAAAATAAAAAATATCCTTTGATACAAACTATAGTTACCCAAGATTATCATACATAGATATGACATCATTTTTTAAGAATATTAATTACATTACACAAACACATGAAAAAAATACTGTAATAATTTAGTTCATTTTGAAACTAGCAAACTTAATAAATGGTGCATAATTGAGCTAAGTTGTCTCCCACTACATTATTCATAACTATTACCCTTCTTATTCATATTATACAAAACACGATTCTTCAGAACCTGGGGAAAGGAAATAGAACAATGGTTGAGATCAGATTATCCATATTGGTATATAAGGAAGATAAGTAGGCATAACACGAGAATAAGGGTACCGAGACATGGTCATAACATTTGAAGACAATAGCATACAAATCAAAGATCATAAGTTTGAATCATGGAATAAATATTGACAGTTTATAATACATGAATCATAAGATAATCAAATTACATGATCCATGAGAGAATACCATTGGCATAAGACATGGATTTATGGTGTACACATTAGCATAGAAAATCATTTCCATATTAGTCAAGGATCAATTCCATGGATATCATATTGGAATGAGTTAACTCCAAAAACAATCATAGTAATCAAGTTTCAGTCCCAACACCATCATAGAAGGAAAATTATCTTACTAAACCGAGTTAACCACTCCTTCCAGTATTATCAATCTCATGAGATATAAATCGTTACCCAATGGATTGGAAGGATATATAGGTCCATATTGTTTATAATACAAACTATATTTATCAATTCAAAAAGGTCAAAAAATTTAATCGTATCATAACCTTGGAAATGAAATTATAATCATAAATATTTCATAAAATCATAACCTATAGAAAAGAGAAAGGTTTCATAATCATTTAATCATAGCATAACTCGTGAAAAGAAGTGGTTTTCATAATAATTTCATCATGGTATAACCCATAGAAGTGAAATGAGTTTCTAATACATCATTCCATTATAAACATATACATTTATAGAAAAAATAAGATTTGTATCCTTGAATTGTATTCCAATTAATTCATATATAACATCGATAGATGAAATATAAGATGTAAAATGATTTTTATCTATCATTTAAAAAATTTCATGAGGAATGCATCCTTTTTTATTTGAAAAAAACTATTTTTAAAAAGTAAAATAGTTTGAATATAATTTTATTTGAAAATTTCCTTGAAATATTATAAAGGAAGCTTCTAAGTAGTGTTTTTATGATGTTATAAAATTTTATCTTTCCGTACACATTAAAATGAAGATTCCATTCAGTTTGTTGATAAAATCCAAACGAGATTTTTTTTTGAAAAATAAATCAATGTTATATTTATTTTTAAAAAAACTCAAAAATGGGAAAAATTAATTTAATAAATCATTTTAAAAATTTTAAAAATTTTATTTTTTTAGAAAACATGCTTTTAGAAGAACACAAATTTCTGAATGAATAGAGATATAAAGTAATATTTACATAAAAACATTTTCTAAAAATATTTGAAGTACCAAAGAGTGGAAGTATAGTAATATTACAAGAAAATATCATGAATAACCATTGGAAAAAAATTCCTATGATTCTTATGATAGTTATAATAATATTTATCATCATAAACATAATCATTAACAATCCTAATAAAAAATGAGATTGTGACATAAAATATTTACCTCTTTGTAACTTTGAATCGTAAACCCCATAGAGGAATAATAAAAAATGGAACATAAAATATCATGATGATAAATAAATTCATCATATTACATGTCAAATGGGCTGCATATACACCTCATGAAATAATATAGGTTCATAAGATAATGTATGTCTCAAAGAAAGAAAATTGAGAAAAAAATATCGTACCACCTCGGTACCTTTTAAACCTAAAATCCAAATAATGATAGATCCTAAAATGGATTTTTAAATCCCAATAATTTTTTATAGAATCATAAAAAAATATATTCATGTGTTTTATATAAACCACTTAAAATAAATTGTTAGTGAATATGGCATGTGTCTCATAGAAGTAAAAACTGAGACAGAAATACCTTACCTTATATTTTGAATTTAATTATACTCATTAAAAAAAGAAATATAATAAATATATGTTTATTTTAAATATATTATTGAACCAAATTAATATATATATCATACCATAGATGAATATTATGTCCTTTTATTACCTATTTATTAATAATTCAATGTTGATGTTATGTTTTGGGTAATAACTGCTTCGTTTTACTTATTTGTTTTGATTTGTTATATTTTTGGTATTATTACATTGATAATGGTTTCATATTCTCCAGAATATTAAAAATTATTTAAATATCATATATATTAATTATATATTTATTTCTATAAATACCTAAAAGTTAGGGATGGAAATTGAAATACACCATTCATGGAGATAGTAGGTCGTACATACACATGATTGCTATTTCCATTTTATCTTTTGATAAAAAGAATGAAATTTAAATGATATATTGTCATTACAGAATCCATTTTATGTCATATATGTCACATATATTAATTAAAACCATCCTTAATACCTTCTATGTAAAGCGTGAATGAGTCACATCGCTTTTCGAGGCGGTAGTCTACTATACACACAAGCGACGTTATCATATTCCATCAAATAGAAATCATGAATGTATGTCTGATATAGTAATTATATAAGCATAATAATATCATAAAATATCATATATAAAAAATAAATACATCATTAGTTTCATCCATGAGAGGTGTTAATGGAAAATGAAGGACATCTATTCATGAGGTGGTAGTCCTCCATACACACGAATGTTTTTTTCAAAATCCATATGATGGTAGTAGAGTATGTTGTAGGTCATGAAAATAACATAAAAACATAGTAGTATATTTTATATCATGAATATATTAAATAATCATGGTTGAAAAAAATTTATGGAAGTTGAGTAAGAAATAATACAAAACTGCTCGATGATGAACACTACCTATTTTTTAGGTATCATCCTCATACTTATACTAAAAGAATTCGTATGATGGATTTGTGCCCAAAATAAGGATTCTAGGATGATTGAAGGGATTTAGAAAAGTTATTATTATAGTTCCTGGATGAACCAAAATATTTTTAGTGTGTGAAGAAGAGGGGATAATGGGTGGACTTTTATAAGTGGCAGAGAGAACACACTTAGTATTTTTAAAAATAATTGAGTGCTACCATGATTTTCATATATAAAAAGGGACCAAAATGGAAAATTTTAGAACCATATAGTTTAAATTATATATAGATATGTCTATTTAAATTTTTTAGATAAGATTATAGGTTATTTTTAGAATTTTCTTTTTAGTCTAACCCCCGGTAAACCCATTTCTACAATAACCGTAGTAATTAATTTTTACAGCATTCATTATTCATTATAGTAAAAGTTTTATTTGAACTTATTAGATAATATAAATTATTATACTTTAAAAAATGTAATCCATTTTTCAAAATTATATTAAAAAACTGGAAAATTGTAATTTAAAATTAAACTTACATATGATATGAGAAAGTAGGGTTTTAAAGATAAAATGTTCAAAATATTACAAAGATTTTATATCAAAATTCAATATGAAATTGAATACAATGAATGAAATTGGATTTATGGATATTTAATTAAAATAATATAAGTTTATAATAACATTAAATATAGTTTTAAATTTTAAATTAATTAAAATAAAAGGAAGTTTTCAATTAAAGTTTAGTATATTCCAGTATTCATAAAAAATAATAGTTTTTGGAAGAAAATAACCCTTGGATAATATTAAAATAATGATTTCGAAATTTAATTTAATTTTAATATAATAATTTTCTAAAAGTGTGAACAATTAATTTTTTAATGTTTACAAAAATAAATAAAAAACATTTTTTTTTAAATAGAGTTTTCAAAACATATAAAGACTTAACTAACTGTTAAGTACTTTTTTATGAACCCGTTTTGTTTGTATAAAAACAAAATACATGATATTTAAATATAATTTATTACTATTCATCTTTTTATGTTTAGCCACTAGGTAATAATGGTCACATTTGAATAATATATTATGGTTTTGTTAAAAATTGGTATCATGTGTAATGAAAGCTAACACAATATTTCATTTACCACAATCTCATATTGGTGTTTCATATAAAGAAATACATAAATGAAATTTAATTTAATTTAACTTTTTTTAATGTTGGGGTACATGCTTTGGTAAATTCAAAATATCTTTAACAAATATGCATGAAGGGGATAAAAGTGCACATGAAATTTTATGTTAAGAAATATACAATGGATAATTTCAATAGAAACCTATACACTCATAGGTAAAGTAATTTATTCCAATTATGAGTTGTCCCTAAAATGTTTATAGTTTCCCCTTCATGTGTTTAGTAATATAAAATTTATAATCCCTAATTTTCTGTTTATTAATGTTAATTGATGGGAATATGAGGAACCGAGTCAATAAAAACAATGGTGTGGAATGTAATGGTTTCCCAAATATAATTCTATATACAATGGGAGTAGGAGTTGAAAATATATTGATAATACATTTTTAATTAACTCATATTATGAATAGAAACTCGACTAATGGGTAATACCACATCCTCCTAAGAAAGAGAATGATTCATCTGATTCCTTTTTGGAAAAGGCATCTGAATATCACTAGATCTTATGATCCCTCAATCACAGAAAAATGGATATACTATTTATAACAGATGTTATTCAATCTTCAATGATATAAGAAAGATATGGGTGTGTTGGTTTTTTATCATCTATAAGTAAAATCTTATCAATTTAGGAAACTGATAATAAAATCTAATCTAGAGGAAAATATCAATGTGATGGATTGGAAAGAAGTTGAATTTTTTTTGTTAAATATTTTCCTCACACTCTCTAAAAAAATTATTACGAGTTTCATTACCCTCAAGTAGAAGGATAATGAATCCTTTGGCGTGTAAGAGGCGAATATCAAAGGACTTCCATGATACACCTCAGGATTTTTAATTTCCCCCAAAAGTAAATTTGACTTCACCTATGGAATACTAATGCTGAGTCTAAGAATATCATTTGAAATTTAAGACTTTGTCAACTATTTGGAAATTTTATAATGTGACCTCAATGTTGAGATGGAGATCGGTTAATCTCAAAGGTATAATGGGTCTATAGATTGGAATCAGAGAATAGTTATCAATTCTAGTAGTAAAATGGAGAAATATCATGGGGTTTATAATGTTCAACACCCCACTTGTCAAAAGGTTTCGAATAAGTATCCTAGAAATTACCTAAAAGAGAAATGAAATCATTTAGGTGTGGTAAGTTAGGGAACATAACCATAGGATGTAAATGGGTGAAGCACACTAATGTGATAGAAGAATGAAATTATCCATTCAACCCTCAACCCACTATCATGTTCTTTAATGATAATCAATAAGGACTGACTGAAAATTAATTTTTATTATTTTCCAAACACTTCTAAGGGGAAAGTGATATCCCATGACATCAATCCTTAACCACAAAATATCAGTCTCCAAGACCAAAACTCAAGATCAAAAACAATTCTCACTTCAAAAGAGATGCTCCTCCCAGCAACAAATTACCATAAACTCCAGCTTCCAAAGTCTCATCGCAGCACGACAAGAAAACCCATGCCAAAGCACATGCATGGAACCGATGGCCAAAGCCATACACTCTCAATATTTTGATTCAGCAAAGACCTGTAACAGTAGAACCCCTTTTCCCTCAACATTATCTGAAGCGTCTTTTTGTAAGTAAAACATTGTAGAATCCCTTGAGCAGCGGCCTTCCGAGACACAAACCAACATAACTTCTAGAAAACCAGAAAAATTGAGACATCAAGGCCAAATGAGAACAACTAAATGAGAGAAACTTAATGTGTAGAGCTAGAAAAACTCTCCTAAAGAAAACACCCGTAGCCATTACCGCTAGAACCGAAGCCACATGAACCCCACTGCGACCGTGAATCTCCCTTCAAACATCCACTACAACCCAAAAAAGATGAGCCGCCAGAGGAATAAGGAACCAGTGTCTGAACAGGTCCCTATGGTGATGATAACACCAAAAAACACCAACCGACACCGCAAAAAAAAATCCAGATCGAAACCAAACCTCCCCCTCCGAATCGCATCGTAGCGAACAACAGACAACACTGGAAATGATGGGGTGATAGGTATGCTATTTATTTATTCAAGGATAGTGAACATACTATTTGATTATTTTTCAATGCATTATTTCATATCACACAGGTTTAGTATAACTATTCAAAAAAAAACCTCAAAACATAGAAATAGAGGTTCCTGATAAAATAAAAATTAGGGAAATTACTTCATTGTAAGTATATAACTTCTACCATGTATATATTTCCATATTGAAATTCCTAATGAAACATGTGACACTCCTTTAAAATATTTTGATGCAATTTTGGTAATGGATTACTTTTCCTTATATAGAGCCAAAAAAATTCCTAAGGCAAGAAAATCACCGTATATATCACGAATCTCCCTATAAATCTATAAATGTGTAATAAGGAGGATAAATCTCCATCAGTTTCATCATCTAAATCATAGATATTTTTTCTTTATGAGAAATCTAATCTTTCTCAAACAATTGAGACTAAAGAAAAGATCAATAGTGACAAGATTCCCATTATATAGGAATATGATGGGGTTTTTCCCAAATAATTTCCTAGACTTCCTCCAAGATGTGTGGTTGAGTTTTCCATTAATATTACACTATGATATTTGGAAATATCTATAATCCATATAGAATATCCACTGTTAAACTTTAGGATCTGAATAAGAAACTAAAATAAAATCTAAACAAAGGGTTTATATGACCAAGTACTTCACCCTGGGGTGTGTTGGTCCTCTTTTTCAAAAAGAAGTGTGGGTCAATGCACCTCTTCATTGATTATCATGATCTAAATATGATCATGAAAATGAATAGATATCCTATACAATATATTGATGACATTTTCAATCAGTTATAAAGAGCTGAGTTGTTCTCTAAGGTGGATATTTGGTAAGGATATTATCATGTATGACTAATGATGTGGATATCCTCAAGACTTATTTTTGTACAAGGTACGAGCACTATGAGTTCAATGAGAATCCATTTGGAGTCAATAATTCTCCAAATATCATCATGTATATACTGAATATAGTATTTGTCGATTACCTTGACAATTTTTTTGTAGTCTTTATAAATGATATTCATATCTACTCTAAAATAAAGGAGAAACATGACGTTAATTTTAATTCTATATTGAATAGATTGTAAAAAATAATGGTTATATGTTATGTATAGTAAATGTGAGTTTTGGATGGAATATGTATCATTCTTAGGGATTATTATCACAAAAAATGGGATATCTGTGGATCTTTTAAAAAATAGAGGAAATTAGAGGATGGACTAGACCAACATTTGTGAGATAAATATGTAGTTTCCTTGGATTATCTGGGTACTATCTTAAATTTTGGAGAAAATTATAATAATTTTCAATCCCACTAATCATGAAAAAAATAAGGGGGTGATTTTTTATATATTGATGAATGAAGAGATAGTTTTAATGACATAAAGAAGAGGCCAATCACTAAAATTTTCCACACATTACCCCCAATGGGAAAAAATATGTCATCTATAATGATGTATAGAAAATTGGATTCGGTATTGTAATCATGTGAGAAGAATAAGTGAAATACCATGCCTCCCTCCAATTAAATATTTGGTTACATTATCTCTACCGGGGGAAGTGTGACATATATATTTATTATAAAATCTTCAAGTATATATTCACAAAAAAGGAACTATATAATAACTAATGAATTTGGTTAAAAATGATAGGGGATTATGATTGTTTAATCCATTACCATCATCGAAAGGCAAAAAAGTGGGGGATGATTTGAGTAGAAATGATCATATAACCCTATCCATGATGAGGATTTAAAGGGGTAAATTCTTCTTGGAGATGAAAATTATGGACATGGGAATAAAAAATTATCTTTATCCCAACTTTCCTAAATAACTGCTCAACCATTAATTATTTAGAGGATCAAGGATTCCCAAAAAGATTATGTGGAGACACTAAAAAATGTAGTAAATATTTTAGAGTTCAACTTTCCTAAATATGGAATTATATGGTTTGTAACCTATATATGCATCCAATAATAACTATATTTGAAGAGGTAAATTATAGATTATGTGTATATACCATTCTTCTCCATTCATCTAGGATGCATTAAGATATATAAAGATCTGAAAAACAATTTCTGGGTAAAACAAAGAGAGAGATTGCAGAATTTATATATTAGTTATTAGTTTACTAAAAAATCAAGGAATAATGACTAAATCATAAGGGTATTATTCAACTATTTCCCATACTAGTTTTTAAATGGGAAAACATAAAAATATATTTTTTCATATGACCCCCTTGGAAATATATTAGAAACAATGACATATAGGTGGTAGTTTATTTACGTAAAAATTCAGTGCATTTCATTAATATCATGGAAACTTTATCCCTTGGAAAACTTACCATGATACACATATGAGATGTATGAACTTTTTAGGATTTTTAGGTTCTCGCTTGATAATATTTTTATTATTGTTCTTGATTTTGATTTTATGGTAGAAACTGGGATATTATCTTTCTACTGGGAGATTACATGCAGATTAAAGGTATTTTAACAATTTAAAGTTTATCATTAAGATGTTGTGAATATAGTTTAGTTCAAGAAGTTTACAATCCATGTATTTAGAGTTCTTGCCATGTAATTGAAAAAATTAATTTCTCAATAAAAAGGAGATGCGTTTTTAGCATTTACTTCATTCTTATAATTCACAACATGTTATGGGATTATTTGCCCTCTAAATATTGTGAGTTATGTTTTTTAGGGCACAATATTAGTGATTCATTTCATTCAACCATATGTACCCCTCCCCCTCCCCCTATAAATCTAGATATCTCCCCATGTTATTCTTGAGATCTATTATCCTTCTAAATCATTCGTTTGGTGATGAGGCATCAAGGTTGTTTCAGTATGCCTCTTTGGGTAAGTGTTTCTTTTGGTTATTCATTCATTTGGTCACAAATACCACTTTTGGATGATTTGTTTTCTAGACACATGATTAATTGACGTTCTGTATCAATCCTTTGCGGACTCTTATTACGCCTTGTCTTTTGAAGGCCAATATCTTAGTTTCCAATCACAATTTTCAATGGTGGCTATGTGTATACTATTTTGAGGTAGGTGTTTCTATAAAATAGGTTAATTCTATTACTCTCTTATCATTGTTCATAAATTTATTTGGTTTATTAATTTAATTGAATATATTTATGAAAGATAAATGTTTTTAAAGGTTTTTTCTTAAAAAAATTGTTGTTTCACACCATGTGTTTGTATAAATTATTGTGTGGTGGTTTTTATTTGAAAATGTGTTTTCAAACACTAAATAAGATTGTAATTTATTTTAAATTTTTTTATAAATGGTTAGAATGATTTTGAAATATATTTTTTCAATCATGGAACTTTTAGATCCTTGGGTGTGTCGAGAAATAGACATGGGTAGACATAGTGTTTGTGGCACCACTAAGAGGAAACCTTTGGGATATTGATGGAATTTGGTAGTAAATGATATTGGATGGATACAAAGTTATGCCTATTTATGCTATTTAATTTCTAGTATATATTTTCTCATAGGGTAGATCCAAAATTATATTGTTCTTTTTCATTTATGTATTTTTATCACATGATGGTATTTCATGGATAAATGTTTGAATTATTACCTTATGATGCATGGATATGATTTTTTGTTTTATCACTCCACTAATCATATTTATGGATTGTAAATATGAACTGATTTTATAAAAACCAATGGGGAAATAATTTGAAAATGGTTGGGATTTATAAAAAATACTCTGTAAAACTAATTTTGTTTTAAAATCTATAACTGTTTCATTTTTTCTATCAGAACTTATATAGACCCTATGGTGGTATCTTAATTAGATTTTTACTCACACACTAATTTTTCCTCTGGGAAGATGTAGATGTTGTATTGCAGGATCCATGTAAAGATAAGGGAATCTTGTAGCATGTTGGTTTATCTTTTTGTTGCCTCCTTTGGTTTAAGTGGATTTGGAGGTGATGGTTGGTCCCATGGAGAATTTTAGTCTTGTCTTATTATACATTATAGTTTAGTCGATTTGGATTGGATTGTTTATATAATGGATTTATCTTTTTTATTCCTCTTTGTAATATGGTTGTATGTCTTGTTTGGGTTATATTCAAGACTTGTTTCTATTATCTTTTTTATACCTCACTATGATGTGATGACTTGGGTGTATGGTTTGATTGACCCATGTTGGTCTGTTACAATTTGGTATCAGAGCCAGAGTTTATCAGGAAGTGTGTTAACACTAACTAAGTTTGGTTTTATGACATGTCAAGATAGGAGTTAGGACTGTCTGAATTTAGATCATAAGTGTAGAAAATGGGCATGACCAGACCACTTCTACAACTGAACCTAAGTTACCATGGGTGGTCAGGGACTTTTCACTAGGTTTGATACGCAGTTTTTGAGGTCATTTGAATTAACATTATGGATTTTTTTATTTAAAATGACCTATTCTATTTTAAGTAATATATTTCATTGGTAAGAATTTATAATTACATTAAATTTATATTCTTTTAAATCATTTTTTTGAATTCAAAAATTGGTATTAAGATTTTGTAATTTTCTCATGATCTAATTGGTTATTGTCTTGTGTTTAATAGAAAATATATCTAGGAATATCTCATCCAAATACAAGATAGGAATCTAAAATATGGGATCTACAGGAAAATCCTCCAGTGAATCGTTCCTTGGTTGAAGTAGTAAACCACACCATTCAGACTCTAGGTTAAGTGGGTGTTGGGATCCCAAGATGTATGGTGGATCATGGATATGAATTTACCAAGAAGAAACCAACCATATAATATGGAGATAAGGGAACATAGGAATATGAGGAGTAGCTTGAGTGGATTGAGAGGATATTCAACTTATTGAAGAATCTTGAAGACTCTAAGGTAGGTATTTCCACATAAATGCCCAAGGGTCTTGGAAGGAGATAGCGAGACTCTATTGTGTAAGTTATGTTGCATGAGGATCTTACTTTTACTTCCTCTAATAAAATATTTAACTATTATTTTTGATCAAATACGTTACATGTGGTGAATAACTATGAGTTTATGATGTTGGAGCAAGGGAGTGTACTATTATAGACTATTCTAACTATTTTTTTGAGTTAGTGAATTTCTAAATAGATCTTGTCACTAATGATTCCCTCAAGTATTAGTGATTTGAGTCGGTATTTATGCTGGATATTTTGTCCTTGTTTATTATCATGTTCCTTTTGACATTTGGGTAGGTATTGGAAAAATAATATTTTGATTAGGTAGACATATCTAGAATGAAAATTTTATTTGAACCCTCTCTTAGATCAGTTGTTAGCCAGGGTGTATCTTCTTGCCACAAGAGGAAGCACAAGAGTGGTCATATTTCTCTAGGATGAGTTTTAGGGGATCTTTCAAGATAACAAAAGATTGTATTCTATCAGTGTTGAAGTCATGATTATACCAAGACTTACTATATTGAGTCTTTTAATACTTGTCATTGTTATGGATTTTCATTCCATACGTATCATTTTGTGAAAGGATATCCCAAGGAAGTAAGGAGGGATCCACTCTCACTAATCGTTTTTATGTTCATACATTTGATTTCGATGGTGGTGGGAATAATACTCAGGCTTATAGGTATTTTCAGGTTGCTAAAACTGGACAACATTATGTGATAGAGTATAAACAAGTTGAATCTAATGAAATTCCAACTACTGTTAGAGGTACAATTCTTATTTCATCTTCTATAAAGGTAGATGTTTTTGATACATACGATACACATTTTTCATATCATAAATATTAGCTGATGTGTTGGGTTTTCATTCGGAGCTTATACCATACTTGTTGGATCTTTCCATGGCGTTGGGAAAGAGGTCTAAACAAGGTTTCAAGTGTCCCATGCGTCAGGTGAGGATAACTACCTTTGAGGTCAAATGGGGAATTATAGTGCTAAAAATTTAAATATTTAACTTGATTGTTATAATTTATTGGATGATTAGTGTTATGTCTCAGATAGACTATTATTACAATCGAGTTCAGTTCGTATCTTCTGATGGGTCCCTTCATGTATTTCATGGTGAGTGAGACTCGAGACCAGGAATGGAATGCTCTGTTTTTCCTTACACTAGGGTAATATCCTTCCAATTATTATATAAGTTTCTTGATGATGTTGTCCCTTTATTGTGTGTTTTAATTCATATAGTTGATTGTTCATATCCCAAGGCCTTTTCAGATTATTATTTTTTGTTTACCACCATAGAGAGTGGAAATTTTTTCTAGTAACCTAGTCCTTGGTATGATGCCCAATTCTATTCCATCTAGTAAAATAGAACCTATATATTTGGTGGAATAGAAGGTTTATCTTTAAGACCTAGAGGATAATGGATTTATTCATTAAATAATGTCACTTTGGACTTCACCTATCCTTTTTTCTAAGAAGGAAGATGAAATCCTTGGACTTTGTATTGACTATTAGAAGTTAAATCTGGTGAGTATGAAGAAAATATACCTCTTTCCATGGATTCATTACCTTTTGACCATATTATAGGGAATGTTGGTTTTCAAATATTGAACATCATTTAGAGTACCACAGTTTGATTTTCCTAGAACATGATATACATAAGATAGTCTTTAGGAGCCGATATGGGAATTTTAGGTTTCTGGTTATTCCATTTTATCTCACCAACACTCGAGTGGTATTTATGGAAATTACCAACCAAATAATTCATCAATTATTGGAATATTTTATTTATTTTGTCAATGGGTGATATATTAGTGTACTTTAAGTCAAATGTGGATCATTGAGACCATTTGGATATCATCATTTTATCATTGAAGGATAATCGTCTATATGGTAAGCATTCAAAATGTGAGTCTTGGATTCCAAAATTAAAATTCTTGGGGAATGTGATATCTATGTGGGGAAGATCAGTATATCAATAAATGGTACAAGCAGTTATCTACTAAGAGAATCCCAGAAATGTGTTTTAGATTATAAGATTATTGGGGTTGGCTTAATAATATAGATGATTTGTTCAGGATTTCTCCAATATTATATATTCGATGATAGAATTAACTCATAAGGGTGTAATGTTTTAATGGAATGAAAATTTTAAAATATATTTTATGATAAAAAGGTGATATTGAATTCTTAACATGTTTTGATTCTTCGAGAACTAGATTCAGGTTATAATATTTTCTGTGATGCTTCTTGTATGGGTTTTTTATGTGTCTTAATGCAGGGGAAACATGTGGTAGCCTTTGGATCATTATAGTTATTCAATCATGATAATAACTACCCTACCAATGTTATTGAGATATAAATGGTTATGCATGAACTCAAAATGTGGAGATAATATCTCTGCGGGTAGAGGTTTGTAGTTTATTTTTATCATAGTAGCATGAAATATATTTTTTCTTAGAGGGATATGAATTTGAGGCATAAATGATGTGTGGAGTACCTTTATACTTTTGATTTTTTATATTTTATAAAACCTTGGTAAATGAAATGTGTATGATGATGTGTTGACAAAAAAAATCACCTATACAATTGGAGAAGGAATCATTAGATGTGTGGTCTCTCATTACTTTGTTTGTTGATATGATCATTGGAGTACAATAGGTTGGTGGAATGGTTTTCTTAAATTTGATGACAACTAAATTTTCTTTTTTTGAGTGATTTTAGATTGAGCAGGTGAAAGACACATAGTTTCAATGATTTAGTGGAATAATTTATTGTGGGGAGACATTAGGTGTGTGGTCTTGGTCTCCTATAGTTATTTTATACATCCATAGTAGGTTGTGTGTTATGTTATTCTTGAGGTAGGATTTGATGCACAATGAACACTGATATTGCTGGTTAGTGCACCCTAGGGATACCAAGATGTATCATGACTTGAGAAGACGATATTGGTATCTAAGGATGAGGATGTCTATTGTGGATTTTGTATCACGATGTCTTACTTGTATGAAAATCAAGGTTAAATGTAACACCCCAAGCTTCCACGGTACATTTCCCTTTGAATAACGCACTAACTTGCATTGTACGCAACTTTAAGATTTTAAAACACTACGACCAATCAAAGTATCCATTATGAATAGTAATACCCACTTTTTGGAATTTTATAAATTTTATTATTCAAATTGGACTTCATTTTTGGATTCAGAATATAAAAATTATCTTGGTTGAAATTTTGGTATTTTTTTGAGAACTTCCCATTTTTGACGAATAGTGAAAAATACAAAACGTTAATTAAAAACAACTTTTTTAATCAACATAATATATAGTGATAAATTATACTATTGAGTGGTTTTAGGGTATAATTAATATATATTCTTATCATTTAATAAAAATCTGGTCATTGGACATAATTTCACATTTAAACTGGACATAAACAAGTGTCAATCTTTTGATAGTTATTATTTAATAAAACATGCTTTTTTGTTTTGATAGCGAGAATTAATTTTAAATTAATTTCTGCCAATTCTATGTTTTGAATTTATAAAAATGGATTCCATATTTGGAATCAGGATGTCCAAATTTTGTAAATAGGTAACTTTTATTTTTATATATTATGAATAATTACTTCGGTAAATATTTTATTTACCGTGGTTAAAAGGTAAATCAGGTAAATAAGGGTAACAAAATAATATTATAATAATATAAAAGTACCCTAAAACATGATCTAAGGATCTTGGATGATACATTTCCGACCATGGGAATCCTTGGGTTAATTTTCGGGCCAATTAGATCCACTTGAGATTGATAATGACACATTATATTAATTAATTTAAAGTAAAGGAAAAAATTACATAAACATATTTATTTTAGTAAAACATTTTTTACATGGTTTTATATAAGTTATATTTTAGACTATAAATATTAATTAGAAAGATAAATATATTTCCTACATAATTGAATTTTATTTATTATTTTTAGACATGTAATAATTAAATTTATTTATGACACAATGAAGGTGTAGTATTTTCCTTATTAATGAAAGAATCAGATAAATGGTATAATAAATGTTAAAATAAATATAATTTGAAAGTTTTTATGCCATAAAATAATTTTTTAGGTTGATATGACATGTTAGGATTGATTAAATGAATTTAGTTCTAGGTAATCATGCTGTTATGACTTTAACAAAAACAAAATATCAAATACTGTCAAAATTGACATAAAAGAGTTTTTTAAAACAAATATTATATTTATTATTGATATTATATTCCTAAAAATCTATGGTTCAAACAAGAGACTTATATAATGGTATTTGTATCATTAATTAACCACTTGGGGTTCTATTGGAAGTTTATAGTAAGTTTATTAACCATATAATATAAAAATACAAAGAGACATGGTAAATGTCAAACTAAAGAACTAAGAGTTAAATCTAAGAGATAAGGTTAATACAAGGACCCAAACCTATCTAAAACCTATTGGTTGAGAATATTTCGACTCATAACCACCTTATCCTATAAATAATTCACTTTGGATCCATTAGAAACCGAAAATTATTTTATTATAAAATAATATTTTACTCTTTTTCTAAGGTTCCCCTCACCCCTCTTTTAAAAGGGCACGCAACCTTCTCTTTAATTCACACCGTCAAAGCCATTTGGATCGGCCAAACCATGACCAAATACTCTCTCAACTGTCCTCAGTTCACCCTAGAGGCCTTATTTTGATCATAAATAAAACCTATTGAGCCCTTTTGATCAAATCAAAAAGAAGAACCCGAAGAAGAGGTAATAATTTCACCACCATCTTTCAAGTTCCGTTCTTCTTCCACTTCTTCTTTAATTGTTATTTACATTATAGAATAATAACTCTAGTATCTTATATATACTGTGATGTCATTATAAATATGTTACAACCATATTCAGTATTCTATCCATCCTTTGAATGACATTTCACCATACGTGCGTACGTACGGCTTACCGTCCCCACGTCATGGTGTAATCGTTATTCAAAACATTATTATTTGGATGGGTATGATAATGATGTGTAATTAAAGTAAATAATAAATATAAAATTATAATTATTCTTTATATATGATATAACATCCAATTATATATTATTTTAATATCAAAATAATGATATTGTCGCTCCTGCGTATGTAAGGACTACCGTCTCCACGAACACGATGAGATTCATTCCCCATCGTATCCATTCAAGACTAATTATCATTTGATGATAATAAATAATGTTTAAGGACTTGATATCTTTCTGTATATGAATAAGATACATACTATCCATAACCAATACGGCTTAAGTAACATATAAAAAAAAGAGAGTAATTTAACACCTGAAAGGACGATAAATTAAAATATTATTAACAAAGCAATGTTAAAAGATCATATATGATATCATATTTATGTATATGATTAATGTATAATTTAATAACATTGATTTAACTATTATACAGGAGGTTTACCTACCCTCTACCAAGGAAAAGCATAAGGTAAGGGTTAATTTCACAATCTCTTTATTATCCGAGGTTGTTTTTACCTAAGTATCTATTGGGACCTCTTTATCATCCATATCCATATTTCTTAAAACTGTCTTTCAAAAAAAATTTATATTTAATAGAAAATGGGTTAAATTCATTTATACCCTTATTTGACCGTATACATTTTTGAGAGGAATATTTCCGTCGTTTTCCAAACAAGGTCATTTTTAACCTTTTCGACAAAATTGAGGAAAGAATGTCTTATTTTAACTTATATGTCGGTTGTGGCTATTTTCTGCTGTTATAAAATCATCAAAGCTTCCCTTATAAGCTTATAAGAATATATTCAAAATAAATATTTTCTTCTAAAATTATGTGACTTTTAAAATTTATAATTATTTATCTTTCTAAACCTTGTTAATCAATGTCCATGTTTTCAAAATGATTTTAAGAATTTATTTATATGGACATGAATTTTTTTAAATGATAATTCTTTTAAAAAGTTTCAAAGTGGTATGGGACACATTGATTCAAAAATCCATTTAAAATGAATACCATTAAAAATTGTGAGATTCTTAAATGATTATATGAAAAAGGGGTATTTATATCAAAACATTTTGCTGATCATTTTCTTATATGTCAACGTCCTTTATTTTATTTTAAACTTTTTTGAAGTTGATTTATTTTGATATAAATCTTCAATATTTTATTGAATGAGCTATGATATGTTTGAGTTTTAATGTGATATTTTTACACCATTCATGGTTTATGGTTAATTTATTGAAATTTTGTATTCTAGTTTTAATACGAATGTTTATGTTATGTTTCAACATTTTCATATGTGAAATGCAGTGGACTTAGTAAGTGAAGGGTGGAGCCCGGTATAGCTCCTCGATGCATCGGTAAGTCTCATGAGACAACTAGATGTGGAATTGGATGAGGCCTTTCCCATTTTGATATATGGTTTTGGCCGACGCCTTAATCATTTTTAGACATCTTGGCCGAGGCCTTGAAAAAATGTTTCCGAATGAGCGGTGTTAGGCATTCCCTCATTATGAAAATAATATTGATGGTTCATGTGGTCATTCGACTTGTTGAATACCCATTATTTTGTTTTACTATGGAATTATTTAATCAGCTCATATTCCTGCCATAAAGTGTTCATGTTTATTATTTGTAAAGGAATGTGTTTTCAATTATTCACCATGCTTAATATTTATGTTATCTTCCACTGTATTGTTTACCCTTACTTTGAGTTTGAGCTCACCCCTTTCTTATGTTTTATATTACAAGGATATGAAGATATTAATTATGAGTGACATTCATGTATAATCTAGGAGGCCTGGATGTTCTAATTGAATAATTTAGTGTTGTATTTCTTTTCATGTAGTAATGTTGAACTTATGTAAGTAATCTATTTTCCAAGACTACTAAACTGATCGGTCCTTCGGGACATGATTTCCTTGTGATCATGACAATGTTATGTAATAATCCACTGACTCTGGGTAACTAGGGTTGGGGAATTATAGTTGGTATCAGAGGAAGTTTAGTAATAAATCATGGAATCTAGATTTAGGTACAATCTGATTTATCACATAGCCATAAGATATACTTTGAGGATTTGTATAGGAGAACATTCTAGAGTTTTGTTATTGTAGAGATTTTTTGATTTTTATGAGAAATACATCCCTGTCTTGATACGAGCAGGTAGAGGCGGCTCTGGCACAGATGTTCCTAGTGGTAAAACCTGAAAACACTACTTTGAGCTAGAGTCGAATGGGAACAGGTGCATGAAAACTAGCCTTTCTTCACTCTTGGTTACAACACTCCCATGGGATATGCTTAGGATAATTCTCATTTTCTTTACAAACAATTATGAAGGTTTTATGAGTACATACTTCCTCAAAGAGAACATTTTTGTGATTATGGATTATATCCATAAACTGTTCAATATATTTTAAGTGTTTTACAAGTTCAGGATTAGGTATTTCAATTCATAAACTAATCTAATGTATTCCATTTTTTAGAAATGGCGCCCAGTGGAAGGAATTGAAAACTTCAACAATACGCATGATCCAAAGAGTAAGAAGGATCAAATATTTCATGGTCTTAAACCAGTATTTAGAAGGGAAATATTCTCCCATGTATTATCATCATATGAATGAATAGTATCTTGTGTCGATAAGATAATTAAAGAATTCTTGGATTCCTATGGCTTTGAAGGGAATCCAGAGAAGAAAAAGATGGTAGAGAGAAGGACAAATAACGGGAAGAAGGTAATGAAGGATTTTCCCATATGTGATAACTGTGGAAATAATCACCTTGGAAAATGCTTTAAGGAAATGGGAGTATGTTATAAGTGTGTAGAAAAAGGACACCAAGTTCGTGCTTGTGAGGGTAAGAAAAATGTTTCAAATGTACAATGCTTCATCTGCAAGGAGTTGGGACACTACGTGAATCAATGTTCAAATCATCAGAGTATGCCCCAAATAATGCTATTAGATAATAATAATGTTATGATACTACCACATATGAAGAGGAATGAATAGTTTTCTTTTGTTATTATAAAGGAATTATTTCATTTGAGCGTTCTATCAATGATGTACTGGTTATATTAATTATGGAAATAAATAAGGATTGTACTACAGTACTATTTCAATGAGGATTTGAGATTATATGGTTCTATGAAAAGTGAATCAATTCCAAGTAAATTTTTTTTGTAAAATAAATGGATGGAGGAAAGATAAACCTTAATATGGTCCTGATACTAAGGTAGTAATTTTGGAATAAGAGATGGTTGATTTGGATAAATTATATTGGATATTTTTGGCTACCTTGGAACTGATTAGTGGTTTGTTTATTTCAATATTGTTGGTGTATTCAAAAATTTTTGATATAAGGAATATACCTAGTATTCTATAAATAATAATGGAGCATTAATGTAATCAATAAGGTATAATGGTAATTCATGGTGTTACCATGTTTTAAAAGAATACATGATGAAGGTATTCACATGTTATTACGTGGATCAAAAGGATCTTCACTGCGAATACCTTCCTTATAAATTTTGGATTGTAAGTTTGTACAAAAGTATTTTGGATAATTATAAATGTTGGAATGGATTAAGTTTGACATTGGATATGATTATAAAGGTTAAATAATTTCTTGAGATTATTTTTGAATTGTCATAAAAAGGACAACCCGGAGGTTGGGCGACAACTCGTCGCGTCCGGCAAGGCCACGAGACTGGAACCCACAACCGAAGGGTGACAAGGGTGTATCACCTATAACTGGCCCATGTGATGTTTTGGATTTAATAATGTAGATTTTTTAATGTTTTAGTAGATGAATTATAAATTCATTTTTTTGGAACCCTATACGAATAGGATAAATAGAATATTTTTAAGTTATATTATCTTTTAGAGTGAAAGATGAGTTTCTGGTAGAAATTAGTTGAAGGATGAAACTCTACTTGTCAATTACATTTTTCTCCACTTATTATATGAAGAAATCAATCCTTAAATTTTAGGTAAGGGATCCTAAAACCAAACATGTGTTATCCTAATACCTTATTTTTAACTGATGATATTTTAAATCATTATAGATTGATGGCTTTGAGGCCCTCAATTTTACACTTGTTTTTGGATTGATGGCCTCAATCACTCCCTATAAATATTTACATTTTCCCTCTAATTGAATGTTTATAATTTCCACCAATGTTCTCCTATTCAAAACCCTAATTTGGTGGTGACATTCTCATTTCCCTTTCCCTCCTATTAAAACTAAATTTTATTAACCCTATCTCCAATATGGGTTTTCCAAATCAGTATTTTTTATTTTCAACCTTTTATTTTTGAAGAACAATTTCAAATTTTGAGGATGCAATTTATTGAATGAGGGGATAATGTATCACCCCAAGCATCCAGGGTATGTTTCCCTTTGAATAATGCAATATCATGCATTGTACGCAACTTCAAGATTCTAAAACACCGTGACCAATCAAAGTACCTGTTATGAATAGTAATACCCAATTTTTGAAATTTTATAAATTTTATTATTCAAATTGGACTTCATTTTTGGATTAGGAATATCAAAATTATATTAGGGTAAAATTTTGGTATTTTTTTTTGAGAACTTCCAATTTTTTATGAATAGTGAAAAATACAAAACGTTAATTAAAAACAACTTTTTTAATAAAAATAATTTATAGTGCTAAATTATACTATTGAGTGGTTTTATAATATAATTAAAATATATTATTACCGTTTAATACATTTTTGGTCATTTTACATAATTTCACATTTAAACTGGACATAAACAAGTGTTAATCTTTTGATAGTTATTATTTCATAAAACACGATTTTTTATTTTGACAGTGGGAATTAATTTTAAATTAATTTATATCACTTTTGGGTTTTGAATATAGAAAAATGGATTCCATATATGGAATCAGGATGTCCAAATTGTGTAAATAGGTAACTTTTATTTTTAGACATTATGAATAATCACTTCGGTAAATATTTTATTTACCGTGGTTAAAGGGTAAATCAGGTAAATAAGGGTGACAAAATAATTTTATAATATTATAGAATTACCCAAAACGTGTTATAACATTATTTTCTGATACATTTCTAACCATGGGAATCCTTGGGTCGATTTTGGGACCACTTGGATCCACTTGAAAGTGATAATGACACTTTATATTAATTAATTTAAAGTAAAGGCAAAAATGCTATAAACATATATCTTTTAGTAATTTTTTTATATAGTGTTATTAAAGTTATATTTTCAGATATAATTATTCATTAGAAATATAAAAAGATTTCCTACATAATTATGTTTTATTTATAATTTGTATACATTTAATAATTAAATTTATTTATGACACAATGATGATGCATTATTTTCCTTATTAATGAATGAATAAAATAAATGGTATTATAAATGTCAAAATAAATATAATTTGAAAGTTTTGATGCCATAAAATAATTTTATAGTTTATCATGACATGTTATGATTGATTTGATGAATTTATTTCGAAGTAATCATGTTGTTATGACTTTAACAAAAACAAAATACCAAATTGTGTCAAAATTGACATAAAAGAGTTTTTTAAAACAAATATTATATTATTAATTGATATTATATTCCGAAAAATCTAAGGTTTGGCCAAGAGACTTATATAATGAAATTTTTATCATTAATTAACCACTTGGTGTTCTCATGGATGTTTATAGTAAGTTTATTAACCATATAATATAAAAAAACAAAAAGACATGGTAAATGTCCAACTAACTAACTAAGAGTTTAATCTAAGCGATAAGGTTAATATAGTAACCAAAACCTATCTAAAACCTATTGGTTGAGTATATTGAGACCCATAACCACATTATCCTCGAAATAATTCACTTTGGAGCCATTATCAATCGAAAATGATTTTATTATAAAATAATATTTCACTCTTTTCCTAAGGTGCCCCACACCCCTCTTATAAAAGTGCACTCTCCCTTCTCTTTAATTCACACCTTCAAATCAATATATATCGGCCAAGACCTGCCCAAATACTCTCTAAAATATCCTCCCTTCAAAATAGAAGCCTTTTTTTGATCATAAATTTAACCTAAGGAGCCCTTTTGATCAAATCAAATGGAAGTACCCGAAGAAGAGGTAATAATTTCCCTACCCTTTTTCCAGTTCCTTTATTCTTCCACTTCTTATTTCTTTTTTATTTAAATTACAAAATAATAACTCTAGTATTTTCTATATACTGTGAAGTTATTATAAATATGGTACAACCATATTCAGTATTCTATCCATATTTTTAATGACATGCCACCATACGTGTGTACGTACGACTTACCATCTCCACGTCGTGGTGTAATAGTTTTTCAAAACATTATTATTTGGATGGGTATGATAATGATGTTTAATTGAAGTAGATAATAAATATAAAATTATAATTATCTGTATATATTTTTTACCATCTAATTATATATTATTTTCATATCAAAATAATGATATTGTTTCTCGTGCGTACGTACGGACTACCGTCTCCACGAACGCAATGAGATTCATTCCCCATCGTATCCATTCAAGACTAATTCTCATTTGATAATTAAAAATAATGTCCAAGGACTTGATATCATTATGGATATGAATAAGATACAACCTATCCATAACAAACACAACTCAAGTAACATATAAAATAAATCTAGTAAGTTAACACCCGAAATGACGATAATACTAAAATATTATTTACAAAGAAATGTTAAAAGATCATATATGATATCATATTTATGTATATTATTCTTATATAATTTAATAACATTTATTTAACTATTATACTGGAGGTTAACCTACCCTCATCCATGGAAATGTACAAGGTAATGGTTAATTTCACAATCTCTTTATTATCCGAGGTTGTTTTTACGTAAGTATCTACTGGGACCTCTTTATCATCCATATCCATATTTCTTAAAAATGCCTTTCAAAAAATTTTAACTATTTAATATAAAATGGGTTAAAGTCATTTATACCCTTATTTAACCTTATAAATTTTTTAAGGGAATCTTTCCGTCGTTTTCCAAACAAGTTTCTTTTTAACATTTTCAAAAAAAATTAAGGTAAGAATGTCATTTTTTAACTCATACAGCGGTTGTGTCTATTTTCGGACATTATAAAATCATCGAAGCTTCCCATAAAAGATTATAAGAATATTTTCAAAATAAATGTTTTCTTCTAAAATTACGTGACATTTAAATGTTATAAAGATTTACCTTTCTAAGCCTTTTTATTTAATGTCCATGTTTTCCAAATGATTTTAAGGATTTATTTATATGGACATGAATGTTTTGAAATGATAATTCATTTAAAAAGTTTCAAAGTGGTATGGGACACTTTGATTCAAAAATCCCATTAAAATGGCTACCATTATAAATTGTGAGAATTTTAAATGATTTCATAAATAATGGGGTTTTATCTCAAAAAATTTTACTGATCATTTTCTTATATGTCAACATCCTTTATTGGATTTTAAACTTTTTGAAGTTGATTTATTACGATATAAATTTTCAATATTGTATTCAATGAGCTATGATATGTTTGACTATGAATGTGCTATTTCTACACCATTCATGGTTTATGGTTAGTGTATTGACATTTTATATGGTAGTTTTAATATGAATGTTTATGTTATGCTTCAACATTTTCATATAAGGAATGTAGTGGACTTATTAAGTGACAGGTGGAGCCCCCTATAGCTTTTTGATGCATAGGTAGGTCCCATGAGACAACTGGACATGGAATTGGTTGAGGGATTTTCCCATTTTGATATATGGTTTTGGCCGAGGGCTTCAACATTTCCTTGTTTAGGAGGAATATACCACTTCCTTCCCATTTGATCATATGAGAGGATGTTGATATTGAGACCAACACCACTATGGTTAAGCAGCTAGTGCATATTAAGGATCACTAAGATAATATACTTCATGGTAATATGATTCCTCTCGATTAGGCACCATGTCAGTTCGGATAGGATAACCATGATACGTGGGAGAGGGACATGTTGATGAGGTAGAAGTGGCCTTATCTTTTAAAGGTTCTTTAATATTTGGGAATTTTTGGGTATTGAATTATTTTAGGGTGGATAGATTGTAACACCCTGTTATGATTTTATGTTCTCCCTTGCTCATGTTTTGATTATTGTTTTTTCTTTTGAGTTTACTATAAAAACATGTCTATTTACTATCTGATGGTCGATTACATGCATTGTAAAAGGATTTCAGGCTATGTAAAGGTTCTCAAGTAGATGTTGTGAATCTTTTTTAGGGTGTGATGTTTTCAGACCATGCATTTTGAGTTCATGTTATGGAATGGAAAAATATAATTTTTCGTAAAACGTTGATGTGTTTTTTAGATTTTTGGCCTTCATGGAATACATGAAGTTTAATGGGATTCCATACCATGCGAATATCATGAGTTGTGGTTTTTAAGGAATAATATAGGTGATTTATTTCATTTAAATGTGAAACCCCCTCTCGATACAGAGCTCTCCCTAGGAGATTTTTTAGATCTTGTATCTTTTCAAATCATTCATTCATCCATCGGTCATCAGGGTTTTTTTGGTAAACCTCTCCTAGTAATAATTTCTTGAGGTTATTTATTCCCTTGGACATTAATACCACTTTTGGTTGCATGTAAGGTTGTAAATAATAATTGATTGATTTTTTCTATCGATACATTGAAAAAAACATTTCATGCCTTTCCTTTTAAAGGGTGATCAATTAGTTTCCAATAACAATTGTCGAAGGAAGCTTGGTTTATACTATTTTGAGGTAGGGGTTTCTATACAATGTGTTAATTCTTGGAATTTCTTACTATTATTAATAAATTAAATTGTTTTGTTAAAGTAATTAATGTGATTGGGTAAATATAAATGTTTTTAAAGAGTTATGACTTAAAACTGGGGTTTTCAGCCAAGTTTTTGTTTAAATTCATATATAGTGAACATGATTTTGGTAATGGGTTTTATTACATTTAAAAATATTGGCTTGGATTTGATATTTTTTATAAATTGTGAGAATTTTTTTGAAATTTATTTTGAAAAGATTGTCACTTTGGAAACATTTAGTGCATTGAGAAATAGACAAGGGTAGCCTTAGTGTGTGTGGAAGTAGTTGGAGGTTACCTTTTGGATATTGATGAACTATTTAAGGGCTTGATATTGGATGGATCCAATATTATTCCGATTTAGTATCTTTAAAGTCTTATACTTATAATCCCGTAGGATAGATCTCAAATTATAGTTTGAATTATCATTTATAGTTTTTTATCGTATATTGGTATTTCATGTATATGTGTTTACTTGATTACCTTATGATAGATGGATATGATTTCATGTTTAATCACTTATGGTTCTCATATTTATAGATTGTAAATATGAAAAGATTTAGGAAAACCAAAAGGAAAATGATTTATAAATAGTTTGGATTTATGAAAAATTCCTTAAAAAGTTGTTTTTATTTTAAAATCCACAACTATTGTGTTCTTGATATTAGACTTTGTTTAGACTATGTAGTGATATCCTACTGATCCTTATACGGATACCCTATTTTTTTCCTTTCAGAGGTTGTAGATGTTGTATTATACGATTCAGGTAAAGGTAATGGAATTCTGTAGTATGATGGTTTCTCTTACTATCACTGCCTTTGGTTAAAGAGGATTTGAAGGTAGAAGTTGCCCATATATAGGCTTTTTCCCTTGTCTTATTGTACTTCTTAATTTAGATGATTTGTATTGGATTGTATTTAATTTGGATTAATATATTTTCTTCTTTTTTTTACTCTAATTTCATGTCTTTTTTGAGTTATATTCAGGGATTGAATCTATTATCTTTGTTATTCTTCACCACGATGGGCCGGATCAGGTGTATGGTTTGATTGACCCAGGTTGGTTTGTTACAAGGGACATAATAAGACTTCAAGGAACACCACTATTGATTGTATATGATCAGGACACATGGTTTAACTCATGGTTTTGGATGATCTTTCTACAACCATTGGATATGGAGTTGTGTTTCAATACTCATTATCACCCTCAGACAGATGGTCATTCTGAGATAGTCATTCAAACTATATAGGATATGCTCAGATTATGATTAAAGGATTTCCATCTATGTTTTAATTATCGCCTTCACCTAGTGGCGTTATCATATAATGACAAATTCCATCTTAAAAAATAAATGGAACCCTATAAGGCTCTCTATGGGAAGTGGTCTTAGACTTTGTAATGCTGGGATGAGGTTGGAAAGTATAAACTGTTGAAACATGATCTTATCCAAGAGATGTTAATGAATGTTAAAACCATTCAACATCAGATCAAATACACAAAAAGTCAATAGAAACGTTATTCAGATAATCATTTATTATACATGGAGTTTTAGTTTAGAGATAAGAAGTTCCTTTATATATCTCTATGGAAGAATGTAATTATATTTTGGAATATGGGAAAAATTATTCCTTTAAACATCATCCCATTCAAGATCGTTGATAAAATTGGAGTGCTGTCCTATCAACTAGAACTCCCACCTAACCCATCTTAAGTAAATGACTGTAACTTTGGAGAATAATCTTTCATACGAGGAGTATATGGTGAATATCATAGATTTTAGTGATAATGTTATGAAAAGAAAGACAAGTCACATGGTCAAAGTGCCATGGAGAAACTAAATTTTTGAAGGAGAAACATATGAACTAGAAGAGGCGATGAAACAAAAGTACTCTCATCTGTTATATTCTATGAAATGAAAATTTCAAGAGTGAAATTTCTAAAGGGGATATTAATGAAACAAAATTAAATTTTATAAATGTAATTCCCTTATGAAAGAATAAATTACATATTAATTAATTTATTTATAGAAAACACATGAACTACTTTAGATATTTTTCACAAATTATAAAATATATCTTATTGGATTTCAAATTATATTAACCATCTTAACCAATGATAATAAAACATTTTCATAGTGACCAATAAGAGTAGTATATAATTATGGCTAGGATAAAGTCTAATTATCTTAGATGGAATGAAATATGGACTCGACCAATAGGGTATTACCTTATAAATCCCATTTATTAGAGTTTCTTTAAGATTTAGAATCACTAGTCTTTACCCTTGACCAAGTCAATGATGAAATTGAACAATTGAACTACCACAAAATCATTTACTAGAGTAGTTCTGAATTATCAAGATCATGGACCAAACCATTTTTGCTGAACCATTCTAAGAAGGCCCCACCACAACACATCATACCCTTAAGGAATACACTATTTTAATAAGGGTTTATGTATCTAGACACAAGTAGTATGATTTTTTATATTTTCATTTTTAATAAATTAATGATTATATTTATCCATTTTAAAATTATATAGGAGTTTTTGAGAATTATATTTTGATATATATAAATTAAAATTATGTTTTTTTGAAAATATAATGTTTTAATTAAAACATACATTTTGAACATTCAATAATTTTGAAATAAATTTTTTTTTCAGATATTATTATTCAAAAATAATATTTATATACAGATCATAATAGAATTTAATGAATTCCCAATATCATTTTATAAGGGTCTGAAAAATGTTATCATCGTACACATCATTTTTAATATATGAGAATTTGGATTTAAAAGTGTAAATTCACATATATAGTTAATTTTTTGATAAAATAATTATTATTTTCGAAATACATATGTTGAAATTATCTTATAGTGAATTTTTCCATAATTTTCTGAGAAATTCATATATTGGGTTAAAATTAAATACATAATAAATATATGATATTTATTATCACATCGTAATTTCCCAAAAGTGATGTAATAAATAGTATAAAGGGAATATATGACCAAAATATGGTTCCCATTTAAAATAATGTTTCTAAATGTTATTTGTATAAAATTATAAACCCTTAATGAATCCTCAAAAACATATATTATATTTTATGGTTTTTAATATCAGTTATTTTTAAAAACGACTCACTTAAAAATCACCATGTGTATTATTTTATGGATTTTTTTCAAGAACTTGTTAAATATTAAAAACCACTCTTGTATGGAAAAAACATGAACAAAAACTATCGGTTGGTTTTTTGTTTTCACTATTTTATCTTATAGAGTCAAAAACCTATGTTTATAAATTAACATAGAATCCCCCAATATTTTTTCTATAAATTCCCACCCATCCTCCTAATTATCTACACTAAAAACCCATTTATCACAATGTTAATCTCTATTTACCTCTAAATATTCCTACCAAGGTTTTCCAAATCTGTTAAGATGCTTCTCTAAAGATGTTTTAATCTCCCTCTCATTGTAATGGATTTTATCCACCCCTTATTTATTCAATATCTTTCATTGTGTTAAGCCATTTGATATCCAATTTTTCAGATTGGAATGTATTTTTACACATCCTATTTAATATAAATTTAATTATCAAATATTGAGATACCACCTTTCACTCTCGTTAATTCATTCAATGAATCCTTATATACAGCTGTTATTATATCAAAATTACCTTTTGATTTTCCATAACAAACATTTATATAGTGATTACCCATACCCATTTCCACTAAATTGAATTAACCTAGATTAAAAAATAGATACTTTATTGGGGAAATCCATTTATATAACCCACACTCCTTATTCATGATATTAAAATTGATAAAAAGTGTTCTTATGGGTTTTAATTTACCTAGAACACTAACACATGTACATGATATGAATATGATGGGTGGGACCAAAATTAAATGGACCTATAATGAATTGGGATATGTTTTCATCCCATGATATTCCATGTATGGTGGATTTAAGGTTATCCTTATAAAACTATGTTATGATATCTCAATGGTTAGCCATGGATTATTTTTTATGATATCATATTTTATGTTATTGAAACATTATTATATTTTCGTCATGTTATCATCTTATATAATACTTAGATGTTTATTCATATGATTCTCACACTTTTTATGTCACATAGTTATTCCTCATGACTCACATATATTTACTTTCATCATATTACACTTTGATTATTCCCTTACTGGGATTTATATATCAATGATTTATTATGTACATCCTCAATTTGTACTATAAAATACTAGAAGATCAATTGATTATATGGGAATTTTATGGCGTTCTATATAATTTTTTTGTACCCATGTTTCAAGTTAATGTTCTATGTACCTAATTTTCCATTGAAAATATTCCTCAATATCTTCTAGGATTTCTTTATGTGTCAATTTATGTAATAAATCAGTAATTAAGATGCATAAAAAAATGGGTTTTTATAATTATTCATTTTAAACTGTTATATAAACATTGAAAACCTAGGGAATTTTTTTTTGAACAAACGTAAATGGTTATATTGATAATGAAAACTATTCTATTTCCTTTATTTTAATTAATTTATAATTTTGTAAAATTTTCTTATCAGTTGATTATAATGTCACATAACCTTATTTTTATTTATAATAAATTAATTTAGGTTATAAAAATTAATGACAGTAAAAAATTTAACTCAAACAAAAATTTTAATCATAAAAACATAATTACCTCAACAACTATTTTTTAGCATTAAGAAATTTTTTAATATCAAATTTTATTAATAAAACTAATTTTATTTGATAAAATTAATTTCAAATCTAGGATTATAATACTAAAATTTAGAGTTTAGATCAATGTTAATAATGAATATTTCCATTAATTAAAATGGGTGAAATTAAATGTAACCAAGTTAAATATGAACTTGGTTAAAGTGAAAAGAAAAAGTAAAATACCCTAATCACACATGACATTCTCTAAAATGAGAGTATGAGAGGATTTTTTACCATACCATGTCTCACACTACATACATTCCAAATATTAGTGTCTTTGTCCTTGAAATTGTGAACATAAATAATTTAATATGTAATTTAAATTCTTAAAATACACTACACATTACATATATGGGATTCTCTAAACCTAAAATAGCATATAGACACCCTTAATTATCATAATCCCTTCATTTCCAAGGATTATTCCTTTAACAATCAATGATCCCACCATTAGTATTGCTCTCCTCTTGTTCTTTCACTATAATTTTACTCTTCCTAATATTCCTTAACTTTTTTAATATAATGAATTTAGTATCTTCAATATATGAAAACATTATTGTATTAATGTAACATCAATTATTCATTCATTCTTTTATTAACAAATTCTATGAAAAAAACACGTAGATATTACGTACATGCGGATTACCACCACCAAGATGTGATTCAGTTTTTTTATATCCACACCACTTTGAGATGGTATAAATGATGGTATTTATGAATAATTATACATTTTTATGTCAATTATACAAATTTTTATATTTTTACATTTTTCATTTACCTTCATCCCTTTTATTCTATAAGGAATGATATCATTAATTATGTGGTTGTGAATAATATCGCCACCATGAATGATGTGTATTATATCCCTTAATCACCAAACATGGATGGACCAAAAAGTATAATTAATGAAATCATAGTATTTTTATAACATTTTTATAATTATAAAATTATTAATTTTTATATATCTTTACTCCAACCATTCATTGAGAAATGGTTTGGTTAATCATGGGTATGTGCGGACGACCTCCTCCCATAATGAAGAATTTTATTTATCGACACCACCAATCATAAATGGTTAAAATACTTGATTTTATAGGGAAATATGATATACATTACTTGTATAAAATTCTTCAAATTTTATGTTAATATTATATAATAAAATTTTCGTACTCATTTGATCATTGTGACAAACTTTTTATTTGGTCGGTTTACCAGATACCTGAGTGATGTTGTTAAACTTATATAATTAATGATTAAAAATTTTATATAATATTAATGAAATGTAATAATAAGGTATTAAAGTTGTTTTATTTGATATATATTTATTATAAAAATATATAAACATATTAATAACAGATAAACCCTATTCATTAGAAACCATCGTAGCAAGTTTGACTGCATCTTCATCTTCCTGGGTTGAAAATAAAAATCCTATGGGATGAAAGTGGAACATTGTAAATAATCATGGGATATATATTAATATAAAAAATTTAATCTAGGAATTTTTAAATTTATATCAATGATAAAGGATCAATATTAACATTTAAAATTATGTGAAAGACATTTAAATGTGTCAACACTTGATGTAAATAATAAGGTATAATGAAAAATTATAATCAAAGTAAAAAAATAAAATAAAGTTAAAAATGGTTAAATAGATAAATATAGTTTTGTAAAAATTGATTAAGATAGTTATGTTTGTTTTATATTACATAATAGTGTCATCAATTATGATGGGAAATAAGGTGACAATGTTTTCTCTCAAAATTTCTTCGTTGAGACACATTTTTATTTATGCACCGATTTAATATTTTATGGTGTATATGATACCCAATTTTTATTATTTGATGAAATATAATTTATTCATGTTATATGAAGGCCATTTTAAAATATTACTCCTTCAAGGGTTTTTATTAAAATTTTACTCAAGTTATAGTAGTTTTCTCGACTCAAGTCCTTTTTCCAATGAGCCATGAAATGGAATATTTATTTTGATTTTCCAAGTATTATTCTCCATCCATTATCTTATAAAAAGGAAGATTTCGTTTTTCTGTACTAATATTAATCATATTCATCAATATCCTCCCCATTTATTAAACCATTCCTGAAATAGAAGTATGATACTGATCAGAATAACTCTTATACTTTTTTATGGATATTCTTATTGTATATCAACGTTTTACTTATTTAATGTATATTCTATAATATTTCAAGTAATAATATTACTTATCTTAACCACTTGTTTATAAAAAATTCATCCTTTTTATGATGTGGGTTTCACTAAAATGATTTAGTCAACATTAAATGTTTTTCATATGATTTTTTTTTCAAAAAATGATTTCTCCTAATGTATTTATTTAAAATGTTACAAAATCCATTAATTAAATCTTTTTTAATGGAATTTTTAAATAAATTTAATTTCAATTAAATTATTTTAAAATTAAATATTTTTAAATGTTTTATGGGTTTATTTAGATAAAAATAACTTTTATTCATTTCTATCTGAACGTATATTTTCATCACCATTATCATTTTCTAAGAGACATTCTCTATATAATTTCATGTTTTCAGGATATAAAATATTATTCTCATGGATTAAAATAATTTCTTTTTTAAATTTTCTCAAATTTAAATGGTTAATTATTATTTTTAATGAAAATTTCCAAATACCTCTCAGTGTTTCAATATTCTATGTGGTATAGTTGATCAACAATATTCTTGAAATGATACCATGCACCTTATTTTCAGGATGGATTATGAAATTATATTTACATATGTGGTATAATCATTCAATAATTTTTTCTATCCAAATTTTACCTTTGTATAGGCATGATTTACTTCCAATACTTCTCCTTTGTAAATATACTATGATCTACTATTCTATTAAAGTGTGTTCAATAAGATTCCCAATACATTAATTGGCTGGGGAAGTTATTTTGTAAACAATTATCCATATACACTAAGGTGTAAATACCATATTCATAATTATATTTTTTGAGTGGTATTTACCCATATTATGCTTAAAGTCATTGGATTACCATTTATATTCCAAAGGATAATCATGTTATATTTATTGATAAAATAATGAATTCTTCCTTGGGGAACCACTTGAATGAAAAGAAAAACCATATTATTTCCTTATGTTTTAATGACAGGAGGTTGATTGAAACCATGTGGACCACATATGTATGATTTTCATTATTTGATGGGTTGGCCCTGAATTATATAACCCTCAGATGAATTGGTTATTGTTTCCATCTAATGATTTATCACAGTGTGTGGGTACTCTTCCTACATAACTATTTTTTATGAGAAGTTAGCAATACCTATTATGTTATGTTAACAAGGCATGAATCATTGAGATATTCTTATGATATCATGTTTATGCCATTCCTACATTCTTATATTTACATTCTCTTATAATACAGTCATTCATATTCCACGTTCTTATATTAACATTTCCCATTTTTGAATCCATACTCATTATGATATCAATTTATCTGTCACATATCTCATTTTATGCTTTATAATTATGTTTACACTTACTGGGAATTTCAACTCACCCAATATTATATCTATATTTCTCCATGATTTTAAATAATGTATTAAATATTCTTAGAAAATAAGAGAATCTTATGTGTGGAATTTATGGGAAACAATAAAGACCTCTTATGGATTTATTATATTAATATATATTGAAAAAATTGACCATTATACGAGAATACATGATATTTATTAGTTAGGAATTTTTCTAAATTATAAAAATCTATAAACTAAAAGGTATTTTTATAATAAATTTGATGATGATTTTTTAATATTTGATGTGTATCAAAGTCAGTGTTGTGAGTTATGTGTTTTTTGAACCAGATTAAAGAGCACAGTTCTAGGGGTGTTATAGTTTATATCAGAGTAGTGTTTAGATATATTTAGAGGTTATGATGTCATTATTTGATTATTATTTTTGATTTTGGAATGAAATCAAGGTTTTATTAGTTAAGGATGATCTTATTTTCAATGGTATAGATAAAATTAGGCTGGAACTAATGAATATCTTATGTTGTTTGGGTATTATGATAAGATACATTTATAAAAAATCGTAGATATAATTATAATTGATGGAAAAATTCCCGAAATTTTGGTAATATAGATATTGTGTGGGTTTATTAGAAATAGAGTGTCTATATGGATATTAGATAGTGGATTTAATTTTTACATAGATGCATATAGGGGTGAAAACTACAGAAAGAGTTGTTCTGGTATATCTCAGTCATCATTCTATTACATAGTGAAAGGACTCTAACTACACACATGGTCAGACACTCCCAAGTGACATTATTAGGTTAATTAAAAATATTTTTACAAACTATTATAAATGATATGATCATATTGTTGTATGGAATTTAATTATTTATGAGAATAAAATAGTAAAATTACCAAGGATAACCTAGATTATAGTAAAGAATAATATGTTTCATTAAGTACATCATTTATCATTTATTTTTTCTATTCTCATAGTTTTCACTTTATGCATTCTCTAATTCAAGTATTCCCTTTAATAAAATTTATTTTAATTTAATTACTAGTGGAAGAAGGAACCATATAGAAAATGGATGCAATGGATAATGGGAATATTTTTACAATTGGTAATCTATTTGGATAAAAAATAGGGTTAAAATTCTTATTATTATTCCAAAGAAAATATTATGAAATATGATTAAAAAAGTGAATGTAGTAGAATTCCCTATCACACCAAATAAAAGTATGATTATGTTTCATGTAAATTCATGTGACAATGATAATAAAGCAAAGAAGCTATAATTTATTTCCTCTTAAAAATGTGGGAAGAAACACACTTGGGAATGTATCAAGAGAAATGGAATGTTCTGTTGTGTGTGTAAAAGGAGGAAACAAATCATGTTTCTATTCTCGGAAAATAAATATTTCAATTAAATCTATAGGGGAAGAATTTTTTTCTTTTATTTTTACATATGATATTAATTTTGACAATTTAGGTGAAATTTTATCTCCTGTCACGTCTACATTTTTAAAATACTTAATTAAAGATTTTTTTAAAAATATTTGTTGAAACTTCTTATTTAAGAGGGATAGAATGTAACATCCTAGGATTCCGGTATATATGATATCCTTTAAATATTTATGAGTGATATTTAATTCTTTTCACAAAGTAAAATAATGTTAATTATATATTTTTAAATAAAAAAACCATATTTTAAAGTAAATTATGATAACATATAATATATCAATTAATGATATGAAATATAAAAATTATTTAAATTAGATAATTTTAATGAAATAATATAAGAATCACTTATTAATTATCATGATTTTTTTAAATAATATTAGTTTATCACTATATTTTTCTAAATGTTAAATAAATAATATTTAGAAGTATAATTAGATAAAAATAAAATTATTTTTCAATATATAATAGAAAAATTTACTTATTATGAATAACTGATAATTCATTATAATATCTATTTTTAGTCGATATTGTGGTTTAACGAAAATTACCATTTTTCTTACATAAAAAATATATCAGAATTTTTTAGAGGGTCATAAAACCATTTTTGTGATCAAATATAATTTTATAGAATAAAATTATTCATTTTTAAATATTATTTGAAATTTTAAAACCAATGAATAATATTTTTAGAGTTGAAGTAAAATTTTACGTTAATAGAGAAAAATCTTTTTTATCTTTTCTTTTAATTAATTATTATTTTTGAAACAAATAGATAATGGTTTTATGTTAATGTCACATTAACTTATTAAAATATATAATAAATTAATTTATTTCATAAAAAATATTTACATTAGAACTTTTAACTCCTACATAAATTTTAATATTATAAAATCATTATCTCAAAAGCTGTTTTTAAGCATTAAACATTTTTTTAAATTGAATTTAATTAATCACAGTAATTTTATTTGATAAAATTAATATCATATAAAGGATTATAATAATACAATTAATATTTAATAAAAATGTTATTAGATAACATTTCAAATAATTTATTTGGGTCAAAATAAATGTTAACTAGGAAAAAGTACACTTGGGTAAAGTGAGAAGTAAATGGAAAATCCCCTGATCACTCGTAGTTCTCTCCAAAATTCGTGTATGGGAGATTTTTTTCCCTTAACATACCCTTAAATCCTTATTTTTTAAATATGGGAGTCTTTTACATTGAAATATTTTAATCAAATAATTTAATAAGTTTTGGAAATTCAAAAACTACTCTTCTCTTGAATTATAAAAGATACAACTTATACCCTTTATTTACTACCCTATTCGTTAGAATTACATGGTGAATATATACCCTTTTATTCATAATATAACCCTTCACCATGATATATATCCTTTTACCACCCTTATTTAGCCTATGCACTTTATTTCCATATATAATTCCAAAGGGAACTAAACATCATTATGTGAATATGGCTCTCCTCTTAGTATTTATTTTAATTATACCTCTTCCAAAAAATCCCTAAATTTTTTAATATTAATAATTATTTATATTATACATAATTAAATTTTTTTATACTAATTAAACATCAATTATTTATTCATTCCACGATATCAGCTAAAAAACAAACCGATAGATCTTGCGTACATGCAGATAACCGGTTCCACGACGTGGTGTGTTTTGTTTTTCTTCATTAATTCCACGTAATGGTATAATAGATGTTTTTGGGGAATAATTATTGTTTTTATGTCATATATAAAAATTTTAAATGATCACATTTTAAATTTACTTCGGTGTATCAATTCTGTATGGAATGAGACGTTAGTCATTCATACGTGTAGACTACGGACACCATGAATGAGGTTCATCATTTCTATAAACCACATAACATTAAGGGAACTAAAAGTGCAATTAATTTCATATTAATACCTTTATTACATTATTATAATTATTAAATAATTAATTTTCACATACCTTCACTCTTTTTATTCAATGTGAAATGAGTTCATTAATTTTTTGTTACTGCGGACTACTGCCTCCACAAATGATGAATTTCATATTAAAACACTACCCATCATAAAATGTTCTACGAATTTTTTTGATGGTGATATATGATAAATATGTATTAAATTCATAATATTCAATAAATTTCATATTATCATTATGTAATATAACTTTCTTACACCTTTAATCATAACAAACCACTTTTTTTGGTCGGTTTACCTACTACTTGTTATTTAATGTTTATAAAATGTCATATAATTTAAATGAAATTAAATAATAATATAGTAAATGTATTCTAAATTTTAATTATTTTTTATTTTTATATATAATAATTTTAATAATATATCATAATAGTTCATTAAAATCCTTTGAGACAATTTTTTTATCTGGTTCATCTTCATGACTTGTAATTAAAATTGTCATGGGATTAAATTTGAAAATTTTAAATAATAATTTTATATATATTAATAAACCATAGTTAATATTGGAATTATTAAATTTGTATCAATGACTAAGGATTTATATTATCATTATAGAGCATGTGTAAGATAATTAAAAGTGGTAACACCCAGTGTTAAAAATATGCTCTAATAAACCATTATATTCATAGTAAATAAAAAAAATGAAGTATAGAAAAGGGATATATAGATGAATAAGTTTTTGAAATATATTAGCTAGATAGATATGTATGATTTAATGGAATTAATAGAGTTATAAACTATGTTGAAAAATATAGTAAGGGATTTTTTCTTGAACTCCCATCATTGAGTGATATTTTAATTTATTCACCAATTTACTCATTAATGATGTATATAGGGATAAATTTATATTTTATCATGAAATATAATTCAATCATGGTATTTGAGTTCTATTTTAATTATCTTCCACCTACAATTGTTTTTATTAAAATTTTACTTAATTCATAATTATAATGTCAACTAAAGTTCTTTTTCCTGTGAGTTAGGAAATCCATTCTTGAATTTCATCTTCCAACTCATTATTTCATTCCATTATATTTTAAGAGGTTATATTTACTTTTTCTCAGGGTATATTACTAATACAAATAAATATCAACCCCATTTATTAAATTCCTACTCAAATAAAGAATGATTTTGATATGAATAATTTTTACACATTCTAATGGATATTTTTCTTTTATATACATGTTTTACCAATCTAAAGTAGTATCTATAAAATTTAAATTGACCTTTATACCTGTCTTTACCTCTTATAAATAAATGTTTTTATCATCCATTTTATATGTGGGTTCACTGAATGGTTTTTATATAATTTAATCATTTTCTAAATGATTGGTTTTCAAAAATATTTTCTTCAGAATTAATGGTTTAGATTATTGAAAAAACCCTTCAATAAATATTGTTTAAAAAAGAAATTTTCAATAACCATAAAGTTCATATTTTTTTTCTAAAAAAATTAATATTTTTTAATTTATCTCATGTGTGTTGTTTTTAGGAAAAACAATATATATTACACATTTCCACGATAATATATCTTTCGTCCACCTTTATCATTATCTAAGAGAGTTCGTCTCTACGATGAAAGGTTTTGAAAAAGGAAATTGTTATTATAATTATTTAAAAAATATTCACTTTTAAATGTTTTGAATAAAAAATAGGTAGTTATTTTTTAAAAATAAGTTTCTGTAATTCTTCAATGTATTTTCAATATCTACATAGTATGCTGGATCATGGTAATTCTTCAAATGATACCATCCAAATTCTTTATCTAGATGGAATATAAAATTCACTTTTACATCTATAGTATGATCTATGAATGCCTTTTTATTTCTTAATAATCTATTTGTATAAGAATGATTTACAAATAATTATTTCCCTTTGTAAATTCCCTATGCTCTATTAATTTATTGAAGGGTTTTCAACAAGATAATCAATACATATATTAGTTGGAGGAATGATTTTTGAAACCCTATATATTTTCAATATTGTGTAGATAAAATATGCATAATCATATTTGTTTATTGGGATTTACCTAGAATGAATCACAATGTAATTTGATACCTATAAATCAATAATGGGATTATCATGTCATGTTTATTAATTAAATCATGAATGATTTATTAAGGAACCATTTATAAAGGACATAGACCCTATTTTGTTTCCTTAGGTTTCCATGATATTTTGATTGAAACCACGTGTCAACAAAATTTATTATTTTCATTATGTGGTGGGAGGTCCTAAAAATATATATATCTCTAATGAATTGGGTAATGTTTCTATCTCAGTAGATAACATGGTGTTTGGTCAGTGACCCTAGCCAAATATGGTGGATGCATTATTATCATAGACAATTACGTTATGTTAAAAAATAAAGGATCCGTGACATATTCAAACAATACCATTTTTATATTGTTTTCAAATTCCCCTGATGGTATACTATTTTAAAATGATCATGATTATTCCATTCACTTATTTTACCTTTTTCACATGTCTTCATTCAATAATAATTTTGATATCATGTTATTCCTCACATATATCATGTTATTATTTATTGTCACGATTACCATTTTTGAGAAATTGTGCTCACCCATTCCTATTTTTCCCTTTCACCATGTTACCAAAGAATGTATTAAAAATGATAATCCATTAAGAGTATATTTTTTTGGAGAAATTATGGGTGAAATTGAAGAATCATAATGGATTTAAGGTTACACCATAAGATTTTATGGCATGTCTCTTTTTTATTTAAATTTCTGTGATAACATACATTTCACACAACAACAAGATTAAATATACAACTAAATATTATTATTTAAATGTTTTCTCTAAAACCTAGTAGTTAAATTAGTAGTTTGTATATTATTAACTAACTTATGAAAATATATGGTTTTTAAAAATATAATATGAATTCATTAGTTACCAATTAATTATAAATGAAAATATAATCAAATTCAATATAAAAGAAAAATTTTTAATTTTATGCTTCTAAAAGCATTTTGTCTTAATAAATTATATTAATTACAATTATTAAATTATATTAATGAAATATATTTGTAATATATTCAATTTTTTTTAATATTTATCCAATATATTTTATAGGTATAACATAATAACAAACCCAATTTGACGTATAATAACATGTATTTTTCTAATGACAGTTTTTCCATGTTTTAGTGGAAAACCTATTCCAAATCTAATTTTGAGACTTTTATAAATTATATTTGAAAAATTAAACTTATTATTTTATATAATAATATAAAAAATTACACTGGATTAATTTTTTTGTATTTTTTTGATAAGATTTATGTTTTGATGAATAGAAATAAAATATTGTATTTAATTGAAAACAAAATATCCATATAAATAGTTTATAGTGTTAAATTATATTTTTGATTTATTTTAACATTTAATGAGATTAATTTTTTATCATTTAATCCAATGTAGGTAAATTTAGTAAATTAGAAATTTAATTTTTATACAAAAACATTTCAATATTTTGAATGTTTTCACTTTAAGAACTTGTTTTCTTCTTTTATCAGCAGTATTAATGTTAAATTAATTACTATGACTTATGTGTTTTAAATTTTGAAAAATTTGTTCCATGTTTGTAATAGGTGGTTAAAAATTATTTAAATAGGTTTATTTAATTTTTCATAATTTTTAATAGTAACTTTAGCAATTTTTTATTAGCACGATTAATGGTAAAGTGAGTGATTAAGGGTAAAAAATAATATTATAAGTATTAGAAATTTACCATATCACTTGTAAAACATTCCTTTTATTAGTATGTGTTTAAAAAATCATCATTTTTCTGAGATTATACCATTCTTATTCCACTTTTATGAGAGTATAAAATTTCTTATATTTTATATAATGAAAAGATAAAGATATCATAAACATATTTTTAATAAATATATCATTTTTAATATAGGGAAATAAAGAAGATAAATTCAACTATATAAAGTCATTTTAAAGTTAAAATAGTTATATTAACATGATTGTTTTTAATTTTTAAGAAAAGAATAATTACAATGAAGTCTTACACAATAATGATGCAGTAATTTTTTAATTAATGGTAATTGTAACACCCTGAGCTTCCACAATACGCTTCTCATTCAATAATGCAATAGCTTGCATTGTACGCAACTTCGAGTTCTAACACACCGCAACTAATCAAAGTAGCCGTTATGAATAGTAATAACCACTTTTGAAATTTATTGAAATTTTATTTTTCAAAATGGACTTCATTTTTGTATTCCTAATATTGAAATTAGCCTATGTTGAATTTTCTGAAATTTTCTGAGAACTTCTAAATTTTTATGAATAGTGAAAAATACTTAAAACAAATTTTTTAATCAAAATAATTTATAGTGATAAGTTATACTATTGAGTGGTTTTAAAGTATAATTAGAATATATTTTTACCATTTTATCCAATGGTGTTCATTAGAATTAATTTCACTTTGAAATTGGACATAAACAATTGTCAATCTTTTGATATAAATTGTTTCTTAAAAACACGCTATTTGTTGTGACAGCGGGAATTAATTATAAAATTAATTAATGCAACTTATATGTTTGGAATTTTGTAAAATAGAAATCATTTTTGAATTTGGAATATCAATTATAGCTTAGGGTGAAATTTTGGCATTGTTCTGAAAAACTTCAATTTCGATGAATAGTGAATCCACTAAGTGGTAGTTAAATAACTGATTTTTCATTTAAATGAAATATTACCACTTCTGTGATTTGATTTTAAAAAAATCCGACATACATGGTTGTCATTAAGAAGTAAAATGTGGTTCAATGAGATTAAAATAATTTTTGGTGAATAGTAACTTTTAATTTCTTAATCGCGATTAGAGGTAATTAGTGTAGTTTAAGGTAAAAATAATGTTTTAATAATATGAGATGAGCTTGACACATGTCCTACCCTCATTGGATGTGACATGACCGACCAAGAAAATCCATGGGTCAACTTGGGGACCCCATGGAGCCACTTTAGTTGGAAAATGACATAAATAACTTTTATTTAATGTTAAAGTAAAAAATAACACAAACACGAAATGTTTTACTAAAACAATTTTTACATGGGGTTATACAAGTAATATTTTTGACTATAAATATTCATTGGAAATCTAAAAATATTTCCTACATCATAGTATTTTTTTTATAATTTTTAGACATTAAATAAATTAAATTATTTATGACATCATTTTAATGCAGCGATGACCTCATTATTTAACGATTTTAATAAAATGAAAAGATAATGTACAATTCAAGGAATACACTTGACCAAAGACTATTTTATGGGTAGATTTAGAACTCTTATCACCTTAGCCACGAATTATATAAGTGTGGGACCTTTAGAATCCTAAAAGCATTGTATAATAATGTAAAATTCCCTTACATTCCAAGAGTGCCCCTCCTCTCCTCTTATAAAAGGCCCCCACCTCTACCACCTCATTCACACATTCAAGCCATTTAGCTCGGCCGAACTCTACCCAAATACCCTCCCAACTTCCCTACCTTACTCCTAGAAGCCTCACTTTGGGAATAACCCTTCCCAAGGAAGCCTTTGGTTCAATCAAAAAGAGTTACCCGATTTTGAGATAATGTCTTTTCTAATGTTGTTTTGTATTATTTTTCTTCTCCAACCCCCTAAACTCTTTTTATTAATTTATTTTGTAACAAAAAAAGTATCCTCAATATACTAGGATGTTTTTATAAGAAGGATTCTAGCTACACTTACACACACCTACATCTAATGGTTAAAGAACATACAGTTTCTGTGGATGGCGAATTTCTGCCTCACGAAACGATGATTGTTCAACACTCATATAACACCTTCAAAGGTGGCCATTAAGATGTCACTATATTTATATAGGATATATAATATGTTAATTGTTTACTTATGCTTCTGTATTTTTCATTTATGGCATACTTTATGATCTCGATTATGGGTAAACGCGATAATTTCATTTTAGGAAATGAGGATTACCGCCCCCTCAAAGTGATGTGAATCGTTAATGCCATACGTGGGATGTATAAAGGATGGAGTAAATGATATTATATATTATATTATACTGGAACTATATTATACCGTTATATAATTATGATTTCATTCCATTAAATATGAAATAGAAATGAAAGTAGCGTTCATGCGTACATACGGCTTACCGTCTCCATGAACGGTGCATTTCATTTTTACCTCTAAATGTTATGTAATAATATAAATGCATGTATATACTGGATATATATGAGATATATGATATCTATATCATGAATATAATTCTGGATATAATAGATATATCACCACATGAACAACTTGTAATTATAAGAATTTTATTTTTGACTCAAGTACCTAAGATCGACAAAATGACCGTTATAAAATTAAATAATTACATAATGTTCATAACAAGGTAATAAGGGATATAAAACGAATAATGAACATGGAAAAGGTTCTTATGTAAATAGAAATTAACTCTAGTTTATTATTCAGGAGGTTAAAGAACGGTCGAGTCAGGACAGGACGCAAGGTAAGGGAATTTCTTAACACAATTTCCATTATTTGGGTTAATCCCCTACTTTCAAATTATGTCATGATATTATTATGTACTATCTTTCATTTTTACTTTATTTATGCGTACCTATAGTGAATACACATAATAGATCTATTTTATTTTAAAAATTTTCTTTTTATGGACTTCGTCTCAATCTCCTTTCATTGAGGCATATTTGGTTTTATACACAACTTTCTTTTATATGGTGTATAAACCCCTTTGACTTTTACGTTTATTCAAAAAGAATATTTTTATATGAAGCTTTTTACTAAACGACAAAAGGGAATGTTTTTATTTCTGTACATATGCGGCGACAACGACTTCTCCGCCTCCGTGACCATTATTTGAGTTTCTGCTTCCTCTACAAGACATCGTTTTTTTAATGAAAAATAACTACAAAGTTTTAACTTTCTTTTATTTTGGTATTGAAAATGGGTTTTAAAGAGTTTTTATTATATCAATGTGTTGTATTGATATCTTGTGATTGAAATGTGGAAATGTTATGTTTCCTTTAGGCATGTTTTATGTGATACGATTATGTTATGGTTTATGATATGTTTAAACCTATTCATATGAGGAATGCATTGGACTTAATAAGTGACGGGTGGAGCCTGCTATAGTTCCCCGAAGCATCGGTAGGTCTCATGAGACAACTAGACGTGGAATTGGCCGAGGCCCTTTCCCAATTTGATTTATGGTTTTGTCTGAGGCCTTAATCATTTTAGACGTCTTTGCCGAGGCCTTGACAAAATGTTTCAGAATGTCTGGCATTATGCATTCCATCATTATGAAAATGGTTATTGATATTGCATGTGATTATTCGACCAGTAGAATATCCATGTGAAGAAGTAAATGACATTATCTCATTTTACTTTTTCCATATTATGTTGATGTTCAAGTTTAAAATTCTTTTGTTTTAGTTATACATTGCCTTAAATGTTTATGTTTATTTATGAAAGCTTCCGCAATATTGTTATCCTTACTGAGCATCTGAGCTCACCCCTTTCAATGTTTTAATATTTTCCAGGATGTGAAGAAGTATTTTATGAATGACCTGTAGGGATAGTCAGAAAGGGATATGAGTGTGGACTAAGGAGACCATGTTACTGTAGTTTTCATTTTTATGATGTAATGTAATGTTTACAAATGTATCTAGTGTTTCCAAGGCTACTAAACTAATCGGTCTTTCGAGACTTGATCTTTTGTGATCATGCCAATGTTACGAAGTAATGCACCAACTCTAGGTAGCTGGGGTCGGGGTGTTACAGTTGGTATCAGAGGCAGTTTAGTACTATCCTTGGAAGCTATATTTAGATAAACTCTGATTAGAGCACATAGCCCGAAGATAGACTTTAAGGATTAGTATAGAAGAACTTCCTATAATTTTGGTATTATAGAGATTTTGTGAGTTTTCTGAGCAATACATCCCTGTCTGGATACGAGCAGGTAGAGACGGATCTGGCACAGATGTACCTAGGGGTAAAACCCGAAAACACCGCTTTGAGCTAGACTCGAACGGGAACTGGTGCACGACAATGGGCCTTGCTGCACTCTTGGTTACGATACTCCCGGGGGATATGCTTAGGATAATTCACATTTTCTTTACAAACCACTATGAAGGGTTATGAGTATATACTTACTAAAAGAAAACCTTATTTATGATTATGGATTATATCCATAAATAGTTCAATTTATTATAAGTGTTTTCAAGTTTGTTATTATGTATTTCGATTCATAAACTAACCTAGGTTATGGCATTGTATAGAAATGGCGCCCAGTAGAAGGAATGTGAACTCCATCAATACATATGATCCAAAGAGTAAGAAGGATCATATCTTTCATGGTATTAATCCAACATTTAGAAGGGAAATATTCTCCCATGTGTTATCAACATATGATGAAATAGTATCATGTGTTAATAAGATAAGTAGAGAATTCTCTGAGTCTTATGGATTTGAAGGGATGAAAGAGAAGAAAAGGATGGAAGAGAGAATGATGGATAAAGGGACGAGGGAAAAGAATAATTTTCCAATATGTGATAACTGTGGGAAGAAACACCTTGGAATTTTCCTGAAGGGAATGGGAGTTTGTTATAAGTGTGGAGAAAAAAGACACCAAGTGCGTGACTACAAGGGTAAGAAAAAGGTTTCAAATGTACAATGCTTCATCTGCAAGGAGTGGGGACACTACACAAACCAATGTTCAAATCATCAGAGTAAGCCCCAAATGATGTTATTGGATAATAATCAAGTTATGATACTACCAAAGATGAGGAGGAATGATTAGAGTTCTTATGTTGTTATTAATGAATTTTGTAATTTGAGTGTTGTATCAATGATGTACTGGTTATAATAATTATGGAGTATATAAGGATTGTACTACAGTACTATTTCATCTAGGACTTGAGATTGTGTGGACCCAAGAAAAGTGACTCTATAGTAGGTTAAATTTTTGGAAAATATATGGTTGAGAGAAAGATAAACCATAATATGGTTCTGATACCGAGATAGTGATTTTGGAATAAGACATGATTGATTCGGATAAATTATGTTGGATATTCTTAACATCCTTGAAACTGATTAATGATTTGTATACATTTTTGGATAGAAGAAGTATATCTAGTTTTCTATAAGGAATAAGGGATCATGAATGTAATAAATAAAGATTTATGGTAATTCAGTATGTTGCAGTGTTTTAAAAGAATACATGATGAAGGTGTTCACATGTTGTTACGCAGAAAAAAAAGGAGCTTCATTATGTTTACCTTCCTCATAAAATCTGGACTATGAGTTGGACAGAAGTATTTTGGATAACTATAAAGGTTGGAATGGATTATATTTTACATTGGATACTATTGTTAAGGTTATTTTTGGATATTTATAAAAAGGACAACACGCAGACCGAGTGACAACCCATCGTGTCGGACAAAGCTGTGAGAATCGAACCCACAACCACATTGCGATTGGGATTAATCGCCTACCACTGGACTACGTGAAGTCCCTGGTTATTACAAAATGGTTTTTCTAATCTAAATGGTATGTGTTAATATTTGGAACCTTATACAATTAGGATAAATAGAATATTTTTGATTTTTATTACCTTTTAGAGTGAAATATGGGTTTTTGGTAAAAATTTATTAAAGAATGAAAGTCTACATGACAAGTATGTATATTCCATTACGTTCTTAGTAAATCTCCTAAATAAGTTCTTTAACTTTATAAAAGGTAACTTAAAACAAAAACGTTGCCGGTTAACTTTTCCAACTGGGGATTTAATGACCGTTTAACCAATCACAAGTTTGTGATTTTCTTATTGTTAACTTTCTCCTAATCCAGTTTTCTACAACTCTCCATCAGACCTTGATGGTTTGTTTTTCTTTCATATCCATATTTTCATAGAATCTTAGTATGGGCTATCTCGGGTGACCTTTGTACTTATCTTTCTTTCTTTTAAAGTTATATTTTTATTAACCTTATTTGCGAAGTGGGTTTTCTACAAAGGTATTTTCTATTTTCAACCTTTTATTTTCCAAGAAAAATTTCAAATTGCAAGGACGCAATTTATTGAAGTAGGGGAGAATGTAACACCCTGAGCTTCCACAATACGCCTCTCATTCAATAATTCAATAGCTTGCATTGTACGCAACTTCGAGTTCTAACACACCGCAACTAATCGAAGTAGCCGTTATGAATAGTAATAACCACTTTTTAAATTTATTGAAATTTTATATTTCAAAATGGACTTCATTTTTGTATTCCTAATATTGAAATTAGCCTATGTTGAATTTTTTGTAATTTTCTAAGAACTTCCAAATTTTTATGAATAGTGAAAAATACTTAAAACAACTTTTTTAATCAAAATAATTTATAGTGATAAGTAATATTATTGAGTGGGTTTAAAGTATAATTAGAATATATTTTTACCATTTTATCCAATGGTGTTCATTAGAATTAATTTCACTTTGAAATTGGACATAAACAATTGTCAATCGTTTGATATAAATTGTTTCTTAAAAACACGCTATTTATTGTGATAGCGGGAATTAATTATAAAATTAATTAATGAAACTTATATGTTTGGAATTTTTTTAAATAGACATCATTTTTGAATTCGGAATATCAATTATAGCTTAGTGTGAAATTTTGGCATTGTTCTGAAAAACTTCAATTTTTGATGAATAGTGAAACCACTTAGTGGTAGTTAAATAACTGATTTTTCGTTTAAATGAAATATTACCAATTCTGTGATTTGATTTTCAAAAAATATGACATACATGGTTGTAATTAAGAAGTAAAATGTGATTCAATGAGATTAAAATAATTTTTGGTGAATAGTAACTTTTAAGTTCTTAATCGCGATTAGAGGTAATTAGTGTAGTTTAAGGTAAAAATAATGTTTTAATAATATGAGATGAGAATGACACATGTCCTACCCTCATTGGATGTGCCATGGCCGACCAAAAAAACCATGGGTCAACTTGGGGACCCCATGGAGCCACTTTAGTTGGAAAATGACATAAATACCTTTTATTTAATGTTAAAGTAAAAAACGACACAAACATGAAATGTTTTACTAAAACAATTTTTACATGGGGCTATACAAGTAATATTTGTGACTATAAATAGTCATTCGAAATCTACAAATATTTCATACATCATAGTATTTTTTTTATAATTTTTAGACATTAAATAAATTAAATTATTTATGACATCATTATGATGCAGCGATGACCTCATTATTTAACGATTTTAATAAAATGAAAAGATAATAAACAATCCAAGTCATACACTTGTCCAAAGACTATTGTACGGGTATATTTAGAACCCTTATCACCTTAGCCACAAATTATATAAGTGTGGAACCTTTAGAATCCGAAAAGCATTTTATAATAATTTAAAATTCCCTTACTTTCCAAGAGTGCCCTTCCTCTCCTCTTATAAAAGGCCCCCACCTCTACCACCTCATTCACACTTTCAAGCCATTTGGCTCAGCCAACCTCTGCCCACATACCCTCCCAACTTCCCTCCCTTACTCATAGAAGCCTCACTTTGGGCAGAACTCTTCCCAAGGAAGCCTTTGGTTCAATCAAAAAGAGTTACCCGATTTTGAGGTAATGTCTTCTCTAATGTTGTTTTGTTTTATTTTTCTTCTCCAACCCCATAAACCCTTTTTATTCATTTCTTTTGTACCAACAACAGTATCCTAAATATACTAGGATGTTGTTATAATAAGTATTCTAGCTACACTTACACACACCTACATATAATGGTTAAAGAACATACAGATTCTGTGGATGGCGAATTTCTGCCTCACGAAACGATGATTGTTCAACACTCATATAACACCTTCAAAGGTGGACATTAAGATGTCACTATATTTATATAGGATATATAATATGTTTATGTTTTACTTATGCTTCTGTATTACTCATTTATGGCATACTTTATGATTTCCATTATGGGTAAACTCGATAATTTCTTTTTAGGAAGTGCGGACTACTGCCCCCTCAAAGTGATGTGAATCGTTAATGCCACATGTGGGATGTATAAAGGATGGAGTAAATGATATTATATATGATATTATACTGGAACTATATTATACCTTTATATAATTATGATTTCATTCCATTAAATATGAAATAGAAATGAAAGTAGCGTTCATGCGTACGTACGGCTTACCGTCTCCATGAACGATGCATTTCATTTTTACCTCTAAATGTTATGTAATAATATAAATGCATGTATATACTGGATATATATGAGATATATGATATTTATATCATGAATATAATTATGGATATAATGGATATATCACCACATGAAAAACTTGTAATTATAAAAATTTTATTTTTGACTCAAGTACCTATGATCGACAAAATGACAGTTATAAACATAAATAATTACATAATGTTCATAACATGGTAATACGGGATATAAAAGGAATAATGAACATGAAAAAGGTTCTTAAGTAAATAGAAATTAACTCTAGTTTATTATTCAGGAGGTTAAAGAACAGTCGAGTCAGGACAGGACGCAAGGTAAGGGAATTTCTTAACCCAATTTCCATTCTTTGTGTTAATCTCCTACTTTCAAATTATGTCATGATATTATTATGTACTATCTTGTATTTTTACTTTCTTTATGTGTACCTATAGTGAATACACATAATAGATCTATTTTATTTTAAAAATGATCTTTTTAAGGACTTCGTCTCAATCTCCATTCATTGAGGCATATTTGGTTTTATACACAACTTTCTTTTATAAGGTGTATAAACCCCTTTGACTTTTACGTTTATTCAAAAGGAATCTTTTTATATGAAGCGTTTTACTAAATGACAAAAAGGGAATGTTTTTCTTTCCGTACATATGTGGCGACAACGACTTCTCCGCCGCCGTGACCATTATTTGAGTTTCAGCTTCCTCTAAAAGCCACCATTTTTTTTAATGAAAAATAAATACAAAGTTTTAACTTTCTTTTATTTTGGTATTGAAAATGGTTTTTAAAGAGTTTTTATTATATCAATGTGTTGTATTGATATCTTGTGATTGAAATGTGGAAATGTTATTTTTCCTTTATGCATGTTTTATGTGATACGATTATGTTATGGTTTATGATATGTTTAAACCTATTCATATGAGGAATGTATTAGACTTAATAAGTGATGGGTGGAGCCCACTATAGCTCCTCGATGCATCGGTAGGTCTCATGAGACAACTAGACGTGGAATTGACCGAGGCCCTTTCCCAATTTGATTTATGGTTTTGGCCAAGGCCTTACTCATATTAGACGTCTTGGCCGAGGCCTTGACAAAATGTTTCAGAATGTCTGGCATTATGCATTCCATCATTATGAAAATGGTTATTGATATTGCATGTGATTATTCGACCATCAGAATATCCATGTAAAGAAGTAAATGGCATTATCTCATTTTACTTTTGCCATATTATGTTGATGTTCAAGTTTAAAAGGCTTTTGTTTTAGTTATACATTGCCTTAAATGTTTATGTTTATTTATGAAAGCTTCCACAATATTGTTATCCTTACTGAGCATATGAGCTCACCCCTTTCAATGTTTTAATATTTTCCAGGATTTGAAGAAGTATTTTATGAATGACCTGCAGGGATAGTCAGAAAGGGATATGAGTGTGGACTAAGGAGACCATGTTACTGTAGTTTTCATTTTTATGATGTAATGTAATGTTTACAAATGTATCTAGTGTTTCCAAGGCTACTAAACTAATCGGTATTTAGAGACTTGATCTTTTGTGATCATGCTAATGTTACGTAGTAATGCACCGACTCTGGGTAGCTGGGGTCGGGGCGTTACAGTAATACCAAATACATGATATTAAAAATATGAAAATAAATATAATTTTACATAATAAATGTCATACATGAATTTTATAGTTATCCTATACACATTAAGTTTGTCTTAATGGTTTTATTTGAGCTATATGAAGTATTTGTTTTAAAAAAAATTCCCGTAATGAATATTTTCAAATTAAACATTAATGACATTTTAAAATAAATAATATTTTATAAAATGATATAAAAAAACAAAAATTATGCCAAATGATTGGGATATGGTTGAAAATATCATACATGACTCATTTGAGGTTCTTTTGGATTTTTATTGTGACTATATTAACCATTAAAGAGTCAAAATCCAAGTTGTAATGGTAAGTGTTAGAGGGTTTAACTAAGGGTTAAAGCAAAAATTTAAGGGTAAGAATGTGAGCTAAAATTGTATAAAAAATATTTAATGGGATGATTGAGACTAATAATAACATTATATTATAAATAAGTCCATTTGGATTTATTTGGGATTGAAAATTAATTTATATTAATTTAATATTTTTAATGTTTCCAAAAGTGCCCCTCACATCAATTATAAAAGGGCACCTCCTCCCTCATTTAATCACACCACCTTGAGCCTTAGTGCTCCAAAAAAACAGGACCCTTTCTCCTTGAAAAATTCTTATCCATGTTTTTTGGTTCTTTTCTTCCATTAATAAAAACTATAAATCCATTAAGAAGAGATTTAAACGAAGTCAATCGAATAAGAGGTAATTGTTTTACATACTCATTCAAGATCATTTCTTCTTCTCCTTCCCCCCTAAAGTGTATTTTACATAATAAAGTAACAAATATAGTATCATAAATGTACTTATATGTTATTATAATTATGGGGTAATGATATCCCACCTTTTATCTACCCTATGAAAAATGGAAGCATCACACGTGCGTATGTATAACTTAACGTCTCCAAGCTGTGGTGTGATTTGTTTATTGTCAAATTTTTTTGGAGGGTAATAATGATGAATATAATGTATGCACATAATAAATATAATATTATATTTATTCTGTAAAAATTAATATAATATACAATTACTTACACTTTCACCATTAATTGAATGATACTGTTGCTCATGAGTATGTATGACCTACCATCTCCACAATGTGATAAGTTTAATTTTCCATGTTAAACATTCAATAATGATTTTAAAAATGTTTATAATGATTAAATATAATATCTATGAATTTAATATCATTATTTATATGAGTGAAATATATCCTATGCATAAGAAACATGACTTACACTACAAAACATGTAAAGGAAAATGAAGTAGTTAACAACCAAAATAAGGGTAATAATGGAATATTATTTAAAAGTGATATAAGAAGACCATATATGTCATAACCCATAACTATATAAACTAATTTCCATTCCTATTTTTATTTAATATAGTATAGATAACATATAATCACTTATATAACACAATACAAACTTTATAAATGAAGAATGAATGAAATTAGAGGTATTTCAAGACCTTAAAGAACCAATACCGATGAAATAATAACTTTACCTTAGGAATAGTAATATGAACCTTATGAATAGTAAATAGGCCTAATGACATGTAATATAACCCATGAAAGTATAAAGAAATTTATACATCTCATAAGTGAAAGTATGATGTAATTATATCATAGTAAAAGTATGTGAATATTTTAAAAATTATTTTTCAAGCATTGATATTTTTATAAATCATAAATATTTAATAACAATTTTATAATTAATAAAATTATTCAAAATAAAATCCATTTTCATAAAATTTATTCATAAATAATTATTTGTATGTCTTATGATTTTGGAATATTTTTATGACACCTTAGTTAATTTTTGAAAGTGTTATAAAATGAGTTTTAAATTTAAAATTGTTATTTTTCAAGTAAATAATGATTTTAATTAAAAATTTAAATATAAAATATTTATATAGTTATTTTGATAAAATGGATTCAATTTTTTAATTTTACACTTAGAAAAATATATATGGTAATATTTTGTGATTTTTCTAATTTTCTTGAATTTTTGGTGAATAGTAAAATATAATAATTTATGATAACTGCTAAATACATGATTTATTGAGTCATAGGTGAAGGGTGGATAAAGTAAGCACACTTGTTTATAAATAACATGAACTTATTAATATTATTGGTCACAAGAATCAATAATATTTTCTTTTTTTATGAAAAATAATAAAATAATGAATAATATATTAAAACATTACCCCTCTCCTCTACTATAAAACCACTGATTTCCCCTCATTTCCTTACTAATATATTCCTTTAATCATGTAAATGTTGTACCCAAATCCTCTTCTATTTTATCTCCCCACGTCCAGGAGCTCTTGGTCTTTCCAAAATTACAAAAACCCTTCCTTTAACGAGGTTCTCAACGAGGATATTTCTAGAGGTAAACCCCCTTGCCTTTTCTTTTAATTTAATTTTCAATTTATTTTATTTTCTTACCTTATATTAAAATCATCCATAAAAATGATCATGATAAATTTATTATCATATATATACTGGAATTACATCGTGTTAATTTAATATACTTTCTCAAAGTACTATCGCTTGCTCTTTTATTTTATAAATTAAATCATTGTTTGGGAGGTACCGATTTACAATATTCGTAGATGACGGGCCTTCATTTTTCAATTTATCCTTCAAGGATGGTCATGATATATTTTTTATGGTAGAAACAGATGATAAAATATAAATTATATTTTATTTAATGATTCTGTAACCATCATATATAAATGATGTTAAATAACAGAACAAAACTAGTCTGTTGTGATCTAAAAACCATTGTAAAAATCTAAACGATTATAACTAAATATCTTATCTAATAATTCGTCATCATAACATGTGAACAAAGGATATATAGAAAAATTTAAACTTATATATTTTCAATAATAATATACAATTTAAATTTTGAATAATTATAGTCATTCCTCATGAACCTCCGTACTAATATAAAATTATACCGATTAAGAAAATCAACGAATTGAATGCTCCTAAGTGACAAATTTGTATCTTATAACTGATTAAAAGGGCCATAAATAATCTTAATAAAATAATAATAAATAAAATAAAAGTTAATGAGTTAATTAAATAATTAATTAATGGATTTAATTTGATTATACATGATGTTAATGTCCATTGTGGAAGACATTCAGTCATAAGGTAAGTGTTTTCTCATCTCACATACATTTTTGTGATATATTTTTTACTCAATACTATTACTTGGTTATGGTGTATGTATACATACCATTGATGTATCATATAATGTATCCCTTATTTTCATGTTATTAAATGTATCATTTGATTATTATTAATTTTGGGGCATATGATATTATAGATATCAAAGTGGTAAGGTTTTCTATCCTAACCACCAATTCCTTTCGAGTTACTCTTTTCATCTTTTTACCCCAATGAAATTGATAATTATTTTTATATACACTTCATAAATTATGTTTTAATGTTATATATATATATATATACCAAAAATAATACTTCATTATTTTAATTATCTTTACATGTTTTAGAAGGATATTTCTCAAATTCTCCCTGATAAACAAGCTCGATACAGGCGGACTTCTTGAATTCTTAACTTTTTTAGGGGAACTCTATAATCTGTTTTATGTCACCATTATTTGTTCTAAAAAAATTATTTTATTAGGAAAAACTATCATATTTCACTTCATGTTTTATATAATGATTTTTCCAAAATAACTCTTCTTTTCGATGTAAAAGAGTATTTCTCTCAAGAATCACTCATTGATTTTAAATGAGTATTTTCCAATAATTCAACACTCTTGTTGAATCTTATTTTTAATTGGGATTAATATTTTATGAAATCATCTACCATATTTTATTTTATGTTTTATGATTAGTTTAACTATGGATGTACTATCTTTAAATCATTCACCATTTTACTCTAAATGGTTAGTGTTTATGTCTACTGATTGGGGAATGTTATTTACATTTAGAATGTTAGTTTAAATATGAATTCATATGTTGTTTATGTTTAAACCATTTCATATTAGGAGTTCATTGGTCTTAGTAAGTGATTGGTGGGGCCCACTATATCCCTTTGATTTATAGGTAGGGCTCATGAGACAAACTAGCCCGTGATTTTACCCATTTGGTATGGTGTGTTGGTTGAGGCCTTGATTGTATGATTATGTTTTCCGGAATTATATGTTACCTTATTATGAAACTAGTAATTGATAGTCCATGTGATTAATTGACTGGTATAATATCCATGGTTATGTTTTATCGTGTCATTAGTTATTCAAATTTCACTAATGCCATATTATTCTCAAATTTATGTTTTAATGGAATGTGATCTTTAGTTATTAATCATGACATATTATTTACGATTCAACCGTATTACATACACATACTGAGAATTTGATATCACCCATTTCTGATGTTTTATTTTTCCCCAGGAAGAAATGATGTAAATTTTGAATGACATACAAAGATAATATAATATTTAAGGGAATTTTTATTGGATCTTCTATATTGTTTTTCATTTCAAGTTGTAATGTCGAACCTATGTATGTATATGGTTTACCAAATCTACTAAATTATTCATTCGTTTAGTAGTCATATTCCTTTTTATATAATAATGTTATAAAATAATAAACCAACTTCGGACTTATGGGGTCTTATCTTTATATTTGGTATAAAAGGAAGTTTAGTAGAAACCTTGGAAACTAGATTTAGAAAAAGTAGATTAGTGAAAATACCCTACGATGGAATTTGAGGATAAACATACAAGAACATCCTATAATTTTGGTAAAGAAAATATTATACGGATATTCCTAGAAATACATCCCTGTTTGGATACTACATGTGTATGTGGTTCTACCACAGATTTACCTTGGCGTAACAACTCAAACAAGGTGTTCTGGGCCTGACTCGGGGTAACCTGGTGTACAAAAACATGCCTTACTGCACACCTAGTTTTACACTCTTGGGGGATATGCTTAGGATAATTTACATTTTCTTTATAATACAATATAAAGGATTTAAAAGTAAAATTTTCATCAAGGAAACCATTTTTATGATTATGATACTAGTTATGAATAGGATTTTAATTTGTGTTTAGTATTTTTCTAGTTGAGAATATATTTTATGATTCATAACCTAATCCGGTGTACTCTATTATTTTGAAATGGTGCCTAGTGGAATGAATGGAAACCTTATGAACACACATATCCCATATAGAAATTGACCTCTCATACAAGATAATGATTTTGGTTCTAGAGCTAAGACATGTGCTGAGAAACTTATAACCATATTGGGATAGCTGAATCATGTTTTGAAAAATAAACTTACATGTATGGAGAATCCTAATCCACAATATGGAGGTGTAATTCTAGACCATTTATGCAATAAAAATCTCTATCATTTAATGTGACTAAAAACCCATTCCTAAGAGAGTGGTGGATATGTTTCTTAGAGAATATATTTTTCACTTTGGGAAGTAACTAAAGGGGAAGGTTTTCTGGGATGTTTATTTCCTATTAAGAGATATTGATTAAGGGTGGTCATTGATTCAAAACTCTTAGAATAAAGGAGAACTAATGAGCCCGTAAGGGGCGTTGTGTGAGAGATCTTCCTGCAGAAACCTAGGGTTCCGCTTCCAAGGTTTTTGTCGCCTTCATCCCGCCCACTGTGAGCTTCATCCGAGACAGGATCATGTCTGGATCCCGACCCAGAAGCCACCCCCTTGTTCTTATCGTGGATGATGACCCCATAACCTCCCTGTGCAACCCTGTTCATAACTCCTCCCTGAGCGGTGCTGATCGCGATGACCACTTTCCTAGATGCTGCCACTGCGAGGTCGCTGCCATCGAGAATGTACGTTTCCCCCTGATCCCATGTATTGGTGGAATTTGTAGTCGCTAGGCAGAGAGTTATCAGGCTGCTAGGTACATCGCCACTTGGCCCTGACATCCCTCTCGATCCCTGCACCGACTTCTCACCCCACCCTGAACCATCCTACCCCTCATGCAAAGTTGATCTGATGACTAGTTATCCTCTTGAATCTCACCACTGTGAGTCTGCAACTGTCGATTTCTTGCTCGATGTACTAGAAGGAGATGTCCATGCGGCCTATCGCTCCCTTATCGGTGATTCCCTACCGGACTCCCCCACCTATCTCGACTTCATGGATCGATGCCTTTCATTCGTAGGAAGCAGAGGTGTTGATCATTCATAGGCGCAATGACAGACGACAGTGGTTTGACTTGGTCCGGTTTGTGTTGTAGGCTATTGTCGTGGTTTCTATGACTTGATTGTTTTGTGTGTTCTTCTTTCCTCATGCCATTGCCTCATGTTCCTTCGTGAAAAAATCAAAAGGATTTCATGATGTTTTGGACAGTGCTGGTGGGTTTCACTCAGCCTCTCGGTTCAGTAATCCCTTGGTTCCACATTTCGAGCTCTGTCAATGAAGCTTCTGCCATTTGTTTCCCTCATTTGTTGGTTCTGAATGTGGGAATCTACATTATAGATTACATGCGGTCCTGCTCCGACATTTTTTTCCTCATCTGTCTTGCTACTTTTTCTTCAGATCTACTATTCCTTATCCCTCGTCTTCTCTTATTACACTATTCCTATGTGCACACCCCCATACTGGATAGGCTCAAAGGTTTCATGGCATTTTGGGATGGTGTTGGTTGGTTCTAGTGACATTTGTTTAATTTTGGGGTTTGTATCTCATTTTTCTTGTTTGGTTCACACTTAGCTATTAAGTTATGGTCATGTGTTTTTGGGGTGTTTTATGGATGGTATTGGTCCTGAATAGGGTTCTTTGCCTATCCCATCTATAACTCATTTTGATGGTTTTCCAGTTCTCACTTATACTCAAAGTGATTTTGTACTCATGGGTTCTCACTTAGACAAAAAGGGTTTTTCAAAATTCCAAAAAAATCAATTTTTGGTTAGATTCAAAACAAAAATAAGGGGGATGATATTGAAAATATGTAATAGATGGATTTAAAAGAAAATTATCCATGAAAATTATTTTCCTCATGAGTAGTGAGAAAATATGGTATGAAAATTCATGAGTTATAAAAAAAGGGGATAAAAATGTTGAAAATTGTGAATCCAACTTTAGAAGATTAACAAGGCATGATGCAGACTAAATACATATTCTATGGAGTAGGATTGATCTATTATTTGATGGTTTAAAACCATTCCTCTGAAGGTTACTAGTCTCTCAAATTTTCTCATCATATTAAGAAATAGTTTTATGTGTTATCAAGATAGAAAAATAATTCTAAAAGTCTTATTACATTAAAGGAATTAAACTAAAGAATAGGGCTTCTGAACAATGTGGAATATGAAATAAGGAAAATGGGAAAATGGAAGAACTAATTTTCCATCTTATCATAATTGTGGGAATAAACACCCCAAAACTTTCCTAAAGGGCATGGGTGTTTGTTTCATGTGTGGAGAAAAAGGCCACTAAGACGGTTATTGTAATGGAATAAAAGAAGCTACTAATGTTCAATTCTACAATTTCAAAGAGATGGTACATTATGAAAATGATTTTCATAAGCCTCAAGGAAACTTTCTCCAAAGAAGGCCAAGGGATTATGGCCAAGCCTATGTGATCACAATGACTGAGATTGAAATTCCAAATGATGTGGTGCTAGATACTTTAATCATTTCCTCAAAATTAGCCAATGCTTTATCTGACTCTAGATCAACACATTATTTTATATCCTCCCGTTTTCCAAGAAAAATAGATTTTTAAAATTTTATTTAATAAATATTTGTCACTCAAAACTTCTAAGGGATATATTATTGCAACAAAGAAGTCACAATAAGTCCCAATTATGAAACATAAACGTGATTTAGTTGATAACATTAACATCATACCTATGATTTGGCTTTGATATAATGCATGGTATGGATTGGATTTCAAATTATGATGTGAAAATATATTTCAATAAGAAGAAGGAAAAATTTTGTGATAATGATGTAGAATCCCTTATCTTTAGAGAAGAATCCCCGCCATCAGATTCTTATTCACATCCACCCCAATAGCTCTACTAAATGAAATTAGTGGGGGTGATTAGAATGCAATTTATATGGGTGAGGAAAGAAATATTCAAATTGAGGATATACCTATTATACATGAATATATTTATGTTTTCTATAGGATATACATGGATATCCTCCAATGTAGTAAATTGAGTTCCCATTGATTTAATTCTTTGTTTTAGACCTATATCCAAGTCATAATATAAAATGGCCACATTAGAATTATTAGAACTGACGAAAAAACTAGAGGAATTAGGTGATAAGGGTTTATATTCCTTAGTGTTTCTCCATGGGGATCCCCTATTCTTTTTGTTAAAAAGAAATATGAATATATAATTTTGTGCATTGACTATAAAGAGATCAATAATATTAAAATAAAAAACAAGTATATTCTTCCTCGCATTGATGATTTATTTGATCAATTTCACGGAGCCCAATATTTTTAAAAAATTTAACTTTAATTTGGATATCATAAACTATGTGTGAGGAAGAAAGATATTCCAAAGACAACATTTTGAACCAGGTATGGGTATTACCAGTTTACAGTAATTCCATTTGGACCCACTAATGCACCCTCTGCTTTCATGGACCTAAGGAATAATGTTTTCATGGAATATCTTGATAAATTTCTTGTGTCATTACTTAATGATATTTTGATATACTCTAAAATATGTGAAGACCATGAGAATCACTTGTGTTTATTTTTTAAGACAGTTAGAATAAATGAATTATATTTTAAGTTTAGAATGTTTTAATTTTGGATTTAATCAGTTTCCTTTCTTGAGCATATTTTTCGCGAAGGATTGAATCTTAGTTGATACTATGAAGAAAAGTTATATTTAGGAACGACCTAATCTATCAAACATTGCCTTGGTAAGTAGTTTTATTGTTTTAGCAGGTTATTATGAGCATTTCATTCATAACTTTTCCTGATTGGCCACCCCATTAAGTAGGATTACTCATAAAGGGGTTATGTTCATATGGAAAAAAGAATATGAAGAATATTTTGAAGAATTTCAGGGGAGATTAAAGAATGCTCTGATCCTGACTCTACCATTTAGAAATGGTGGATTTGTGATTTATTGTGATGCATATATGAAAGGACTTGGTTGTGTCATTTTGTAGAATGACATAGTTATTACATACGAATCAAGGCAGTTAAAAATTCATGATATTGAGTTAGCATCTATAATCTTTTGTCTGAAGATATAGATACACTATATATATGGTGAAAGATGTGATATATATATGGATCACAAGATCGTAACATATGTATTCTCACAAAAATAACTCAACTGGAGGAAAAGGCGTTGGCTCTAGCTTCCCAAGGATGACGATTGTTCCATGCACAACCACCTAGGAAAGGAAAATAAGGTTGTTGTTTCATTGAGCATGAAGAATCATAGAGTTAATTGAAAAGGATCCAATGTACATGGACCTATCAAAAATAAATATGGGAATTATCAAATAAGGGAAAAAATCAATACTTTTTTAGATTTTTTTCCCATCAATCTTTATTGGAAAGAATTAAATGTTATTTGCATGATGATGAGAATCTTCAAAAGAAAATTAAAGCTGTAAATGACGAGAAGTTGGAAAACTTCATGTATGAAGACAGAATCCTAAAATTTGGGAAGAAGCTATGTGTTACCTATATACCTAATCTAAAACTAGAGTTATTGGATGATTCTAATAGTTTGAATTTCTCTATACACCCTGGTAGCACTAATATATATAGATATTTGAAGGAACATTTTTTTTGGGACAACATGAAGGAGTAACTTTCTGATTATGTATCAATATGTTTGGGCTATGAACATGTTAAGTATGAAAGAACACATCCTAGAGGAGTCATGCAATATATTACTATTCCTATGGGGAAATGAGAAGAAATAACTATGGATTTTTCCCTTGATTACGCAAAAATACAATAAAGAATCACACAATATGGGTAAATGTTGATCGACTTGTGAAATCAGCACATTTTTTCACTATAAGGGATGATTTTCCACTAGATCACCTTGCACGACACTATATCAATGAAGTTATAAGTCTTCATGGAGCACTGATTTCAATAGTATCTGATTGGGTTCCACAATTTACATCAAAATTAAAGAAAATTATTTAAAAATCTTTGGATACTAAACTTAATTTGAGTACTTATTATAACCCTCAAACTGAGGGGCAATAAGAAAGGATGATCCAAACTATAGATGAAATTTTGATATCATGGTAACATTATTTTCACGGTATTTGGGTTCATTATTTAACTTTGGTTGAGTTTTCCTACAACACAAGTTTCTATTATAGCATTCATATAGCTCCATATGAAGCATTGTATGGAAATAGATGTCTTACACCAACATGTTGGGATGAAGTGGGTGAAAGAAGGATGGTAGGCCCAGAGCATGTGTAGGAAGCAATAGTGAAGGTGTAGACTATTCAAACCCATATCAAAGTAGATCAATGTAGGAAAAATAGATATACCGATAATTGAAGGAAGGATTTGGAATTTCAAGTGGGAGATCGAGTTTTCTTGAAAGTAAATCTATGGAAGGTTGTTATAAGATTTGAGAAGAAAGCAAAACTGATCCCTAGGTACATTTCTCCTTTTGATGTATTTTATTGAATTTTAGATATGAATTGTCATTTGGAAATGCCACATAGCCTTTCTAATGTACAAGATGTGTTCCTATCTCATTGTTAAGTAAGTACATGTCAAACACAACACATGTACTCACTTCGAAAGGTATAGAATCATAAAATGACTTATCTTACTACGAAGAGCCTATTCAGATTCTGGAAACTAAAGAATAGATGTTGAGGAATAAGATGATTTGGCTGGTAAAATAACTTTTTAATATCAAAATATTTAAAAGGCGACGTGGGAGCCTGAGGAACACATGTTTAAGAACAACCCAAATATTTTTGCGAGGTGACATTCTAGAAATTTCGAGGATGAATTTTTTGTAAGAGGGGAGAATGTAATGACCCAGAACACTCTCAATGAATTTCCCTTCCTATTTTTATATCATATAGTATATATCACATATAGTCACCTATAAAACACAATACAAACATTATAAATGAATAAGGAATGAAATAAGAGGTATTTCAAGACATTAAGGAACCTATATTGATGAAATAATAACATTCCCTTAGAAATATTAATATAAACCTTATTAATAATAAATTGGCCAAATGAATATTAATATTATCCATGAAATTGTAAATAAAATTTTGGCATGTCATAAGTGAAAGTATGATGTAAGTATATCATAGTAAAATTAAGTGAATGTTTTAAAAATTAATATTTAAGTGTTGGTATTTTTATAAATCATAAAAGTTTAATCACACTTTTATTCAAAAGAAAAATCATTTACATAAAATGGATTCATAATTAATTATTTTTTTCTTATGATTTTGGGATAATTTTATTAGACCTTAGTTAATTTTTGAAACTGTTATAAAATCAGTTTTAAATTTAAAATCTGTATTTTTCGAGTAAATAATGATTTTATTTAAAATTTAAATTGTATATATATATATATAGAAAATTATTTTTATAAAATGGAGTCCATTTTTTTGTTTTACATGTCAAAAAATGTTTATGGAAAATGTTTGGTATTTCTTTAAAATACTTTGATTTTTGTGTGTGTTGTAAAATACGATAATTTATGATAAATGCTAAACACATGATTTATTGAGTCAAAGGTGACGTATGGATGATGTAATCACACTTGGTTCGAACTCACATACACTTATTACTATTTTCTGACACTTGAATCAACACTATTGCTTTTTTTGAGAAAAATAATAAAATAATGAATAAAATATTCAAAAATCACCGCTCTCCTCCACTATAAAAACCACCCTCACCCCCTCTTCTCCTCACTCCTCTAAGACTTGAAGCATGTAAAAGTTATTCCCAAATAATTTTACCTAGTCTATCCCCACGTTCAATAGTTCTTGGCCTTGGAAAATAACAAAACCACTTCCTTAATAAGGTTAACAAGGATAATATTTCAAGAGATAAACCCCCTTCCTTTTTCTTTTAATTTCATTTTAATTTATTATATTATCTTCTCTTCTCCTCACCTACTCTATCCAAATGATCATGATAACTCTATTATCAACTAAATTCTATAATTATATCATGAAAATGTAATATCCTTCCTCAGACTACTATATATATATATATATATATATATATATATATATATCTTTTATTTTAAAAACAAAATCGTCGTCTAGGAGGTGCTGATTTATAACATTTATGGATAAAGAACCATCGTTTTTCAATTTCTCCTTAAAGTCTGGTCATAAAACCATTTTATGGTAGAAAAAATATTATATAATATGTATTATATCTTATTTAATTTTTCCATAACCATCATATATACATGATATTAAATAATATAACAAAACTAGTTCATTGTGATCGAAGAACCGCCGTAAAAATATAAACAATTATCACTAAATATATTATCTAAGGTTTCATACTCATCACATGTAACCAAATGATATATAGACCCATTTAAACTTATTTATGTTCATTAATAATAAATAAATTCAATTCTAGATAATTATTCTCATTCTACATGAACTTCAATACTCATATAAAAGTATACCGATTGTGAAAATGAATGAAATAAACACTTTAGAGTCATAAATTTTTATCTTATAACTCATAAAAAATGTCATTAATTAATTTAATAAAATTGAAATAAATAAAATACATGTATATAAGGTTATTAATTAATTAATTTTATTTTTTAGGATGTTAAGGTCAACTGCGGAATGCATTTAGACATAAGGTTTGGGTTTTCTCATCTCATTTCCATTTTTGTGAGATATTCCTTACTCAAAATGATTTCTTGTGTATGGTGTATGTATATTACCCATTAATGTATCATATCATGAATCTATTTATTTTAATGGTATTCAATTTATCATTTGATGATTATTAATTTTGGGGCATTTGATATGATTGATTACAAAGTGGTAAGGGTTTTCTACCCAAACCTCCATTTTCTTTCATGTCACTCTTTTTCTCTCTTTACACCAATTAAATTCATAATTATTCTTATTTTCACTTCATAAATTCTATGTGAATGTTCTATATATATGTAAAAATCACAATCCTTCTTTCTTTTATGGGGGATTAAATTTTTCAAAAGGATCTTTTTCAAATGCTTCCTCGTAAACAATCTTGATATAATGTGACTTCTCAAATTATAACCTATTTTAAAGGTCAATCTATAATATTTTTTAATACATGATTATTTTTCTAAAATAACTCAGTTTGTTATGAAAAACTAGCTTATTTAACTTCTGGTTTTATGTAATTATTTATCCAAAATAACTCTTCTTTTCAAAGTAAATGTGTATTTATCTAAAGAATTACACAATGATTTTATATGAGCATTTTCATTTAATTAAACACTCTGGTTGAATCTTATGTTTAATTGGTATTAATATTTTATAACATAATCTATCATATTTTATTGAATGGTTTATGATTAGTTTGATTGTGGATGCACTATCTTGATACCGTTCACCATATTACTCTAAATGCTTATTTTTTATGTTTACTAATTGGGGAAAGTTATTTATATTTCACATGTTAGTTTCAATATGAATTTATATATTATTTATATCTCACGCATTTTATATGAGTAATGCATTGGACTAAGTAAGTGACGGGTGGGGCCTGTTATAGCCCATTGATGCATTGGTAGGTTTCATGAGACATACAAGACGGGGGGTTTTCTTATTATGTATAGTTTCGTGGATGATTCCTTGATGGTATGATTATTATGTTATGAATTATGCGTTCCCTCATTATGAAACCAGTATTGGTAGTCTATGGGATTATTCAACTAGTAGAATATCCATGGTTATGTTCTATTGTGTCATTGATAATTTATATTTCATTACTCCCATATTATTCTCAAGATTATGTTTTATTGTAATGTATTCTGTAGTTATTCATAATGACTTATTATTTATGCTTCTAATGTATTCCTTACCCTTACTGAATATCTATGATAACCCCTTTGTTATGTTTTATTTTTCCCCAGGTAGCAAAGATGTAAGTTTTGAATGACTTGTTGTGATAATCTAAGAGTTATGGGTGTTTCTAATGAATCTTCTATATTTTTTGTGATCTCAAGTTGTAATGTAGAACCTTTGTATATATCAAGTTTTTCAAATATACAAAACTATTCAGTCCATCGAGACGTGTCTTCCTTGTTTATATGAAAATGTAATAGAATAATGCATAGTGTTCAGACTTTTGGGGTTTGGTCTTTACAATATATGATATCATAAATGTGGACATGGTTCTGGTGTAAATTAAAAATAGGTTTTAAAACATTATACTAGAGGTTAAAGCACATTCAACTAAAGGAAAGTATAAGGTATGGGATAATTTCAAAATCTCATTGTTATTTAGGGTTGTTTGTACTTAATTATCTGTTGGGGAATATTAATCATCCATGTCCAAGTTTCTTTAAAAAAATTCAAATTATTTTTACTATTATCCTAAAAATGGTTAATATAATTTTACCCATGTTCAAATTTTTATAAAATGGTTTTAAAATAATATTTTTGTCATTTTTCAAATGATGTACTTTATGAATATTTTGAAAAAATTACAGAAGGAATGTTTCTTTAAATTATATAGAATGAGTGGAATATTAAACCATGATGAAACCATAATGTCTTAACGCTTCCATTACAATTTTACAAGATTATTTTCTATGAAAATGATTTATTTTAGAATTGTATGGCCTTTTAAATGAATGTTTTCTATATTAAAAGGAGAATTTTACGCAAGAAAGTTTTAAAGATTTTATTAGACTATTTTCATTTATGTCAACATCCTTGGTTATATATTATGCTTAATTTAGGTTGATCTCTTTTGTCACATTATACCATATTTTATTGAAGGATATATGATCAGTTTGACCGTGGATGTGATATCTTGATACTATTCTTGGTTTATGGTTAAATTATTCACATTTCATATTATAGATTTTTAATACGAATGTCTATATTGTTTATTTTTCACCTTTTCCATATGAGGAATGAATTTGAATTAGTAAATGGTGTGTGGGGCCCGATATAGCCCTTTGATTCATCACTAGGTATCATGAGACAAACTAGGTTGGGCATCGGCTAATGTCTTACACATTTATGTATGGTGTATTGGTCAAAGCCTTGATGGTATATTTATGATGTCCTAAATTATACATTCCATCATTATGAGATTAGTTATTGATATTCCATGTGATTATTCAATTAGTAGAATATCCATGTGATTATAATATATGGAACCATATGATTTTCTTTTATCCATTCCATATTATGATCAATATTATGTTTAAATGGATTTTTTTAGTTATACCTTTTCCCTTAAGGTTTATGATTTTTATTCATAATAGCTTCTATTGTACGCTTATCCTTACTGAGCATCAAAGCTCAACCCTTTCATATGTTTTATTTTTTACAAGATTACACGATGTGTATTGCGATTGATATAAATGTTTAAGGTAGAGAATAATGGTGTTCACAAAGGGTTTTCATTGTTGTAATTTATATTCTAAAATATAATTGAAGGTTCATGTATGTAATGTGTCTTCCAAATATCTAAAATGATTAGTCCTTTGTGATTCAAATATTCTATATACGCCAATGTAATAAAGTGAGGCACTGGATCTATGCAACTAGTTTTGGGTTCATTACATTTGGTAGTAGAATCATGTTTATTAGAAACCTTGGAAGCATGATTTAGAAAACATATATTTAGAAACCTAAACCTAAGATAGACATTGATGATAAGTATATAAGAACATCAAATATTTTTGGTAAATTAGATATTATGTGGGTCTTCCTACTAATAAATCATTGTCCAGATACTACAAGTGGATGTGGATCTAGAATATATGTACCTAGGTGTAACAACTCTGAGAAGGTGCGTCTGGCCTGACTCTGTGTAAACTAGTACACAAAAACGGGCCTTACTGCACACCTAGTTTGATACTCCGAGGGGATATTCTTAGGATAATTAACATTTTATTTAAAATACATTATAAATTATTATAATATATAATATAAATTAATATCTTAAGTTAAAACTAAGGTATAATACTTTGAAAATATGGTGTCATGGTATTCTAAAAATGATTATACATTTTTATCACTTTGACTATTGTTACTCACACAATGATTTTTGGTTTAATCAATGGTTGTAACTTGAAGGAGTCATGTTAATGTTGAACATGATGGAAAAGGTAGTGGTGATGTGAAAAAATGTGATGTTGATAAGAATGATATATATCATGTTAATGCCTAATCATTTTCCCCAAAATATGAATAACAACATATACCTTAATCAAATCCCAAAATCACCAAATAAGAAAAGGATGATTTTTTCTAAGAGACCGAATGGGGGAAACCTTCTAGAAAATAAGGACTGATTTCCATCACGAATGAAATTTTGAAGAATACACCTAAAAAAGTGCCTCAAAAGAATGAATAAATTCATTATGTGTGTGAAATATGGACATAAAATAATGAACTTATAATGAAAAATTAAGAGTACAATGGAAGTAAATATAAATAATCCTATGAAACCAATTTTAGATGATTGAATTAAATTTGGGGAACCTGGGAATTACTTGAGTCTATGACCCCTTCAACAAGATAAACTCTAGACCATGGAAGGGCCTATGTGAGAGTAAATTGATGAAGTATTTTTGTATTGGGTTTCTATTGAAAATATTATTAAAAAGGATGTTAAGTGATTAACCTTATTTGAAGGATTTAAATTATATTTATTTTGGAAGTTATATTAATATAATTTTATAAAAAGTAAAACCCAGAGGTTGGGTGACAAACTATCATGTCCAAAAAGTCCACAGGGTTGGAACCACCAACTTAAGGGCGACAAGGGCACAATGTCTACCACTAGCTAACATGATGTCCTAGTTAACATGACATTTTTTGTTAAAATATCTAATGGGTACATGCTTTTTTTGATTTTAGGGATATTTTTTTTATCATATAGATAACCCTAGGAATGTAAAATGATTTGTTGATTAAGTGGTTAATGTTATTTCAGATAAATTATCTATAACATTGAAAAAAATATAATATTTTTAGGAATAAAGGTTGAATTTTATTTTCGATTCAAATATGATTTTTTTGTGGACTTATGGTATTTTAGAGTATTTATTAAAATGGTTAGAATACTTTGGAGATTAAGTGAAAGGGTAAATTAAATTTGTTGTATATGATTTTAAGAGTGACTGATGTTATTCACAAGACTATATGAAAAAATCCTTCTAAAGTTTTGGTCATAGTCTAGAATATTTTCTATGAAGGATAGTTACTTTCTAAATGATCTATGTTGAACGTTGGGTATTACTATTTAATTTTAAATATTAATTTTTTTTAATCATTGAAAAGTTTATTATTTTTTTTGGAATTATCTTATCATATTCTAACAATTTTGGTTTTTGTTAATGTATACAGAAAAGAGTAATATATAATAACACTTTTATGTTTTTTTGATCCGTAGAAGTTAATTCAAATTCTTCATGCATAAAAAATTCATCTTAAATACTCACGGTTTGTAGAAAAATATGAATTTGTGGTTGAAATTAATTAAGGGTTGAAAATATAGTATTCAAGTAAGAATATTTTCTCATGTTTTTATTACAGGTATTAATAGAATAATTCAAATCTATAAAAATTATTTTCAAAAAGAATTTTATTCATTTACTTTTTTTACTAAGAGATCAATGGTCTTTTAACAGATAAAAAAAATTACGGTTTTGGAATGATTAAATTTCTAATGACCACAACCTCTATCATTATCAATCAGAACAGGATGGTTATATTTCTCTTCCATTTCTCGGTTTTCACTATGCACTATTTTTACCCTATTTGATATAATAATTTTATTGTGACCTTCACATTTCTCTTTTCGTCGTATTAAGAGGATGTTTTATTAACTCTATTTTTGATATGGGATTCCCACAAAAGAATTTTCAATCATTAACCTTTGATTTCATGAAGTGAAATTTCACATTGCGAGTACACAATTTATTGAATTAGGGTAGAATATAACACCACAAGATTTTATGGTATGTCACCTATTAAATTTAATTTATTTGATAGCCTACATTTCATGAAACAATGAGCTTAAACAAAACAGATAAATATTATTATTTAAATGTTTCTGTTATAACCTAGCCATTAAATTAGTATATATGAATATTGTTAACGGAATTATTATAATATATGTTTTATAAAAATATAATATGAATTCATTGGTTAACAATTAATTGGAAAATAAAATATAAACTAATTGGATATAAGGAATTTTTTTATGCTCCCAACAACATTTTGTATTTATAAATTAAATTCATTAAAATTATAAAATAATATCAATGAAATATATTTTTTATATACTCAATAAAATATTTATAATATTCATTAAATAGATTTTATTGGTATAATATAAGAACAATTCAAACTTTAAGCATAAAAACCTATATTTTTCTAAAGGCAGTTTTACTGCCTTTTAATGGAGAATCTATTTCAAATATAATATTTGAAACTTTTAAAAAATATATTTAAAAAAAACACCATATTTTAAATAAAAATATAAAAATTTAAATTAGTTTAATTTTTTTGAAATTATCTGGTAAATTTCATGTTTTGATGAATAGTAATAAAATATTGTATTATAACTAAATATAGCTTTTTTTGGATAAATAATTTATAGTGTTAAAATTTATATTTTAATTGGTTTTAATGTATAAATATATTATTTATTTATCATTTAATCATATTTATGTCATTAGAATAAATTCTATATTAAATTTGGATATTAAAACATTTCAATCTTTTTAGCATTTTCACTTTAAAAACCAATTATCTCATTCCATCAACGTTATTAATTTAAAATTATTTACTGAAACTTGTATGTTTTTAATTAATAAAAATTTATTTAATATTTGTAATCAGTTGGTCAAAATTATTTGGGCATTATAAATAGTATCTTTAGTAAATTTCTATTAAAATGGTTAACAGTAAATAAAGTAATTAACGGTAAAAAATAACATTATAAATATTATATAATTACCCTAATAAATATCCAAATTTCATTATATGATTATTTTGTAACCAAAATCATCCTTGGGATTAGATTATAACCTTTCTATGCGACTTTTATGAGAGTATGACATTTATTATATTTTTTTATAGTAAAGTTAATGATGCCATAATAATATTTTTATTAACTGCATAATTTTTAATCTAGTGTTATAAAAAAAGTTTAATTTTAATATAATATTTTAATATAAATTGTAATTTTAATGATAAAATATTTATCTTCATTATGATAATTTATTTTAATTTTTTAGGAAATGAATAATTTCCTTCAAGGATTACAGAATGATGATGTAGTAATAGTTTAATTAATGGATATATGAAATATATGATATTAAGAATATTAAAATAATTTTTTTGAAATAATTAATTTCATTCATTTATTTTATAGATAAAATATACATATTAATGATGTATTAAATGTTTTTTTGAAGTTATCTTTGGTATTTTTTTTAAAATTCATGTAATGAATAATGTCAAATTAGACATTAATGATATTTTAAAATAATTAATATTTTATTAATGATATAAAGCTCATAAGAATATATAATTTGGGAAAAGTATTGGTATAAGGTTTAGCATATCATAAATGACTCAATTATGGTAATTTTGACAATTTATAGTAAATAAATTTACCAATAAAGAGTAAAAATCCAAGTAGTCACAATAAGAGTTAAGGGGTTTAACTAAGGGTTAAAGCAAAAAGATAAGGGTAAAATGTGATCTAAACATGCCTAAAAGCTATTTTATGAGTGTATTTAGACCCATAATCATCTTATATTATGAATAAATCTGTTTTTAGCTATTGGGAAATAAAAATTAATTTATATGAAATCAATTTTTTTAATATTTCCAAAACTGCCCCTCAGCTAAATTATAAAAGAGAACCTCCTCCCTCACTTCATCACACCACTTTGAGGCTTATATCTTGACAAATACCCGAATATTTATCCTTGAAACATTATTAGATAGTTTATAGAGGTATTTGTTTCTATAAATACCAAATCTAAATCCATTAAGACGAGATTTAATGGAAGTCAATCAAAGAAGTGGTAATTGTTTTACCAACTCATTCAAGTCCATTTCTTCTTATACTTCATATTCATGTGTTGTTTCCATAATAAAGTAATTAATATAGTATAATATATATACTATTATGTAATTATAATTATTGGATAAGCACATCCCACCTTTTATCCATCTAATGGAAAATAAAATCACCACGCATGCGTACGTATGACTTAACTTCTCCAACAATATTTTTCATCAACACTTTATTTGGATGAGTATAATGAGGAATTTAATGGATATAAATAATTCATATAAAATGATATTGATTATGTAAAAATTAATATATTGTACACTTCTTTATCCTTTAAAAATTAAGGGAATGATACCATCGCTCGTGCGTATGTACTTCCTACCGTCTCCACAATGCGATGAGATACATTTTTCATGTTATCCATTTAAAAATGATTATAAAAATTTATATAAGGAGTAACTATAATATAAATGAACTTAATATCATTCTAAAAAATAAATAAATAAATATTATACATAATAAATGTGACTTACAAGATAAACAAAAAAAAAGATGATTGAGGTACACCCAAAACAAGGGTAATGACCAAATATTATTAAAAATGATATAAAAAGATCTTATATGATATTATAAAAATGGATATGTATATATTATAAAATAATAACATGTTTTATACCATTACACATGAATTTAAATCACATTAAAAAAATGAAATTATATGGTAAGGGTTAATTTCACAATCTCATTGTTATTCAGGGTTGTTTATATGTAAGTATCTGCTATGGAATATTTATCATAAATGTACTTGTTTATTAAGAATATTTTCAATTTTTTTTTATATTTTCATAAAAAAAAGTAAAATTTTTTAATCTATGTTATAATTTTTTTAAAATTATTTAAAAAAGAATATTTTTTTCCAAAGGAATTCATTTATGACCTTTTGAAGAGAAACACCAAAGGAATGTCTTTCTTAACATATATATTATGAGAATAATTTTATGCCATCACAAAACCATAATATATTAAGCTTCCTTTAATAGATTAAAATATTATTCTCAGTGAAAAAATTTTCATTTAAAATCACATGTCCTTTTAAATAAATTATTTCAATGTAAAAAAGGGTTAATTAAATCAAGAAATTTTTAATGATTTTATAAGAGTATTTTCATCTATGTAAACATCCTTTTTTTTGAAATTATGATATATTTAGGTTGATATCTTGTAATACCTTTTACCATATTTTATTGAAGGGTTTATGTTTAATTTGATTATGGGTGTGCTATCTTGATATCATTCATGGTTAATGGTTGACGTATTCACATTTTGTAAGCTAGTTTTTCAATATGAATGTTTATGTTTTTTTATGTGTTTCCATTTTCATATAAAGAATTAATTGGACTTAGTATGTGACGGGAGAGGCCCACTATATCCCCTCGATGCATCGATAGGTCTCATGAGACAACATAGTTTGGGTATTGGATGATGTATTATCCATTTATGTATGATTTCTTGGCCGAATCCTTAACTGTATGTTTATGATGTCTGACATTATGGAATTCCCTCATTATAAGATTTTTTATTGAAATTCATCATTTTTATTTTATTAGTGAAATATCCATGTGATTATTTATTGGGAAATATGTGTTTTTTCTATTCTTTCCATACTAAGCTCAGGATTATGTTTAAATGTATTTTGTTTTAGTTATACACTTTGACTTAATGTTTAAGCTTATTATTCATAATAGATTCCACTATACACATACCATTACCGAGTATCTAAGGTCACCCCATTATTATGTTTTATTTTTCCCATGATTCTAAGATGTGTATTATAATAGATATTCAGGGTTGTGTTAGGATAATAATGGTATTCTCAATGGATTTTCTATGTTCTACTTTATGTTTTAAAATATAAGGTAAGGTTCATGTATGTAATATGGATTCTAAAATTTAAAAAATGATTGTCCCTTTGGGTTATGAATATTATATATATTCAAATGTAATAATGTGAGGAATCGGCATTAGGATATTAGGGTTGGGTTCATTACATTTAATATATTCTTATATAGTGGAAAATATGTGTCCATTTGATTAGTTTAATTTAGGTTTTTTATTTATTGATTTGTAAAAATTTCCTAAAACCCTATACCAAAAGATTCACCGATTTTAAATATGATAAATATTTTGTATTCATAGAAGTTTATCAAAGATAGTGTTTTAATTTACATGTTTCCACCACCAGATATGAGAGCATGGGTATGGGGGTGTTATAGAATTGAATTATAATTATACAAAAACATTAAATTTTTTCTATGAAAGAATGATATGGATGGACCTGGAGGTGTGGACAAAGGGGAGGGATATGGTGGAAGGTATGATGGCTGACACGGATAAAGTCGGTATTGGGATCCTGTTTTGATGGTAATGGGTATCATTTCCAAAATTGGTTGTTAGGAGGTATGAACCCTAATAACTATATTATTCTAGGATGATTGATAAATCATTCCTCTATGTTGTGTATGGATATAAATGTATGTGGTCCAGGGCCACATAATAATAGATGCCATCTATCTCTATACTGAGGTATGTAGTACAGGACAAAAAAACAGTTTCCCTTTTCCCTTCATCTACCAAAGAATTATTAAGTGGTTTGTCCATGGTAACCTGACCTAGAATTTAGGACATGTTGGATGGCCTCAGTTCTAATCTCCTACTATGAAACCTAAGGGGTAATGTAGGACGCCTCTACTAGCCGGTTAACACCCTAGTTGGATTAGAAATTTATTCACGTGGCTTGTGAGACCATGTTATTGTATGTTCCAACCCATTCCATCTATTGTTTAGGAACTTTTTACACTATATGCTAAAACATATTGCATTAATATACGTAGAAAAATTCTAAAAGTGGTAACCATTCTTGTATTTTTGATGCCACGTAGTGTGACACGAAAACCATTACATGTGATGATACACCTGAATGTTCTTTTATTTCACACTTTTCACCAAAATATATTATTTCAAAATATGAGTTTTCAATTATCATATTTTTTTGTACTAAATTATGATTATAATGTGAAGTTTACATTATAAGATTTTTTTTGAAATTTTAGCTAGTTGAGTATTTTTAGCTCCCAGTGATGAAAGTGATGATCTAGTAGTGTTTTCAATTGACATGATGTTTAGAACTCTCATGGACATGTGTTAATGAAACAGAATGGGTATGTAATAAATAATTTGGATTATTTTACTCCAATTGAGATAATGGAATGACTCCTCTATTTATGGAAAGGGATTATAATTTATTTTAATAAATCATATCCTAAAAAGGAATAATCCCCTCACATGACTAATGGGATACTGAACTCCCCCATGAGATTATCTATGGGTCACTTATATATATATTTAGTGCACCAAAAAATAAAATTCTATCCTCAATGGGTCATGATTCCTCAATAATAGTTTGATACTCACTCAATCTATTATCTTACATCAGTGAGCTACTAGTCCCATTCTATGGGTTCAAATAAGAGTTATTTAATTCTTAAATATGGTTAGGTTAAATATTATGTGAGTTTTAGTTTTTCAAGTATCTTTGGATTCCTATAAGACATGACCTTAGTGGAGTTGGGATCTGAAGATTGAACTTCAAAAAACCCATGGTTGAATCAATCCTTAATGTATATCTTTATTTGGTTCTTATGTGTTCATTTTGGAACTTTCTTTTCAATTAATCATTTCATTCTTTTTAATGGTTTCATTCAAGGTAGTTTTATATTCCATCTTACATGGGTGTTCTTTTCAAGACATGTTGTGTTATTATAGAAGGATGAATTTTTAGAGGAAATCATAGAGGCTTTTTTATTGGTTAATCTATTTGTAAGAGGTGTTAGAACATGAAAACATATCATAGTGTTTGTATTAGGAGGTTCTACACCATGATACTAAATTTACAAATATCATAAATTAGTCCTAATGTTTTGGTTTTTTGTCCTTTGTAATTTAATTTTCCCCTATAGTTTTACTTATTGTATAATTTTGATTATTAGCGTATGACTCATGAATATTATACTATTATTTTAATGTTATGTTAAGTAATTCATTGATTATTTGTTTTATTTGGGATGTGGATATATGTGGTTTGATAATATGCCTCCTTGGTACTAGTCACCAACTACTATCATCTTATAGTTGGACATGCAGACCACTCCACTATATTACAATCTTGATGGGGACACAAAGGGTCAATTTTTTTAATAACACAGGCAATGACATTTATGTTCACCAATATGAATCCTTTTGTTCTGTGAATGATGAACCCGTAGAGATATTTGTTCATGTGAAGTGTATAATATTAACTTAAGTGGGTTCCTTGGGTATGGTATTCCTCTGGGCCTTCAGGTCATGTATTACGGGTCATGTCGGGCCTTGTGCCTTGGGCCTACGTGTCATGTTCGGGTTCCCCTTCAACCCCTAAATGGGGTATTATCTATAATAAAATAAAAAAATATGGCCTTTGGGCCATTCGGGGTAGTGTCTACAATTATAAGAAATTACCAGTTTGATAGAGGACACACTAGTTTTCCATTTAGAAGAGTCTATAAGGATATAAATACACCATTGTAGTATTTGTAGGTGGATATAATTGTATTTATAGAGGGTTGGATAATAATTTACCTTATATTTAGAGTGTATTAAGTGTTGAAATGTTATAACATTAATGCTATAAACATTTAACAATTATGACTATGGGAGGGATGGAAATAATCTTACCACTTCATTTGATTGGGATGTGTATTTTTGGTTAGATTTAGGCTTACCTACCTCTGATATGATGAGTTCAAAATTTAAGAAACATCAACCAATAAAAATGAACTAGTAAATATAGGTAAATCTATTTATATATGTGTCTTGTTAAGACTCTAATTATGTGAAAAGTAAAATTATTTATTTTTATTTTCATTTACATTATATATTTTTTATTCACTATATATATTGACTATTTTAGGGAAAACATTCATGGTGGACTAATCTATATATTACACTCACACTGAAAGTGTACCAAGAAACGCATACAATAATAATTGTTTTCAATATTAGAAAGGGAGATAGTAGTAATTTTTGGTTGAGATAGAAGTGAGTGAAGCTTATTGTAAGATAGGATTGGTCGAGGACTTTGAACCACGTTTTGGCGATTCCTCTATTAGTTCAAATTTTTGGTTTATATTTTATAAGGGATAAACTCACTGAGTGATCCTATTTTTTATAAGTGTCTATCCAAAAATTCCAAGGGTCTCATATTGTATTATTCCATTTAATATGTTAGATAGTGAAAATAAATAGTTCTAAATTATAATTTTCCATTTATTATTGAGTGTGATTATTGTTCAAATTTTCAACATTATTTATTTTACTATGAAAGATGGAATATTATACTCAAGAAATAATTATTATGGTTCCACTATTTAACATATTTTATCATATATTAATTCATTTCCATTGTATGTAACATGATAGTACATATAGTATTGGAAGATATCTCGTCGAGGCACTAAAAAATGTTATCATTGTTCCTTGTATTGTTTTTATTAAATGTTTAGCATATTATAGAAGGTGATAGGTTATTCAGAAATTATGTCTGACCCCATGATAATTCTTATATTACACTTATATGAGTGAATCATTTTTAACTCATGTTTTACAATTTTGATTACAGTTTTTGGGGTATTATAATTATTTTATTCAATTATATATGATATTTATCTCCCTAATTATTATTCAAATCTTGGGTTGGGGTTGAAATATAGTGTATATAAATGTATTATATTTAGAACATTGGTTAAAATGAAAAGAATATGATTAAATATGAGGGATAAAATATTTAGAAAGGGGTTTAATTACTTAAAACAACAGTAATAAGTTATCCAAATGATTAATAAAGAAATTATTAGTTATGTATTTATCAGATGAACCTATGGTGATTATTATATTATTTAATTTCTAATTCATTATTTATTATATTAATTTTGAATATACCATTAATTGATGACTGAATGTAGGTAGTTACTATATGGGGATTACCTGAGGAAGTATAGGAGGAAACATTTGTGAGTTGACTAAATGAATTGGTTGGCAGTTAGGAATTCTCCTTTTAAGAAGGGTCATGTATTTTATATTTATACTTGGATGTGTCTTATGTCACAATTTTCAAAAAATTAGGAAATTTATAACATTGATATAAATTTTACGAGTCATATATTTTAGGAATAAGTAATATTATTTAATTATTGGATTTGGTAAAGTATCAAAAAATTAGATATTGGAATTCTCCACCTATGGTATCTGGGGAACATGTAATGGATCAATAATTTGAAGGGAGCTTACATAAGGTGATTAAATTAATTGATATTAGGGATCCTAGAAGTTATAGTTTTATGTCAACAAAATTCCATGATTTTTACATTCAACACTCAACCATAATCCATGGTGAGAGTTGATAACATGATGTAGAGAGTTGGATTAGTTGATTCTTTATGTTTTAAAAAAATTAAAAACACTAGCAGAGAGGAGTGTAAATTTTTTGAACTATATATTGTGTGTTATAAAATGAATTGGTGGTATGTGTTGGTACAAGTGGGATGACATGCAGGGTTTTCTTTGATGGAATTCAATATATATATATACCAGTAGTCTTATGAAAAGTTAATGAATATAGTGAGTGTACAAGAGTATATAAATCTAATTTAGGGAGATAATCTTCTAATATATTTATCAATATGGTTTACACAATTTTTTGAGGGTTTTCTCTAATGTCAGAGGGAGATGAGAGTATTATGGATGGATATTTTTTTGGAATTAAGTATGCAATATGAGTTCTGGTTTGGTTGTTCTACCTAATGGCTTTCTCCAAGGTTATCAACTAGGACATGTTTGATGAGTATATCTATTTGTATAGGATAATACGTCAATAGTATACCCATTTAAAAGGATTCAGGATATGATCATTTAATGACCAAAAGTGCATGTTTAATGGAACATGTTAGAGATATGATAGATTGTGTGGCTATATTTTGGTGTTATCTCTTTCAACTCAAGGGAGGAGCCCTCTTGATTTATATTAGTTTGGATGGTATGGACATGTTAAATATGAGTATTCCATATAGAAAATGGATTTTAACACATTTATAATTATATAGAACCTCTAATGTTTTTATTATATTAAACCACTTTCTAGTAGTGGGAGAGGATACTGGTAGTAAATGGAACTGGGATCTTAGATAATAGGACCATGTGAGAGAGGTAATTGTTCTCCATTATATGTAGTGGTTGATGAAGTTTAGAATTAAAACCATGAAACAAGGTTTGAATACTAAATTTTTTTTACATTTCTTGAAGAAATTACTAAGGCACTGGTTATGGTCATGTTTTAGTGGTTAAGAAGACACCACTTGAAAATAGTGAGGGATTATTTACATTTCACGGATTTATCCTTATTGTATCCTCTTTGGATTTAATTATATTTGATTTTTCCATGACACATATAATTGTTTTCTTCGTGGGGAGTATGACTATCAATACTCCTCTAAGAATGTAATTGGAGGGTATGTGTACATTTAAATGATGTATTATTTTAGTCAGTGTTTATAAAAATCAGTGATATATAGTTATCCTGGATATATGTATCTTGATTTCAATATTTCATTACATATTTTCTCACTTACTATATAAATTCCGTTAATTATTATAGTAGGTGGGTGTCTTTTATTACTCCTATATACAATTATTACACCTTCATTAAGAAAATAGATTTGAAGGAAGGTTGTGTTGTGACTGATCATCAACATCTAGGAAAGAATAAATTCCATATATAAATTATTATTTTGTGGGATAAGGAATTGTTAGTGTACCTATCATTTCCTTCCAATGTTAATCAATATAGGGGTGTCTTTACATAGGATTAATTAGTAATTATCCTTGAGTGGGAATTAAAGAATATGATTGACATGGGGTTCGGTGTTGAGACTATATAAATAACATCATTTAAGGTGATTCCAGTTGAGTTGATATAAATGATGGTTTAGCAACAAGAACTCTAGCTGAAGGGGTTTATTTTCAAAAGCCCGTCATCATGGATGCACTTATTATATTACCTACGAATAGTCATTAGAGTTTATATTTATGTGTAGATTATAGTACAATGAACCAATTCATGATTAATAATATATATTAACATCCTAGTATATACAACCCATTTGATTAGTTTAGTATATCCAAATTATTCAAGAATAATTATATGTGGCCATGTTATCACTAGTTTGGTTGGGATAAGAGAATGTTCTATATAATTTCTTTTAAAATATAAATTGTCTATATTAATTTTTCATTATGACATTTGATCTAAAAATAATTTATCTATATACAAGGTCCGGATAGACATGGTTTTTCATTTATATATTGAGATATTTATTTTCATATTCATCATTCAAAAATTGTACATTCCCAAATATAGGTGGATTGCAGAATGGATATGGAGATTTTATAGGGAACACTGATTAAAAATATCATTATGTTATTCTCTCAATGATTCCCATACAGAAATGGAAAACTCTCTTCTTGGTGCTTTCCATATCCTGTACACAAAATTTCGTAGACTATTATAATCTCAATGTATTGATTTATTCAGAATTTCCATAGAATTTATTTCTCATATAAAGTGTTTTGGGATTATAATACTATTATGAGAGGTTCATTCAAGAATTATTTTAATTGTAATCACCTATGAAATCCATAACCAATAAGGTTATATTCAATTAAATTTCATATAATAAGTGGCCTTTTATAAGTTAAAAATTATATTTTATTCAACTATTATCTTGACCATACCTAAGAAATGTAAAAAATGTAAGGGGTATTACGGTGTATCAATCATTTGGTTTAGATGATTCATTATATAATATGGTTGGGCTATTTCTTAGAGGTCATGAAAGTTAAGGACACATGACTTGAACTATCTAAATCATGATTATAATCTATTTCAGGACACATTGTGTACAATTATTATCATCATATATTTAATGGGAAAAGTTTTTTTGTATATACTAACTAGAATATGTTATGGTATATATTTTATTAGAAATACTTTTATTTTTGAAAATTAAATAAGGGTTAAGAACATTATATTCCTTGATTTTGAGATATTTTACTCCCTTAGATAGGTAATTAATTGTTATATTCACTCACCATAATGTCAAAGAGACAATTGGTACATGTGGAAAGTGATGAATTGTAATCGACGATCCACTTTACCAACATTTATTTCGATGGATAGAAGTATCATGAGATAAAAGAACTATATTATCTAATATTCATTTAATAATTAATATATTTGGTAAAGTAATATCAAAATATATACTTAGAATACCATGTGATGAGGAATAGAAAATAATATGGGGAGGATATTCTGGAATTGATTCATGGTGAAGATATGTTTTTTATGTAAATGGTACGTTGTTTTCTAGAACAATAATAGGTAGGATATGATGTTGAATTCCCATGCCCCCAAATGGGTGGTACACTATGGTTATGTAAATTTATCCATGATATTTATTGATAATTAATTTGATTGGCATGAATAGGGATATAATTTCATTAATCCCATTATACCACCTCTATCAAAAAGTATAAGCCATTCATAAGATTCTAGCTAGATTCTATCAGATGATTCCCATTCCAACATGAACATTTAATGACCTCACCATATACTTTTTGATAGGGATTCAGTGGTATCCTTTGGGAAGGTATATAGGGTGAGTCATTATTGAATAGTTGACAAATGTTTCTCACCACTATTTTATAATAGAGATGCATACTGTTGAAATTATCCCAAAATTATATATGTTATAAATAACCTGAATCAAAATAGATCCTATGAGTATAGTGGTATTCCATGATTTGAGGATCAATTCATATTTTTTTAAATGGGGTTACAGGAAGAACTAGACACAAAAATAAATAGTACAATGTACTATCCACTGACTAATTGGAGATATGAGTGTTTGATTAGTGTTTTACAGTACATGTTTTAAGAATGTGTCCGGTGTTTTTAGAGGTTTATAGGAACACATCATTCCAATAGATATCTTCCAAAACAATAATAACAAGTCACTAATTCTGATAAACCCCGTTATAGTGATATATAGAGACTATAATTTTATCCTCTAAGAAAGGAGAAGAGAGAGGAGTCATCAATGATTGGAAAAAATCTTATGAAGGAGACATTATTGTGTCATTTGTTGATCTGGAACTAGATAGAGACTACATAGTGTAGTTAGTGATCCTATATAAACTGAACACATAGACCAATAGAGTTCAAGGAAAATTATATAATATTTTTTGAAACATTATCCTTAGTTGGTTCTCAAATATTTTATGATAAATCATATGTTATATTTCCAATTCTTTTTTCTATTAATAATCTTATATGATAGGTATAATGGAATACCAATTAATTATTTCTTTGAGATATACAATTATACTTGATGTATTCTATATGTATTAGCTTTTAATTTATGAGTTAGGCCCCCACACAAATGAATTGTATTTAAAAATTAGAGTTAGAGGATACCGCATAATTTAAGGAGAGTATTCTATACAAACTTTATTTTACTAAGAAGATACTCCAAGTAAATATTGTATAAAAAACAAGTTTAGTGGTGTAGCATGCATATAAATAAGGATAATTGGAATTAAGAGACTTATATATGATAATAAATGTTTTTTCATTCACTAAAGAGTCTATGTGGGTAGTATCTAGAATGAGAAGAATAGTGGTTATAACATCCTTTGTAATTGGGATTGGTAATTGGGGATAGATCTAATATTTACTATGTGTTATTGGAATTTTTAGAAGTGTTAGGGGTTTCATAATACATTGAGAATTGCATCTTGATGTTTTTCAATATATATATAGTCAAAAATTATGTAGAAGGAAAAATACCATGCCATAATATAGGGGATGATATACAAGAGAAATGTTTCATGGGATTGATGTTCTTCAAAGGTCAAATAATGTACCATTAGTTAATTTCATAACTAAGGGTATCTATAGTGTGATAGATAATGCAAAATATTGGTTTAGGGATGATCGAGTATTGTAGCATCCTATAAACTCAGCCATTCAATTACATTATTTAAATTAAAATATTCATTAAAATACAATACTAGGACCCTATAGGATTAAAATTTTAAAGAAATAGAAGAAATAATTAACTAATACAACTCATGAATTCTCAATTAAAGTACATTTTTACAACTATGTGTGAAATATATTAATATATAACAAACCATCAACATCACCCAATAGAACACTACATATGTTACTCTTCTTGACATTTTATACCTTTCCCATCTTCATAACCTTGGTAAAAGGAAACATAAGAAGGGGTAAGATTATATGCCTAGAAATGGTAAACAAAAGTGATAGAAATCACAGATCAAAACAGAGTAGAAGTTGAGAATAAAAATATAATCAAGATTCATAATAAATCATACCCAAAAAAGTGTAGGAAATTATGATAGAATAAATCATAAAAAAATAATACATGAATCAAATGATTGAGATAATAAACATTATCCATGAGATGACAACATTGTGATTAGTGCAATGGCCTATAATTTTATCAAAGGAATTTCCATTATTATAATAATATCATGTAGCCTAAAGCACATACATCACATAGAGAAACAAAAAAAAATGATTTTAAAAAATGAATAATGATAAATTAGTTTGAAAATAAACCAATATTAATTCCAAATATTATAGAAAAAAATAAATTGAAAATAGGAGAATAAGAATATGATAATTTGGATCTACTTGATCCACCAGAATCACCACAGTCACGAAAAAATATTGAGAAATAAAACATAATTCTAAATAATAAAATATTCATTTTGAAGATAAAATGTTACATAAACTTGAGGGATAATATAATTGAATAAATAAATATCAAAATAAGAGTTATTTATAAGAATTATGAAATCCATATGACCATTATAAATCTGACCATTAGAAAAGTAGTATGACTATAGAATTCAAACATGATTGTTGGAATAGTAGTTTGGCGATCATAAATTGTAATATGACTATTAGAATAGTAACCTCACCTATGTAAATGTAAAATAATATTTATTTATCTTAAAAAAATGAAAATATGATATATTTATATCATGGTACAACTAATTAATTTTTTAAATGATTGAATATTGTAGCTATTTTTGTAAAACGTAATTATTCTATATGTAATTTTATAATGAATATATTGATTTAAAAGAGAATTTATTTTCATAAACTGGATTCCTAAATATATATTTTGTTTAATTATTATTGTAATATAATTTTACGATACTATAAGTAATTTTTCAATGGGTCATAAAATCGATTATAATATCAAAATGAGTAATTTTTGAATAAATGATGATTTTATTTAAAAATTAAATTTAACATATTTTGAAAATTATTTTCATAAAATGGATTCCATTTTTGAGAGATAAAAATTGAAAAATGGTTAGGGGTAATTTTTGGTATTTTTCAAAAATATTTGTATTTTGGGTGAACAATGAAATATAGTAATTTATAGTATTTAACATTATAGGCAAAATACATGAATTTTTGAGTCATGGATGATGTATGAACCCATTAGTTCAAAGTCACATGAACTATTTACTATATTTGATCACATTAATCAATACTATTTATATTCTTGAGCCAAAATAATATACTAATTAATATAATAATAAATAACACCCCTCTCCCCCATATAAATACCACCCATGACCACCATGATCCTCAATTATTATTATAATTGATGATTTCCAAATATCTACCAAATTATCACCTCCCCACTCTCCTAATTTCCATGTGTTGGGGGCCTTACAAAAAGACCAATTCTAACATTCTTAAGGGGTCCTTCATGGATGTGATGATCAAGAGGTAACATTCTCGAACTACCTCTTTTAATTTCTATTCTTCTTCTACCGTATCCTAGATTCTATCAACCATCATGACATAATTATCCTAGAATAATGTACATAATGAAATTTTCTATTACTAACTCAATATATTATTCCCCATTTTGTCATCTTTTCTAATTGAAATAAAAATGATACCATTTTCCATATTATGTCGGTTAACCACCTTTATAGATGATGAGTTTTTGTTTTCAAATAAAATCTTCATGGAAGGTATAAATTAAAATATAACTATTTAAAATGAAATAATTATGTATATTACATATAGTTTCACTTTCTTGAGAGATAATATAGCCAGAACATTAAATACGAAAAAACAAATTTAAGATGGTCGGAAAAAACCTCCAAAAAAAACTAACCATTTATCATTAACAAATTTTTGAATGGATCATACACATGAAAAAAATGATATGTGGGACCGTTTAAAAACATTTAATTTTATGAATTCAATTTCATTTGACATCTAGAGTTTTATTTACTTTTTATACGTGTCACGACCCGTCCCCTGGGGCGCGTGCTGTGACTACCAAAATCCCACCTTCTATAGGCTAGGGGATGGTGACTAGAACGAAAAACTAATATCCCAAAAAAGGAAGGCATTTCCTTTAAACCTGTAAACACACATATAGGGAATACTTCAAAAAGTAAACCACAAAGGAAATAATGTAGCAAATCCACCACAAAGTAACACCACTGGTAGTAAATGGTGTAACTGAAAGTAAAGGGGCTTGAATACAAGCCCAACTGAAATGAAAGTACAAAAAAAGAGGTACAAGATCTAAAAGTCATCTGCTAAGGATTCCACCAGAAGGGTAGGTACAAATCTCTATCAGATGTCACTACAGCACAACACGTCTATCGGTCCACCTCTATGATCTGTCTAGACTTGGCTCCTCAAAGTCTTAGTCAAATATGTCTGTCATCTGCAGAAGACACAAAAGGTGTGGGTGAAGCCCATGCATGAGTGAGTGTAACAATACTCAATAGGGACCCCAAGACCCCCAAATGCCTCTTAGAAATCTAAAAAATAAAAATACCAAAAAGGAAAAACCACATAAGAAATACCACCAAGAAAGATCTCTAATACATAGTAAAAAGTAAAAGATATCTCACACCAGGTATAACTTAAGAACATAATTAAGATGATTAGTCATAAGGATAGATCATCTTATTCTGTTGAGAGGATCTACTGCTGATCCACAAAGGGTTTCTTTGCTGCTATCCATAATGGGTCTCTCTATGGCTATTCCATGACGGGTTTCTCTCAGGCTGATCAACAAAGGTTCTCTTTTGTGATGATCCATGAAGGGTCTCTTTTATGATGATCCACGAAGGGTCATTGTTATGTTGATCCACGAAGGGTCTCTCTTATGCTGATCCACAAAGGGTCACTGTTATGATGATCCATGAAGGGAAACTTTTATGCTAATCTAAAATGGGTATCTCTTATGATTATCCACAAAGGGTTACTCTTATGTTGATCCATGATGGGTTGATCTTATGATGATCCACGAAGGGTCTTTTTTATGCTAATCCACGAAGGGTCTCTTTTCATTCTTCACATCACAGCCAACCATTGGATTCCTTCACTTAACACGCTTGATTCTAGGATGATATGCTCCTAAATAAATTTTTTATACCTCAACATCCAAGAAATCCACATAGAGTAACCCAAATGACACTCTCATCATAAGGGTCCCAACACAACAGACGATGCATTGAACAGATTCCCAGTCTCTAAGACATTGTCATTTATGTAAAAAGGACCTGAATGGATTCGAGTCCAATCCAACACGTCCATATGAAAACCTCTAACAAAACACATTTAGAGTATCTCAGAAGGACCACCTTGTTGCAAGGTTCCTTGTGCTGCAGACGATGCGTCAATCAGGCGCTTGGTCTATTATATATGTGTGTTTTAGTGAAGAGAAGGCCGGTTGGGTCCAGGTCCGGTCTGACCCGGTCGGATTGACCCGACCCGACCCAAGTCCAGCCTAGGCCCGGACCATTGGGCCATGGGTTTGGCCCGGTTTGGTGGGTCTGGCCCACCAGCATGGGTCCCGCCCGGTGGGTTTTCCCGGCCCGCCATAGCAGGCCGACTCCTCTATCCGGACGCAACACAACCATGCCCGACTTCAACACAGGTGGCAGATTTCACCGGTCGTGCCATCCACGTCACCCTGTGGACCATGTTCATGGGTTGAATATACAATGCAGTGCCAGCGTGGAACTGTAGATCTCAAGTGTTGTGGCGCGCCATTTTGTCGGCTGCTGACATGGCCGACGGCCCTGCATCCACACTGTTCGGCACGCGGCTGGCGCACCGACAAAAATTTGGGTGGGCCACCGAATGTGCTTCGGTGGTCCATTCTTCACACTGCATGCGCCTACAGCCACCAGGGAATGCACTCTTTACTAAAATGACCTCATATGTGCCTTTCTGTTATCTTGGAATATCTGTTTACAAAGAATGCACAATAACACACAAGGTAGTGGGACTCATGCCTTGTCCGTGTCGGCCCACAAACTCCGCGTTAGAGGTTTATAATCAAAGGGAGGTTTGTGATTTCAACACATGAATCTTCTCTACCATTCAAGTCCCTGAATTTAATAGCCCTCCGGTAAGATAACTCAATCCGTCGTTCAACCTGTTTGTGGGTTGATCAGCCTTCATTGTTTTAGAACAAATAAAAGAAAAAGAACAACAATCACAAAGAAAGAATAACCCCTAACTCATTTTACATTCGTTTCCATAGCGTCCCGTCCTTGAGGGTTCAATAGGTTAACATCATTAATCAATTCCCAACTTCATTATTCTAGCTAAGTCAAAGTGGATGACATTTCAATGGTGTTCATAGTTCTTCGTTGGAGGGGAAACTCATCAGAGATTCATTAGAGAATTGCCCACGATTTAATTCCCAACTCTCCAATGCTTTTCCAAATTAAAAAGGGAACACATCGCATCGTTTTTGTTACATTTAATCTCAACGAGCCATTGAGGGGATTCTTTTAATGAACCTCGTCGTCACCTCATTGGCACACCACAACATCTCTGTCCGCTGCTCAAAGGTTGAGAAAGGAAATAAAATAACATTTTTAATCTTAATTTATTATTTTCCAAAAATTCTGAAAAAATAACTTTTCTGTCAAACCATTTTAGGCCGAAGTTAAGTCTTTTCAAGGAAAATCCTTGAGTTCTGAGTTCAACGTTGCCCTCAGATTTTCGATCTGATCACCAGTTCAAAAGATAAAAAAACCTGCTCGCACGTTTAATGAATATACTTAAAAAAAGTTCAGAATCTTATTTCGGGTTCACCATGCCTTGGAATCACGTGATTTCAAACCATGTGGTCTCAAAATAATTCCATATAATTAAAAAAATACATGGAAATTCTAGGAAATTACATTTTTCCCACCTTAGGGATTTATGTCCCCAAAATACAAAACAAAGGATACTCAAACAAATGGGGGTACTGAGCATGAATATGATCCTCCTACTCCCATGTTCTCTCCTTCAGATTCCCATACTACCACTGAACGTGCAGCAGAGGAATCAAGCATCCATGAAGGACCCACTCCTAACATCCTCTATCTCCACCGCGAACTATGTAAACGTTGCCCCAAAATTAAAGTCCAGCACTCCCTTGTTGAGGAAATACGATCGATCATGCACATACCTTCTTAGCTGCAACACGTGAAAAACATCATGCACCCAGTGCATCTATGGTGTAAGAGCTAGGTGGTATTCCATCTCACTAACTCTGTTAATAATTTATAAAGGTCTGATGAACCTCAGAGAAAACAAGATGACCTGTCGAAATCCCCGCAATCCCTGTTGGTGTGAGACTCAAAGGAAAACATGATCTCCCTCCCTGAAATCCAAGGGTCTCTATCTCTTATCAACATATGATTTCTTCCATCTTTGTGTAGTCCTCATCCACTCCTGGGAGATCTGCACCTTCTCAGGGGTAGCCTGTACCAACAATGGACCCATGAGTACAGAAACCCCTAGGACTATCCAACATAGAGGTGATCTGTATGGATGCCTATACAAGTCCTCAAATGGTTCTATTCTAATGGTGGAGTGATATCTATTGTTATACGCAAAATCCTCCACTGGTAGGTGGTCCTCCCAACTATGAACAAAATCAAGGACACAATCATGAAGCACGTCCTCCAAGGTCTGTATGGTCTGCTCCATATGACCATCCATCTGGGGGTAAAAAGCCATGCTCAAGCGCAGTTGGGTCCAAAACGCCTACTGTAACCCCTTCCACAACCGGGATGTAAAGCATGCATCACAGTCTGAGACTGTCATCTAAGGAACCCCATGAAGATGCACAATATCCAAGATATTGAGGCATCCTATGCCCTCTACTGATCCCCACTCCTGTATGGGTAGGAAGTAGCCAGAATTGGTGAGTCAGTCAATGATCACCCAGATAGAATCATTGCCCATGGAAATGCGTGGTAACCCCTTAAAAAAGTCCATAAAGATACCATCCCACTTCCACATCGATACCTCAAGTGGATTTGTCATGCCTACTAGGACCTGATTCTCTTCCTTAACTTGTTGACAAGTGAGGCATCATGAAATAAACTCTGCCACCACATTCTTCATCTCTGGCCAGCAGTACTAATGTCAGAGGTCATTTTACATCTTCACCACACCAGGATGTACCACCAAAGGGGTTGTATGGAAATCTCTAAACACCTCCTCCCATAAAATCTCTGTGACTTTCGTGCGTCCTTTGAAAATAATGATGTGCTCCTCACCTATCAAAATTTCATCAGGTGCCTTTCCTAAGGATATCTAAGCACATCAGGCCACGCAGTAAACATGAAAAAATTGTGCTTCCCTAACTTGTTGAAGGAGTGGGGGATTGATAGTCATAGACTAAAGGTATTCTTCTCGATCACTATCCATGAAGGATATCCGCATCACAGCTAGCTACTCCATCGCCTCACTCAAAAGCTATAAACCAGACCTCCTGCTGAGCGTGTCTTCCACAACATTCCTCTTACCAGGAGTATAGACTATCTCAAAGTCATTGTCCTGACGAAACTCCACCAATCACTATTGTCTCTAGATCAGTTACTTATGTGAGAATATATATTCGAGAATCTTGTGGTCGATGTATATGGTAAACCGTTCACCCATCAAATACTACTACCAAATCATCAAGGAAAATACCTTTGCTACTAACTCTAGTTCATGGGTCACATAGTTTTGCTCACGCTACCTCAACTACCATGAGCTTTAGGCGATCACTACATGATCCTATATCAGGAAAAAACCCAGCCTAGTCCCTCATGTATCATAGTAGAATACATAGCCATTACCCTCTTCTGGTAGTCTCAAGATTGGAGCATTCATCTGTCTCCACCTCAACTACTAGAAACTATGTTGTCACCTCTCCGTACAGACGAAGGGTTTTCCCTTGTTTGTCAAAGCTGAAAAAGGGTGTTCCTAATATGGAAAAATAGCGTACAAACCTCTGGTAGTACCTAGCCAACCACAGGAAACTCCGCACCATAGTCACACTCCTAGCTGTCTCCCAAGCAAGAACTACCTCTATCATCGTTGGATCAAGTACAACTCCAGACTTCGAGATGATGTGTACTAGGAAGTGGACCTCTCGAATCAAAAACTAACACTTCAAGAGAATAATGTAATGTTAGTGCTCTTAGAGTGTATCCAAGATTATTCACAGGTGTGTAACATACTTCTCCTCCAACTCCGAGTACACCAAGATGTCATCAATGTAGACTACCACTAAAGGAATGAGGTTAGAATGGAAGATACTATTCACGAGTCCCATGTACATTGCTGGGGAATTGGTCATGCTGAAGGGAATCACCATGAACTCATAGTGGCCTTAGTGGCATCTGAAGGCTATCGTCAGTATGTCTTCATCCCATGCCCATAGCTGATGATAACCTAATCTAAGGACTATATTCAATAACCACCTCACCACTTTAGCTGATCTAAGAGGTCATCAATCTTCGGAAGTGGATACATATTCATTTTGGTCACCTATATTAGGTTCTAGAAGTCTACACATATCCTCAAGCTCCCTTCTAACTTCTTGGAAAAACAGAAGGGTTTCCCATGGTGAAACATTGGGCCTTACAAACACCTTCTCTTGTATGTCCTCTGTATATAACCACAACTCACAAAGATCCGCAGGAATTATTCGATATTCCATTGTATATATTAGTGCCTTCCCTGGGTAAAAGTCAATGAATATGTCTACCTCTATATGAGGAGGTAGTCCTTGAAAATCTTCTGAAAATAAATCCTCATACTTCTCCGACACTACTGGAAAACTTGAACTCCTATCATCCACCACACTGAGGGTGAGGCTAGCCAACTGGTGATTGATCAACTGCACCCTCCTCTGATAAATTCCATCATGTGATGCAAAGGATCCCTTCTCTCTATTGAAGGAACACCTGATCCCATCATCATGGACACACTGCACTTTGCACCTAAAATATTCGATCTGAGCATGAAATGTAGATAACCAGTCCTTACCCAAGATGACGTCGTAAGGCCTCGACACAGCTACTAGGATATCCCAACTGAAGCTCTCGACTCCTAGATTAATATCAAACTACTAACACTAGTGTGTGATTGTAGAATCCTATCCCATAAGAGTCTCTAATAATAAAGACCGATCCAACGACTCCACCAGAATCTCCGAGCCTCGAACGACGTCCATCGAAAGAAAATAGTGACTGGAACCTGGGTCTATAATATCTTTAGATAAGGTGTAGAAGATATAGATAATAAATGTATTCATTTTTGGAGCAATGTGGTCATAGATCCCCATTTCCTGAAGCTGGAATCTCCCATGTCTTCCAACTCCCTAAGCCCGTGGTGGACCACCTGGGGGTGGTTTCGGTAGTACCTCGAACTGTCATCCACTACATGCTACTTGGCCTCCTCCCCGGCCACATCCACATCCCGGTGTACCTCCTCGGTCAAACCTATATCGCTATATCAGCAGACCTCGACCTTTAGCTGATCATCCGTGCAGGGAGTCGGACAGTCGCGAGCTATGTACCTCTCTCCACCACCGGGGTAACACACTCTGACCCTCAGTTGACCTCCTCTACCTCACAAGTTCCACACCCCCGAACCTGCATCCTAGGGTCGTCCTCCAAAATTTCTGGCCCATTTGGTCCTATGAACCGCTTGCCTACTTCCTACTACAGATGAATCAACCACCTATCATTTGGTGGTGACTCTCACCATCAGTTCCTGCTTTTCTAGGATGCTCTCCACAAGTAGAGTTCGCACTAGCACTCCAGCTTGCGTTGAGATGCTGAGAGAAATCATCAACGTATCGATCTCTTATAGAAGTCCAGTGAAAAGGTCAATTCTCTTAATAAAGGGTCCTATACCATGTCAATGGAGTAGCAGTAGAGGTCATTAAACCTCGCCAAGAACTAGGGCACAATCAAGCTACCCTACTTTAGGTGTAGTAGCTCCTGTATATGCACTGAGCATAGTGTCGCAGGTAAAAAAACCACCTAGAAGAGGCTCTAGAAGTCTGACCATGAAAGGGTCACCTACTCATGTTTCTAGAGAATTATTTTCAATCATCTCCCTATCTTTCCCTAAAGAAGGGTAGCATCTAGGACCACCATCTAGTCTTTAGGTGTCTCTACCAGGCAAAAAACCCGTGTAACTGCCTCCAGTGAATACTCAGCTGTTTGAGGATCTGTCTCACCTCAAAACCATAGAGTCCTCTATCTCTAGAACCCATGTAGAAGGCTTAGTCAGTGTGAAATATACGCTGGTGGGGCTGGTAGTGACTACTTCTCTTCTGGTGGTGGTGGTGCTGGTACACCACCCAAAGGTGCTATCACTATAAGTAGTCCATGCATTGATACCTCATCACTAGATGGTCCATCTTTGTGATATCTCACTAGAATACTAGTTTTTTGTCTTTGTGGAGGAATCATATAGGGAAAAATATGTGATACAATCAATAATTTATTCCTAGTGAGATGGCTCAAAATATATCAGGAGAAAAGTATTTTAAAACACATGAAAATAGTGTTTTTGTGTACTGAGTTGGAAAATAGAATTCAAGGTCCTAGTGTATGGATACATCAGCCACCTCCCTAGCACTAGACTACCCATCCTAGAAGCCTAAATCAAGACACCTAACACTATTTCCTCCATCAATGATATAGAATCTTAGTTCTTTTGGAAGAACCAACTCCCTTTGATACAAATTTATCACAACCTGTCCCCTGGGTCCCATGTCGTGACTACCCCAAGCCCGCTTTATATAGGCCAGGGGTTGGATACTAGCACTAAAAAGGCATATCCCAAAAAGGGAAGTCATTGTTTTTTAAACTTTACACACAAAGATAAGGTATACTGCACAAAGAAAACCACAAAATAAGAAAAGTACTACAACCACCATAAAGTACCACCACCGAGAGTAAAATGTGTAACTGAATGTAAAGGGGCCAGAATACAAGCCCAACTGAAAGGAAAGTACAGAAAAAGAGGTAAAATCTCTAGAAGTCGTACGCCATGAATCATATATAAAGGGAAGGTAAATCTCACTGTCAGATGCCAATGAAGCACACCACATCTATCGATCCACCTCCGAGCATCGTCTAGACTTGGTTCGCCAAAGTCCCAGTGAAATTTGTATGTCGTCTGCACAAGACAGAATAGGTGCAGGTGAAGCCCATGAAAGGGTGAGTATAAAAATTCACCGTAGGGAACCCGAGACCCCCCAAGGTCTCTCAGAAATTAAAAAAAGGGGAAATATCACAATGTAAATACCACATAGGAAATACCACTAAGAAAGATCTCAAATACATAGTACAAAATAAAAGACAACTCATACCAGGTAAAACTTCAGTACAGAAGTAAAGATGATTAGTCATTAGGTTAGATCATCTTATTTTGTTGAGAGTCTCTACTGCTGATCCATGGATGGTCGCTCTACTACTTATTGACGATAGTTCTCTCTATGGCTAATCTAGAATGGGTCACTCTCATGATGATGCATGCTGTTTTTCTTTTATGATGATCCACGAAGGGTTTATTTTATGAAAATACATGAAGGGTCTTTTATTCTGATCTATGAAGGGATTCACTTATAATGATCCATGAAGGGTCACTTTTATTCTTGATCAATGAAGGTTCATGCTTATGCTGATCCACAAAGGGTCTCTTTTAAAATGATCCATGAAGGGTCGCTTTTATACTGATCCACGAAGGGTCGATGTTATACGGATCCACAAAGGGTCGCTCTTATGCTGATCCATGAATGGTTACTATTTTGATGATCCACAAAGGGTATATCTTATGATGATCCATAAAGGGTCTTTCTTATGATAATCCATGAAGGGTCTCTTTTATGTTGATCCATGAGGGGTCGCTTTTCATTCTTCACGTCACAACCAGCCACTGGATTCCCGTGCTTAACACACTTTATTCTGGGAGGAATTTCTCCTAAATCCATTAATCATACCTCAATAGCCATGAAGTCCCATATACAATATCCTAAAGAACTATATAGTATTTAGGGTCCTAATACAATAGACGACATGTAAAAAAACCCAATTTGTAAGATATGGGTATTTTGTAAAAAGGGCCCAGTTGGGTTCAAGTCTGACCAAACCCAAACATATGCCAACCTCCCAGAAAACTTACGTAGACTATCTCAAAAGGACCGCCTCATCGCTAGGGTCCTCGTTCTGCAGACGACATGTCAATCAGATTCCCAGTATGTTAGATAGATGAATTTTAGTGAAGAGCTGGTCGGTTGGGTCTAGGTCAGGTCTGACCTGACTCAAGTCCGGCCCGTTTGGCTGTGGGTATGGCTCGATAGGGTGGGTCCGACACACAAGCACGGGTCCAGCACACCAGTGCGAGTCCATCCCGCTGTTTTTTCATGGCCTTCCACAAAGGGATAGCTTCTCCATTCAGATGTAGACCTACCACGTCCGGTTTCACCGGTTGTCCCCTCCATGTCACTCGTGGACAAAGTCCGCCGGTCGACCTGTCAACGCGGCGCTCGCATAACAGCAAGGATCTCCAGCACCACAGACACTACCGCTCAGTGCGCCACTAGGGAACTCCATTCCATCAGCAGCCAGTATGACCAATGACCTTACTAGCCCGCCATCCAGCACGCTGATGGCGCCACGACATTCCGCCGACACCACAACCAACACAGGCCCACCAAAAAGAACTTCAGCGGACCACCAGACACACTCTAGTTTACCGTTCTTCACACCGATTGTGCCTACGATCTTCGGGGAATTCCATATTCACTATTCTTAACTCGGATGAAACTTGTCACCATATTGGAAAATCCGTTTACAAAGAATTCAAAAGAACATGCAAGGTGGAGGGACTCGGGCCTTATTGGATTCGGCTCGTGCTGTTCGTGTTAGAGGTGTTTAATTAAAGGGAGGTTTGGGATTTCAACACATAAATATACCATGCCATTCTAGTCACTGAATTTAACAAACCTCCTATATGAACACACGATCTGTTGATCAACTTGTTCATGGGTTGATCCATGTATGTTGTTTTAGATGATGAAATGGGAATGAATATCAATCATAAATAATGCGTAACCTCTACCTTATTTTAAATTCATTGTAGTTGCATCCCTTCCTTTAGGGTTTAAGAGGTCGAAGTTATTAGTTGGTTCCCGACATCATTCTTTGAGGTACGTCAAAGTCAATGACTTTCCTCCAACGTTCTTCCTTCTTCAATAGAGAGGAAACTCTCTGGAGGTTCGTCAGAGAATTTCCCACAGTTTAATTCCCTACTCTCCAATGTGTTATCTAATTAAAAAGTGATCACTTCAGAGTGTTTCTGATACACTGCAATGTTGCATCATTACGCAACATCTTAATGTTCCATTAAGGGTCTTCATTTAATTTTCCATTCCATCACCTCGTCGCTACACCGTAGCATCGTCTTCTGCCGCTCAATTTTTGAGAAAAGAAATAAACATATTTTTAATGTAATTTTAATATTTTCTAAAAATTCAAAAAAATAACTTTTCTGTCTGACCCTTACCAGTCAAAGTTATGTATTTTATAGGAGAATCCTAGAATTCTATGTTCCTTTGTTCCCTTGGATTTTCAATCAGAGTACCATTTAAAATGTTACAAAAAATCACTCGTATGTTTTCTGAACGTACTTAAAAAATGTTCAGAACTTAATTCCGAGCACACCAGGCCTCAAGAATCAAGTTCCATAAGAGCATTTTGTCTCAAAAGAATTCTATAAATTTTTTAAAAAAATGACATCGAAATTCCGAGACATTACAAGACGAACTACCATAATTATACATAAGATAAGTGACCATGAAACCATGAAATGAATGCTCTCAAGACAGAAAAATTGAACATTATAACTCCTCAAAATGGCCATAAATGAACTTAATAAAATTATAATAAATAAAATATATGTGTAATAGGTACTTAATTAAGTAAATAATTCATATATTTTTATTATCCAGTCCGTTAATTGAAAGTGAATAATGCATCCCAACATAAGTCAAGGGAACCCTCTTACCCTACATATTTCCTTTGGGTAAAGCTTTACCTCTCTTTTACTTGATTTATCTTATAGATTATTATTATATAATTCTAAAATATTATTTATATATGTCCCAAAAATATATTTATATATCTATTAATATTTATTTTATAGGAAATTCATGTTTTAAAAAAATTCCCTTGAAAATTCCCCTCAACAAGAAAATACGATTAGAGGGAACTTATCTGTTTATTACCAATCCTCAGGTAAAATCCATAAACTAGTTTAAGCCACCAATTTTTTATAAAATCACCAATTTTATAATGATTTTTTTGTTCATTTATTTATTTATTGAAATAATTATATCATTATCCTCTTTAAATACCCTTCATTAATTTCCCTAAAACTATGCCAAAGTGGTCCATTTCTAAAGTCAACTTGAAACTTTTTTCCATGTTTTCACTTAAGTAGGACTTAATTATTTATGATTTGTTCTTATAATTACTTTATGAAGTTCTAAAACTAATTTTAACCCCTTATTTGATGGATAACATTATGATACTCCCTTTGGATTTTGATTACGAAACCCAATTCGTTCTATGGTTAACCCTTATGATTATTACTTATGTTCAAATTATATATGTTTCATAAATATGCATTAACATATTATGGTGGGTGCGCCCAGATAGTGCTCCAATGAATTGGGTAATGTTTTAGTCTCACGAGAAATTATGTATGGGATTAGGGAGTAAACCTAATCCATTATAGGTATCTGTCCACCATGTGCTATCATATTATAAGTTAGCCTTGAATCATGTTTTTTTCATGAAATATATTTTTTCCACATTCCAATATTTCCATCATCAAATTATTAAATGTTTTATATGTTATAACTCTATATGTTTATTCATGATCCTTGCCTTTTATGGTACCACATTATGCCTTTTATCTCAAGTGATATGTTTCATTTCCATATTTGTTCCCTTATTGGGATTTTTAGCTCATCCCTTATGTATATGTATTCCCCAGGATATCCTATATAGTTTTAGGAGCTAAAAGGGAGTTAGAATATAATTATGGATTTTAATAAAATGTTTTTTTCTTCTTGTTACATATTTTTTAATTATGTACCTAGTATTAAAATTACATTAGTCTTTTCAATCATTGGTTTGTATTTAATGGATAATTATTCTTAGAATCCTATCATAATATGTATAAAAGTCTGGTTCCATTACAGTTTATATCATAAGATTTTATAGTTATTAATGGGGATTATGACTATAAATAATTATTAATAAACCAAGGGATAATTCTATCACCATAGATAGACTAGATTGAAACCTAGGGATTCGTAAGTTTGGATATACTTTTCATTTATATTTTTACATTTATATATTCATAATTTACTTTATATATTCTCATTAGATTAGTATTCAAGACCACTAAATTTTATTTTCCTTTTTTAGTTAATATTTGTAAATAGGAGAACCTGTTATAACAATGAATATGATAGTCAATGTGATGATTTATTTAATAAGATGAAAAAACCAATGTGAATGAGATCTCAGAACATAATGATAGTACTAGATCAACTGGACCATGTTATGAATAATAACGTGAATTGTGTGGAACATCATTTTTTCTCCAATAAATGATCATGTTTTTGTTGAATCTTTTATGAAAAAGGCCTTATAGACATAGTGGATCATATTATCCACTCATCATGGAAAATGGTTTAACTCTATTGGGAATATATTCTAAGTTCAATAGTAATTAGAATAAGAAAAAAATTTGTTGGTATTCTATAATTTTGATGGGGAAGTTGATCAGTGGTCGAAACTAATAAAAAATGTGAATTATAAAGAGGAAATTGATTCCATTGAATGGGAAGGTTTCATGGAAATATTTTTTAATAAATATTTTCTTAGAACTATATATATTAATATGGAGATGGAGTTTCTCAGGATAAATAAAAAGAGAGATGAGTCTATTAGGGTGTATAATGAAAACATCACAAGGCTTTCATGATATTCCTATAACATATTTATTAACACTAAAATCAAGGTGGATCTTTTTTTAGTGGATTAAATCTGATTTTATGAAATTTCATGGTTGTTAGAGACTTTGTTGGATATGGGGATAATTTATGTTATGTCATTAAGGTTAGATGGATGTTGGATACACTCTGTTGTATCATGGTCTCAGAGGTAAAAATAAGAAAATGGAATTTAATATGGGAGGACAAATATATCAATCCCATAGAGTAATGAAAACCTAGAATCCCATATTTCAAAAGTGTAGGAAGAAGAATCATGGGAACTATATAAAGGTAATTGGGATATTTTTTTAATGTTTAAAAGAGGGGAATCAGACAAATCATAGCCAAAAGTATATAAAGAATACCACGAATTGAGAATAATAAAGGATGTTTCAAATAAATAATAAAACTTATGTACATTGTATCTACTATAAGTAAAATCGAAAATATGCAAGTTAAAACCTTAATAGAATGGTTGTTGGAGAAAATTAATGACAAATAAAATCCAAGGATGTAATGAAGGGAATATATAAGGCCCCGACCTTAAACATTACATATTCTTGAGATAATTCAAAAAATCACATTTAGGATATTTTCAAGATTAGAGTTTTAGATAATTAGGTCCTAACACATATATAACAACTTTAATATTACAAGTAGACACTTCCACTCAGAATCCATTTTTTCTTAAAACAAATACTTCTTAAAAAGAAACATGGTATCATTTTATGTTTTAACAGCATAACTTTTCCTTGATCCCATCCTTGACTCTATCATTCTTTAAGTCATGTGAAAAACATTTCAAAACTTGGGATGAGAATAAAAATCTCAATAAGGTATACACAAAGGGGTAAAACTGCTATACATAGGAAAACACAAAAACCATGAATACTTTATCATAAAGTAATACTTTTCATCTTTAAGAAGTAGAAAAAACACTTCACTGAATATAATCTCATTGATTTTCCTTTTGTAACCAAAATATTACCATAAATCACATATAAATCAACATATAACACATATAAGGTAACTTCTGCCATAAAAATACTTATATGGAATAACCATACGATTGACTTCTAGACATATCACTAAATGGAATAGGAATAAGGACGACTTCCAAACCCAATGAATTAGAGGTTATAATATAACCACTTGTCCTTGGTTTATCATGGAACCATCCATAATTTTCTTTATCACGTAACCACCCATTGTTGGTTTATCATGTAACCACCTTTATAATGTCCATGTACCATTATATAATCATAACACATAAAATATTGCAAATATCAACATTTCACTATAAAAAATTTCATTTGTAATCACCATAAATCATTTCATGATATTGAAATATTCAGTCCAGTTCAAAAACAATTTTAAACACCAGACCACCCTAAAATTGAATAATGTATTTACTTTCCTTTTAAAAACATTACATCTTATAGAGGAATCCAAATATCAAATAACGGTTACGGTGGTGGAGAATTCATTGTCGCTGTATACATTAAAAACATTCCTTGTGTCATTTTGTAATGAAATTAAGATGCTCTGTATAAAAGATCCCTTTTTAAATTATCTAAATTAAATTAAAATATATAAATATATATATTAAAATACCTTTTATATCAATATATTAAATATATAAAATAATGTCATGATGAAAAAGAATTCATAATTAAATCTTTAAATGTTCAGGGTGTCCCATAGCACTTTGGACATTTAAATACTAATCTTCATGAATTAATAAATTTGAAAAACATTAAATAACATTACTAGATATATAATATATATATGAAATGTCATAGTGGTTGTATATACACTACAAAAAAGAATAAATGTGCATATTATCAAGAAATGCCTCAATGAAAGGAGATTGAGACAAAGTCCCTAACAAAGATCGTATCCTTAGATTAAGGATAAATCAATGAAATAATTATTTGTGAAAAATATAAATACACCAATATATGTATATATTATTTTTGAAATAATCATAGTTCATTCACACATATTCGTGGAAAAAAAACCAATGACATGGATATTTAACTCAATGAATGGAAATTGAGTTATGATTTCCCTTACCTTGAGTCTGAATCATCACGTACAATTAGTATGTTCTTGAATAATAAACTTAGTTGAATTTATAATTTCATTATAAATTTATTCATGTTTATTACTCCTTTTATATTACTTATTACCATTCTATTAAAGTTACATAATTATTTATGTTCATATCGGTCGTTTTATTGATATTCAGTACTTGAGTCGAAAACGAACTTGTTTTGATTTAATTTGTCCATGAGGTCAAATTAAATCATATCTAGAATATTATTAATGATTTAAATATCATATATATCCAGAATATATGTAGTTGTAATATCTATAATATTTTTAGATAAGAAATGAAATGCACCGTTCATGGAGACGATACATCGTTCGTACACAGGAACACTACTTTCATTTCATTGTAATATTAAAGGAATGAAAACAAAATGATACATAGGTATATTATAATTACATTGTATTATCTATGTTAAATATGTTACAAAAGTTCATTAAATCCATCTTTTATACATTCCACGTATGGCATGAACGATTCATATCACTTTGAGAGGGCGGTAGTTCGCACTTCCTCAAATGAAATTATGATATTTACACATTATGGAAAGCATAAAGGTATGTTTTAAATAAAAATAATAGGATAATGGAGGAAATATAAATATTATATATATTATATATAAATATATTTCCAAAATAATGGAAACCTTGAGAGGAGGTAGGAGAATATTGAACAATCATCGTTTCGTGAGGCAATAGTTTGTCGTACACAACAACAGTTTGCTCATATCCATTTGATGGAGGTTTGTGTAAGTGTAGTTTTATTTTTTCTCATAAAATAATCATATTATATTGAGGATAAAGTTTCATTTATGTAATCATATAATAATAAGAGCATAGGGATTGGAGAAGGAAAATAAAGGGAAGGAAATTGAGAGAAGTCGTTACTTCTAAATCAATTAACTTATTTTAATTGGAGAAAAAAGGATTTATTGAATGTTTTTATTTCAAATTAAGGCTTATAGAAGTAATGGAGGGATGTTGGAAGCTCATTTGAGTATAATTAGGATGATAGAAGGGGTTTTATAGGTGTGAGTAAGTGGGTAGATATGGTGAACTTTTATTAGAGGGAGGATGGGTACTTTAGGAATGTCTTCAAATATTATTTTATTATAAATTAATTTTAGAATTATAATGGTCCCAAAGTTATTTATTTAAATTTATAAGTTGATTTTGGGTAAAAATAATCTCAACCAATAGGTTTTATACAAGTTTAGGTCACATGATCAACCTTATCTTTTAGCTTTAACCCTTAGTTAAAAATACTAACTCTTACCTTGTCTTCTAATATTTTAATAATATACGGTTACTCTAGTAACTATAAAATTCCAATAGGACCCCAAGTGGATCAATAATTACATTTAAACATTATATAATTCAGATGGACAAATAATATATTTTTAATACTATTATATCGTTTATGAAAATATTATTTGTTTTAAAAACTCATTTATGTTAATTTTGACAATATTTAGTAACTGATTTTTGTTAAAGTCATAAAAAATTTATTAATTATAAAAAAAGGAATTAAATATAATATAATATTTTATAATCATCCAAAAAATTCTTGGATGGCATAAAAATGTTAAAATTATATTTATTTTAATATTTATAATAACATTTATTTGAATCATTCATTAATAATGTAATCACTGCATCATCATTGTGTCATAAATAAAATTATTTACCTAATGTATAAAAATGATAGATAAAATAACACAATGTAAGATTTTTTTTAGGTTTATAATTAATATTTATAGTCTAATATATAATTTTTATATACCAAATTAAAAAAAATTTACTTAGGAGATACATGTTTATGTTATAATTTTCTTTTCATTAAATTAAAAATTACAAAAGGTCAATATCACATCCAAGTGGATCCATGGGGTCCTAAAATTTACCCAAGGATTACCATAGTCATAAATATTTCATAAAAATGGATTAGGAACCGTTTTAGGGTATTTTATATTATTATAATATTATTTTTTAACCTTATTTACCAGATTTACACTTTAACCATGGTAAATAAAAATAATTAATGCTGTTATTATTCATAATTTTCAAAAATAAAAGGTACATATTTACACAATTTGGACTTTATGATTCAAAATATGGAAAAAAAAATTCCAAATTCAAAACACATTATTTTTAGAAATTAATTTAAAATTAATTCCTGTTGCCAAAACCCAAAAGCGAGTTTTTATGAAGTAAAAACTATCAAAACATTGACATGTTTTTATGTCCAATTTAAATGTGAAATTACATCAAATGAAAATAATTGGATTAAATGATAAATTATAAATCCGATTACATTATAAAACAAATTAAAAGTAAAATATAACTATATATATAAAATTTTTGAAAATGAAGTTTTTAATTAAAATGTAGTATTTTTAACTATTCATTATAATATGATTTTCATCAGAAAAATACCAAAATTTCATCCAAAGTAAATTTTGATGTCCCACATCTAAAGAAGAGATTTCTTTTGTTGAATTGAAAATATAACAGTGTGAAAAAATGAATTTAATAAAATGGTTCACCATCAAATGGTGGTAAAACTCCATTTTTAGAAAAAATACTTCGTTCAACATAAAAATAGAATTTGTTCTTATATCGTTTCTAGAAAACATATTGGATTAATTTAAAACATTACATTAAATATATAACATATATTTTTCATGAAAAAATACATATAGAGTTATATGATTTTATAAATACAATTATTCTATTTTTTAATAGGTTTTCATAAAAAATACATCCTTTATATTCAATGGGTTTTTATTTACATTTATAATATGTTTTGTAACTAATGAATCATTATTTAATCATGTGTAAACCATATTTTCATAATTCAGTTTATACTATTCTCTCCCACCATTGAAATAACAAATTTATAATGATAACACTTAAATAATAATTTTTAGTTGTTTTTTTAAGCACAATGTAGAGTATCATGTATGCTATTGAACATAATGTTTCTTTCTTAAAACTCGGGATGTTACATCATTCCCCCCTTTTGAAAATTTCTCCCTCACAATTTTAAAATTTTGTTTGGTAACTTCCTTAAAAATACCACATCGGGAAATGGGTTAATAAAAATACCACTTTAAAAGAATGAAAGAAAAGTACAAAGGTCATCCAAGATAACACATACAAGGGTTCTGTATAAGAAAACATGTATATAGAAGAAAAACTACATGTCATGTTCTGATGGAGAGAAATAAAAAACATTATTAGGAGATAGTTAACAACCAGAAAACCATAATCTTTTGATGGGATTAATGGTCTTTGATTTCCCAGTAGTAAAATTAAATAGAAAACATTTTTAAGGTCCTTTTCATAAATTTGAGGAAATATTTTACTACTTAGAATAAGTACATATGGAAACATACTTACTTGACAATTAGAGTTTCATCCTTTAATAAATATCTATCACAGAATCATCTTTTCTCCAAATGATGAGTATTTAAGACGACATGGTCAAACCTGAAGTGCTATAATCAACTTCTATAGAATATCATAATATAAAAAATATGAGACATATATTTCCCCAGTCTTTAGAAATTAACCTAAAACCAAAATGGCTAGTAAAAGATCAGATAATCCCCAAAAAATAATAATCCTTTATAAATAATAAATAACACTATTAATCTCCAAATTCAACGAACAATATCCATGGTTCAGCAAATCGCATTAAATAGACAATTTTCCTAAAAATTATTCAAAATAATCCAAACTAAAATTGAAACCCAAAATTTAGAAGGATTTGATCACATAGTCTTCCATGATAAATCTTAACATTTATCTCTAAATAACATTTATTACTCATAAAGTATCATAATTAAAATTAATTAACCTAATCACATATTCTCCATGATAAGTTAATCATTTACATAAATAACCCTAATCAACATATATCCACAATAACACATTGATTCTTCCAAAATAAAATTCAACCATTACTCATCAAATGAAATCCCATAGTATTATATTTTCCTTAGGCATATAGTGTTCCCAAATGAGATAACATCTTCCAAAATAACATTTATCACTTAATCACTAAATTATTTTCCTATACTAAGGATATACATTTGATAAAAAAGAAGTTCCAAAAATAAACGTATTCTTGATGCATAAAATGCTTTAACTAAAATAATAAGTCAAACTTCGATTCATACAGCCTTGTTGGACGTGACGATTTGTCACCCATATTGTGGGTTGTCCCTTTATAAAACACAAAAATAACCCTAATATGTTTTAACCTCAATGGGTGTCTTATAAATCTCATTTTTATCTCAACTCATAATGACCCCCACATCTTGATTTATGAAGTCTTATATATATTGATTTTTTTTATTTCACCTCTGTTTGATAAAATAAAACTATTTCCAAAGAAAGAAAATTGTACCTTCATCATGGTATCCACATTATTTTATCATCATCTAGTTCACATTTATATAAGGTCCATGAATTGAAACGATTAGTTAGATATCCATAAAAATAATTTTCTTCCTTTATCTGAATACACCTTGTAAAACATGGGTCATATGGGTCTTCATATAAAAATAGCATTGAAAAATAATCATGTATAACATATAATTTCAAAACATTTGATAAAACAATATTTTTAAAAAAAAGTAGACCGAGTTTGAATTTAAACTTTCAAACAATGGTGCTTTAAAAATACCGTAAGTACGTTCTAATATACTATATTCTAAAAGCAAATATAAATAGGTTGCGCAATGGTCTCATTCTTCAACACCTTTTTCAAAATCATAATATGCTTCAAAATCTTGTTATAAGGTAAAATATATGAAAATGCCTTGATAATATTTACCTTTTTTGAAAATATAAAAATATTGAGAAAATAGGATTTGATTAAATAAAAATCATGATCCACGATGGTATCAAGGTATAATGGAGAAGTTTGATATCTCAAACAATCAATTGCTAATGAGTTGTTTTCTAGAAAAAGATTCACAGTCATCTGAAGATGACTTTTCAATAATTATTGCAAGAATATCATCAGGAAGAGATAAGAATTTTGTTTGAGATCCTCCTCCTTCCATTTGAAACCAAAATTCATTGATTTTAAAAATTTATAAAACAGGGATATAACTGAATGAATAGACATAGAGTCTTACGATGTGGTTATCCAAAACCCTTAATCCCTAAAGTTTTCAAAAGCATCCTCTGATACTAACTATAAGGCCCCAACCACAAACCTTACATAATCTTGAGATAAGTAAATAATTCAAATCCAGGATCTCTTCAAGTTTAGAGTTTTATAGCATTAGGTCATAACTCATACATAAAAACATAAATATTACAAGTAGACACTTTTACTCACTATCCAATTTTTTTATTAAACAAAATCTCTTTAAAAAGAAACAAGGTATCGTTTCATGTTTTAATAGCATAACTTTTCCATGATCCCATCCATGACTCAATTCATCTTTATTTCTTTTTAAAAACACTTCAAAACTTGGTATGAGCATAAAAATATCAGTAAGGGATACAAAAACAAGAAAAACTGTTAGTCTTGGGAAAACATGAAAACCATGAATACATTTGTCACGACCCACCTTCACCAAAAGACGGGAACGGTCAGCAGATTTCTAGGCCATGCCTTATTCAAGTTGAAGGAGAGATAATGACCCCCAAAACCCGCCTTCAATAGGTCCTAGAGTGGCGACCAGCGCCAAGGGTATAGAATCACTCACTAAATAGATGGAATTTACCTTATTATTTTAATAGGATCGGGAGATAAGATGGTAAATCCCAATGACACCGAAAGAGGAAAGTAAAAGTAAAGCCAAGAACCATTTCCAATTCATGTTACAAAAGTAAAATCTACAAGGTAAAAAGGGACTACAAGGGTAAAGTACCAAATAAAGAAAAACAGAAACTGCAACTGCCCCAAAGGTCCGAGCTAGTATGGTCCCACGTGATCCCCGAAGTCCTCCTGGAAACCTGAAAGCTATTTTATATACGTAGGGTGAGCATACAAGTACACTCAGTAGGGAAAACCAAAGACACTCATGCACAAGTGGGGGAACATGCTAAAGTCCCGTGAGAAGCAGACAACCAACACTATCAAGGAGTTCATCCATCCCACTCACCGACCAGACTCACCAGATAACTCTAGAAAGTAATATATATAATAAGATCACATCGATGTTTGGGTACCCCGCACTACTTTCCAACTGGTTATTGAAGACATCCAACACATCGAACAAATCCCGCCATTCTCACCGCTATCCCATTGCCACACCCCGCCCACACACACCTGGGCCACAACCATATGCAGTCCCACTGCCAAACCCCGCCCGCACACACCTGGGCCAAAACTGTCACATGTAACCACACTTGCAAAAATCTAGGGCAGAACAACCACTGCCACACCCAAAGAGACCTGGGCTATAATATCCACTACCACGCCCGAAGACACATGGGCCTCATCCCAAAGACACTTGGGAAACCACCTGCCTGCATACACCTGGGCCAACCACCACACTACCCCGCCTGAAGGTTCTTGGGCTAATAATAGACTTTAGGCCATCACATCCTGCCCGAAGATACTTGGGATATCTGGGAAAGGGAGCAGAAATGAGCTAACAACCAGCAACTAATAGAAGTGTTGTGAAAAACACCCTCCACCATGAAATGGGGGTGTTCAAAACTAAGTGCTCAATGTGGGTGGGGCGCGAATAGGAAACACAAAACTACAAGTATATATATAGGTAACAATAACTCTCCCAAGTTTAGGTTTTTCTTCAGCCAGCCTAAGGAACACAAACATCACTCAAGTCCAAGTCACAACTCACACCCAACAAAACCCATTTTTCCCATTTGTTTTCATTTTCGGTAATGATGTTTAAATAAGTTCTACAGCTACTTGGGAAACTAGCAAGCATAAGAACAAGCCAACGAATGAAAACAGTCAAGCATTAACTACAACATCCATACCCGGTTCTCTTGTAAATCCAAAACAACCAAAGAAAACCCCAAGATACAGACCCATGTCCAATATCCATGAGCCAAAAGGTTTCTCAACAACAGATTATCCCTCCCCAATTTCTGATATAAAAAAGGTAACCACCTGGTCTTAAAATTTACAACCACTGAATCCATATCAACAGGGGATCCCATCCCCAACTACATCACCTAGAAAATGGTCCGTGAAGGAAAAACAACCAAACCACCACCACCAACACAAAGCAGGGCCATGAGGGTATTTTTAGATTTAAATGATTTAACACACTACATGATTCCAATTCTGTTGTACATTAACCAGGGTTATCACAGAAAAAGGATTGATCCTGGTGAATTCAATTTATTTAGCAGATTTTATTAATTAACAAATTTCCTTTACACAGAAAGCATTCACAACCACAATAAAATCCATTTAAACATCACCAGAGGTAAGGGTTCATTAGTGCACAGAGAAAGACCACCAAAAGTCATGATTTTCAGTAGGAGTAAGCCCACACAATTCAGAAAGCCAGATCATAAAACAAAGCATCATCGATCACAGCCCCCCAATCATTCATTAGAGTTCGTTCATTATATTTATTAAGGTTCAGGTTTATCCAATTCTACAGAATCACAAGCATGCCCACCCCCACATAATACACAAAAAAGAGAAGAAGGAGAAATTCCCTACTTTTTGATCAATGATTGATGCTAAGCCTGGGTGCGGAATTCCACGGATAGCGATGCGGCTCATCTAAACAAAAGGTACTCCTAGCACAGGGTGATCGGGAAAAGATGAAACCCATGGAGAACCCTTTAGTTTATAAGGGCCAGGGACGAATGAGATAAGAACGTGAAACCACGTAAGGAGCGGGGGTCGTGGGTGGACCACATGACCCCACACTTCATTAAGGGTCGGGTGGTTTAAACAAACCCACACACCAGGTTAATTCATTAAATATTTAATTAAACAACACTTATGGGCTTTACTGTTAAAGGGGGTCAAAAAAGGGTTTAAAACCCAGTTTGCGAAAAAAAGGAGCGCTAATGGAAAAACCCCGTGGGGGTAGGCGAGAGCCACCGATAGCCAAGCTACTGGTGGGATGTACCGACCGGTATACCGAGCTACCAGTAGGCTATAGCTACCGGTAGACCGAGTTACCGGTACGCTACAGCTACCATTAGACCGAGCTACCGATAGACAGAGCTACCGGTAGCTGTAGCTACCCGTAGACTGAGCTACTAATAGACAGAGCTACCGGTAGGCTGTGGCTACTGGTAGACGGAGCATCCATATTTAAGTCTATAGACCTCAGAAATCCATGCAATCACACCACCCCATTCACATACCTTCGTGCTAAAACATCCACTACACTTGACTTCTTGATCGCCAGAAGTTGAGCCGATTTCATCAACCGGTCCACTACCACCCAGATGGTGTCGTATCCCCCTTGGACCTTGGGTAGTCCCATGATGAAATCCATAGAGATGTCATCCCACTTCCACTCAGGGACATCTAGAGACTGCATTAGGCTACCTGGAAGTTGGTGTTCAGCCTTAACTTGCTGACACACTAAGCACTTGGCCACAAACTCTGTCATTGCTCGCTTCACTCCGGGCAACCAAAACTGTCTCTTTAGTCCCTCGTACATATCATAAATTCCAGGGTGTACTGCCAGGGGTGAGTTGTGGAACTCATTGATAACCTTGCTGCACATCACCTCTGGAACAAACAGCTTACCCTGGAAAAGCATACGGTTTTGTCCATCCTCCTTCCATCTTTTCGGAGCATTGCCTTGGTCAACTCGGACACACATCACTTCGCACTATGGGTCTCCCCACATAGATTCCTCCACTTGCTGAAACAGATATGACTGTACTGCCATCTGATACAGGAAACCTCTACTGTTATCCATCCTCTCATCTAGGTGTAAGGCATCAAACTCCTCTATTGCCTTCTAGGTGTCTGCCGACTCTTGGACCGCATCCTTTTGTGATCTACTGATCAAGGAATAAACCACTACATTCCTCTTCCTTGAAGTGTAGGAGATATCAAAGTTTTAATCCTGGAGGAACTCCATCCACCTCCACTGACACAAGTTTAGGTCTCACTGGGAGAAGATATACCTCAAGCATTTGTGATCTTTGAAGACCACAAAGCATTCTCCAATGAGGTAGAGCTTCCATAAATTTAGTGCAAAAATGACCGCTGCATGCTCCAGGTCGTGGGTGGTATAATTACGCTCATGAGGGCGTAGTTTCCCAGACCCATAAGAGATCACCCCTTACTCCTGCATCATCACACATCCTAGGCATTTTCCTGAAGCATCACAGAACACCTCATACGCCATCCCTTCTTCTGTTAGCCTCACCACTTGGCCACTAACCAACTTCTCCTTCAGATAGCTGAAGGCTGCCTCGCACTGCTCACTCCACACAAAAACCTGGTTTTTATTGGTCAAAGCTGTCAAAGGGGCAGAAACTTGGGAGAAGTTGGGTACGAACCTCCGATAGTAACCCGCTAGACCGATGAAACTACAAACCTCTGCCACATTCTTGGGTGCTGCACAATAAACAACTGCCTCAACCTTTGATGGGTCCACCGCAACCCCCAGCTCGGACACCACGTGCCCGAGGAAGTTCACTTTTCGTGTCCAAAATTTTCATTTTGACAACTTCCCATAGAGATGATGCTATTAGAGGACCTCCAAAACTATCCTCAGGTGCTCCGCATGGTCCTCTTATGATCTCGAATAGATTAGGATGTCATCGATAAACACAACCACGAATTGATCCAGGTACTCCCGGAAGATGGAGTTCATAATCCCCATGAACACAGCCAGGGCGTTCATAACACCGAAAGGCATGAATACGAACTTGAAGTGTCCATATCTGCACCTGAACACCACCTTTGGGATGTCGCCCTCTTTCACTCTCAACTGGTGATACCCAGACCGCAGGTCGATCTTCGAGAACCACCCTGCCCCTTTCAGCTGGTCGAAATGATCATCTATCCTCGGAAGAGGGTAGCAATTCTTGATTGTTACCTGATTCAGCCTCCTGTAGTCTATGCAAAACCTGAGACCACCATCTTCCTTCTTCGCGAACAAGACTGGAGCACCCCAGGGTGACGCACTTGGTCGAACATAACCTCTCTTCATCAGATCGTCAATCTGAATCTGCAAATCCCATAGCTCCGAAGATGCCATCCGGTAAGGAGCCATCAAGATCGAACATGCACCAGGATGCAAGCCTATCCCAAAATCGATATTCTTCCGAGGGGGTAGAGTCGTCACCTCCTCCAGAAAGACGTTCATAAACTCACGGACGATCTCTGGAACCTCCACCGTCTCAGCATCTAATCACTCTACTAATAGCTCAGCTAACAAGAAGAGGAGGGGTGCCTCTCACCTGCTGCCCTTCTGACTGCTCCGCTCGCCGAGGAAGGTAACATGACGGCCGCCCATGTTTGAGAATGCAACCCTTCCTCAGAAGCAGTCAATGATGGGACACACAAATAAAAGCCAGTCGATGCCTAGGATGACATCATATGGCTGTATCTATAGCCGAAGAAGATCCATAACTGACTGATGTGGCCCTATCATCAGTCTTCATCCTCGAAAAACATATAACAAGTAAGTCTGAACTCTGACTGGTGTTCTTAGCACTAGGGGCACTAGAAGTCTCTCGACATCTAGAACCAAAGAACGGGCTAGAATGGGTGCAACAATGGAGTGCAAAGCTTCAGTATCGAACAAGGCATAAGCAAGGGTACTGAACAAACTGATCATACCTAAGACAACCTCCGGCCCTGCTAGAACTGTTGCCTCCGCGGTGTGTAACTATCCATGCCCATCTCCACTGACCCTCTTCTGTCAGCCACCTCCCTGACCATGCCCCAATCGAGGACCCTGAGGAGAGCCCTGAGGTCAGACTCCTCCTGCTACATCTTCCATCGGAGGAGCGGGAGCTCGCTATCCCTGCTGCTGCTGATGGAAAGGCCTAGCTAGAAGCTACTGCTGGGGCGGGTGTTGGGGCTGTCCACCACCGCCGTACTATAATAGGTCTGGGCACTGACTCCTGAGATGTCCATGGCTCCCACAGACGAAGCACGGTGGTCCTGGGCCCAATGGAAAAGGCCTAGGACCAAGGGATCGAAACTGGAACTGCTGTGGCCTGCTCCCTGCAGGTCGGAACATGGATGGTCCTGACACTGGAGGTCCGGGGCTGACGGCCTTCCCCTTCGATGGTCCCAGCTGGATCCCCTGTCACGAAAAACCTCCCAGAGTGTGCATCCTCTCTACCACTTCGGCCTTCTTCTGGACCTCCATGTACGTCGGCAGGGTAAAGGGGGTAACAACATACTGGAGGGAGGATCGGAGCGCCTCCTCCAAACGTCTTGCCCGAGACTCCTCGTCGAGAATATGGTCCAGAGAAAAAGGTAGGAGGTCCTTGAACTTGATTCCATGCCCCCTCACTAACATACTCCCCTGCTGGAGGGATTGTAACTCCTGTATCTTTTCCTCCTTCATCATCGAAGAGAGGAATTCCACCAGGAACTCCCTCTCGAAATCATCCCATGCTACCTCAGCCTCTATCCTCTCTCCCAGGTAAAGCATCCACCACTGACGTGCCGCTCCCCACATCTAGATTATGGCCAGAGGAACCCAGTACTCGGCCGGAGCCCGGATCAAGCCGAAGGCTATCACTAGCTTCTCTAGACAGCCCTCCGTCTTCGTATCAGAGTTTCTACCCTCATACTTCTTGATGGTCTGTCGTTGGAAGGCCCGAAGTGTCTTCTGCCACTGGTCATCCTCCTCCTCTCAATAATTTCTCTGTCGATCATCCAAGGTAGTCTCCTGGGCCTCGATCGCCCGTACCACACGTGGTCCCCTCCCTGGTGCCATAGCTGCAAGGTAAAGAAAGAATAGATAATCCCAAGTAGTGCATGATATTGTTCGTAAAACACCTTAATATTTTTATTTATTCTTAATTCCCATGACACCCCATAAACACGAGAACAGAAGTCATTATGAAGCATGTACCTTTCCTAGGGTCTCTACCCTACAATCAGCATGGCCTCACTTGGTTGTTCGGTAGGTCCAGAGTCCTTGCATCAGATCACATGGGGCCCTAAAATCCCGTGTCCTAGCCGGTCTTCCCTGGCCTAATTCAAACACCAAGGTCACCCAAAACTGTTGCCCTACCATCCCATGCAATCCTCAGTGTGCCTAACTCCAGACTCCATCCTATCTCTCAACCGCTACCCTCTGATACCATTTTTTCACGACCCTACTTCACCAAAAGGAGGGAAGGGTCAGAAAATTTCTAGGCCCTTCCTTCTTCAAGTTGAAGTAGAGAAAATGACCCCCGAAACCTACCTTTAATAGGTCCCTGAGTGGTGACCAGTTCCAAGGGTATAAAATCACTCACTAAATGGAAGGAATTTTCCTTATACATTTAATTGGATTGGGAGATAAGATGGTATATCCAAACAACACCGAAAGGGGAAAGTAAAAGTAAATCCAAGAACCATTCCCAATGCATGTTACAAAAGTAAAATCTACAAGGTACAAAGTGACTACAAGGGTAAAGTACCAAAGAAAGAAAAACGGAATCTGCAACTGCCCCAAAGGTCCAAGCTAGCTTGGTCCCGCGCGATCCCCGAAGTCCTCTGGGAAACTTGAAAGCAGTTTTATATACGTAAGGTGAGAATACAAGTACACTCAGTAGGGAAAACCAAGTACTCTCGTGCACTAGTGGGGGAACATGATAAAGTCTTGTGAGAAGCAGACAACAACACTATCAAGGAGTTCATCCATCCCACTCACCGGCCGCACTCACCAAATAATGCAAGCAAGTAATATATATAATAAGAGCACATCGATGTTTGGGGTACCCCGCGCCACTTTTCCACTATTTATTGAAGACATCCTACGCATCGAACCAATCCGGCCACTCTCACTGCAGTCCCACTGCCACACACTGCCCGCACACACTTGAGCCACAACCTCACACAGTCCCACTGCCAAACACCGCCCACACACACCTGGGCCACAACTGTCACACGTAACCACGCCGGCAAACACCTAGTCCTGAACAACCACCACCACGCCCGACGACACCTGGGCTAGATGATCCACTTCCACACTAAAAGACACTTGGGCCTCATCCCAAAGATGATTTCGAAACCACCTGCCCGCATACACCTGGGCCAACCACCACACTACCCTACCCGAAGGTTCTTGGGCTAATAATGGACTTCAGGCCGTCACAGCCTGCCCGAAGATACTTGGGCTATCTGGGAAAGGGAGCAGAAAGGAGCTAATAGCCACCCACTAATAGAAGTGTTGGGAAAAACACCATCCCCCATCAAATGGGGGTGTTCGGCACTAAGTTCTCAACTTGGGTGGGGCGCGAATAAGAAACACAAAACTACAAGTATATATATTGGTAACAAGCACTCTCCCATTTTTAGGTTTTTCTTCATCCAACCTAAGAAACACAAACATCACTCAAGTCCCAGTCACAACTCACACCCAAAAAAACCCAATTGTCCCATTTATTTTCATGTTCGGTGATGATGTTTAAATAAGTTCTACACCTACTTGGGTAACTAGCAAGAATAAGAACAATCCAAGGAAAGAAAACAATCAAGAATTAACTACAACATCCACACCCGGTTCTCTCATAAATCCACAACATCCAAAGAAGACCACAAGATACAGCCCCATGTCCAATATCAAGGAGCCAAAATGTTTCTCAAAAACAGAGGATCCAACTCCAATTCGTGATATAAACATGATAACCACCCGGTCTTAAAATTCACAACCACCGAATCCATATCAATAGGGGATCCCATCCCCATCTACATCACCCAACAAATGTCCCATGAAGGAAAAAAATCAAACCACCACCATAGACACAAAGCAGGCCGATGCCGGTATTTTTAGATTTAAACGATTTAACACACTACATGATTCCTATTCCGATGTACTTTAACCGGGGTTGTCCCAGAAAAAGGATTGATCCTGGTGCATTCAATTTATTTAGCAGAATGTAGTAACTAACCATTTTCCTTTACACAGCAAGGGTTCACAACCACAATACAATCCATTTAAACATCACCAGAGGTAAGGGTTCATTAGTGCACAAAGAAAGACCACCAACGATCATGATTTTTAGTAGGCGTAAGCCCACACAATTCAGAGAACAAGATAATAAAACAAAGCATCCTCGATCACAGCCCCCCCTCATTCATTAGAGTTCGTTCATTATCTTCATTAAGGTTTGTGTTTATCCAATTATACAGAATCAAAATCATTCCCACCCCACATGATACACAAAAGAGAGACGAAGGAGAAATTACCTACTTCTTGATCAATGATCGACGCTAAGCCTGGCCGCAGAATTCCACGGATAGCGATGTGGCTCATCTGAACGAATGGTACTCCTAGAATAGGGTGATCGAGAAAAGAAGAAACCCACAGAGAACCCTTTAGTTTATAAGGGTCGGGGTTGGTTGAGATAAGAACGTGAAACAACGTAAGGAGCAGGGGTCATGGGTTGACCACGCGACCCCACACGTCATTAAGGGTCGGGCGGTTTAAACCGACCCACATACCAGGTTAATTCATTAAATATTTAATTAAACGATACTTATGGGTGTTACTGTTAAAGGGTGTGAAAATAGGGTTTAAAAACCAATTTGCGTGAAAAGGAGCACTACTGGGAAAACTCCGTGGGGGTAGGAGAGAGCCACCTGTAGTTGAGAGCTACCAGTAGGATGCAGCGACAGGTAGACCGAGCTACCGGTATAGAGAGCTACAGGTAGGCTGTAGATACAGGTAGACCGAGCTACCGGTAGGCTGCAGCTACCGGTTGATCGAGCTACCAGTAGACAGTGCTACCGGTAGCTACAACTAACGGTAGACCGAGCTACCGGTAGGCCTGCTACCGGTAGGCTAAGGCTACACGTAGACCTACCGTTAGGCCAAGATTCACTGAGATTCCCAGAAAATAAAACCCAACATGAGATTTTCACAAAGTAATGGACCTCAAAAACCCGGTCCATTACAACATTATCATAAAGTAATACTTTTCACCTTTAAGAAGTAGCAAAAACACTTCACTGAATATATGCTCATTTCATACCCTTTTTTCTAACCCAAATATTACCTTAATTCCAATAGAATGAAATATATAACACATATATGGTATCTTGGGACATAAACATACATAAATCAAACAACCACACAATCTAATTCCACACATATCACTAAATGGAATAGCCATACGACCGAATTCGACACCCAATTCATTGGAGATTATAACGTAACCTCCTGTCCTTGGTTTATCATGGAACCATCCATAATTTGGTTTATCAAATAACCAACCATCGTTGGTTTATCATGTAACCACCCATCAAGTATCCAAGTACCATTATATAATCATAAGACATAAAATATTTCAAATATCTACATTTCAGTAGTAAAATTTCATTTGTAATCACAAGAAATCGTTTCAGGATATTGAAATATAAAATCCATTTCAAAAACCATTTTCAATACCAAAATACAAAAAAAAAAGAAATAATGGATTTCTTTTCTTTTGAAAACATTAACGCTTATAGAGGCATCCAAATACCAAATAACGGTTACGACGATGTATAAGTCATATTCACAGTATACGTTAAAAACAATGCTTTTTAATTTTGTAAATAAAGTAATATACTTCTTATAAAAGATCCCTTTTGAAAACATAGGAATGAAATTAAAATATAAAAAAAATATTTTAAAAATGATTTTATATCCATGTCATAAATATTTAAATTAATATCATGATGAAAAATATATTATAATTAAATATTTAAAAGTTCAAGGTGTCCCATACCACATAGGACATTTAAATACTAATCTTCATGAATTAATAAATTGAACAAAAAATTAAATAAAAATATCAGAGATAAAATATGGACATGAAATTTTATATTGGTTGTATTTAAACCTTATATAATAATAATGATGCATATTATAAAGAAATACATCAATGAAAGGATATTGAGATGAAGTCCCTTACAAACACTGTATCCTTAGGTTAAGGATTAATTAATGACATAGTTATGTGTGAAAAATATAAACACACCCAATACAAGTGTATATTCAGAGTAAAAAAATCATATCTCATTCAGACATATTCTTGGAAAAACAAAAGAAATGACGTGGATATTTAACTCAATGAAAGGAAATTGAGTTAAGATTTCCCATACCTTAAGTCTGAATCATCACGTAAAATCATTATGCTCCTTAATAATAAAATTAGGGTAATTTATAATTTCAAGAGAAAACTTTTCAATTTTATTATTCCATTTATATTAATTATTACCACATTATAAAAATTACATAGTTTTGTTAAGTTCATATCGGTCGTTTTGTCGACATTCAGTACTTGAGTTGAAAACAAACATGTTTAGAAGTAAATTGTCTATGTGGGAAATGAAAATCATCTCCAGAATATTATTAATAATTTAAATATCTTATATATCCAATATATATGTATTTATAATATTCATAATATTAGGAGATAAGAACTGAAATGCACAGTTAATGGAGACGATAGTCTGTATGTACGCATGAATGCTACTTTCATTTCTTTGTATTATTAAAAGAATGAAAACTAAATGATACATAGATATATTATAATTCTATTATAATGTTATATATTTTACATAATTTCATTAACTCCATCCTATATATGTTCCATGTATAGAATGAACGAGCCATATCACTTTGACGGGGCTGTAGTCCGCACTTCCTCAAATGAAATTATCGTATTTATACATTATGAAAAGCATTAAAATATGTTGTAAATACAAATTATAGAAGAATATATGAAAGATAAATATAATATATATAATGTATAAATAATGTTCCATTATAATGGCCTCCATGAGAGGTGTTATGAAAAAATTGAATAATCATTGTTTCATGAGGCTGTAGTTCGCCGTACACAGAAAAAGTATGTTCACATCCATTAGATAGAGGTGTGTGTAATTTTAGTTCTAATAATTATTATAAAAACATCCATGTAAATTGAGGATACAGGTTTTATTATTTAATCACTGAATAATAAGATTATATAGAGTGGAAAAGGAAAATAAAGGGAAGGAACTTGAGAGAAGTTGTTTCCTCTAAATTAAGTAACTTCGTTTGATTTATGCCAAAAAGAATTCTGGAATATCCATCTACCCAAGGTAAGGCTTCTAGGAGGAAAGGATAGATTTTTTTATCTCATTTTATTATATATTATATGATACAAGGGGATTTAGAGGTGTGAGTATGTGGGTAGAGGTGGTGTAATCTTATAAAAGGGAGGAGGGGTACTTTAGGAAAGTCTTGAAATATTATTTTATCATAAATTAATTTTCAAATTATAATGGTCCAAAACTCATTTATATAAAATGTAATATTAATATGGGTCTAAATAATATAAACCAATAGCTTTCAGATACATTTATGTCACAAAATGAACCTTATCTTTTATCATTAACTCTTAGTTAAATACATTAACTCTTACAATGTCTTCTTGTATTTTAATCATATATGGTTACTATAGTTATTATAAAATTCTAAGAGAACAAAAAGTTGATAAATAATGAATATTTTAAAATCATATAAGTTAGTTAGACGAATCATAGATTTTTAGTACTATTATATCCTTTAATAAAAAAGTATATGTTTGAAAAACTCATTTCTGTCAATTGTTACACTATTTAGTAATTGATTTTTGTTAAAGTCATATTAACTTGATTCCTTAAAAAAGGCAGTAAATAAAAGATAATATGTCATAATCATCCATAAAATTTGTGGATGGAATCCAAATGTTGACATTATATTTATTTTAATATTTATAATATCATTTATTTGAATCCTTCATTAATTAGGTAATCATTACATCATCATTGTGTCATAAATAAAATTATTTATTTAATGTCTAAAAATTATAAATAATATAACATGATGTAAGAAATATTTTAATCTTTATAATAATTATTTATTGAAAAAGATATCATTTATATAAACCAAACTAATAATTTTTTAGTTATGAGATACATGTTTATGTTATACTTCCATTTTATTTAAATTAATAATTATTAAAGGTCACTATCACACCCATGTGGATCCATGGGGTCCTAAAATAGACCCAAGGATGACCATGGTTGGAAATATCTCATTAAATAATATTATGAAATTTTTTAGGATAGTTTAATATTATTATAATATTGTTTTTTACTCTTATTTACTAGATTTACCCTTTAACTAGGGTAAATAAAAATAATTACGGAAGTTACTATTCATAATGACCATAAATAAAAGCTACCTATGTTCAAAATTTGGATCTTATTATTCCAAATATGGAATCTATTTTTCCAAATTCAAAACAAAAAAGTTGTGTTAATTTAAAATTATTTCCCATTGTCAAAACCAGAATGCGAGTTTTTATGAAGTAAAAACTATCAAAATATTGACATGTGTTTATATCCAATTTAAATGTGAAATTACGTACATAGAACATAATTGGATTAAATGATAAAAACTTAATCCAATTATACTTTAAACCCAGTTAAATTTACAATCTAACTAAATATATAAATTATATGAAAAGGCAATTTGAGTTAAAATGTAGTATTTTTCAATATTCATTAAAATATACATTTTATCATAAAAATACCAAGATTTAATCTAAAGTAAATTTTTATGTCCCTATTCTAAAGAAGAAATTTATTTTGTCAAATATAACATATAAAGGTTTCAAAAAAAATTAAAAAAATGGGTTTCCATCAAAAGGTGGTAAAACAACATTTTTTGAATAATACTTCTTTTATCTGAAAAATTGAATTTGTTCTTATATCATATATAGAAAACATAGAAGATGAATTTAAAACATTAAATTGAATATATAACATATATTTTTCATTAAAAAAAATCCATAAATGGTGATATGATTTTATAAAGATGATTATTTTCTTTTTAAATAGGTTTTCATAAAAACATATCCTTTATATTCAATTGGTTTTTATTTCCATTTATAATATATTTGGTAAACAATGAATCATTATTTAAACATTTATAAACAATATTTTCATAATTCAGTTGATACTATTCACTCCCTCCATTCCAATGGTTAGGTTATAATGTTAACATTTATGAAATAATATTTAGTTGTTCATTTAAGCTCGATGTAGCATACCATGTATGATATTAAACATAGTGTTTCATTATTAAAAAATGGGATGTTACAACATATGTGATCACTAATGATGCGGTGGATCCTGAAAATGATGTAGTGCTAGGTATGTTGGTTATTCATTCATGAATAGAAAACATACTTTTTTATTCTCGTTCTAAAAAATCATTCATATAATTCATTTTTAGATATAATATTCAAACAAAAACTCAAAATATTGAGGTTGAGTTATCCCTGAGTACAATAAATGGGGAAATTAAACATAAAATATATATAACTCCCCCTGGTCAATGTTTTTCGAAATAAAATTCATAAAAAATTTCATGTTACTTCAATTGGTGGAGTTTGATTCCATACTGGGAATGGATTGGATATCTTTATATAAATCCAACATCAACTATCGAGAGAGGGACATTAATCTTCACATCCTTAGGTATCCTACAATTCTCTACAAATATAAGGAGGTATATGAATATCCTATAGAATATCCTTCTCAAACATGAATACTATTTAATATGGGAAATCATATCATGTTCAATGACTTAGAAAAAGTAGGGGACCATGCTTGAAGACATTCCCACTATGAGGGACTACACTGATGTGTTTCCTAATGAATTTACTAGTCTTCCTCTAGAAAGATAGGTTGAGTTCTAAATTGAAAATATACTTGGATCTCTTCCCATATCAAATACTCCTTTTAGGATGACCACCATTGAGTTGGAAGAACTGAAGAATAAGCTACATGAGAATCTGGACAAGGGTTTTATATTCCTGAGTGATTCACTATATGGTTTATTAGTCATCATAGTCAAAAAGAAGGTTGGAACAATGTTACTCTAAATTCATTATCATAAACTCAAAAAGATCATAATAATGAAACAATATCCCCTATGTTGAATAGATTACTTGTTAAATGAATTACATAGGAAAAAGTATCTCTATATGGTGGACCATCGGGCATGATATTACCAAATAAAGGTGAAGAAGGAAGATATTACCAAGACTATCATTCAAATGTGCTATATAAACTATGTTTTCATAGTGATTCCCTTTAGAACAACTAATTCTCTAGTAATTTCAAGGATTTAATGAATATAGACATTATATATTACATCCAATTTTTTTTGAAAGTATTTATAGATGATATTTTGATATAATGTAAGATAAAGGAGGACCATGTGGAAAATTTTAATACCATGCCAAATAATTTTAGCGGGGAGAAACTATATTCAGTGTACAGTAAATGAGTGTTCATGATGGTGGAAATATATTTCTTAGGACATGTTATCAGCAACAAAGGGATATCAGTGAACCCTTCTAAGATGATGGTAATTGAGGAGTGTCCTAGACCAACATGTGTAATAGAGATCCTTACTTTCCTTTGTCTATCTTGGTATTACCAACTATTTGTGAGGAACTTCTCATAATTCAAAAATCCACTAACCAATCAGAATTTAAAGGGTGTAATGTTTTTCTAGAATAGGTAATGTGATGATTTTTTCAATGAATTAAAAATTAGTCTTATCACTACACTATTACATTCACTACCCAAAAATGGGTAACACTTTATTCTATATAGTGATGCATCAATGTATTGTATATGCTTTGTATTGGTGAATTTTTTTAAAGTTATATAATATACCTCAATGAAGTTTTATGGTCATGAGAAAAACTATCCAATGCATGATCTATAGTTTCCCACTATGATATTCATGTTGAATATCTCATAGAATTATCTCTATGGGTAGAATTGTGAGATATATACTGATCAGAAGTTCCTTAAATATATATTCACATTGAAGAATATTAATATGAACCAAATAATGGTTAGATATTATCAAGGATTCCTACTGATCAATCCACTATCATCCTAGAAAAGAAAAAAATGTGGAAGATTCTTAATGTAAAAAAGAACCTACAACATTATCAATGTTATCAATTGGGAAGGATCCCATATTCTAGGATTTGTAAAGGATGGAAATGAAAATAATAAAAAAAGTAACATCATAATTACTTAAATGATTTATAAACAATCCCATTCAGAGAATATAAATGATTCCAAAATAAATGATTTGGAAAGTCAAAAGAAGGTTAAAGCTATCAGAAATGGTAAATCCTCATAGTGGAAAATTGATGAGGAAGGAGTCATAATATTTGGGCCAAAAATAATTACACAACTAAATATTTAGACAAAGATGGATATTTTGAATGATGTAACTAAATTCACCTTCTCTATCTACCAAGGGAGCACAAAGATGATTCGAGATATTTGAGAGTCCTATTTGTGGGACCATATGAAGATAGAGATAATTTAATATACATTAAAGTGTCCAGTATGTCCACAAGTGAAGTATGAAAGGAAAACGTCTAAGGGGATTGTCAAACCATTAACCATATGCACATGGAAATGAGAAAATATCACTATGGACTTTTTCACTAGACTTATGAAGACACCTAAAGGAAATAATTCTATATGGTTTATTATGGACCTTGATTGAACGATTGCTAGATTTATTTAAATTAGAGAGAACTTATCACTTGATACACATGAAAAAATATGCATCGTAGAAGTGGTAAGGCTACGTGGAGTACCATTACTGATTTTTTCTGAATGAGATCCAAGATTTACCTCTATACTTTCGAAAAGTATCCAACATCCCCTAAACATTGAGTTGAACTTTAGTACGTGTTATCACCAACAAAATGATTGATAGTATATAAGGAGTATTCCAACATTGGAAGATATATTGAGATCATTATAGATGGACATCAAAGGAGGATAGAAAAAATATATTCCTCCTTTCAAATTCCCATAAAAAAATAGTTTACACTAAAGTATCAAATGGCCTCATAGGAATCGCTTTCTTTGAAAAGATTAAGAACACATGAATTCAAAATGAAGTTGGTGAACATAAGCTTATGGGACATGAAATGGTCAAGGAAATGGTAGAAAATGTGAAATCCATTCAACAGTACATCAGGACTTTATGATTTCAATAGATGATCTATGAAAACTATCATTGATAGAACCAAGAGTTTGAGGTTAGAGATAAGGTATTCCTCTAGATATCTCAACAAAAGATATTCAGGAGATTTGGGAAGAAGGGAAATCTATTCCCAAGTTACATTGGCCAATTCAAGATTCTGGATCATGTCAGAATTGTGGCCTATCAACTAGAACTCCCACCAACCACCTCTCAAGTACATGATATATTCTATGTATCCCTATTGAGGAAGTGCATACCATATCCATTACATGTACTGAATTAAAAGGTGGTATAACTGTAAAATGATCTCTCTTATAATGAAAATCCACTGAATATCATGGACTATAGAGATAAATTTTGATACAACAAGATTACTCATCTGGTCGAAGTATTATGATAGAACCATAAATAAGAAGAGGTTACATGAGAACCAAAGGAAGCGATAAAGGAGATGTAGCATAACCTATTTTCATCTTAGTATGTAAAAAAATTGAGGCCAAAATTTTATATGGGGGGAAGAATGTAATGTCCAAGATATTTATCGATGGAATTTCACTTCTTATGATTATCTCATGTAGTATAAAATACATAAATAATGTAAGGAAACCAAATAAACATTACAATCCTAAATGAATAATGATACTGTAGTCATCAAATTAACCATTAATAATTATAAATATTTTATTGGTACAATAAATAGAAAATAATAAAATAAAAATAGAATAATTTGGATTTTCCTGTTCCACCAGAATGACCACACTCAAGAACAAAAGTGTAGAAATAAAATATAATTCTAATTACAAAATTGTATATTGACTTAATATAAAATATAATAGAATGAATAATGAATGGAATAATAAGTATTTATAATAATTATGGTTCCCATATGACTGTTATAAATATGACCATTGGAATAGTAATTTGACCATCTGAATAGTATCCTAACTGTTGAGACTGTAATATGATAGTTAGGAATAGTGATCTAACCATTAGAATAGTGAACTCACCTATGGAAATGTAAAATAATATTTATTTAACTTACAAAAATAAAATATGATATATTTATATCATGGTACATGTTATTTAATGTTTTCAAAATGATTAATTAAGCATTTGGTATTTTTTTTAAAGATAACAGTTTTATTCACAACTTTATAATGAATATAATGATTTAAAATAATTGTTTTCTTCATAAAATGTATTTGTAACTTAATATAATGTTTTATTATAAATATAAGATAATTTTATGACATTATAAGTAATTTTTTCAAGGGAAGATAAAATTAATCATAATATTAAAATCAATATTTTTTGAATAAAAGATGATTTTATTTAAAAATTAAATTTCTCATATTTAGAAAATCATTTTCATCAAATGGATTCCATTTCTGATATAAAAAAAGGATACAGTTACATTTTTAGAGTTTTACAAAATATTTAAATTTTGGGTAAATAGTTAAATATGATAATTTATAGTATTTAACATTATAAGCCATATAAATGATTTTTTGAGTCGTAGATGATGTGAGAACCCATTAGTTTGAACTCACATGAACTATTTACTATAACTAAAAGGCCTAGGGGAAGGTCAAAACCCACCCCAACAAAATTTATTGAAAAATAAATGTAATGAAAAAACTTCAAAGAAAGGGTTTACAAAGTCTAGTAAACAATGTGCCACGTGCATCTGCCTTAACAAAAGGAACACAACAACAAAGAGCCATAAATGACCATTCTAAAATAGACTTCGCAATAGCCTTCTTAGAAAAGGCATCAATGACCTAGTTAGCCTCCCTAAAAACATGAGTCACATCCAGAATAACACCATCAAGGAGTTTTAGACATTTAATCTAGGAAGTCAACATTATCCAAGGAACATTCCTTGACCGTCTCTTAAGAATCTCAACAGCCACCATAGAGTCCGATTCTAACCAGAGGAACCGCCAACCATAATAAAATACATAAGTAATAACCTTGATCATCGCCCATAGCTCCGCCTCTATGGTAGTGCCCTACCCAATATAATGGTAGAAGCCTCCCTTAATGAAGCCCCGATAGGTATGAAAGATGCCACTACATCCTGAAGGCCCAAGTACACCTACAGCCACCCCATCAACATTAACATTTACCTAGGAGGGAATAGGAGGAATCCACCTTATATACTTCATCACCAATGGTTTTATTGTCCTTCCAGATATACCAAAGTTTCTCAAAATAACAAGATCATTAAATTCATTGTTCATACAGTCCAAATGCACCCTTGAGGTAGTACATACTGCACGATGAATGGATCTAACACTTGACTGAAAAATGGGATTTAAATTCTCAAAAACCTGATTATTTCGGGCCTTCCATATAAAATTCAAAGATGATGCAACAACTACCAGTATGATATTACACACCTAATAACTACAGCTAGCATCAAAAAATGGAAGACATAAGCCCTTAAATCGATCTCATGTCTAAACAGAAACCTATCATATCCTGGATATATCTCTAGAGCCTGCATATAAGAGAACAGTGCAGAAAAAGATGATCAATTAATTCCACATTGGCAACACAAATCGGACAGACTGAGGCAAGATGAATCCCAGCCCATTGGAGAAGACATTTCACTGGAAACCTTCTTTTCCATATCCTCCATATAAGCAGGAAATTAGTTGTAGGAATGAAAGTATTCCGGTAGGCCTGCGGCCATCGAGGAGCAAAATTCTACCCAACGCATAAAAATTGATACAAAACTCGTGTAGATAAAGTACCATTAGTGTATGTTTTCTAGATAAGAGTGTCAATATCAATGTATTTATATCATCTAATTTCAAAAAAAAAAAATTGGGAAGGAAAAAACTCATGTAACTCTGCACTAGAAACCTACAAAGAGGCAATTGAGCAATGCAACATATCAGTTGGAATGAAAACATTCTTCTGAATTGGTTTGGTTAGCCAAAGTGTGTTCCATGAATTCAATGAGGAATCACTAAAACAAACCACTTCGAGTGGGCCATGATCTCATGAACAGATGACTTTAGAGTAGGCCATAATGAGGATGAAAGATAGTGAGAATAGCCAGCCCACAGCCTATGGGTGAACTGTGTTGCATGAAACATCATAGACATGTCATGGGAAGTGATGAGACTCCATGTAAACTCGATAAGCAGGGCCTCATTTATTAGACCGAAATATTTAATACCTAGGCCCCCCATATTCAGTGGTTTAATAAAATCCTTCCAAGCCAAAATGGGCAGCTTCATTTCACAGATGGAGACAATCCCTATGAAGTTTCTAATCAGCCTTTGAAGTTACTTAATAAAAATATTCGACCACCTATAAATAGAGAACACATAGAAAAACATAAATGTGATTACATAATTAACAACACAAATTCTTCCAGCTTGTGAAATTGATTTCCCTTTCTAAGTTTCCATCTAAGCATTAATACGTGAGAAGATGGATTCAAGATGACACCTCTTGAAATGCCTCCAAAATAGAGGAACTCCAAGATAGTTAAAAGGAAATTATCCCTTCTTAATACCAATTGAACTCTTGATTTTATGTCTCCTTATGATAGAGATCCCCTTCCCAAAAAGCACAAATGACTTTTGAAGACTAACACCCTGGCCAGCCACATCTTCATAATGCATGAAAATGGATTTGATAGAAGACACAATCCTTTTATCCGCACTACCAAATAAAAGGATGTCATAATCATAAATTAGGTGAGTGGGGGCATAAATATCCCTTCTAACTTTAATATGATTATATAAACCAGCTTGAACAAGGCTATTAAAACAGAGGCTTAAATAATCCTCTATAAGGGAAAATAAAAGTCCAGAAAGAGGACCCCCTTGCCGAAAACCCCCAGAGCACTTAAAGAATCCCCTGGGCGAGCATTTGACCATAATAGATAGCTTGGAAATTCTAAGAATATTATGAATCAAATCGATAAAACATGTATAAAACCCATTCATTCTAAGAATAGATAGAAGGAAGCTCTATTTCATAGTGCCAAAGGCCTTAGAAATATCCATTTTAACAGCGAGACTTCCATGCTTCACCTTCTTTCTTACAGCATTGATGAATTCAAAGGTAGTAAAAATACATGTTTGGATACTTCTTCCTAGGATAAACACAAATTTATTTGGTATGATGAGTACTTTAACCACATCATCGACCCGGGTTGCAAGAATTTTGCTAATTATCTTGGGAATGGTGTTGCCAATAGCAACTGGTCTGAAGTCCTTAATATCAATTACACTATCCTTATTTGGTATTAGAGCAATAAAGATAGAGTTAGCAAATTAATATATAGAAATAGAAGTGAAGAACTCCCTCACTGCATTGATAACATCATCATCTACAATCTCTTAGTTAAACATGAAGAACTTATTAGTGAAAAACACCCCACTCCCCCTTATAAATACCTCCCCTCACCACATATTCTCCTCACAAATTCTAATCCATGAAGCTTGAAAAATATATAAAGAACTTATCCTCATTCTCTACCAATTTCTATGTGTTTTTTGTCTTACCAAAAGTGTAATTCCATGTTCTTTAAGAGGTCCTTAAAGGAGGTGATATTCAAGAGGTAACATTTTAAAAATTCTTCTTTTTTATTTTCTTTTTCTACATTATCCTAGCCTCCTTCATCCATCATATCATATTAAATCTTGTATCATTTATATACTAGGAATTTTTATTTCTAATAAAATATCTTATATCCAGCTATTTTTCTCTTCTCATCCTATTCAAATAAAAATGAAACAATTGCCTATATTATATTTGTTAACTACCTAAATGGATGATGAGTTTTTGTTTCCAAATAATGCCTTCATTGAAGGTTTAAATTAAATTAAAATTATTAAAAATGAACTTACTATTTATATTATATTTATTTTAACTTTTTATAAATATAAAATGGCTGTAAAATTTGATAAAATGAATCTAGTTTGAGATGGTCAGCAAAAACCACAAAAATAAACTAACCATTTATAATTAATGTTTCATTAAATGAATCATACACATGTTATAAAAAAATGATATATGGTACCATTTAAAATTATTGAATTCCATGAATAGAATTTCATTTTGATTCTAGAGTTTTCGTTACATTTTTAAAAAACTTCCAAAATTATACACAAGGGAACCGACCATGAAACCATGAAATAAATACTCCTAGAACAATGATATTGAACTTTCTAACTAATAAAAATGATTAATAAAGAACATAAAAAAATTATAAAAAATAAAATCTATTTGGAATATTTTATTAATTAAATAATTAGTGATACTAATTTTATTATCTAGTACATTAAGTGCAAGTGAAAAACACATTCAGGCATAATTTAAGGGATCACTCCGAACCTACATATTTCCTTTGGGTAAAGCATTAATTATCTTTTCCTAAATTTATCACTTCAATTATTATTATATAATTATCCCATATTATATATATATTTCCCACACACCTATATGTATCTCAAATAATCATTATTTTATGGGAAATTACTTTTTTAAAATGGTCCCCTTCTCAATTCTACTCGGTAAGAAACCCCGATTAAGAGGAACTTCTATGTTTCATACCATCTTCAAGTACACTCTATAAAATATTTTAGGCCTATAATTTTCATTCTAAAATCACTTATATTGTCATAATATTTATTTTAATTATTAATCCCTTATACTCTTTAAATAACATTAATTATTTTCCCCCAAACTATTCTTAAGTGGAACATTTTTGATGTTAACATGCTAGTATTTTTCACATGTTCACTTCATTTGGATTTTATTATTTATAATCTCTTCCGATATTTCCTTTATTAATGTACAAGAATAATTTAAAACCATTATTTCATGGATATTAATAGGATATGTCCTTTGGATTTTCCTTATGACTTGATTACGAAACCCGTTTATTTCCATGGGTAACCATTATGATTATTCCTTATGTTTTATTTCATTATGTGGAACACAAATAAATGTACATGTAAGGATGAGTGCATCTAGATAGTGCTCCAATGCATTGGGTAACATTTTAGTCTCAAGAGATGTTATGAATGAGATTATGGAGTAAACCTAATCCATTATCAGACTCTATCCACTATGTGATATCATATTGGAAGTTATCCATGACTCATGTGTATTTCACGATATATGATATTTCCAAATTCCAATATTTCCTTCGTCAAATGATTCCCTGTTCTATATTTTATGACTCTATATGTTTTTTCATGAGAATATATTTCTTGTTATCATGTTATGCCTTATTACTCATGAAGTATGCTTCTTTTCCATGTTCATTCCATTATTCGGCTTTTAATCTCATCCCTTTTTTATGTGTTCCCTAGGATATCATATGTAGTTATAAGATCTCAAAGGGAGGTATTATCTCAATATAGAGATTAATAAAAATATTTTTTATTCTGGTTTCATGTTTTTAAAATAAGTACCTAGTCTTACAAATACACTAGTCTTTTAGATCCTTGGTCTCTATTTGATGGATAATTATTATTAAAACCATGTTATAATATCTTTGAAAGTATTGGTTCAATATAATTATAATTTTCAAAAAACCATGAAACATCATTCATATATTAAATATACATTTGTTTTAGGAATATAACATTCATAAGGAAATCCATGAGTTCCCATTCTTATGAGAAACTAAAATGTACTCAACGTTACCTATATCATGAGATATAAACTAAAAAAAATAATTGGAGGGAGATATAAGACCCCAACTGTCACCATTAATACTTAAATGGGCCATATAATAAAATTAATTGTATTATAAAGAACTGATGGATATAAAATGGGTTTCATATCCTTTTAAAATGGGACCATATAAGGACAAGCTTCAAAATTGCAACAATATTCATCACATGACAAAACATGGGATACTAAATATGCATCCAATTACATCAAGTAACATTCTAAGTAAATAAAATTTAATCAGGATAATAAATAATTTCGTATTTACACCATATATATAAAGGGTATATTGTAAAAAAAATTATTTTCATAATCAATCACTGTACATTATCTTGGTGAACACACTTCAATCAAAGGTATCAAAATTGGATTTTCATATAGGGAAGGCATTGGGAGAAATATAAGGTTTATAAAACATTAATGACTAGGAAATAAAAAGGTAGTTAAAGATAATTTCAATGATATAAATGAACATTTATTATCCATTTAGATAAATAATAAGGATGGTAATATTTTAATAATGTCTATTAATCATTATTAAGATGTATCAAAGGACAATAACTTATATCAAAAAACGTTTTTTGAGTTTAATAAAAACCACTTTGGAAATATTAAAGGTCATTGGTCTACTAAATAATATTAAATGAAATATTTTTAAAAATGAGGAGAAAATGAATTAATTTTATAAACCATGAAAACATTGATGTAATGTTTCATATAAAGTGACTAAGTTATTTTAATTATTTTTTCACATGAAAAAAACTTAAAAATTCATTGGAAATTTTTAACATAATCATAAAAAGATGAATCTAAGAGTCACATTCAAAAGTTATTTCAAAAATGGTGAATTGAAAACACTGAAAAAATTATTTAAAAAAAATAAATAATCCAGAAAAGACATAACTATTATAAAAATAAATGTATGGTGGATGAAAACCCATTTTATTTTAAAAGGATAAAAACCCCTTTTAAATATTTCTAAATTCATTTTTTCAAAAACTAAGATCATAAAAATAGTGTTAAATTTTCCTTATGAAAATGTGTAAATATAGGTATGGGAATGATCAAAAAAATAATTGATATTAGATTTCACAATAACAGATGATAAAATAAAATATATGAAATTATGGACTCTAAATAATGATCCAATTAAGAGATGGATGTTTATTCCGGATAACGTTATAATTTTAAGTTATAGAATAATAATGTGTGAATATTTTAATCAAATAGGGAATTATAACCAAAAATATTAATGGGAAGATCACATATAATGATATATAAATTAATGAAGATAATATTGGAAGTAAAATTTCAAATCAAACTATACAACTCAATGAAATATATTTGATTTACCAAAGTCCCTTGTGGACAACATTTATTATGACGTAGTAACTTTTTTAAAAAGGTTTTTAGGTGGTTAAAATTTAAATCCACATAATTCAAGATAAAATGACATATAATAATATCATATGGCATAATTTAACCAATTATATGATATATGTTCAGGAAGATCAATTATAACTCATTGAATGAGAATTTAGTTAAAATAAAACCTTACAACATGTGGAGAACTAAAATAGAAAAAAATATTAGAAGTGTAATAATAAAATTGATCTTAAATTAACATGAATAAAAATTATTTCAAGACATAATAACATGATTAGGTAAAATAAACACCACATACAAGAAATTAGGTGTGTAATAAAAATATGTCTCAATGTGTGGAATTTGAGACGAATACCCTTAACATTGTCCGGATTTATTCTCCACCCACACAAAGCATCTGGAATAATTAAATTAATTTCATTAACTACATACCCAAGGGAATTATTCATCACTATAACCATTTATACTCCTATTTTATTGAAACTATTTTTATATTAATTAATTTTTACCTGTTTTAAGCACTTGGAATAAGTGATTTTTATTTCTTTGAATTAGTTACATAAAAATAGTGTTGGTATATATTGTTTTACAAGGATTACATAATTATTAGGTACTATAATGAATACGTGTATATGTTCCAAGATTTTAAATAATGCTAAAAAATCATTTCATTCCAGTTATTATTATGATCAGTGAGGTTGAAATCAATGATGAACATGTTTTGGCGATTCTTAATGAATGAAGGGTAATTTCTTAATTAATAAATTAAATATTCATATAGCTTTAATGAAACAAATAAAATAATTATATATATATATATATGTGTGTTTGTGTGTGTGTGATTTTATACAATTAATTATGTTCACATGGAAATACATGTTATAAATTCAAAACATTGTTCATTTTGGTGGTTAAACAGACCCAAACATGAACATACCATGATTAATAGATTATTATGATGTAGTTTAGTTATAATATTATTATAATAGAATAATAATTTATTATTTAATGAATAATAGTGTGATATATCATAAATATAAATATTTAAATGAATAATTATTTGACATTATAGTTTTATGAAATATGATTATAAATATTTCCCTTCATGTGTAATCATTTTAAAAGATTCAATTAATGGTTTTATTTTGGTTGATCATATGATTAATAGGATATCTAAATTTTTATAACATAACTTTAATAATATAATAAAAATTATATTAATCCATTATAAATATTCTTATAACCATAAATGTATGACAATAATGAAAAGAAAAACCGAAATTAATCGTTCTATAGTAGTAGTGGTTGACGTATACACATGGTTTAAGGATTTAATTTTCCATGGAACGGGAGAAATATATAATATTTTTTTTATTTAAGAATTTAAATATATTATTAATGTCATATTTATTTATTAAATTCAATATTAGTACCATCCTTGTAATTTGGTTCTGGAAAACAAAACAACACACTTTGTGGAGGCGGTAGTGCGCACCCATAGAAATGTCATTTTTTATTTTCTTATGGGAGAAGGTGAAGGGAGTTTAAACCTCATACCATAATTATAATAAAATATCCATAAAATATGGAAAAATAGTTTATAATTTTCAGGTGGTGTATTTTAATTTGAGGATGAATAAGTGCACATAATGAAAAATAAAAGAGGAAGATATGATTTGAACTTATACATAAGTTCTTGGATTATCTCTATTGTAAAGGGGGTTAAGACAATGTGGGATTGTATTATGAGAATAAACAAACTGATTTAGGGTTTTTAGGAGTGTCTATGATATGGTAGGGTAGTTTTTTGGATTAACTTATGTGCTTTTTTGTTGTGAGGGGAAGTGATGAGAGGAGAGAACCTTTTACAATTGAAAAGTGATGTCATTTTGGTGAATACTCTAAAGATTTTGATAATGGGATGTTATAGTCAATTTAAGAGGATTGTAAATTGAGAAATAACGTTGTGATTAAGTTATATGGTTGAGAAGGACCTTAAAAAAGAAATTAAAAATATATTATAAAGAAGTTAGATCCTTTAACTTTTAGGTTACTCATTTTTTTCATTTTTGTTTTCAGCACGATAACTAGCTTTTGCATAGGTAATTTATCGTTTACAATCAAAAATAAAATGTCCTACACTATATAATGTATACCTATGGACTAATATTTTGAAATAAATTTTATTTTATTAATTTTTTTTAAGTGATAAAAATTGATTTTAAAATATTAAATGTTTATTGTATTAAAATCAATTTTCTGAAAAATATAACTTAAGATATAATATATCAGCCTTGGGTTTGTAAATTAAAAAAACATTTTAAAATTTTAAAATTTCCTTATAAAATATATTTTTGACATTATAAAAATGTTGTTGAATTTATTATCCATACATATATACTAATAATTTCATAAAAATCATGTTATTTAGAATAACAATATTTTTCATTGTTCACCTAAATATAAATTATTTAAGAAAAATAAAAAAAATCATCTTAAAATAATATTAAAATTATACACCAAAAAATGAATTTTATATTTTCAAATTTAATTTCTAAATTTTTATATTTTTTACTTTTACGAAAATCTTAAAATAGAAATGAGAAACTATTTTTATAGGAAAATAAAATTTTAAAATAGTATTTTTTCATATTATTAATTTCTATAAAACTATAATAATGATAGAATTAATAAATAAATATTATATTACATTAATTTCATCATTTGAAAATTATTTACGTAGTTTTATTTAATAAAAATTACATCATATAAAAGATATATTTGTACACATAATAATGGGTTATGAAATTTGTATAACATGACCTTTATATATATATATATATATTTCAAAATTATATTTCTCATTTTAATACATAATATCTCAAAGTATTGGTTTATCATCTGTATTTAATATTTATAATATTATACATACATATAACTTGGTTATGTTTTAGTTTAGTTCGACATGTGGAGAAAGCTATCAAACACATTGTTTATTTAATGGTAATTATATATATATATATATATATATATCAGGGAGTTTCATTCTACCCCCATTAAATATAACTTCATCTATCTAATTTTAATTATTACTCACAAATTATATTATGTGAGGATAATCTTAACATATCCATCATTTTGGATATGACTTATAATATGATATCTTCCTTACTATCTTAAGCTATTGTAAGTTATATATATTTCCTCAATCAATATTAATAATTTATACAATCTTGTATCCAAGTTTTTATATACCCTAATTATATATTCTCCATAACATAGCTCCCAAAAACCATTTGAATTTATAATATATTAAATCTTATAGAAATCATAGATTCTTATTTTCAACCACATGTCCATAAAGTCCCACAGAAGTATATATATATCATAATACCAAAAATCACATAAAATTAACAAAAAAATATCCTAGTTCACTTTTTTATTCAATTAAAAATAAATTCAATGTCCATAAATACCATCAAACTCAATTTTCTCCAAATTAATGAATCCTTTATTACCTTATCATCATGAATATATTAAACCTAATAATTATATATATATCTGCATAATGTCTTCTCTAAAACTTGTCCCAAAAAATATAAACATGTTATAATATAACAATTCAAGGTCATTGATACCATTTAATATATATTTCTAACCATTAAAGAAAAATTTCCGATGATAAATATATATTTGTTTCACATAATCCTCATAACTGTTAAAATATACTATAATATCATAAAAAAGTAACACTTACTGATGAAAATATCTATGAGTATCAAGAATTAATTTCTACCCTAATATTAACCACACTACCTTTGGTAAGGCTACTTAACTGATAATAAATGGAATATACTACTATTCTCTACCATTAAAGTATGCTCCCTTATGTGGTGATAGGACATTGTTGTTTCTAGATACATACTTTTCTCAGCTTCATTTTATTGTTATTATTTCACCCAAATAGTAAGACCCAAAATGGTAATAAAAAAATTGGGTAAATGAATATATGAATATTATAGATCAATATTAATATTTATTCTCCATTGAAACCATTATTTCAACCTATGATACCGTACTATACATGCTTCATCCTTTAACTATCGTGGTTCAACATAGGTAACATTACGTTTTATTCTATCATACTTCATAATATAATAATATAATTTAATTAATAATTAAATAATTCATAATAATTCAAAAAGAGAATATGATTGAGAAAAGAATATCTCCCAAGAGTTCCCAACCATGTGTGAAGTTAGGCGTCTTTGTCCTGCACCAGGTAACAATTGTGTTAATACCAAAAAAACCCTTTTCAGGGTTACTACCCCTAGGAACATTTGGGAAAGATCCTACATCAACTTATAGTATCCTAAGAGAAATTCTATTTGATGCATCGTATTCTTTTTAGGGATTCTGTCTCGTAATAAATCTAAAATATATGTATCTTAAAAAAAAAGAGAAAACTTTTTATAGTAGAAAAGCACTAAAGACAACACAAATCATCTCTACCCAAAAAATAAGAATTCTTCTATTTTGGGAGTCAAGAATAGTAAATTGGTAAAAATAAAAAAAATGTTAGTGGAAAACATATGAGAAATATTATGACTCTGAGATCATTGGCCACATCTTTATGATCATCAATGAGTATAAAAACACTGAAGAGTTCGAGATCAAGAATACAATGAAACAAAAAAAGGAAACATCCTCAAAATAAATAATACTAAAATAAAAATACTTCATTTTATTAAAATGCCTTTTTAGTAGGGTTTTTATGATATATTATATGGCCATTAGTAAATATTTTTTGTGAAATTTTTGGATAATAATGATAGTAAAGAAAAAAATATATCTTTTTTGATATTTTTTAACAATATATATATATATATATATTATGATTTAACATTAATAAAAACATTGGTTTTAATGTAATTTTATTTTATGTCACAAATACATGTAGCCTAATTTTTATTAACAAAAAATTGTAGTAAAAAAGTGGTTAGAAGAAAAATAAATCTGTATTTAGTTAAATGTTAATTAAATAAAGTGATTTTGAAGGTTTTCATTAACATTTTAATAATAAACTTATATTTAGTTGTGGGAAATTTGTTATTAAATAATAAAAAATTATGGGTAATATCATTACAAACATGATAATTTTAGAACAAAACAATGAGGAATATAATAAATATAATTTTTGAATAAAATTACATAAACATATTTACATATATAAATAGATATAAGTAATATTATATATAAATATATTAATTTTTTAATAATTAAAATATAGTTGTATATAATAATATTATTCTAGATATGAATCTATAAGGGCCAGCCCTTAAAGAATAATTTGGAGAAAAACCACAACCTATTATGGAGGGCCAACTCAAATAGCTGACCATTTGAAGAGTGGGAGTGGGAAAAGTGCCTGCATGGTGCATGGTGTCCCTGGTGGCATGGAAGTTCTCAAAAGGGAGAACAATCTCCCTCTTCATGTGTGAATGTTTGTCTTGGTGTTGAACCCAATGCATTTTATTGAGTGGTTTTCAACATATAACGCAGTATATAGAAATTTTCATTGGATTTTTTTGATGTGGGTCAGGAAAGCATGGGTAATATTCACCCATGTAAAAAACTGATACTTATAATACTGGTCATCTGATCACATCATACTCAATTGTCTGATAACCTGATCATAATATTCCTCCATATGCTAGAAAAAAGTCTATCTTCAACCTTCTTCCTCATATTCATACTCAAATTACGACTTTATCAATTTCCTATTCTCCATCCGCAATAAGACATCTCTTGTTGTTATGACCTACACATAGTGGTCCTTGAAACTCCATACCTCCATTGTCCATTTGTATGACCCTAACACCAATATCCTAGAGTAGGTGCCTTATTTTATTACATTGTAATGATTATAAGAAATTAAATCCTGAAGGACATATTAGTTTATTAGTCATGGAAGAAGAAATTACATTCTAGAAAACTAGAATACATTGGGAAAATAAAAAAACAAGAAATATAATAACATGAAATAAAAATACATCGTTGAAAGCTTATTCAAAGTTTTCTTCTTCATAAAATTGGGAAAGGAAACATAAGAGAGGGGATAGCTCATATGATCATTAAGGGTGCTTAATAAATTATTGGATATCATAAAAAATGACTAAAAGGGAATAAATCATGCAACTAAAACATAATCTTGAGCGTAATATGATAATAATAAAAACTGAATGAATAATTCCGTATAAATAATCACATAAAACATCCCCATAGATATTCAAATAGTCAAATAATCACAAGATTTATCAATTAATAATATCATAATTAGGTAATGCATATGTCATACAATATAAACCTATCATCGAAGCCTTGGATAAGAATTCTGAAAATACTAGGGTAAGGCCTTGGAAAAAACCCAATTATTTTTTTTGTCATTAGACCTACTGATGCATCAATGGGCTATAGCCGGGCCCACCCATCACATTCTAAGTCCAATTAATTCATCATATTCCTAATAAAAATAAATATTTAAATCAGTGTGTCCAATACCAATTTATAAATATTTTAATCAGAATCATTGATTAAAATACTCTAATAAAATTATTGATAAATTCTTTGAGTAAAATAATCTTTACACATTCAAAAATGTCTCGTACCACTTTTAAACATTTAAATATTAATCCATATGATATAATAACATATAATATCATAATAATACTATGGATAAATACTTTATACATCATAGGGTATTAAATAAACCACATGAAAGGAATAAGCAGTGATCAATTCATATATCTCATAAGAGTAAAAGTAAGGTGAGAAAAATCCTTTTTTACTTTGGAAAGAAGATTTCTTTTATAAAATCATTTGTATTTGTCATAAAATAAGATTTTAAACATGTATATCCTTAGAAGGAAATGGTAAGGACCTTGAAATTATATTTTAGGCATAAATGATGTCCCACTGAAGAGAAATCGTGAAAAAAGTGATTTTAAGAATCTTTAGAAATAAAACATTTTAGGGTGGTTTATGTAAAATATTAAAGATATTTTAAAGTAGAAATTAATGTATGTTTTTATAAAACCAGAAATGAACCAAAATAGTTTTTCATGATAAAATGTTTTATTTTAGAAAAATAATTATGGATTAAAATAGACTATATATTTCACTTGAAAATGGGTAAAAATTCAAGATGTTTCCTTTAATCGGTCTTGTTTATTGAGAATAATTGAGAATTAATCAATTTTAAAACATGAATATAACCATAAAATAAAGATGATATGATCTAGATATATGCGTTTTTATAATATACATAGAATTTAGAATAAACATAAAAAAACAAAGAAGAATTGCATTTGAGTAAAGGTAGAGAAAGAGTAACCCTGAGGAAAAACGGGTGTTCGGGTAGAATACCTTACAACATTATAATAAATCAAATCATATGCCCCAAAATTTATAATCATAAAATAATACATTTAATACCATGAAAATATATATATTCATGATATGATACATCAATTGGTAGTATCCATACACCATACATAAGAAATATTGGTGGATATGGATTATCTCACAAAAATGGAAGTGAGATGTGGAAACCCTTACATTATGTCTGAATGAGTTATGTACATGGCCTAAATTTCCAAGATAATCAGATTAAAAAGATTAATTAATTAATTTAGAAATATTTTTACACGTATTATATTCATTATACGTTTATTATGTTCATTTATGACCTTTTTTAAAAGTTATAATATTGAATTTTGTTGTTTCAGAGTGTTCGTTAACTTTATTTTCATGATCCTTTCACTTGATTATAAGTAATGGAGTTCATGTAAAATAGGTATAAGTCTCCCAAATTTGAATTAAATATTTTATAGGAATATAAATAATTTTAAATGGTATTTTTTATTATTTTATTTTCATTTATGATGGTGAATCATTAGATAACATGTTAATGAAAATCATTTAGTTTGATTTTAGTGGGTTTTCAATCACAAAGAATTATTTTTATCTATTATTTAATTCCATGTATATATAATGGTTAAAGGACATTAAATAAGATATAATACATATTTTTTAATCTGTTCCAACCATAAAAATGGTTTCACGACTATTATTGATAGGGAATTTATAGAACGAATGTTCTTCATCCACAAAGGTTGTAAATCAGCACCTCTCGGATGATGATTTAATTTTTAAAATGAGAGAGAGTGTGATTAAGAAGATTAATGATTGATATTCCATTAACATGATATAAGTGTACTATATAAATGATAATGAAGTTATCTGATAATTTTTATAATGGACCATACTTTATATATATTTTTTACTTACAAAATGAATAATATTTATTACATAACATAACAAAAACCACACCATGACCATATAAGTTTAGTGTCATTAGAAACTGGGAAACATAAAAAAACTGGTTCTTAAAACATATACATTGTCCCCGGCTTATTTCTTCATAACTAGAATCCTTTTTGACATAACTTACTTAATACCCTTCTTCATGACCTGGGGAAAATAAATATATGAAAGGGTGAGCTGGGATTATTAGTAAGGGTTAATAAGGAAAATATCAATCATATCATATTCACAGGAACATAACATTTGAAAATCTTATCCTGCATATAAAAGATCATAATATAATGTCATGGGATAAATCCTAAAAATTCAATGTAATCACAATCATCATAACATAATACATGACATTTCGTGGGATACATGCATAAGAAAAGAAAATCATTTCATATTACACAATGCTCATTTCCAAGACCAACATACCTGATAATGTTCATTATTGAACCGATTTCACTCATTATTTCATCCCTGTATTATTGAACCAAATTTACTTGTCATTATATTCATGTATATCTCATGAGATATAAATCATTACTGAATGTATTGGAGGGAGATATAGGTCCCACCCATCTCATAATGAAAACATTATTATTTGTTCCAAAAAAACATAAAAACATTCACCATAGAATAACCGAAGAAATAAAATGGGTTTCTTAAAAATCATTCCATCATAATTAATAAAAAAATAATTTTCCTAAATAAAATTACATCATAAAAAATAAAATCATATAAATTACAAGGATTTTAATATAACCCTATTCAAATAATGTCATCTTATATGGAAAATAATTTTGAGAAAACACTTGAAATTAATTCTTGAGGAAAATATGCTTTCTAATTCAAAATTGTTTTCCTTCATCAAAATGAAACATAACTTTAGAAGAAATAATTTTATTTGAAAATAACCATGTAATATTTTAGGGTAATCTTCAAAGAAATAAGTTTTTTTGAAAAGGTAACAATCTATTCATGCCATACAAGTTAAAAAAGTCTTCTCATACTTTTGCTAAAAAGTAAAAGAGTACCTTGTACCGAAAACGACACAAGATTTCTTTCATACCATTTAGTAAAAATTCACCAATGGGTAAAATTTTCTGTAAAAAATATATAAGTATATAAATAATATTTTTAAATAAATATTTAGGAAAAATATACGTGGATGATAAATATACCCTAGTAAATACTTATGAATAAACAATCTCACAGAAAATGAGATTTGAAAAGTTATCCCTTACCTTAGGCCCGACATAAAGTTTATGTATTTTAACATACTATATAATTATTTAAATAATGTTACTGATTTATTAAAGATTCATAATCACTATTATGATAAAATTTATGATCATATTTTCATCTGTTTGTTAGCAACACTTCATTGTTACTCGTTATTCGGGTATTAACTGCTTTATGTTCTTATGCATGTTTTGTCAGATAAGTTATTATTCATAATTATAGGTTATATATATAATTTAAATTTTGTTATTAGTATAATATATATATTTATAATATTTATTCATTCAATTCATTTCTATTATCATGCTTTAATAAAGATTATGTAGAAAAAATCACATCGCACCATGGAGACTGTAAGCCGTACGTTCGCATGGGCGAAGATATCATTCCCATAATTTTTGAATAGTTTTGAAGTAGATGGTTTATAGTATATAAAAATAAATATAATTTTATATTAATAATATATATATTTATTAATTCCATCATTATACCCATCCATATATAGTGGTGGTGAAAAATAGATTATACCACGGTGTAGAGATGGTAAGCCATACGTATGCACGGGGGGTGATTTCATTTTTTATATGACAGGTAACAAGTGTACTATGGTTGTTTTAAAATCATAATAAAAGATTTTTATATAAGTAAAACTAGAGTTATTAATTTATAATTATATAACTCATGAGGTGGAGGTAGAAGAAGAAATAAGATTCAAATAATTGGTAAATGATATTACCTCTTCTTCAACAAGCCTCCTCTAAATCTCCTCATAGAGCAGTATAGTTGGACATTGAAGATGAACATGATATGTAAAATGTTTCTAGATAAGTTGAGAAGATAAATGGGTAGGTTATGGTAGATCATGAAGGCACAAAATTATGTTAATAGTTAAGGGAGGATGTTCCCTTTTATAATTGAGGTGAGGGGGACTTTTAGAAACATCAAAAATATTATTTTATAATAAACTAAATCCCCACTTAAAAACCTCTAAAATTTAAAAATTTAGAATTTTATATGAGATATTTTTGTAATATCATCAACCAATAAATTTTATATATGTGATTTTTTCAATTTAATTATTATAATTTTAATTAACACTTAGTTGTTCTATTTTATTTTTATCTAGGGTAACAAATATTTCAATATTAAAAGGGTGAAATATTTACTTATTTTATGTCAATTAGACCACAAATGAATAAATTATAACACTTTAGACCATATAATAGTTATTATATATTGTTAAAAATGTTTTATTATTTTTAAAAAATTTAAGAAAACCTTATTTCGAAAAAATATCAATAATTTCAATTTTGACACTATTTATTTCATGGATTGTTAAAAATAAAAAAATAAGAAGTGAACCATGACAAAAATATTTTATTATATACCTAAGATGTCAGGGTAAACTATAAAATTAATTTTATATAATTATTATCCCAAATTATATTTACTAATATAATTTTAATAACATTTATTTGATCTCTTCATTAATAAAATAATTACTACCTCAATTTTGTGTAATTATTTAATATACATACTTGTTGAATAAAAAAATGATATGATGAATATGAATCCATTATAGTTAATATGAATACTTTTAGTCTAATTTATCTTCTGAAAAACGCAACATTAGAAATGCTATAATTTTTTAAAACATGAATGTGACAAATTTATCTTCATTTTAAATAAAATAATATAAATGTCATAATCTCTTCAGTAAGACTCCAAATAGTCAATAAGTCAACCATTTTATGATTATGATTGATATATACGTGAAAAATATGTTTTGGTGAAGTGTTGGGGACTTTTTATTATTATTATTATTTTAACAAAAATAGTTTTTTTGAATTATTATCAATTAAAATTTTTTTTCAACATCCATGTATAAGTCTTTAAGGTAAAAATTTATTTCCTAAAAATTATAAATAAATTATTATGATAAATAAAAATATTTTAAGTTTAAAATAGGTATTTAAAATCTAATTTATCCTCTTTTTAACCTTATAGTAAAAATAATTTAATTATTAAAGTTTCTGTGGGATATATTTCACTTTTCTTTAAATAAAATAAATTAAATGTCATAATCTGATCCAAGTGTGTTCCAATGGATACCATTTCAACCCAATTATGTTTTAGGTAAAATTATAATCATCCAATTATATTAATACAAGTGATAGGGTAATTTTATAATATTATATTTACCCTTAAATCCCTTATTTACCCTTTTACCGTGTTAATAAAATTTAAAGAAGTTACTATCCATATTTCCCAAAAATAAATAAATATATTTAAATAATTTGGGCTTACAGATTTAAAATAAAAAATACATTTTTAAAAATGAAAAACAAAAAGTTTTTAGTTTAAAATTAATCTCATTATTGAAATGAGAAAACATGTTTTAGAAGATAAAATATTGAAAAAGATTGAAATGTTTATACATCTGAATTAATTGTCAAATTAATTACAATGACCAATATTATATTAAATGATAAAAATATATTTTATTTATAATTTTAAACCATTAAATAATATAATTTGACCATATAAATTATTTCAATATAAAAGTTATTTTCAATTAGAATTTAGCATATTTTTACTATTCATCAAAAAAAGAATGTTATCAGAAAAATATAATAAATTTATCCAAAGTAAATTTTGATACCCTTATTAAAAATAACATGTTTACTTTTTAATATAAATATTATTAATGTGTCAAAATCTTAATTTAAAAGGGGTTCTCCATTCAAAGGTGTAAAATTATCCTTAAAAAATAAGTTGTTATACATCAAATAGGGATTTATTCATACCATATGACTAAAATATCCATTCGATGAACATAAATAATATTTTATTAAGTATATAACGCATATATATCTAATTTATTTCATTACCAAAAGTAATTCACTGAAAACTAAAAATATCTAATTGATAAATATTTTTCATAAATAATTGATAGCCAATGATTTCACAATGCATTTCCATAAGTTAGTTTTCATTATTCCCGCTAACCTCACGACTAGGCTATAATATTAATTTTATAATAAGGGAATCTCATGGTTCATTTAAACTCAAAATTATGTGAAAATTAAGCTACTGAAGAATAAATATTATTTAAAGAAAATATTTCATAAAAACATCTGGATGTTACATTCTACCCCCTTCAACTGATTTTTTCACTCAAAATTCATAACATGGAAACAAACCGATGAGGATACCTCTCCTTCATTATATCACAAAGTTCCCATGAAGCTTCTTCAAATTGGTTGTTCCTCCATAAAACATTAACCAATCGATTTGTCTTGTTTTGTAGAAATTTTTCGCTACGATCCAGAATCTCTATCGGTTGTTTGTCATAAGAAAGATCTTTCCCCAGTGGTATGACTTCTAATCCTAGTATATGTAAAGGATCAGGTATGTACTTTTTCAAGAGAGATATATGGAATACATCATGAACTTGAGAGAGATTCGATGGAAGTTCCAATCGATAATCTACCTTCCCAACATGATCCCGAATTTCAAAAGGACCAATATACCTATGGCTCATCTTTCCCTTCTTTACAAATCTCATTACACTCTTCTAGGGAGATATTTATAGAAACACCTTATGAAACACTTCAAACTATAGGTCTTTTATTCAGTTGTTAGCATAATGTTTTTGTCGACTATGAGCTACTCTTATGTGTTGTTGAATTGGTATGACCTTTTCTGCAATTTCATCAACAAGATCAGGTCACAATAAATTTCTTTCCCCAATATCATCACATCAAGTATTAGTTCTACAATTATTTCCATAGAGGGGTTTACAAGGATCCATTTTAATACTATATTGAAATATTTTGTTGTAATAGAATTCCAAAAAAGGATGGGGTTTATCCCACCCACCCTTGACATCCAAAGAGAAAGATCTCAACATGTCTTACATAGTTTGAATTATCCTCTCAGACTGACCGTCTGTCTAAGGATGATAAGCACTGCTGAAACATAACTCTATATCCAGAGCATACTGAAGACATCACCAGAACTTCGAGGTAAACCATAGATCCCGATCAAATTTAATGGAAAGTGGTACTCCATGCAATCTTAAAACTTCATATATATATGTATCCCTGCGAGATGATCAAGAGAGAAATCATGTCTCATAACAATGAAGTGTACCAAATTCGTAAGGAGATAAACTATAACCCATATTGAATTTTGGAATTTAGATGTTTTGGGATGTCCGACAATTAAGTACATAGTGATTCTTCCCATTTCCATTCTATTATGGGTAATGGTTGTGACATCGCCTTTATAATTCTTTCTCTCAACCTTAACTTGCTGACAATCCAAGCCTCAAAAGACATAATCAATGACATCTCTTTTCATTCCATCCCACCATAAATACTCTTTCAGGTCCCTGTACATCTTTGTGCTTCTTGTGTGAATAGAGAATGAAGAACTGTGAGCCTCATCAAACAGATCATTCTTTAATTCTGTTATAGGAGGAATACAAACCCTATTCTTGAACCTTATTATTTCATCACAACCAAGGTTGAATTCAAGAAAATTTCATACCTTATTTTGTATATCTACATCTTTCTTCTGCACCTCCATAATGTTCACATTTATAGATTATTGAGCATTCATTTGAGAAAGATAAGATTTATCCCTTTCATTTAACATTACAAGCACGGTCTTGTTGACTAAAAACATCTTCCACCTTGTTCACTTCCCAAGGGTTGTAATGTATTGAGAATTAGTAATATTTAATCAAATCCAACCATCTTCATTGGCTCATATTCATCTCCTTTTGTGTGAAAATATACTTTAAACTGTTATTATTAGTGTAAATATCACACCTTTCACCATAAAGATAATTACTCTATATATTTAATAAAAATATTACAACAACTAACTCCAAATCATGAGTTGGGTAATTTTTCTCATTTATTTTTCACTACCGTGAGGTATAAGCTATCACAATATCATTTTTCATGAGAAAACATCCCACCCCCTTCTTGGATGTATCACTGTAGATCACAATATTTCTCCAATATAAGGCTGTGTGAGCATAGGTGCACTAGGTAACCTTATTTTTTGCTCCTTGAAATTATATTCACATTCATCCGGCCAAACAAACTTAACTCTTATACAAGTCAAATTGGTGAGTGGATACATAATAATGAAAAATAATTCAAAATATGTCGATAATATACATCCAAAAAAAGAAAACTATATATTTTATTTATCATTTTTTTCTCATGAAACTTTCAAAATCTTCTGTTTTTGATGGATCCACAGATATCACTTTTCTTGAGATTTTGTGACCAAAAAATGAATCTTTTTGGAATCCAAAATTCACACTAGGTAATTTTCTCATAATGATTCTCTATTCTCAGGTTCTTTAGTACAATTATCAATAGGTCTTCATGTTTTTCCATTATATTTCAATAAACAAGAATATAATCTATAAATTCTACCATAAATTGATCCAGATAGTCTCTAAATACTCTATTAATTAGATCCATGAAGATAGCTAGAGAAATAGTAACACCAAAAGGAATCACTATAAATTCATAGTGTCCAAACAATGTAAAGAATTATGTATTTGGTATATCGTTCTTTCGACCCTTAATTGATGACATAATAAATGAATATCAATCTTTTAAAATTATTGAGCTCCATATAGTTAGTCAAAAAATTCATCAATGAGGGGAAGATGATATTTTTTTCATGATAATGATCTTGTTATGTTCTCTATAATTAGTGTAGAGACTCATTGATCCATATTTCTTCTTAAAAAATAGAACTACTGCCCCCCAGGGTGACACACTAGGGTATTTGGATCCCTTTTCAAGATTATCTTCGAGTTTCTTCTTCAATTACAGAAACTCAATTGGTTCCATTCAATAAGGTGTATTTGAAATAGGAATATCACTCTGTATGAGTCCTATTGAAAACTCAACTTCACGATTTGGTGGAAGACCAGGAAATTCCTCTGGAAAGAAATCATCAAACTCCTATAAAATGGGTGTATTCTTCATTGCGAGTTTCCCCCAACCATTTGAGATGAATATGCTCCATTTATCAGAATCAAGACCCATAAAACGGACGATATTTCTACTATAGAGTTATATTAATTCTTACATCGATATATAATCATAGATTAATCTAGAATATGAAATGTGACTTCCATTCCTTTGTAATTTATATGACCTCCATATAGAGGAAGCCAATATATTCCCATAATCACATCAAATTCCACTATAGGAAGGATCACATGATTTTTAGGAAGCACATTCCCACAGACTTCAACAGAAGAAAATTATAAACTTTTGATGTGAACGATGTGCCATTACGAGTTGTCATGACTAACTATAAATCTAATTGTTGATTTAATATAGAGATACCATACACAAATTCTTCATAAATAAAATAGTGGGTGGATTCAGAATCAAATAAAAAAATTCCTACTTTGGAGTGGATGGTATGTGTACCTTTCACCACTTCATTACCATACTCCACGTAACCGTTAGTGATTGCATGTGACTTTCCTTTATATTTTTCTTTAACATTTTGTTGACGTCGATCATCATCAGCAACCCTTGGATTAGGGAACTAATTGACATAATTCATGATTTCTTTTCACTTGTAGCATTGAAGTGTAGGATGTGCATTGTATGTAGCCTTTTCTTTGTTCACATAATTAGACATATGTTTCCAATCACTTCAACATTAAACTGCCCGACGACCATATTTTCTATAATTAAAACATTTACTAGTCCCTTTAAAATAATTCCCTCCATGTTTCTTTCCACAGATTGAGCATTATGGAAAACATGTCTTCTTTTTAGTGTGGTCTTTATATTTTCCTTTGAATTACATTTTTCTCTTCTTATCAAACACATATAACAGATGGGTAACTCCAATATCCATGTCAACCTTGAGAGAAAATTGAAGAATTTCTTCATAGATATTGAAGTCTCTTATGGATATTTCTCTTTAGAATCGTGGTTTTAAGCTACTAAAAAATTTATCAATTTTACTCTTAAGGTAGGAAAATAATTCCAGCGTATCTTGAATGTCTTGTAAAATTTTCTTCGTAGGTACCAACAAATTCATCATCATTTTTCTTAAGATATAGGAACTCCTTCTCCAAATTTTTTCAAAGAATATGAGTAAGGTACTTATTTAAAAATATGTTCTTGAACTCATTGAATTTTAGAGTTAATTTCATCTCTTGGCCTCTAATTCTTGATAAGATTACACCTTTGATCAGCTTCACCTTCCAAAAGATATACTGCTAGTATAACTTTATCATGTTCATAACATTGTAGAACTGAAAATATATTTTCACTGGTACTGATCCATTCTTCAGACACTATTAGACCATAGGAGCCGCTGATTGAAGGTGGACATCACCTCATGAAGGATTCAATAGAATGTTGCTCTCTCTTTTTCCGATTTGGTATTCTTGCATGATTCATTGCTTGAGAAAGTTTTGTGAGCATGGTTAGAAGTTTTTTCATTCCATCTCCCATAAAATATGGTTTCTCAAGGGGATAATCATTTCATTTCCCATCGTATTCAACAACAATGTGGTTCCTTCATTGAGTAAAACAAAGAAACATAGTGTGAGAAACAATAATCATAATGGGAAAACCACATAATTCAAGAATACAATTTCAATTTAGGACACTTTAGGTTTTACATGAGGTTATTCATTAAAAAACCTAAAACACTAGGATATAATTATAACCAATATTTGACATATCATTATGGTTCTTACTATGGTTCTCTCATCCTAGTTTCTAAAGGACACTATAAATTTTCTCTGATACTAACTATAAAGGCCCATATATTACATATAGATTTTACTCAAAAATTGAAGAATATTTATTACATAACATAATAAAAACCATGCAAGGACCATATAGGTTTATTGTCTTCAAAAACTAGGAAACATAAACAACTGGTTCATAAAACATCTACATTGTCTCTCACTTATTTCATCATAACTAGAATAATTTTTGACATATCTTAATCTATAACAGTCTTCATTACCACGGGAAAAGAGACATATTAAAGGGTGAGATCAAATTCTAATTAAGGGTACATTATTAAAATATAAATCATATCATAATCATAATAACATAAAATTTTGAAAATATTATCATATATATAAAAGATGTTATTATCATGTCATGGGATAAATCATACAAGTGAAATGTAATCCCAATAGTCATAACATAAGACATTAAATTTCATGGATTACACACATAAGAATATGAAATCATTTCATTTTAGTCCAGGCTCATTTCCAAGACCATCATAACAGTCAAAGTCCATTACTGAACTGAGTTCACTTCTCGTTGTAGCCTTGTATTACTGAACCAGATTTACTTACCGTTCCAGTAATGTCAATATCAAGAGATATAAATCATTACCCAATTCATTGGAAGGAGATAAATCTCCAACTCATCTCATAATTAAACCATTATTATTCATCCCAAAAAAATATAAAAACATTCACCATTGCATAACCCATGAAATAAAATGGGATTCTTAAACATCATTCCATCATATTTCATATAAAACAAATGGATTTAATGAACAAAATTACATTATAAACACAATAAAATCACAGTAATAACATGGATAGAAATATAACCCTATTTAATGAATTATATATTTGATGTAAAATAATTTCTAGAAAACACTTGAAATTAATTCTTGAGGAAAATATGCATTCTTCTTTTAAAACATTTTCCTTCCTCAAAATGTATCAAAATTTTATAAGAAACCATTTTATGTGAAAATAACAGTGTAAAATTATAGGGGAATATTGAAGCCAATAAGGCATTGGGAAAGAATAAAAATATTCTCATTCTATTCAAGTTAAAAAAGAATTATTCTCGTACTTTTTCAGGAAAAGTCAAAAAATACATCGTACCGAAAATGACAAAAGGTTGCATTCATATCATTTAGTAAAAATTACCCAATGGGTAAAATTGAATTTAAAAAATTATAAAAGTATATATAGAATATTTTTAAATACATATTTAGGAACCATGTACAGGGATGACAAATATACCCCAATAAATATTTATGAATAAAAAATGTCGGATAAAAACTAGATTTGAAAATTCATCCCTTACCATAGGTATGACAGGCATTGTATGTATCAAAACCTTCTATATAATAATATAAATAATGTTACTGATTTATTCCATAATAATAATCATTTTTATGATAACATTTATGATCATATTTTCATCTATTTGTTGGAAAAATTTCATTTTCACTCGTTATTCAGGTATTAACTGCTTTATGTTCTTATGCATGTTTTGTCGGATGCAATCTTATTCATCTTTTTAGGTTACAGTTATATCATTAAAATCAGTGTATTCGTATAATATATTTAATATTTATTCATTAAATATATATATATATATAATAATTCTTTAATGAATATTATGTATAAAGAATCACATCGCACCGTGGAGAGGATCATCCGTACGTACGCACGAGCAACAATATCGTTCCCATAATTGTTGAATGGTACTGAAGTGTATGGTATATAGTATCTCATAACAAATATCATTTTATATGTATAATATATATATATATATTAATTCCATCATTATAACAATCCATGTAAGGTGGTGGTGAAAAATGGATTACACCAAGACATGGAGACGGTAATCTGTACGCACACACGCATGGTGATTTTAGTTTTCATAGGATGGGTAGAAGGAGGAATATGGTTGTTTATAATAATAATATCATCATATTATATATGTAACAACCCCCTCCCAATAAAGTGTACCCTTATTGGGCTGTCAATGTGAGAAGGGAGATAATGACCCCCGAGTCACGCCTCCAGTAGGTCCCGGGTTGGTGACTAGCACCGAGGGTATAGTAAACACACAGATGGGAGGCATTACCCTCTAAGAGAGCACATGAGGAAGATAGAGATAATATAGAAACCAACCAAATCCAACTCAGACAACAATATAAATGTAATCCCATGTACACATATGTAATGTCATGAAAAACTATAACAACTGAAAGGTTAAAAACTGCATGTACCCAAAAGAGAGTAAAAACAACAAAACCACGAAGCCTAAATAGCTCATGCAAACCCAAGCTAGTAGAAACCAACCTGATCCCCATCCTACTCCAGGTGACCTAAAAACCTTTTATATATACATAGGGTGAGTATAATAGTATACTCAGAAGGATCCTCCCCGAAGCCTCTTGTGCAGAAAGTAAAGAAAGCAGGCTAAAGCACAATGTAAAACAAGTGAAACTAACTCGTCACCTAAACATGTATATTAAGTTCCCAGCCTCACCATGGCTACTCTCACCATGTAATTCATACAAGAGTATATAATATAATAAATAATATCAAGGGTACCCCGCTATTACTTCCCCACTGGTTTGCTACTTTTCCCCAACGTTGCACATCTTAAGCATCTCTCTCCAAAAAGGATTTCTTGCATACACCTGGGAAAAACACCAAAATATGCACCTCAAGCAAAAAAACCACCACATCCATGAAAGAAAATTAACCAGGTAGTTTTAGGGAGACCTTATAGCTCGTATAATGTGTATCATATGTCAATTATTATACATCAAGCCATTACAGCCCATACACTGATTAAGGATCCTCAATCCATCAAAGCCTATACACGTTACACATATAGTAGTCCATAAGAAACTATATCCAGAATATATGTGTGTGAATAACCACAAGCCATCACATACCTCTATACACTTATATGGGGAAAACTAACCAATGTGCCTACAATCACATGTAACTACCAGAAGAAGAGAGTGAGGCCAAAGGGGTTAGTCAGCCATCCATCCTCCCACCGGAATGTTTGGGAAAACAACCCCTAGGGCTCAGAATCCCTGGGGTGTCAGTTGCCCAAACTGAAATGGTCGAGTAGCGTATAGAAACAAAAAAGTATAGAATATACTATTTCTCACAACCACACTATGGTCATAACCAAGTCTTAGACACAAGTTAAGCTAACGTCTCTCAGACTTCTGGCTGCCACTTCTAAGACTACATATACTATAATCACACAACCATTTAAAGAGATTAATTACATTACTTCATTCCCTTTTTATCAGTTGAACTTTACATTAATTAATTATTTAAAAATTAATTAAACATTAACAATTCCAAATTAAATTTCATTATCATCACTTCCAAAGTATGATGTCCTCAGCATTGCATCCCAGCAAGCTCCAACCCCATCGGTTAACAGCAATTATTCAAATATTTATTTACAACATTACTTTCCCATATTCCTAGGCATTCTAGAAAAACATTCTATGCTATTAACACAAGGGGCTCAACACGGTGAGTAGGTGAACTACCCATAGAGTCTTTTCCACCTATAGTAATATCGTAGACCCATCCTTCCTTGATAATATAGACACGTAAAGAACGTGGCATTCCCCGTGCATCATACCCCCTTTCAGAAGTAGGGTAAGCAAGACCAGCTGCCTTGAGCAGTGGGAAATGTAAAGCAGATAAACAACCAATGAATCAGAAAGAATCAAAACATTCACAACCAACCCATTCCATCATCCCTAGTTTCCTCCTCGACACCCACATGCATAAACTGATGCATCCCACCACTCTAAGGGTCAACTGCTGCCACAACTAGTCGGCCTCCCTGCCCCCACATATCACAACAGCCTTCCAGGATCACATCACAACACAAGAAGCAGGAAAACAACAATCATATCAATTAGGCTCTTGGACCTTAAACAAGTAAGAGGGTAACTTAGAACCCTACAAGGAATTATCTTTTATCAAACAACCATTTCTTTAATCCATCTTGGATTAACCGATTTGTTATTCTTAGGTTCCAACATTGAAAAACCTAAACGGCAAGCTATCAGAAATAATTAGACATGCTTACTACACCAATTTGATTAACATAAAATTACAAAAAGAAGAACCAGATTAATTTACATGAATCTTCAGGTTTATCCAATCAATTATCAAATAATTCCGGCATTATGTTTTTTACTAATTTCTGTCAAGAATGAAATGCTAAGCACAACAAGAATAGATATCACACTATCTAGCAAAAAAGTTTTAATAACATTCAAGTGATATAAATTTATTTATCCAGTTTAAAAATTTATTATGTCAATTAAATTATGATCCAGTGGGATAAAACATGCTAAATATACAGTTTCACATAAAAGAAAAGAGAATCTACGAATCCCCTACCTCAAACGGTTCTTGATGTTCTTTATATGAGAACGAGCCACACAATGGGTTACGATCTCCTCCCCTGTGACATATATATCAACATAAAGATGTACAGACACCATCACTTAGGCCAACACCCAAGAAAAGACCATTTAGAACATGGAGATATCATTCTATAAAAGGGAAAGGGGAAAGAGAAGGAGACAAACCAAAAATAATGACAATAGATCATACCTTATATCGATGATTGATCGATACTGCTGGGTTGCATCAAAATAGAGCGGAACCAATCCTAGGATGAAATTTTGATTCCAAAACTCTTATGGGAATGAATGTGATTTTTTAGTTTCTCACATATGAGAACAAGGAGGAATAACTAGGGAGGAAGATATCTCATCCCTTTAGAATATTTAATGGAGCAATGGTTTTAGATACGCTGGATTTTCCATTTAAAGAGGATCACATTAATCCACAAGGTTTGACCAAGTAAAAACATCCCGGGCATTAGGAGAAATTAATATAGGAGTTACGACCTATGAATGAAACATAGAGTCCCAAAAAAGGCTTTAAATTCATTTTACATCAAATGAAATGTTAAAGGAGAAAATCTCTAGCAGGCTGGAAACAATGTTCATGAACTTGAAATTTGGAAAAGGAAAAAACATTGTTCATGGAACTCACCATTGGAACCTCACCGTTGGAACCTCACTATTGGAACCTCACTGTTCTGAAAAAACTGTTCATGAACTCAAAATTTGGCAAAGGAAAAGGGTCACCGTTGGAACCTCACCATTGGAACCACACCATTGGACTGTTCACATAATGTTACCAATGAAATTTTTCATAGAAGGCCACCGATGAAAATATTCACAGAAGGTTACTGATGCATTTTTCACAATAGTCTACCATTGTAACTATTCACTAATGGAACTGTTCACGGAATGTTACCAATGCACTTTTCAAAACGGTTTACCGTTGCAACTGTTCACCGATGGAATTGTTCACAGAAATGGAAATTTGGAAATGTGTTGGGGATAAGTTACCCTGATTTCCCGAAACACCTCATACACCTGATTTTCACAATGGAATGGACCATAGAGATCCAAACCATTACATCAGATACCTTTAAAAACATTCTCATCCTCGAGAATTAAAAACCAACCTAAAAGGGAACAGAAAATAATTCTGAACAAAGAAGAGTGCAAGCCACAAGAATCAACCAAAGAAAGACATATCATAAACATGAAAGGTCTATAACCAGAAAGGGTACATCGTTTACATGAAATGAGTTAAACATCAAACAACTCTAGGTATTGAGCACGTATCATTGACTCACATTCCCATGTACTCTCATCAACACCACCGTGTCGCCACAAGACATGAACCAAGGGGATAGAACACCCACACAACACTTTCTCATTGCGGTCTTGGATCTCCAGAGGTCACTCCTCAAAGGTTGCATCATCATCAATAGTGATGTCTCCCTAATCGATGACGTGAATGTCATCATGAAGTTAACTACAGAGCTATGATACATGGAAAACACCATGTATCCAACTCATCTACAGGGGATGTGATACTCGATACTCCACAACTCCAACACGAGATAACACCTCGAAAGGACCAACAAACTGGGGAGAAATCTTTCTCCCACGACACAACCTTCATTGCCCACGATAGGGATTCACCTTCAAAAACATGTTATCCCCAACATAAAACTCTAAGGGTCTCCTCCTTTGATCGGAAAATGAATTCTAACGATCTTGCACTGTCTTCATCCACTCACAAATCACCTGAACCATCTCTATTATATTCTGAACTAGTTCAGGTATGAGAATTGGTGACTCTCTAACCCCAGTCCAGCACAACGGAGAATGGAAAGGTCGAACATAAAAGGCATAAAATGGCTCCATACCAATTGTGGAGTGAAAACCATTGTCATTAGTGAAATCAAATAAGGGTAATTGACTCATCCAAGAACCTCCAAAATCTAGGACACAAGAGCATAACATGTATTCAAAGGTCTTGATGGTTCGCTCTATCTGACCGTCCGTTTGAGGATGAAAAGAAATACTAAGGCATAGCTGATAAACAAAAGCACACTGGATACCTCTCTACATGCTAGAGGTAAAACAAGGATCTCATTCATAAATTATTGTCCTTGGGACACCATGATGTCTAACCACCTCCTCTAGATACTGCCTCCATGAAACATCCATTGAGCTCGACTCCTTGATTACTATAAAGTGGGCCTATTTTGTTAAAAGATCCACTACCACACAAATAGAATCATGTCATCCTTGAGATTGAGGTAAACCAGTAACAAAGTTCATTGATATGTCCTCCCACTTCCATTGAGGAACAACTAATGGCTAGAACATACCACCAAGAACATGGGGTTTGGACTTCACCTTCTGGCATACCAAACATGGAGACACAAACTCCGCAAGAGCATGCTTCAGCCCATGCCATCAAAACTGGTTCCTCAAGCCTCGATAAATCTATGTCACGCCTGGATGAACCATTAAATGTGATCTATGGAACTCTTTGAGAATTGTCTCAGGTATCTCCAAAGGAACAAAAATACTTCTGTGATATAACACTCATCGTTGTTCATCCTCAGAACAACCATCAGGGGCCTCGCCACAAACAACTCGGTCTCTCTAGAACTCCACCTCTAGATCCCCCAATTGGGACTCATCCACCTTATGCACTACAGATAACTGCCCCATCATCTAAAAAAGAAATTTTCTTCCCCCAACATCTACCATATCAAGATGTAATGCTGACAGTTCTTCCATTACTCTCCAAGAGTCACCATATTCACGCACTGCATCACTACGTGACTTAAGAATCAGTGCATCAGCTTCAAAATTCCCCTTACTAGGTGTATATGATATTTTGAAGTCGTATTCCTGTAAGAACTCCATTCACCAACACTGTCATAAGTTCAATTCACTATGGGAGAAAACATACCGTAGTCTCTTATGATCGGTGAAAACAACAAAGTGCTCACCAATGAGGTAATGTATTCACACCTTTAGGAAAAACACCACGACTGCCAACTCAAGATCATGGGTGGAATAGATACATTAATGAGGACGCAACTGCTGAGACCCATAAGAATCAAATGATCTTTTCTGAATCAGAACACAACCCAACCCTAGATGCGAAGCATCGCAGAAAAAATCAAACTGAACTCCCTCACCTAAAATACAATGAACTGGATTACTTACTAACATATCATTTAGATACACAAAAGTTTCCTGAAACTAATCGGTCCATATTAAAACACGACCATTCCTGGTGAAAGTTGTTAGATGATTCCCAAATTGTGAGAAATCGGCTATGATCCTCCTGTAGTAGCCTGAGAGACCAATGAAACTTTGCGCCTCTAACACTATCTTGGGAGCTGACCAAGGCACAACTACTTCTATTTTCGATGGATCCACAGATACTCTCTGCTGGGACACAACATGCCCCCCGAAACGGACTTACCAAGACCAAAACTCACACATCGAAAACATACCAAATTGTTGATGTTGACGAAGAACTCCCAAAACGGTGTGTAGATGCTCTTCATGCTCTTCATCAGACGTAAAGTAAACAAGGATTTCATCAATGAAAACCACAACGAACTTGTCCAGGAACTCACGGAACATAGAGTTAATCAGTACAATGAACACAACAGTATAATTTTTCTTGCCGAACGACATTACAACGAACACATAATGCCATTGATGAAAACATAAAGCAATATTTTGGGAATCCCCATCCTTCACACACATCTGATGATATCCTGACCACAATTCGATCTTTGAGAACCAACTTTTACCCTTCAGTTGAATGAATAAAACATCAATACATGGAAGAGGATAGTGATTCTTCACTGTTACATTGTTTATGTGATGATAATCAACAAACAACTGCAAACTACCATAAGCCTTCTTTACAAACAAAACTGGTGCACCCCACAGTGACACAATCAGTCGAACAAAACTACATTTTAATAGACCATCAGGATATATATGTATCCCTCGTAACTCATAAGGAGACATCCTACATGGAGACATAGAGATAGGAGGTGCTCCTGGTTGTAGCTCGATGCCAAACTCGATCTCTCGTCGAGGGGGTAAAGCTACAACCTCTTTTGGAAAGACATTGAGGTACTCTTCTACGACCCTAGGAAACACCAACTTCTGAACCTATTATGAACTCAACATCAGATCATCCATCATGGATGATAAGGATAGAACATGCCTCTAACCCATCTGATGGCCTCTTTCACCAACAAACACCACCGACTCTCCATCCGCAACGAATAACAAAAATTAACTTCTAAATCAATCCATGATATCCTGCACTGAATACAACCAATCCATTCTGAGAATGACATCATATGGTTGTATCCATAAACACAGGAATCCTCCCTAAGAGCAGTGCTGCCCAAAAACAAGCTCATAGTCTCTACATACATCAAACAAGTCAGATCGACCTCCAACTGGAATATTGAACACCAAGGGCACTGGAAGCCTCTCTACCTCAAGTCCCAAAGCATGGACAAGGGTAGATGATATGAAGGAGTTTGTCACTCCTGAATCATACAAGGCATACACCAAGGTAGAAAACAAGAAAAAGGTACCTTGAAGAATGTCTGTATCACCTGGCGCTTGCAATGATATAGCATGAAGCTGACCACGACCTCCTCCATGACCTCTCTGACCCTCATGATGACCAAAACCACGGCCGCACTCTGCTCAATGAGGATGAGGAGCGTCACAGGGCTGGCCTCTACCTACCCAATCTACCCTCTGCTGATCTAGAGTTGGTGCAACCTACTACTACTGCCTCAGCTGGAACTACCTCAACGGAGGAACCTAGAGGAGAAAACATGCTTCACATTGACTGCTCTAAAAGGTCGGGTACTCTCACTACTAATAACCTCGACCACCACAAGAAAAACAAATGCCCAATCCCTTGGCATAAGCCTGAGAGCTGCTGCCCCTAGAGAAATGAGATATTAAGGGCTTGGACCTACCCCCAGCCGAACGAAAACTCTTCTGCCCTGAAAACCGAGAACCCCTGACCACAAATCTTCTTTGTGAGGAATTATGAAGACTCCCCTCTCATGATGATCCAGTTCTTTCCAATGTACTCTTGACGACCTCTACCCTTGATAGTACCTCATGATATGTATTAATCATAAATTGGGTGACCTAGCGCTGGATCTCTGGATGCAAAGCCTCCTCGGAATGCCTCTCCATAGCCTCCTCATCTGGAAACAAGTATGAAGCATATTGTAAATGTTTCCTGAAATGGATTCAAAACTCTCGCACACCGGAGCTCCCATATCGAAGGGCAAGAAGCTCTTGGAGACTAGACGCCTTCATATTCGAAGAAATAAACTGAACTCTAAACTTCTCTCGGAATTCCTCCCATGAGATCGCTGACTCCTCGTGATCCCTGAGGGACAAGAACCACCACTACCTCATTGATCCATGAAGCATTGTCACAACCAAGGACACCAGTGCTCCTTCCAAGCATGGATCAAACCGAAGCCTATCTCGACCTCCTCCAACTAGTCTTTTTTTACTTCATCGTAAATAGAGACATCAGACTCTTGTAGACTCTTGCACTGAAACTCTCGGAGTGTCCTCCTCCATGTTTTGTCATCCTTAACCTCCACCCAACAATGATCTGCTAACATAACATGATAGACATATTCTATACGATCCTGATGAGGACATCAACCTGGAGTGACACTTGTAAAATAACAAATAGTTTGAGAACATAAACCTAGAAAATGGAAGACTCGACATTAATTAATTAATTGTCTTATTTTATTCATTCGAGGTTAACCTATCCCATGTTATACCCATTCAAACATACGAAAAAATAAGAATGATGCATGATCCTTTCCTAGGTGTCTACCCTACAACTAGTATCACCTCGTTTAGTAGCCATTGAAAACATAATGGTCCATACAGCAGATAATAGGGGGCCATAAACGCGTATGTCTCAGCTGGTCTCCAGTGTTTACATCACTTGAAAATCTTGACTGACACTGTTGCCCTACCAACCCATGCAACCTTGCCTGTGCCTCACACCAAACTCCATCCTATACCCCAAACAGACCTCTGATACCACTCTATCACACCCACCTCCCCACAAAGTGTACCCCTCATGGGCCGACAATGTGAGAAGGGAGATAGTGACACCCATGTCCCACCTCCAGTAGGCCCTAGGTTGGCGACTAGCGCCGAGGGTATAGTAAACACACAGATGGGAGGCATTACCCTCTAAGAGAACACATAAAAAAGAGAGAGATAAGATAGACACCAACCAAATCCAACTCAGACAAAAATATAAATGAAATCCCAAGTACACATATGTAATGTCAAGTAAAACTACTACAACAAAAAGTTGAAAAACTACATGTACCAAAAATAAAGTAAAAAAAACAAAACCACGAAGCCCAAAATAATCTTGCAACCCCAAGATAGTAGAAACTAGACTGATCTCCAACCTACTACATGTGACCTGAAAAAATAGTTTATATATACATAGGGTGAGTATAAGAGTATACTAAGTAGGATCCTCCCTGAAGCCTCTCATTCAAAAGTATAAAAGCATGCTAAAACACAGTGAATGACAAGTGAAACTAACTCATCACCTAAACCGGTATACTAAGTTTGCATCCTCACCATGGATACTCTCACCAAGTAACACAAACAAGAATCTATAATATAATAAAGAATATCAAGGGTACCCTGCTACTAATTCCCCACTGGTTTTCTACTTTTCCCCAATGTCGCACATCCTAAGCATCTCTCTCCAAAAAGGCTTGCTTGCAGAAACCTGGGCAACACACCACAATATGAACCTCATGCAACAAAACCACCACGTCCATTCAAGCAATGTAACCAGGTTGTTTCAGGGAGCCACCATAGCTCGTATAACGTGTATCATACGTCGGGTATTATACCTCAAGCCATTATATCCCATACACCGAGTAAGGATCCTCAAGCCATCACGACCTATACATGTTACACATATAATCATCTATAGGAAACTATATCCAGAATACATGTGTCTGAATAACCACAAGCCATCACAGCCCTCTATAAACATATATGGGGAAAACTAACAGTTGTGCCTACAAGCAGAAGTACCTACCAAGAGAAGATATTGGGGTCAAAGGGGGTAGTCAGCCATCCATCCTCCCACTAGAATGTTGGGGAAAACACCCACTCGGGGCTCAGAATCCGCAGGGTGTCAGTTTCCCTAACTGACATGGTGGAGTATCATATAAAAATACAAAAATTATTGAATATAATATAGCTCACAACCACAGTGTGGGAATAATCTAGTCTTAGACACCGCTACAACTCATGTATCTTAGACTCCCGACTTCCACTTCTAAGACTAGGTACCCATTAAGCACACAACCATTCAAAGAGATTAATTACATTACTTCATTCCCCATAACTCAGTTTCACATTACATTAATTAATTCTTTAAACATTAATTAACCATTAACAATTACACATTAAATTTCATTATCATCACACCCAAAGTCTTTTATCCTCATCACTGCATCCCAGCAAGCTCCAACCCCATTGGTTAAATTCATTTATTCAATTATTTATTTACAAAATTACTTTCCCATTTTCCTTGGCATTATAGAAAAAACATTCTATGATACTAAAAACTAGGGGATTATCATGATGAGTAGGTGAACTACCCGTTGATTCTTTTCCACCTACAGTAAGAGTGTAGAACCATCCTCACTTGAGAAGCTATACACAGAAATCACATGGCATACTCCGCGCGTCTTCGCCCCTTTAAGAAGTTGGGTAAAAAAGACCAAGTGCCCTGGGAAGTGGGGAATGTAATGTATATAAGAAACTGAAGAATCAGTAAGAATCCAGACATTCACAACCAACCCAATCCATCTTCCTAGGTGTCCTCCCCAACACCCACATGCATAAATAGATGCATCTCGCCACTCTATGTGTCAACTTCTGCCAGAACCAATCAACCTCCCTGCCCCCACATATCAAAACAACCTTCTAGGATCACATCACTAAAAATGTAGTAAGAATACAACCATCATATAAATTGGGCTCTTGGTCCTTAAACAAGAAATATGGTAACTCAGAACCCTACACGGAATTATCTTTTATCAAACAACCAGTTCTTTAATCCATCTTGGAATAACTGATTTATTTTTCAAAGGTTCCAACTTTGGAAAACCTAAATAGTAAGATATCACAAATAATTAAACATTCTTACTACACCAATTTGATTAACATAAAATTACAACAAGATGAACTAGATTCATTTACATACCTCTTCATGTTTATCCAAACAATTATAAATTAATTCCGGCTTTACATTCTTTACCAATTTCCATCAAGAATGAAATCTTAAACAGAGACAGCAGGGATATCACACTATCCAACAAAACAAGGGAAAATAACATACGAGCTATATCAATTTATTTATCTGGTTCAAATATTAATTATGTCAATTTCATTGAGATCCAGTGGGATAAATCATGCTAACTATACAGTTTCACGTATAAGAAAAGAGACGATATGAATCCCCAACTTCAAACAGTTCTTGACGTTCTTTATACAAGAACAAGGCACACAATGGGTTACAATCTCCTCCCCTATTACAATTGTATCCACCCGAGGATGCAGAGACACCACCAAATCGGCCAAAAACCAAGAAAATCCCATTAGGAACATGGAGATACATTCCATAAAAGGGAAAGGAGAAATAAAAGGAGACGAACCCAAAAGAATGATGATAGATCACACCTTATATCGAAGATTGATCGATAGTGCTGGGTTGCATCGAAATAGAGTGGAACCAATCTTAGGAAGAAATATTGATTTCACAACTCCTACGGGAAGGAATGAGATTTTCAGTCATCTCGCACCCAAGAACAAGGAGTAAGAACTTGGTTGGAAGAGATCTCGTCCCTTTAGAAGATTTAATGAAGCATCGGTTTAAGATATGCTGGATTTTCCTTTAAAAGTGGATCACATTAAACAACGTGATTAGACCAAGTAAAAACATCCCGAGCCTTAGGAAAAATTAACATAGGAGTTATGGCCTTTGAATTAGCCTTAGATTCCTTAAAACAAGGCTTTAAATTCATTTTACATCAAAGGAAATGTTAAAGGGGCGAAACAGTAGGAAGCTGGAAACACTGTTCACGAACTCAGAATTTGGAAAGGGAAAAAAACTGTTCCTGAATCTCACCATTGGAACCTCACCATTGGAATATTACCATTGGATCCTCACTGTTGGAACCTGACTGTTTTGGAAACAACGTTCATGAACTCAAAATTTGGAAAAGGAAAAAGGTCACCGTTGGAACCTGACCATTGGAACCTCACCGTTTGACTGTTTATATAAGGTCACCGATGACACTGTTCATACACGGTCACCAATGACACTATTCAAAAAAGGTTACAGATGAACTGTTCACAATGGTCTACTATTGCAACTATTCACCAATGGAACTGTTCACAGAAATGGATATTTGGAAAAGTGTTGGGGATAAGTCACCTTGACCTCCCGAAACACCTCATGCACCAGATTTTCACAAAGGAATAGACTAGAGAGGTCCGAGAAATTACAATATATGTACTAATGGGGTTATTACATTATAATGAAACAAGTCATGAGGTAGAAGTATAAGAAGAAAGATGTTTGAAAGAATCAATAAATGATATTACCTATTATTCGACGTGGCTCCTCTAAATATCCTCTTTGAGCATAATAGTTGGTGTTTGAAGAATATCAGGACCTCTAGAATGTTTATAGTGAAGTTGATAAGGGAACTAGGGAGAGTATAGTCGATCTTTAAGGCTCAAAATGAAGTTTAGAGTCAACGGATGATGTGCCCTTTTATAATTGAGGTGAGAGGCACTTTTGGAAACTAGAAAAATATTAATTTATAATAAAATCAGACCCAACATAATAACCTCAAAAATGTCCCAATTGAGAATATGAGATGATATAGGGTTTTAATATCATAAACCAGTAAATTTTATACAAGTTTTCTATGTCAATTCAAGTATTATAATTTTAATTAACACTTTTTTATTCTATTTAGTTGTTAACTAGGGTTTCAAATATTTCAATATTTAAAGGGTGGGGTGTTTTCTTATATAAAGTAAATGAGGCTAAAAATGAATAATTTAGAACATTTTATACCATATAATAATTATTCTACATTATTAAAAAAGTTATATTATTTTTAAATAATTTAAGAAAACATTATCTTTACATTATATTAATAGTGTCAATTTTGACACTATTTATATCGTGGATTGTTAAAAAAATAAAAATGAGAAGTGAACCTTGATCAAAATATTTTTTTATATCTTTAATATGTCAAGGTAATATATAAAATTAATTATTCATAATAATTATCCCAAATTTTATTTATTAAAATACTTTTAATAACATTTATTTGATCTCTTCATTAATAAAATATTTACGACATCAAGTTTGGGTAATTATTTAATATACTTATTTGTTGAATAAATATTCAAAATAAAATAATATTGGGAATACAAATAAATTATATTTAATAATAATAATTTTAATAAATTTTATCTTTTGAGAATCCGAACATTAAAAATGTTATACGCTTTTAAAACAAGAATGTGACAAATTTATCTTCACTTTAAATTAATTAATATAAGTGTAATATTCTCTTCTATAAACATCCAAATGGTCAATAGCTCTACCCTTGGAATATTTTGTTCGATATGTACTCAAAAAGAAATGTTTATTAAGGTTGTTGGTCCTTTTATGGTTATTAATATTTTAATAAAAATTGTTTTATTGATTTCCCATTAATTAATTAATTTTTTCATCATCCAACTGTAAGTCTTTGAGGTAATTATATATTTCCTAAATATTACAAAAAAATTACATGATAAAGAAAAAAATTAGATTTCAAATTAGTATTTATAATCTATTTTATCTTATATATAACCTTATATTAAAAATGATTTAATTATTAACGTTTGAGTGAGACATATTTCACTTTTCTTTAAATAAAATAAATGAAATGTCTTAATCTCATCCAAATGGGTTTCAATGGATACAATTTCATCCCAAGTATGTTTTATAGAAAATTATAATCATCCAATTATATTTAGACAAGTTTTATGGTAAATTTTTAATATTTTTTACCCTTAATTACCAGATATACACTTTTACCAGGTTAATAAAATTTACCGAAGTTACTATTCATGTTTCCCAAAAATAAAATAAATATATTTACATAATTTGGTCCAACTGATTCAAAATATGTAATCCATTTTTATAAATTCCAAATAGAGAAGTTTTAGTTCAAAGTTAATCCCATTATTGAAATGTGAAAACGGGTTTTTAAAGTTAAAATATTGCAAAACATTGAAATGTTTTTACATAGGAATTTAATGTCAAATTAATTCCAATACCTACATTATATTAAATGGTAAAAATATATTCTATTTATACTTTGAAACAATTATGTAATATAATTAAACCATATAAATTATTTCAATGAAAAATGTTATTATCAACTAAAAGTTAGAGTATTTTTACTATTCATCAAAACATGAATTTTATCAGAATAATATCAGAAATTCATCCAAAGTAAATTTTTATATCCTGATTCAAAATTAAATGTCTATGTTTTCATATAAAATTTTTTAATGTGTCAAAATATTATTTTAAAATGGGTTATCCATTCAAAGGTGTAAAATTATCCTTTTTAAAAAATAGGTTTTTATACATCAAATACGGTTTTATTCATACCCTATGACTGAAGTATCCGATGGATATATATCAAAAATATTTTATTAATAATATAATACATATATATTTCATTAATTTCAATACCAAAGGTAATTCACTCAAAAATAAATATATCTAATTGATTTATATTTTTCATAAATAGTTGATAGCCAATGAATTCATATGGAATTATCATATTTTAGTTATAATTATCCCCGTTAACCTAACAACTATTCTAAAACGGTAATTTTAGAATAAGGGTGCCTCAGTTCCTTTAAACTCATGATTGTGTGAAAATAAAGCTATTGAAGAATAAAAATTATTTAAAGAAAATATTTAATAAAAAATCCATGTGTTAAAATTTGGATAGAGGAGATGAGGAGATAATAGTAAATTAAAATAACTTGAGAAGAAATTAAAAGTAAAAGGAAGAAGATTTTCCCTCTTGAATACTCCTCCTTTTGAAACACCTTAAGGGGATTTGTTTTGGTCTTATGGAATGAAAAAGAGTTCATGTACGTGTGTGAGAGACTAGGGAAGAAACTATGGGAAGAATTTAGACAAGGTTTAAGTCTTAGAGGTGTGAGGAGAAGATAGAGTGAGGGGTGGTTTTTATAGTGGAGGATAGGGGTGATTTATGAATATGTTATTCATTATTTTATCATTTTTTTCATGAAAATATATAGTGATGATTATTGTGACTAAATATAGTAATAAGTAGATGTGATTATGAACCAAGGGTTATTAAATCATGCATTATTTTTTTATTTCATGTATTTGGATTATAATTTAAATACTCTAAATTATTGTATTTCACTATTCACTAAAAATTCAAGTATTTCTGGGAAATCCCAAATATTCACCCCAAAAATTTTACAATGTGTAGAATTAAAAAATTAACTCCATTTTATAAAATTAATTTTCTAAATATGAGATAATTATTTTTTAATTAAGACCATCATTTACTAGAAAAATACTGTTTTTAGAATTTTAACTGAATTTATAATACCTTGAAAATTATCCAAGGTTTCATTAAATTAGTCTAAAATAATTGGAAAACAAAATTTTGATTTATAAATACATTTTATAAAAATTAAATTTATTTTAAATCAATTTAATAATTTCATAATTGTAATTAAATATTTATTACCCATAAAATAAAAGAACTTGATTAATAATTTGTTAAAATATCCACTTAATTATACTATGATATAACTATATCATACCTTCATTTATAAAATTCCTATATCTTATTCACACATTCACGAGTGAGGTTAATATTCATTGGGATAATTTACTATTTATAAGGGTCATACATACTATTCATAATGGTACATTACTATTCTAAAGGGTCAAGTTACTATTCACCAAATATTAAGTTGATCCTATCAAATTCAAAATATTTTTTAGATATCAGCCGTGTATGTCAATTTTTTTAAATTCAAATCATAGAAGTGGAAAAATTATATTTAATGTATATTTTAGTACTATATTGTTTAAAAAATTATAATAACAATGGGTTTTTTCGTAGAGACTCAATGTTGTGTGTATTACATTCTATATTAAATTTATTTGTAAATCCTTGGGGTGTCACATTTTCCCCTACTTCTATAAATTGCATCATCCCAATTTGAAATTAAACTTTTAAAGTTAATTGTTTATACTTAAAAATTATCTTGTGTGAAACACATATTATAAATATGGTTAATAAAATATCCTCTTAATGAGAGTTAAAGGGGAATACATAGGTCAATACAAAACTACTTTTTCGAAGAGGATAAAATTAGAGTGAAGTGAAAATTTGTACATTGAAGAATAATCTAACCATATAGTTTTTATGGGGAGTGATAGAGGAGTTGGAATTTAGAATTTTAACCATCACAATGCTGTAAATAATTTTATTAGTTAAAATACCATAGATTTCTATGAAAGAAAAATATGTGGATATCATTTTTGTTAAAAAATCATTTTCCTATGATTTTGGGATTCTTTTACTATTTTATAATCACTTGAGAAGTTAAACTTGATTAAATTATATTTCATAAGAATAATATCATCCTCTGGTTTTCCATTGATCTATTTTTACTTCATTCCTTATACCTACAAATTAACGTTCAAGTTGAGTTTTTTAGGCCCAAAGAATTAGAGCCAACTTCTATGGGTCATAGTTCCCAAAAAAGTATAATTATCTTTTCCTCTTGTCTTTATACATTGAATAAATACAAAATTATTAGGATAAGATAATATAATTTACCTTTATATGAAAAAAAAATTGAATCTCTAAAATTCAAATGTGAAACTCAATGTTCAACAAATATCATTTTGAAAATTACTATCAGCCCTAAAAAATTCATGACTATGTCCACAAAAGCAGAACGATTTACTCATATCATCTTCCAAATGAAATTGATAACTCTTAATATCATATTAAAAAAATTTAATATCCTTTATCAAATAATCTATAATATATTCTACCAAGTTACATAAATAACCTATATCACCATAAGTACACAATAAAATCATTTTTGACTCCAAAATAAAAGTCATCATTTTTCCCTTACAATATTCTATTTACCAAAATAATATTGGATTCTAAAACATGTGAACGTATTCCAAAATTAAATTAATAAATTAATTAAAAAATAATTTTCCAATCCAAAAGTTATTTATTTGATAAAATAAAAATACCTAAAATTAATATAACATTTATCTACTATATGTTTTAACTAAAAAGTCAGGATAACCAGGACTTCACATAGGCTAGTGATGTGCACTGTACCTTTATTTCCCATCAATTTTTGGTTTAAACTCCACATCCTTACCAAAAAATGGGATTTTCACACGGAATATAGGCTTTACTTTTTCTAAAACCATATAATTTCCAAAATATGTATGATTGACGTCCTTCAAATAAGTTCAATCACTAAATATTATTTTTTATATGATTTTCAACAATAACTAATAACACAAATACATCGTACATTTATTTCCAAATAGGTCCTCCCTTGGTCTAGTGGTTATTCTATAAAGAAGTGAATTATCTTGGGTAATTATCAGGTCCCTTAAATTTAAGGCAAATAACTAAAAAATTATTCTTAGGATCAATTTTATTTTCTTCCATTGTACTATTTTTTCCACTATAATTATTTTCCTTATGTCCTTATTTCCCACACATAAATCATTTCTCCATTACATTGAGACACCCTCCCTAGTGTCTCCTTAAAAATTTCATTCATGATTGAAATCATTCTTTATTTCTCCATGGTCTCTAACACTGGATCTCATAGAAAACTCCATTATTCTCTTCTTTACTATGTTCGAGTATTGGTTGAGGTATATGTTGTGAATAATATTTTGGGAAAAGTAATTGGGAATGCACCTGATATATTTAACTCATATGAATATCCCTATTTGTTTCTCACCACCACCATATTGTCAATCCTGTTCGATGTTAACATGACCCCATCGAGTTCTAGCCATTTCTTAAAACCAGAAAGCATAGTGTGAGTAAATTTAATCATAGTGAGAAAATGTATATTTATTTACAGATTATCATGACACATTATTTTCAGCCTAAAACACCTTATTTTTAACCTATATTATTCATTTACATTATTTATTAAAATATATAATAATGGTTTGTAAATAAAAAGTGAATTATCCTAAGCATATACTTTGGGAGTGTCATAATAGGTGTACAGTAAGGCCCATTTCTATGTGCCAGGTTACCCCGAGTCTGACCCGAATCACCTAGTCAATGTTTTTACACCTAGGTACATCTGTTCTAGAACCACACCCACATGTAGTATCCAGACTGGTATGTATTTTTAGGAAGAACAACATTACTCTATATTAACAAAATTCTAGGATATTCTACTATACATATCCTAAAATTCTATATAAGGGTTTTATTTTCAAATTTTCTAAATCTAGTTTCCATGGTTTCTGCTAAACTTCCCCTGATAGCAACTGTAAGACCTTTACCCCAGTATCCTGGATCCGGTGCCTTATTTTATTACATTGTTATGATTACGAGGAATAAAATCCCAAAGAATCAATTATTTTAGTAGTCTTGGAAGAAAATATTACATTCTTGAAACTCATAATACATTGGTAAAAGAAAAATAATCACGAAACATAATAAAATGAAATAAAACTGCATCCTTTAAATAATATTCAATGTTTTCTTATCTATAACATCGGTAATGGATAAATAATAATGGGGTGATCTCAGATGAACAATAAGGATAATTAATACAATAGAATCTATCATAAACAATAACAAAAAGTGAATAACTCATTCCACTAAATAAATAATCTTGATCATAATATGGTAGAAATAAAAACTGAATAAATAATTCCATATAAATAATCACTTGAATATTCACCATGTAAATTATACTAGCCAAATAATAACATGATTTATCAATTAATAATCTCATAATAAAGGACTGAATATTCCATATATCACAAAACTATCATTGAGTCCTCGACCAATAATTTTGAAAATACTAGTGTACTGCCTCATCCAAAACCCAATTCTGGTTTGTCTCATGAGACCGACCGATTCATCAAGGGGCTATAGTGGGAACCACCCATCACATGGTATGTCTAATAAATTCTTCATATTCCTAATAAAAATATTTCTATAAATAAAATTGTCCCATAGAACATTATTAATATTTGAATCATAATAATATAAGAAAATATTGTAATAAAATTATTGATAAATTCTTTGGGGAAAATAATCTTTAAACATTCCAGAGTGCCCCATACCACGTTAGAAAATTTAAATATTAATCCCTGTGAAAAAATAACATATAATATAATAATAATAACAATAAATATAAATAATTGATACATCAAAGGGAATTACATATACCACATGAAAGGAATAAGTGGCAAAAAAGGAATATATTTCATAGGAGTAAAAGTGAGATAAGAAAAATCCTTCTTTACTTTTGAAAGAAGAGTTATTTTGAAAAATAATTTGTATTTGTAATAAAATAATATTTTAAACATTTATATCATATAAAGAAAAATTTAAGGAAATTGAAATTATATTTTAGGCATAAATGATATCCCACTGATGATAAATCATGTAAATAGTGTTTTTAAGAAACATTAGAAATAAAACATTTTAGTGAAGTTTAAGGAAAATATTAAAGAGATTTTAAAGAGGAAGGGCATGATTGTTTTCATAAAACCCGAAATGAAAAAAAATAGTTTTTCATGATTTTTATTGATTTTTGGAAAAATAATGATTTCTTAAAATAGATTATATAGTGCACATGAAAATGGGAATGAATTCGAGACGTTCCCGTAAATCGGGCTTGTTTATCATGAAGAATTGAGAAGGGTATCATTTCAAAACAAGTATATCACATAAAATAAAGATGATATATATATATATATATATAATTTTGGAACATATAATCAGAATATAGAAGAAAAATACCAAAATACATAAGCATTACATTTGATTAAAGGTAGAGAAAGAGTAACCCAATGGAAAAAATGGGGGTTCATGTAGAATCCCTTACAACTTTGTAATCAATTGAGTCATATACCCTAAAATTATTAACCAAATGATAAATCGAATAACATGAAAATAAATACATTAATTATTTTATACATTAATGGGAAACATTTGTGTACCATACTCAAGAAACAGTGGTGAATAAGGAATATTCCACAAAAATGGATGTGGGGTGAAGAAACCCTTACCTTATGTTTGAAGGAGTTCTCCACTTAACCTTAATGTACAAGATAATAAGATTAAATATAAAAATTAATTAATTTATAACCTATTATACATGTTTTATATTAATTATAGTTTTATTAACTTCATTTATGTCCTTTTGATATGTTGTACTGCTGAATTCCGTCGTTCCGTAGTGTTTTTTTACTTGATTTTCATGGTCATTTCGCTTGAATATAAGTAATGGAGTAAATGTAAAATGGGTATGACACTATAGAATTGAAATTACATGTTATTTAAGAAAATATTGATGTTTAAATGTTATTATGTATTATTTTTTTATATTTATGAGTATTAATCATTATATAACATGTTAATAATAATCATTTATATTGATTTTAGCGGGTTTTCGATCACAACGAACTAGTTTTGTTAGATTATTTAATATCATGTATATATAATGGTTTCAGATAATTTAAAAATATATAATAAATATTTTATAATCTGTTTCAACAATAAAAAAGGTTTTATGAACCGCTTTAATGTAGATATTAAAGAATTAATGTTCATCGTCCACGAAGGTTGTAAATCAACACCTCCTGGATGATGATTTCATTTTTAAAATAGAAGAGAACGAGTAAGAATATTTATTATTGATCTTACATTAACAAGATATAATTCATGTATATATATTATGATAGAGTTATCAGGATCATTTGGATATATGTGTTGAAGAGATAATAATAAATGAAACGAACATGAGAAGAAATTAAAAGGAAAAGGAAGAGGATTTTACCTCTTTAAAACTCCTCCTTGAGAACCTCTTTAAAGGGATTTGTTTTGATCTTTTGGAAATACCAAGAGCTCATATACATGGGTGAGATACTATGGAAGAGTATTTGGGATTAATTTAGACAAGATTAAGGGCTTAGAGTTGTGAGGAGAAGTGGGGGTGAGGGGTGGTTTTTATAGTGTAGGAGAGGGATGATTTTTGAATATCTTAATCATTATTTTATTATTTTTCCCAAGACATGAAATAGTTTTTATTATTATGACTAAATATAGTAATAAGTGAGTGTGAGTTCTAAACAAGGTTTATTACATCATGCATGATGTTTTTAATGTATTTGGATTATAATTAAAATGCCCTAAATTACCTTATTTCACTATTCACAAAAAATTCATGTTTATTTTTTCAGAAAATTACCAAAAATTCACCCAACCATTTTTTGACCCATAGAATTGAAAAATGAAATCCATTTTATCAAAATAAATTTTTAAATATTATATAATTAAATTTTACTTAAAACCATCATTTACGTGAAAAATATATTTTTTCAAATTAAAAGTAAATTTACAATACAATGAAAAATTAACCAAGGTTTCATTAAATTATCCTAAAATCATTTGAAACAAAATAATTTTTTATGAATATATTTTTTGAAAATTAATTGTCTTTTAAATAAATTTATTAATTATAAAATTGTAATTAAATATTTATTACCCATAAAAATACCAACACTTAATTATCAATTTTTTAAAATATTCACTTACTGATACTATGATATAATTATTTCAAACCTTAATTTATAAGATGGATAAATTTTATATATACATTCATAAGTGTGGTTAGTATTCATTTTGTGGATTTACTATCCCTAAGTGTCATTTTTATATTCATAGGTGTACATTACTATTCAAAAGGATCAAGTTACTTTTCAAAAAAAATTAAGTTCATCTTATTAGATTATAAATATCATAATGATCACAAACGTGTATGTATATTTTTTGAAATTCAATTCATAGAAGTGGAAAAATTATGTTTAATGGATAGTTTATAACTATATTTTTTAAATAATTATAATATCAAAGTGTTGTTTTGTAGAGACTTAGTGTTGTGTGTATTACATTCTATATTAAATTTATTTGTAAATCCTTGGTGTGTTACATGATTTAAAAGGGTAAAAAATCCATAGCACATGGTATTACCTTGATAGGTTTTCATTCGAAAATGAGCCTCAAACACCAAAGGAAATATTTTCTTCAAGATAAATCTTGGAATGGCCGAGAATAAGCATAGAAACACACACACACACACACACATATATATAAAATCTAATTTCAATTATTGGTTTTGACATTAGCAAAATATATATATATATATATGTATATATGTATGTATATAAATATAACTTTAAAGACCAAAAAATGTCACTATTGTACCAAAATTGAGACCATAATGCCATGAAGCATAGAGATTATATAGTATATGTAAACTTTTTTAATTTCAATGGTCATCCCCTTAAACATCAATCATTTTACCCCAACATCAGCCACTTGCAGTTTTATTATCTGGACACTTATATATATATGTGTATATATATATATATATATAGAGGGAGGGATAACACTCTCTTAACATTTTAGAGAATCCCAAAACCTACCCAAATTCCCTCACCCCCTTGACGTATAATGAAATTTCCAAGCTTTGGTAGTGAAGAATAGCCTTTTATAGCTCAATTTTAATTTTGATTATAGGTAAGGGATAATTTTCATGAAACATCTATTTTCTACAAAATTCATTAATATTTTTATACTATTATTTTATGTAAGAATATTATTTTCATAGAAAATTATTTATGATAATATTTAAAAATATATTATTTTCATGTTAGGGAAATGTTATTTATATAAAACGTATATTACATTTTTATATTACAAACCCTTTTCTATAAGGGTATTATTTTAATTAATTCAATTATACAGGAAAATAATTAATTTTATTTACACTCTGAATTTATGAAAAGGAAAACCTGTTTAAAAAAATTATTTTCCATTTCCCAAATCCTATACATGATTGAAATTTATTATATTAAAATTCTAAGTTTCAAAATTATGATTTTATGTATCAATGATTTATGAAAGGTTAAATTCAACTCAATAAGAGTATTTAATGACTTCAAATGATTTTTTTTTGTTTTATCTTGCATCTATATTTCTTTAAAGACCATTTTATATGTAAAATAGTTTTATTAGAATTATTTTAGAACCTTAATTATGGGAGATAATATTTTATTATATTTTTTAATCCCTTTCCAATGATATATCATTTCAATAATTTTATTTACAATTTTCAAGTGGGTTTTAAATGTATCATTTAGTTCATATAATGTTCTATAAAATTTATGAACATTTAACATATATATTGGTATGGTCATTCACAATAGATGTCTTTAACACTGCATTCATGTTTTGAAAGGTTTCTTTTTTGTAGTAATTATAAATATTGAACTTTTTAATTTTTTTGAAATTTCCTAGTTTCTCCATTTAAGGGGATGAAGTTTAAATGTTATGTATCTACTTTATTTTTGAAGATAAATTACATATAGGTAATTTTTTCTAAATCGATGTTTCAATGAAATTATAATAAGAATGGAAAAATGTGAAATAAATATTTTTAGATAAAAATATATCACTTGGGTATCGAAGATGATGAGGAGGAATGAGGAGGGAACCAATTTCCTCAAGGGGACATTGTCCTAAAAGCGATACTGTTTGTGGCCTCAATAAATTTTTAAATTTTTCCAATTATCATTATATTACATATGAAAGTTATTATTTTCAATGAAATATATTAAAAAATTATTTTCAAATCAAAGTACATGTTTCAAGGTTTATTATATTTTGAAATGAAATTGGGTTTTCAGTCTGATTTGGGTTTTTTTAGTGGTTTTAAAATGTAATTTATATGGTTACATTTTATAAAAACCCTGCATCTATATTAAGGAAAATAATTTATCAAATGTTTTAAATTTGATATAAATGAAAATGTTTTGAAATTATTTTTAAAATGAATTATTAAAATAATTTCACTACGTGTTTTAAAACAGCTTATAGGGAAACCTTATTCACAGTCTACATTTCAAAATGATTTTCACATGATTAGTCAAAGTCACATAAGTGTTTTGATTTTTTTAAGGTTCAAGAGAGATTGAATCCAAATAGTTATTTTCTTTATAAATTGTGTAAACATAGATATATAGTAAGGATATTTTTCCTAATCCCCTAAAACCTCGACCGAAATGATCCTTGTATGTGTAAAAGACTAAATATTTTTTAGTGTGTTTTACTAAAAATATAAATAGTATGTTTAGCACCAGATATGAATGCTTAGGTCTCAAGATTTCTAATTTTGTATTAGAGTAATGATTTAGATATGTTATGATATTAAGAAGTTTTGGATAATATAGAATAAGTTTCTATGTAAATTTTCTTTTAGTATCGACCTTATTCGTTATGTTTTTCAGTTAAGGACCAGTATCCAAATGGAAGGAGGAAGATCATGAACAACTATTCTATCTATTCCATTGGATATATTTTCAATATAATCATAATTTCATGAACAAACAACATGAGAAATATTTTTAATATCCATGTTTCCTACAAAGAAAATTATGAGGAATCTAATACTCCAACTATTCCCGGACTATTTTGAGGATCATGATTTTTATGTGAACAATTCTTGTATTATAAAAATTCCTATCATACTAGAATAGAACGTAATGTTAGGGTTTTTTTACATCTTAAACCTGTATAAAGAATATTATGATGTTACTAATTTTTAAAGAGCTATGGAAGAGGATGAACTCTGAAAAACCTAGATGTAAAAAATTTTAAATATATGTATGGTTTTAGTATAAAAATAATTTTTAAAAACATTCACAAATAATATAATATCATTTAATGTTAGGTAGTAATAATTAAATTATTTTATAGGGATAAAGAACCTGTATTTTGAATCTTGGATTCTAGACTTTAATTTTATTATGTATAAAATATTTGTGAGGGAAAAATTCCATTAAGGGAGCATAATTCAACTTCCCAGGCTTTTAATGTGTTATTTATTTTTATAAATGCAATAAATATGTATCCACAAATAAGAGAAAGTAATTTTTATTATAACAACCATCTAAACACAAAAGAATACATTCCTCCCTAATAAAAAATCAAGATTCTATTTTTGGAGTCAAGAATAGTAAACTAATAACAATCATAAAAAATATAAGAGGACAATATATGAAAAAAACGTCGAATCTAATATCATATCTCACATATTTATGATAATTCATGAGTAAAAATACAATAAATAGGGTTAGAGTAAGAATAAAGAAAATTGTAAAAATACAAATCATCCCCACGACCACGAATACTGAAATATATAGGGTTTAGTTTATTAAAATGTATTTTAATTTGGGTGTTTACAGAATAATTTATACAGACTTTAATAAATATCAGTTGTGACATTTTTGTATACAAATGATATTACAGAAGAAAAAAAAGAGTGGTTATGATCTATTTAAACAATATATACATATATATATATATATATGATATGATTCAATGTTTATAAAATCATTGGTTTAAATTTAATTTTAATTTGTGAGACAAATACATGAAGAAAAATATTAATTAAAAATATATTATAGTATAAACGAGTTTAGAATATAAATACTTATGTACATAGTTAAAATTTAATTTAAGAAAGTCATTTTCTATATTTTTAATAATATTTTAATAATAAACATATATTAATTTGAAATGAATATTTAATTAAATAATAAAAATTTATGGTTAATGAAATGGCATCACTAAAATGATAATTTTAAGAAGAAAACATTGAGAAACATAATAAATATAATTTTTAAATAAAATTAAATATAAATAACAACATATAAGGACATATATATGTAATATTCATTTTATATATATTAAATATTCATTTTAGTAATTTAAAAATATTAATCTAAACAAATATTTGGCCACATTGGAAGACATAAGAGATAACCCTCTAATGCTAATGTGGGGAGAAAGCTTATCTCATATGGGAGGGCTTCTTCAAGAAACTGACTAGTAGAAGGGTGAAAGTTGTAATAACACTTCCATGGTGTATGGTGTGCCTTCATTTGTGCAAGGGGTCAGTGGGGTTGCCTCATACCCATGTTCATGTCTGAGAGTGTGCTCATGTGTTGTCCCTAATGCCTTGGCTCAAGTGGTCTTCATAATGTAAAATAATATACATAATTTCTCAGCCAAGTAATTATTCAATTTTGTATGGAAAGCATGGATAGTTTTAAAAGAAGCTGAAAACTCACACTTATAATGTGGTCCCACTAATCATATCATTTTCAACCATATAATCACTAGATCATGACTTCCTACACATAGTAGATGAAATCCCCATTGTCACCTTATTCATATTCATTAACCTATGACACTAACTTTGTAATTATCGCCATCTTCTTCCAAAGAAAGACACTTCTCATGGGTATGATCTAACATAATTGAACCTATAAACCCTAAATCTATATTCAATTAATAATGGAGTAATATTCAAATCCCTCAGCCTAAACATTGTATGTTTTTATCCTAACAGGAACCTCTAACACCAATGGAATTCTTTTATTCCCAAGGAAGCTTTGTGAGGCAGAGAGTAATCATAAATGTATACATACATTGAAAAAATTGAATTTGAGTTACTAATTATAACAGAGGAGGTGACAATAGATATTTATATAAGTATATATAAATATATAATGAACAAAATAATTTAATTATAATAACTTGTTTGAGACTCAAACTCCTTGAAGCCTTGATCTTATTGAGTATAGGTACATTGTGTTAAATTCAATGGTTTTCCCCTTCAACATCCAACATTTTCCTCAAACATCATCCACATAGAGTATCTATATCTAAACATCTATATATATATATATATATTAAAATAGGGATGACTCTCTCTTCACATATTGGAGAATTCCTACCCCTACCGAAATTTAATTATCCTCTATTGACCAACATTTCCATTTCAAATATGATGAAGTGAAGAATAGCCATTTCAAGCATGATTCTAGTTTTGGTTTCAGGGAATTAATTATTTTCTCAAAACACTATTTTTTAAGAAATATAGTAAATTTATTTATATTATGATATTATATATGGAGACTATTTTTATAGTAATGTACCAATTATTATATCTTAATAAACTAGTATTTTAATGTAATTGAAAAGTTATTTGGAAAAATATTATATTATTTTATTATTTTACAAAACCATTATTATGTAAGGGGATAATTTTTTATAATTATATTTTACAACAAAAGAAATAATTGTATTTATACTATGATTTTATGTAAATGAATTTTTATAAAAAAAACATTATTAATAATTTCATAAAACCCATATTCAAGGTAAATTTACTATAATCAAATTCCCATGATTAAAAATTATGATTCAATGTACTAATGATTTATTCATTGTTCAATTCAATTTGATAAAATTATTTTATGATTTCAAAAGATTTTTTTATTTTATTGAGATTCTATATTTTTCTAAAGTCCATGCTCTATAGAGAATGGTTTTCTTAAAATTATTTTCAAATCATAATTACAGGAGAGAGAATTTTATTATATTTTCAAAAAACATTCCAAAGATATATTATTTCATAAATTTCATTTACAACATTTAGTTGGTTTTTAATGTTACTATTTTATACATAAAATTTAATTTAACATTTATGGATGTTGCACATATATATTGGTACATCCATGAACAATATATGTCATTAATATTCCATTCATGTTTAGAAAGGATTCTATTTTTTGGAATTATAAATAATGGAATATTTTAAATTATATGGAATTGTGGAATGTATCATCTTAAGGATACATTTTTTAATTTTTATGTATTTATTTTATTTTTGATGATAAAATACTTAGATGCAATTTTTTAATAGGATGTTTTTATTGAATTATAATGAGAAAGGAAGGCTTTAAAAAATTATTTATGAATTTAGAGCATTGGTATTGAAGTTTATGGGGTGGAATTTTGAGTGAACCCATGATCATAAGGGGATGTTGTCCTAAAAGTGAAACTACTAGTGGCCTTATGGATTTCCTAATGTTCTCCAAGTATTATTATATTCTATAAGAAAGTTATTATTTTCAATGAAATATTTTAAAACCTTATGATGAAATCAAATAATATATTTTGAAGGTTATTATATTTTGAAATTAAATTATGTTTTCAAAGTGGTATGTATTTTTTAAAGGGTAATAAAATTATTTTCTATGGTTATATATTTTTGAACCCCTAGAGTTATATTTTTAAAGATAATTTATCAAAATTTTTATAGTTTATGTAAGATAAAATATTCTTAAAATTAATTTTAAAAAATATTTATAAAAGGATCTTGCTCTATGTTTTAAAAACCCTTACTATAAAACATTATGACCTCCCTATATTTTTAAAATATTTTCACAAGATCAATAGTTGTTCCAAAGATGTTTAGTTTTGTTCATGGTTTTATTTCAAGTGAATCAAACAACTGTTTATTTAAAAATTTTGTAAACTCTAATATATTTTATGGATATTTTTAAAAATTCTCCATAACATTTAACAAAATGATCAATGGATATATGAAGGACTATATAATTTTAATTCCATTTTATTGGAAAATATATTCTGTATTTTTAGAACCATATCTAGAAGATTGGGTCTTAGGATTTAAACTTATTTATAGGGAAATCATGCAATCTCTAGTTTACCAAAATTTTAGGGTGTTATCCTATATTTGGACTTATCCTCTAGACATATATTTATAGATTTAAATAATATTCTCTTATCCCAATTCCTATAATATTACCTCAACTAACCTAAAATTTTATCTATACCATTGAAATTATAATCAACCATAACTTATCGATCATTGATGAAATTTCTAACTTATAATTTACCACTAAGTAATAGGATCATAATTTCAAATTAATCTAAACTCTTCTCCAATACCAACTATAGTAGAACATAAATTTGATTATCTAATTACAAGATTTAATGAAAAATATTTCATTACAATAAATTCCTAGAACCATTTAGGTTTATTATTTTAGAGAAATTAGAAACAAATTAACTAAAAAACTGATTCCATTTTAACTAAATAAAATTTTCCTAATACATTAGTAAAGATTTATTCTATAAAAAATATTCAACATATACCTCTAATAATCCAAATAATATTCTATTCAAGATGTTTTGTCATGACCCACCTTCTCCAAGATGAGGGAAGGGAAGAAAAATTGCCCTTCACTTTCTTCCTCAAGATGAAGGATAGATAATGACCCCTTGAGTCCCACCTTCAATAGGTCCCATAGTGGTGACTAGAACCAAGGGTGTGGAGTCTCACAATAATATAAGGCATTACCCTTTTTATAGAATGAATCAGGAGATACGATAGTAAATCCCAAACACAAAAAGGACTAAAGGTAAATGTAAATCCAATAATCCATCCCCGCATTGATGGTCAAAAGTAAAACTGATACAAAGTATGAAAAATGTCCCAAATAATATACCAAGCAAAAGAAACTATGTAGCATCAACAAGTATCCCAATGCAGAATCAAGTAATGTTTGGAATGGATCTCAAAGTCCTCCTTGAAACCTAGAAACTCTATTACATTCGTAGGGTGAGCATACAAGTATACTCAGTAGGGAAATTAAAGCTACTCATGAACAAGTGACAGAACATGATAATGCCCCTTTGAAAAAATAGTATAACCTCAAGGACCTACCAAGGAGTACTAACAAGCCCAACCTCACAAAGGAACACTCACCCTTGGAATGCAAGTCATGTAATGTAGTAGTATAAGATCATCAAAATCTAGGTACCTGACACCATTTTCCAACTGGTTAACTGCTCATTCCTAACGATCTAATGTCTTAATGCTTCCACTCTTCCCACACACAGTCCCACTACCACAACCAACCCAAACACACTTGGGCCTCAAACCACACACAGCCACGCCCGCAGAAACCTGAGCCATAATAACCACCGCCACACCCGAAGACACCTGGGCAAAAATAACCATCGCCACACCCGAATACTCCAAGGCATCATCCCAAAGATACTTGGGAAAACACACCTATCCCATAAAAACCTAATCCCAGGGTCCAAAACAAAACCTTTACAAAAATTGTTGGACTATGGTACACCTCGAGCCATTAAAACCTACAAGGATACACCCGAGTGGTAAGATTCATAAGATGGTATGAGGAAGAAAATCAGTAACCATCCATCCATCCTCCCACCAGGATATTGGGAAAGACACCATGCCCCATAAAATGGAGGTGATCAGCACATATTGGTCAAAAAGGGTAGGGTGCGTATAGAAATAAGAAGGAACCAAAATCAATATATATATATAATGTTAATAAAACACTCATCCCAAACCTACATGTTTTACATGAATAGACAACTAGCCCACACCAACACCGCTTTTGCTGCAACCCCTATATACAAAACCACATTAAAATCACTGCTTAGCATAAAACCAACCCACCTTTTTTTTTCAAATTCCAGTTATTTATTTAAGGGGATTAACTTTAAATTATTCTAACACCACCGGGCCACAAAGGACCACAACTATACAAAGAAACGAACACAACCATACTGAATTCCCACTACACAACAACACAAAACTAGACTTGTAGTCCCACTACACATCCCCATTCAACTACTACCAACTATCTCTATTTAATGTGATACTGCCCATTCCTTCTCTCTTAAAGCAGCCCTGCATCCCTGCCAACAAAACAATTCCCCATTTGAGTTCCACTGCTCAAAGTCACTTTATGAACACAACACAATATAAAGTTAGTTCAGCAACATACAACTTAATCCATTCCACAATCAATCAATCTCTTATATTGACACAACACCACATAGAGGAAAATCCTACTACCTACAAGTTTATCCATTTCTCAATCAATCAATCTCTTAGACTGAGACACCAACAATCCTCCCCTGTACCGCCCCACATACCAAGCCCAAAGAACCAAAACTATAACACACAACACATAACCACAACCATCAAACCAAGTGTATTCATATTTTATCAACATGGGGTTCTTTAATTTCTAATTGAATATTATTGGAGTGATCATAGAATAGGTTTTATCCTGGGGAATCTGTTTATTTTACCGAGTTTACGTGAGTAATCATATTTCTTGTTACATTTGTATATCAAAACATCACAACGACACACCACAAGTGCATAAGAAAAGACAACCAAAGTTCATGATTTTCAGAAGGCATACATCCACAATATTCATAAAAGAGTCAAATATACTAAAATAAAATAGGATACCACATCAAACCACACCCTTCCCATTATATTATTTATGTGAGTTATCTTTTGATGATATTAATTTCTTGTTTCATTCGAGTTTCAATAATAGTATCTAGATGTTCCTTATCAGGAACCATTAATATACTCACCCCTCATGACACACAATTAAGGTGAAGAAAAAGAAAATACCTACCTGAATGATCAAAAATCGAAGATCATTCATGCGCAAATAAAAGAGTGTGGTGCGACTGATAGGAAGGACTCAAAGGCTGAGCGAGATGGTATCCAGTATGGGTGCATGACTCATCTTGGGAGGTAGTATCTAGGCACAACAAGAGAAATGAAAATGAAGAAGGAAGAGAGGATCTTAGATTAAGAAAATGCTAGATCCTAAAATCTGGGAGACCATTCCAAAGTATATAAAAGTCGACTCATGTTTTGAATAGGTAGCTTGGTTGTTTCACACATTGGAATTAATTGAGATTTAATAATACCCCTCGTAAATGGTGGAGATAGAACACCAGATAGCTGTGAGTTGATAGATTAACTTTAAAAGTAGAAAAACACGAAACATGGGTGAAACTAGAAAATCTAGGAAAAACAAGAAATGAGTCACCGATGGGTGAGTCACCATTGCTGAGTTACCGACGCTGACCTACCGGTGCTGAAATACCAATGCCACAACCTACCGACACAACGAACTACTGAAACACTATCCTACCGACAACCTATCCTACCGACACCCTGATCTACTGATGCCATGTCCTACTGATGCCCACACCCCTGACCCACCAATGCCAATGCCACTAACTGACCGATGCCGATGCCCCCAAATCACCAATCCCGATACCACTGACTGACCGATGCAGATGCAATGACATGTCGACACACTGACATGATAATGGAAAAACTGGAAATTTTGAAAACTCTTGAAGTAAGCCACTTATAGATCCCAAAAGACCTCATCACTAGATTTTCAAAAAGGAAGGGCCTAGGGAAAATCTGGGTTGTTACATGTTTCAAACACTTCATATATTATTAACATGGTGGAATATAAATATAAAAAGTGGTGACCTCAAATGACTAGTATGGTTAAACACAAGTGATAAAAATAAAATTTCATAACTGGGAAATGATGAGTATATATGTATAAATAAAGATACATAATAAAATAATACAAAAACATATGAAAATATGATGGCATAAATATTGATATAAAATAAGACATGATTCATAAGAGTAGTACAAGGAACCTAAGCCATTAGATCATAACATAGTTATAAGAAAAAGAATAAAACTCAGAACCATCTTTCATAAATTTAAAATAAATTAGTACTGGGAACATAGTATCCATGAGCCACACCATCAGTGCCCATTATTACATTAAACATAAACATACTGAAGAATACTGATCTCAAGAGATATAAACATAAACCATTCCATCAGAGGGTGATATTTCACCCCACCAATCGTTATCCTTACCTATGTGTGCCACATAATATAATTCATTATATCGAAATTAACCCCATGAATTAAAACATTATTTTTATCATTTTCAAATGGAATCACATAATGAAAATTTATATAATTCCATCAATAATCATTACATGATATACCCATGGATATAAAATAGGTATCTAATGATGTAATGAAACATTCTAGGTAAGCAACATTCAATCAATAAAATAATGAATATAATATTTACACTCTATAAGTAATGGTAACAAAATTAAGAAAATAATTTCTAAAATCAATTTATATATGGAATCTTGGTGTACAAAATCCAATCAAAGGAATGGAAAATAGAGTACTCTTATAGGGAATACATTGGAAAAAAATTAGGTTTATAAACCTTCAATGACTAGGCATGACAAATGCAGTGATGGATCATTTCAATGATAGAAAAGATCATTCATAAGACATATGAAAAAAATGTGGATATTATTATTTTAAGAATTTACTTGAATAAATAATGAAATATATCAATGGAAAATGGAATATATTAATTTACTTTTTTATTTTTAGAAGTTAAATTGGAAATAAGAATAGTTTTAGATCATTGTAAATAACAGTAAAAAAATATTTTATAAAAAAAGTATAAAAATAATTACTTTTATAAACCATGAAAACATAGAAGAAAATCATTATATAATGTGTCATATTTGGTGTAAAAAAAGTTTAACATATAACTAAAACATAAAACTAGTATTTAGAAAATATTTTAAACATAATTATAATGATATGAAGTTATCGGTCAAATTCCCAAGTAATTTTCAGAAATGATCAAATGAAAATATAGAAAACATTTACTTTTAAAAAATAAAAATAAAAAATGGGTCCTTGAAAATACATAAGGGTTATCAAAATAAATGTGGGGTTACAGATAAAAAATTTTATTTTGAAAGTATGAAATACACGTTTAAATATTATTATATACTTTTCTTTGAAAACTAACATTATAGTAAGAGTATTTAAATTTTCATTTTAAAATTGGTAATGAGAGTTGTGATAACAGTAGAATATAATCCATATTTACATTATCATTAATAGAGGAGATAATTGGTGATAAGGAAACCATGTTCATTGAAAAAATATCCAATTATTAGATAGAGGTTCTTTCTTGATAAAATTAAACATTTTGGAGAGAGAAAAATAAATATGTATAATTTGAATCAAAATGGAAATTCCCCCCAAAAAGATAAAAGTGAACATCACATGAAAAGTGAAACAAATTAAAAAATACAATATTGATGGTTGAAGCTAAAAATAAACTATATAACTCAATGAATGATATTTCATTTACTAAAGTACCTTATGGACAACATAATTGTTGAAGTAAGAAAATTTTGATAAATGGAATCCTTTTATGAAAATTTAAATACACATAAATCAAGATAAAATAACACATAATAAAATCATAAGTAATAATGTGACCACTTATATAATATGTGTTCCTTAAGATAAAATATAACTCAATTAATGAGAAGTGAGTTAACTAAAACCCTTAAAATTGAGGAGAATTTAAATCAAATCCTATAGAAATATAGATAATAAAATTGAAAAAAATTACAATGTATAAAAGGAATTTAATGGTACAATAAATTAATTAGGTATAATTTAATGTAAATAAAACAAATTATTTTCATTATAAAAAACATATCTCGAAGAGTGGAATTTGAGTCGAAAACCATTACCTTGGACCTCATATATTCTGAAAATGTACCAAATAACATGAATAATTAAATTAATTATACAAAATTTATACATAATAACCATATTCATAAATGTAACCATTTAATATAATCATTTATGATCATTATATACATATATATAAATTAATTTTTAACTATCTTCAACATGTGGGGTTTGTAATCTTTTTAAATTTGAAAAAGTATCATAAAGGTTGTATTGGGGTCTATTATTTTCTCCAAATTCCATAATTCATATGTCATATAAAGTAATTTAATTGATGTTCAAAGATATTGTATAATTCTATATTCTCATTTCATGTTATTTTTGGTTTTGATAGGCATGATATAAATTATCAACGAACAAGTTTCATTGATTCATAATGAAGGAAGTGTGATTTCAAAATTTTGTAGTCAAATATATATATAACCATACCAAAAACAAAATGAAATCATAATATAATTATTTATATAAAATTTTACATTTAATTAAATTCTAATGTCTGTCCATTGTATAAATTCAGAACATTGTTCAATTATGTGGTTAAACTATCCCGAACATGAACATACCATGATTAATAGATGTCTTCCAACTGATTTAGTTATAATATCATTATATAAAAATAATAATGAAATTATTTAGATAATATTAGTATGATATATGAGAATAAAAAGTATTTTTATGAATAATTAGTGGATAGAATATTACATGATATGCTTAATATGATTTTCCCTTATATGTGGTTGCTTTAAATGATTTATGTAAATATAATATTTTTTTTCATATCATTAATCAGTTTTTTAATTTTTCATACCGGAACCATAAGGATATCATAAAAATTATATATATCAATTAAAACCATTCACATTACATTCCTTTTTTATGTGGTGATGAAAATAAAAATAGAAGTCGTTCATTCCATGGAGGCGGTAGTCCATACATACGCGTGGTTTCTGATTTAATATTCCATTGAATATAACAATCCAAGCTTACACATTAGGCTACTCTTTAAATAATACAGTATCTTGCATAGTATGCATCGTTGAGTTCTAGCACACCACGACAAATAAAACTAGGTGGTTAAAAAGTAGTTATGAATAGTAATACCCACTTTTTGAAATTTTATAAATTTCATTTTTCCAAATGAAATTCATTTTTTGATTTAGAATATCAAAATTATCTTACGGTTAATTATATGTATTTTTCTAAAAACATTAAATTCATGATGAATAGTGATGAACACTTCATTATTGTTTAAAACTGACTTTTTATTTAAATAATAATAATTATTTTATTTAAATTTATTTTAAAGTCAAAATAGATACATAATACCTATATTAGCCAATGTAATTCATTAGAGACATTTTATAATAAGAGTAGAATTATAAATTTTTATTGAACTTTATAACGTCTTTTACCCAGCTTCTATACACATTTGAAAATCTTCATAAGACGTAATTTTACCGCTACTGTGAATTGAATTTTAAAAATCTGAAAGACATGGTTGTCATTAGAATGTAAAATGTGGTTCAATAGGATGAAAATAATTTTTGGTGAATAGTCACTTTTGAATTTTATTTACCACAGTTAAAAGTAAATAGGGTAATTAAAGGTAAAAATAATATTAAAATAATATAAAATCACCCCAACATATGTCTGAATTCTATTGGATATTTATTTTTATGACCCAAATAAACCATAGGAAAAAATATGATCCTTTTTATCAACTTTGGTTTGATTAGGACATTTATTATATTTTATTTAAAGATGAGTTAAAAGTGTTAAATTCAAATTTTTATAACTATTTTTTTTAATATAGAGTTATAAATAAGATAAATTCGACAATAAATATTAATTATAAAGCTAAAAAGACTTCCTAAATCATGGTTTTTTATTTATAAATTTTAGACACTAAATAATTAAATTTATTTATGACTTAATGATAATGTATTAATTTATTTATTAATGAATGATTAAAATAATTGATAATATCAATATTAAAATAAATATAAATTGAAACTTTTGATTCCATAAAAAAATCTAATAGGTGAATATGACATATTAGGGTGGATTAAATGTATTTTATTTTAAGTAATTTGATTTTTATGACATTCACAAAAACCAAATAATAAATAGTGCCAAAATGGACATAAATGGGTTGTTAAAACAAATACTATTTTATTAAATTATATAATTGTCCTAAAAATTTAAGATTCATCCAAATGACATAGATAATGTTACATATATCATTAATGAAACAATTTAGGTTCTATTGGTATTTTATAGTAACTATATTAACATGTTGTATAAAAGTTTAAGAAGACATGGTAAAAGTCAAGCTATTTAACTAAGGGTTAAATCTAAATGATAAGGTTAATACAGTGACATAAACAGTTATAAGACCCATTAGTTGAGAATATTTCTACCCATACCCATATTAATCTCGAAATAAATCCATTTGGAGATATTAGAAACAGAAAATAATTTTATAATAAATTAATATTTCAATCTTTTCTTAAAGTGCCCCTCACCTCTCTTATAAAAGGGAACTTCCCCTTCTCTTAAATTCACACCGCCATATCCATTTAGCTCAGCCAATACATACACTAATCTCCTACCAACTACCCTAATCTCAACCTAGAGGCCTTAATTTTATTATAAATCCAACCTATGGAGCCCTTTTGTTCAAATGAAGAAGAAGAACCTGAAAAAGACGTAATTATTTTATCACCTCTTTAAAAGTTCTTTTATTCTTCTACTTCCTATTTCTGTCTTGTTTCTATACTAAAATAATAACTCCATTACCTTAAACATACAGATATGTTATCATAAATATGGTACAACCAGATTCATTATTTTATCCATCTTATGAATGAAAAAGTCACCATACGTGCGTACGTACGACTTACCGTCTCCACGTCATGGTGTAGTTTGTTATTCCACACTTCATTATTTGGAAGGGTATAATAATGAGTATAATTATTTTAAGTAATAAATATAAAATGTTAATGATTCTGTATATACAATATACAATCAAATTACATACTGTTTCACCATCAATAGAATGATATTATCGCTTGTGCATACGTATGACTTACCATCTCCACAACATGATGAGATTTCATTCCCAATCGTAACCATTCAAGAATAATTTTCATTTTATGATTAAAAAATAATTTTTAAGAACATAATATAATTATGGATATGAATCAAATACATCCTATCCATAATAATAATGACTAACATAACAAAACATATAAAGGAAAATGAATAAGTTAACACCTGAAACAATGATACTACGACAATATTATCAATAAAGAAATATTAGAGGATAATATATGATATTTATGTTTGTGGTTCATGTATAATTTAATAACTATGGTTTAACAAGTATACAAGAGGTTAACATACCCCAGACTAAGGAAAATTATAAGGTAAGGGTTAATTTTACAATCTCTTTATTATCTGAGGTTGTTTATACATTAGTATCTACTGGGGATTCTTTATCCTCTAAATCCTTGTTTCTTAAAAATGTATTTAATTTTTTTTTACTATTTCATAGACTATGGGTTAAAATCATTTATACCCATGTTTTACTTTAGATAAAATGTTTTTAAAGGAACCTTTCAGTCATTTTCCAAATGAGGTCCTTTATGACCGTTCTGAAAAATTAAGGAAAGAATGTTTTTTTAACTTATATGGAGGGTGCAGATATTTTCTACCCTTACAACACCTTCGATGCTTACCTTACAAGCATATAATAATATTTTCAAAATAAATGATTTCTTTTATAATTATACGACTTTTAAATGATTTTAATGTAGAAAGAGATATTTCTCCAAAAAAAATTTTGGATTGATTTCATCTTTTTCAAAAACTAATGTTGGATTTTATGATTAATTGATGTTTATTTATTATGATATGCTATTCCATATTTTATTGATAGTTTTATGATATGTTCGATTGCGGATGTACTAATTTTATGTCATTCACTATTTATGGTAAAATAATTAACATTTCTTATGCTAGTTTTATACGAATGTTTTTGTTTTATTTCATCCTTTTCATATGAGGAACGAATTGGATGTAATAAGTGATGGGTGGGGTCCACTATAGACCCTCCATGCATCGGTTGGTCTCATGAGACAAATAATTTTATTAAAACAAGGCCTTGTCAATATTTTTATTTTTTGTCTTGGCAGAAGGCCTTGAATATGTGGTTATGATGTCCGGTATTATTAATTCCATCATTATGAGATTAACTATTGATATTACATGTTTTTATTCAACTAGTAGAATATCCCTGTGAATAATTAAATTGAATTATATGTTTTATTTGTGCCATATTATTCTGATGTTTATGTTTAAAAAGCTTGTGTTTTAGTCTTATACATTGCCTTAAATTTTTATGCTTATTTACGATTTTTTCCACTATATTGTTATTATTACTGAGCATCTTAGCTCACCTATTTCTTATGTTTTATTTTTTCCAGGAAGTGAAGAAGTATATTTCGATTGAACTATAGGGATAGGCTAAGGGATATGAGTGTGTTAAAAGGAGATATGGGGTTGATTTTTCATTTCATAATGTAATTTAAATCTTATGTATGTATCTAGTACTTCTAAGTATACTCAACTGATCTGTATTTCAGGAATTGATGTCTTATGATCATGCCAAGGTTATGTAATAATGACTCTGGGTAACTAGGGTCGGGGTGTTACAGTTTGTATCAATGTATGTTTAGTACAGACCTTTAAAACTATATTGAGAAAAACTCTTATTAGAGAACATTACCCTAATTCAAACATTGTAGATTAATATATAAGAACATCCACAATTTTTTGTAACTTAGATATTATGTGGGTTTTCTAAGTAATACACCCCTGTCTGGATAATACAAGTGGGCGTGGTTCTTGAACAGATGTACCTAGGAGTGAAAAATCCGACAATGAGTTTCGGTCTAGATATAGGGTATCCTGGTACACAACAATGATCCTTACTGTGCACCTAGTTTGAAACTACCAGTGGATATGATTAGGATAATTCAAATTTTATTTACAAACCATTGTGAAGGATTTATGGGTAAATACTTCCTCAAATGAAACATTTTCATGATTGTGGATTATATGCATAAACTGTTCAATTTTTGTTAAGTATTTTACAGGTTTGGAATTATGCATTGTGATTCATAAACTAATATCCTGTATTCCATTTTTTAGAAATAGAACGTTTTGGAATGAATGGAAACTGTATCAATACAGGTAATCCATATATGTATTTCCCTATTAATCAAGATAGTTTTTAGTGGAGCTGGTGATGCAATTGGTGTTGAACAGTTTATAACCATACTGGGAAAACTCACTCACATTATGAATAATAACCTTACCCATATAGAGCACCCTGATCCACAATGCGAAAGATCAATATTAGACCGCTTCATGAGCCAAAAAACCACCAGAACTCAATGGGACAACAAATCCATTTCTATCTGAGAAATGGATAATTTCCTTAGAGAAAATATTCCATTCTTTGGGGAGTGGAAAATGGGAAAAGGTTGCCATGGTAGTTTACCACCTCTCAGGAGATGCAGATCAATGTTTGTCATTAATTAAAAACACAAACTAGGATGAAGAAGTATCAAATATAGAATGGAGGGTGTTTAATGATACTTTTTTAGAAAAATAATTTCCTTGTGAACATCAAGAAGATATGGAAAAGAAATTTCTATGTCTGAGGAAAATGGGGGATGAGAATGTCGTAAATATGAGGTTAACATTAAATTTTTATCTAGGCATGCTCCATATTATATATGTTACCCAAGAAGTAATATTGATCAATTCCTTGATGGGTTGAAATGATTTCTCCGATGAGAATTAGTCTCAAAATCCGTCTCATCGTATGAAGATATAATCTCATGTGGTTTCAAGACAGAAAAGGAATTATCTTATTCTTATGAATTTAAAGAGAAGTAAGAGAAGAAGAGATCTATTGAACACTCTGGAAAATAAAATAAGTTTAATAAGGGAAAAGTTTAATTTCCACCTTGTATTAAATGTGGGAAGAAACAACCTAGTACTTTCCTGAAGGGAATGAGAGTTTGTCACAAGTGTGTAGAAAAAGGAAACTAGGCTCATGAATTCAATATGAAGAAATAAGCTACCAATGTTCAATGCTTTAATTGTAAATAGTTGGGACATTATGGAAATAACTTTCATAAGTGTCAAGGAAATTTTCCCCATAAAAAGAAGAGGAAGTAAGGCCAAGATTATTCGATCACTACTACTAATGTTGATGTTTCAAATGATGTGGTGGAAGACACTTAAATCATTTCCTCAAAATTAAGTAAAAATTTATTTGATTCTGGATCATTGTATTCTTTCATATATTCCAATTTTCCAAGAAAATTAGGAATTTCCTATTTGACTGAATATGAGTGTTTTTAGTCAAAACTCCTAAGGAAGTATCATTACAAAAATGTTTTGGCAATCAATTACAATTATGATACATAAATGTGCTTTATCTGCTAATCATATTATAATACCCATGATTGAAATTGATATAATCCTCAGTATGGATTGGCGTTCGTACCATGATACATAAATTTATTATAAGAAGGAGGTTACAATTTTTTATGATGATAAAGAATCCTTTATCTTTAGATCAGAAACATCACAATCTGATTCTCATTCAGATCCACCCATAGTAGATCTACTAAATTCAATTTTTTGGGAGGAATGGAATGAAATAACTATAGGTTGGGAAAAAATGTTCTAATAGAGGATGTACCTATTGTGAAAGAATATGTTGATGTGTTTACATAGTATTTACATGGACATCCTCCAGAATGAGAAATTGTGTTTTCCATTGACTTAATTCATGGTTCAAGGCCCATATCAAAGACCTCTAATAGAATGACCAATGTAGAATTAGTGAAACTAAATAAACAACTAGTGGAATTGAGTAATAAATGATTTATTCTCCATATTATTTCTCTATGGGGAGACCCTATTATTTTTGTTATGTAGAAATATGAATCTATGAAGTTGTGAATTGGCTACAGGGAGATCAATGCTATAACAGAAAAGAACAAGTTTCCCCTACCTTGCATTTATGATTTTTTGATCAAAGTCATGGATCTCAATATTTTTCAATTGTTTAACTTAGTCTAGATATCATCAGTTGTGTGTGAGGAATGAAGACATTCCATAGTCAACATTTCGAACCAAGTATAGGAATTTTGAGTTTACAGTAATGACTTTTGATAGACTAATGCACCCTCTATTTTCATCGATCTAATGAATAGTGTTTTCATGGAATATCCTGATGACATTGTTGTGGTATTTATTTATTATATCTTGGTATTATCCAAAATCTATGAAGATCATTTAAATAACTTATTCACAGTGAAAAGAACTCTTAAAAGAAATGAATTATATGGGTTGTTTAGAATGCTTGAATTCTGGATTCAGGAAGATTTTTTTCTTGGCCATATTTTCTCTGAGGATGGAATCTCTGTTGATCCTTTAAAAATATGGGAAATCCAAGAATCGCCAGCACCGATGAGTATAACTAATGTACACAGTTTCATTTGTTTATTAGGTTACTATTGGAGTTTCATCCATAATTTTTCTCAATTGGATACCCCATTAACCAAGATCACACATAAAGGAGATAATTTTTTTGGACAAAAGAGTGTGAAGAATATTTTGAATAATTTAAGATAAGATTAATTAATGCTCCTATCTTGACTCTAAAATCATGGAATGATGGGTTTGTTATTTATAATTATTCAAAAAATAAAGGACTTGGTTGTGTCCTTATACATAATGATAGAGTTATTTCCTTTGAATCACAACAGATAAAAATTCGTGAAAAAAACTATCCCACTCCTGATATCGATTTAGCGGTTATAATATTTTCTCTGAGGATATGGAGACACTATATATATAGGGAATTTTTTTAGATATATACTGATCACAATAATTTGAAGTATATTTTCTCACAGAAAAAACTCAACATGAGGTAAAGGTGATGACTTGAACTACTCAATGATTATAATTGCAAAATACACTACCTCCTAGGGAAGGAAAATAAGGTGGCAGATGCTTTGGGCAGAAAGGATCATGGAGTTCTAAACAAGATGAGATTTGAAAGCGATCCTATGTTCATGGATCTAGTAATGATGGATATTGGAATAATAATGGAAGGTGAAACATCAATACTTTTTCAAATGGTTACTAAACCATCTTTACTATGAAGGATAAAATTTTCTCAGAATGATCACGAGGAGTTTCAAAAGAAAATTGAAGCTGTGAATGATGGGATATTTATTGAATTTATATTTGAATAAGGAATTTTGAAATTTGGGAAAAGGCTTTTTGTTCCTGATAAAATTGATCTAAAAATGGAATTTATGGATGATGGTCATAGCTCCAATTTCTCTATACGCCATGGCAGAACTAATATCTATAGTGATTTGAAGGAACATTTTTGGTGGTACCACATGATGGGGGAGATTGCTGATTATGTGTCAAGTTGTATGGTTTATCAATAGGTGAAGGCTAGAATGCCACATCCCAGAAGAGTCATGAAACCTCTTCCCATACCTGAGTAGAAATGGGATGATATTATAATGATCATTTCGTGGGGTTACTAAAGAATTATAGAAGGAATGATGCAATATGGGTCATTGCTGATCATCTTACCAATTCATCACATTTTCTTTCTATAAGAGAAGATTTACCACTTGAACGTTTAGAAATACTATGTATTAATGAATTTTTAAGACTTCATGGTGTACCCCTATCAATTTTTTCTAATAGTGATCCCTATTTTACATCAATATTTTGGATAAGTCTATAAAAATCTCTATATACTGAACATCATTTGAGCACTGCCTACCACCCTCAAACTGATGGACAATCTGAACAGACTATTCTATTATTAGAAGAAATTTTGATATCATTCTCACTTGACTATCATGGTATGTGGGATTAGTATTTACCTATGGTGGAATTTTATTATTACAATAGATTCCATTAAATTATTCATATGGAACTGTATGAAGCATTATATGGAAAGTGATTTTGCACACCAACTTTTTGGGATGATGTTGGTGGAATAAAACTCATAGACCCAGAACTAGTTGAGGAAACAATAGGAAAAGTGAAGATTATCCAAACTCACATTAAAGCATCTAAAAGTATGAAAAATATCTATACTGATAACTGAAGGAAGGATTTAACATTTCAAGTATGAGATTATTTATCTTGAAGATATTTCCATGGATGGGAGTTATAAGATTTAGTAAGAAGCATAAATTAATACCCAATGACATCGGACCTTTTGAAATTATTGAACGAATTTTAGTTTTAGCTTACCGTTTGGTAATGTCGTCGAGTCTCTGCAAAGATTCTGATGTGTTCCACATATCACTGTTGAGAAAATAAATTCCAGAAACAACACATGTACTCACCTATGAAGAAATAGAACTGGAACATGATCTATCTGATTGTGAAGTGCCTATCAAGATTCATGATACTAGGTAACAAGTGTTGAGAAACCAGACGGCTTGTTTGGTAAAAGTTCTTTGGAAAAACCATAAAATGGAAGAGGCAATGCAGGAACCTAAAGAACATATGATGAAGAGCCACCCGAATATTTTTATGTAGTAAAATTAAAGAAATTTCTTGGAAAAAATTATTTGACAGAGGGAAGAATGTAACACCCCATGCTTCCAAGGTACGCTTCTCTTTGAATAATACAATATCTTGCGTTGTATTCAACATCGAGTTCTATCACACCATGACCAATAAAACTAGCCATTTAAGAAGAGATTATGAATAGTAATAACAACTCTTGGAAATTTTATATTTATTATTTTTCAATATGGACTTAATTTTGTGATTTGGAATATCAAAATTATCTTAGGGGGAATTTTTGGTATTTTTCTGAAAACATTGAATTTTTGATGAATAGTGAAAAACACTGCATTATTGTTTAAAACCAACTTTTCATTTAAATAATTATTTTTTAATTACATTTATTTTTAAGTCAAAATAGATACATAATACCTATATTAGTTCAATTTAATTCATTAGAGTCCTTTTATATTAATAATAGATATATAACTTTTTATTGAATTTTTTAACGTCTTTTACCCACCTTCTATGCACATTTAAAAATATGAATAAAATGTAATTTTACCGCTTCTATGAATTGAATCTCAAAAATATGATAGTCACGTTTTTCATCAGTAATTAAACTGTTGTTCAATAGGATGAAAATAATTTTTGGTGAATAGTAACTTTTGAATTTTATTTATCACGGTTAAAAGTAAATAGGGTAATTAAAGGTAAAAAAATTATAATAATATCAAATTACCCTAACACATATCCTAATTCTACTGGAAAAGTTTTTTTTGGCCAAAATAAACCTTAGGACAGAAATATTATCCATTTTTATCCACTTGAGTTAGATTAGGAAATTTATTATATTTTATTTAAATAAGAGTTAAAAGTTTTATATCCACATTTTAATAACTAAACCATTTTTTATATAGGGTAATACAACATATAAATTCAACTTTAAATATTAATTAAAAATATAAAATTAATTCATACATCATGGTATTTTATTTATAATTTTTATATTTTAAATAATTAAATTTATATATGAAATAATGATTACTCATTAATTATCATATTAATGAAGGATTAAAATTACTGATATTATTAATTGTAAAATAAATTTAAATTGAACTTGGGTTATCATACACGAATTTCCTAGGTGAATATGACATGTTAGAGTTTATTTATTGTAATTGTTTCGAATTAATTATGTTTTTATGTCTTTCAAAAAAACCAAATACTATATAGTGTAAAAATTAACATAAATGAGTTTTTTAAATAAAATAATATTTTATTATATTATATAATAGTCATAAAAATCTAATATTCCACCAAATTACTCAGATAATATTGCATATTTTATTAATGAACCACTTGATATTCTCTTGAAATTTCATAGTAACTATAATAACCATTTATTATAAAAATACAATAAATCATAGTAAAAGTTAAACTATTTAACATAGGGATAAATCTAAAAGATAAGGATAATATGGTGATATAAACATGTTTAAAACCAATTGGTTGAGAGAATTTAGACCCATACCCATCTTATTATAGAAATAAATCCATTTATAGCTATTAGAAATTGAAAATAATTTTATAATAAATTAATATTTCAATATTTTCCTAAAGTGCCCCTCACCTCTCTTATAAAAGGGAACTTCCTCTTCTTTTAAAATCACACCTCTAGAGCCATTTGGATAAGCCAAACCTAGTTCAAATCTACTACCAACAAACCTCACATCAACATAAATTCCTTAATCCGATCATAAATCCAATATAAGGAGCCCCTTTTTTCAAATCAGAAGGAATCACTCGAAGAAGAAGTAATTATTTTATCACCTATTTCAAAGTTTTTTTATTCTTCTACTTCCTCTTTCTATGTTGTTTCTGTACTAAAAAATAAATCCAGAAAATTTTATATATTGATATTTTATTATAAATATGGTACAACCATATTCATTATTCTATATATGCTATGAATGACAAAGTCACCATATGTGCGTACGTATGACTTACCATCTCCACGTCGTGATGTAGTTTGTTATTCAACACTTCATTATTTGGATTTGTATAATAATGACTACAATTCTTCTAAATAATAAATATAAAATTTTAATTATTCTGTATATATTTTATATCATCCAATTACATACGATTTCACCATCAATAGAATGATATTGTCGCTCATGCATATGTACGGCTTACCATCTCCATGACGCAATGATATTTCATTCCCCATAGTAACCATTAAAGAATATTTTTCATTTGATGATGAAAAAATAGTTTTTATCAACATAATATCATTATGGATATGAATCAACTACATACTATCCATAACAAACATGAGTTATATAACAAAACGTATAATGGAAAATGAATCAGTGAACACCCAAAACAATGACACTACTGAAATATTAATAACAATGAAATATTAGAGGATCATATATGATATTTATGTATGTGGTTATTGTATATGTTAATAACAATTCATTAACCATTATATAGGTGGTTAAGATACCCTCAACTAAGGAAAAGTAAAAGGTTAGCATTAATTTTACAATATCTTGATTATCTGAAGTTGTTTATACCTAAGTATCTACTGGGGCTTATTTACCATCCTCATCCATGTTTCTTAAAAATGTATTTCAATTTTTTTTACTATTTCTTAGACTATGGGTTAAAGACATTTATAAACTTTTTTTAATTTTTATAAAATGTTTTTAAATGAATCTTTACATCGTTTTCCAAAAAAGATCCTTTATGACCTTTTTGAAAAATTAAGGAATGTATGTTTTTTTAATTTATACAATGGGTGTAGCTATTTTTCGCTGTTATAACACCTTCGATGCTTCCCTTACAAGCTTATAAGAGTATTTTCAAAATAAATGTTTACTTTGATAATTATAAAATATTAAATTATTTTAAAGTTGAATGATATATTTCTTTCAAATAGTTTTTGGATTGATTTCATTTATTCCAACTTCTATAGTTGGATGTTATGTTTATTTGAAATTGATTTATTATGATACAATATTTCATATTTTATTTATTGTTTTATGATATATTTCACTATGGATGTTCTATTTTAATGTCATTCATGGTTTATAGTTAATGTATTAAGATTTATTTTTCTAGTATAATATAAATTTTTATGTTATATTTCACTATTTTATTATGAGGAATGCATTGAAAATAGTAAGTGACGGACATGGCCTATTATAGCCCCTCGATGCATTGGTAGGTCTCATAAGAGAAACTAGTGTCTTGGAACAAGGCCTTGAAAATTAATTTATTTTTATTCTTGGAATGAGGCCTTGACTATATGGTTATGATGCTTGACATTACACATTCCATCATTATGAGATTAGCTATTGATATTACATGTGATTGTATGACTAGTAGAATATCCATGTAAATAACTAAATGGAATTTTTTTATTTATATTTTCCATTTTATGACGAAGTTTTTATTGATTTTTTTTATTTTTGCCTTATACATTTCCTTAAATGTTTATTCTTATTTATGTTAGTTTGCGCTATATTGTTATCCTTACTGAGCATCTGAGATCACCCCTTTCTTATGTTATATTTTTCCTAGGATGCAAAGAAGTATATTATGATTGACCTGTAGGGATAGGTAAGGGATATGAGTGTGTTCAAAGGAGAAAAAATTTTGGTTTTTTATTTAATAAAGTAATGTAAAACTTTTGTATGTATCTAGTACATCCAAGGATAATAAATTGATCGCTCTTTCAGGACTTGATCTCTTATGATCATGTCAATGTTATGTAATAATATGTCGACTCTAGGTATCTTCAGTCGGGGTGTTACATTGAATGAGAGAGAAATACATATTATGTTTTATCATTAAATAACCTTTTTTTAAATTTCAAAAATATTTATTAAATTCAATAATATGACCATCCGTGTAGGGTAGTTATGTGAAATGAAACATGACACTTTATGGTGGCGGTAGTCAACAATCACACAAATGTTGTTTTCAGTTTTCTAATGAGAAAAAGGGAAGGGTGTTTATAGTTAGTACTACCATTATAATAACATATCATTATAATATAGATATTTATGTGATTATTTTAATATGTTTTATAGGAAATGGTGAAGAAAAATTTCATATAATGAAAAGAAAAGACAAAGAGAGGTTAAGAACGTATACAGAACTTTATGGACTACCACCTCTGAATATGGGGTTAATTCCTTGAGGGATGGTATTTTTAGGAGACGAAAACATACTTATGGTTTCTATGAATGTTTAGTTTATGGTTAGTTATAGTTTTGGTTGATATTATGGCATTGTATTTTGAAGGGAAGTGAGGAGAGGAGAACCCTTTTTATATGTAAAAAAGGGATGGTATTTTTTTAAATTTTAAAATAATTTAATAATCAAAAGTCACTCTCATGAAATTCGGATCTCATATTTAATAATAATGAAGTTATTAATAGATAGGGACAATCCACATCTCAAAAAAAAATACATCTTTAAAAAAATTTGGTCCATGTACATCTTAGGCTACTTATTTTTTACCTTTTGGTTTTCACCATGCCAACTAATTTTAACCTTATAATTTATCCTTTATTCACAAAAATAAAATGGTACAGAATAAAAAAAAATTAATAAAGGATTTTAAATTTGAAATATGGAATAAATTTTTTTAGAGCCTCATTATTAGTTGAGGCTAATGGATTGGATTAAAATCATGTGTCTGAGGTAATACATGGAGCCTATAAAATCAATACGTCAATGGATGTTGTTCAAGGTAGTAGACTGGATTCCAAACATTGTGGGAAGTTATTGATGGTAGGTTTGACTCATCAAGGAGGATAGGTATCAATAACTCATTCATCAGATTAGTTTCACATGAATGAGATGACATTTTTGGAATATTCAAAAGATACATTGACATTAAAAGGTACACAATTATCATGTTTTCTTTGAATATATATGATGATTTCTGGTGAATGTTATTAGTAAGTAATAAATAGATTAACTATAAATTGGTTGAGGAATGTGTAGTAGATTTGGTTCATGATAATTTTTTGATGCGATAACATTAGGTAAAATTATGGGCATTTAGTAAGATGAGGGATGCTAGTGGTCAAAATTATGATTCTTAATGATATATATATATTTTTCAGAGTGTGATATTTCTGAGATAATTGATGGAAATGGAACCATATTCCTGTTGGGTAGTTCAATTGAGACATGAGTAGGTATGTTGTTCCAATATTTGGGAGATCCAATTGATGAAATTTTCTTATTTATAAATATTATATGGGGAATTAGGGATAAAAAGAATTTGTTCAATTCCATATCAATGTTTCCATAATGGGGAGAGTGGGATGCTCTAGTTTTAATAATATTTAGTCATTGTAGAAAAAGAAATATATGTTAATATATATCATATATTTGAGAGGTTATAATGGATTTTTTATTTAGAAGTTCCAATTTAGGTCATATATTAGATTGACCATGTGTCTCTAGACCTTATAAAGGTGTCAAGGGACCAACATTTTCTAGACATTGGGAATCGATAGTTTCCCATAGTCGGGGTTGGGATTCTATATTATGAATGAAGTGCCCAGATCAGTGTGAATCACTGAGAGGGGGAGGGGGTGAATCAGTGATCCCTTATAACTTTTTACTAATTGATTCTTTATCAATTAAACCTCTATGGCTTGTTAAGGCCTCGATCCACTCTACTTGTATCTCTCACCTTTCCACAAATGATGCAGTAAATGTAAAGGCACTGGACACAAGGATTTACAAGGTTCGGCACCAAAGGCCTAAGTCCTTGCCATGTTGGTTATACGCCCCAACATGGTTTCTTCCATTATAATCTGTTAGTATTACAATGGTCGATACAGAGTCCCACTGTATCTCTCCTGAGTCCCACAGGAGGGTCTTTATACTGCGTCCCACAGTGTTACCAGAGTCCCACTGGCCTGCTCCAGAATCCCACTGAAGACTTCTTCCACCCTGAGTCTCACAGGGGGCTTCTCCTGGCTCCTCGAGTCACACGAGTAGCTCTTCTCCTCTGTAAGCTTGTTCAAGTATCTTCAGCAGTGTGGGATAAAGACGGCTGGCCTTGCTCTGTACCTCTGATCACTTGAGTTGATCAGGTCTTCTCGTCTTGCTCAGGCTTTATCACCTTCTTCTAAGGATGACCTGGCCTTCTCTCTTCAAGAAACTTCAACAACCTCTGAAATGGTCTGTTGGTCTTGCTCAGCAACTTCTGATCACTTCTGTTGATCAGGCTCTTCTCAATTACTGAATACTCAGACAACTGATATCTTTAACTTCAGTCTGGTCCAGTCTCACATCAAATCATCTTCATGCACTGAGTGCATGGCAACTTAATTTCTTCAAGATCTTCTGGTCTTGGATTACTCAGAATGCACACACACTGATATGAACTTTTTCACGTGTGCATGTGCATGAATGCATGCATGCACTCCCCTTTTTCTCTTCTTGGTGCAGTAAACCCTTAGAGGGTGTAATTATTTTCAGCACACACCAACTTCTCAAACTTCACACACTTTATTCAATTTGTCTACACACTTAGATTGTGTGTTCTACAATAGTGTGAGTGTCCTCTTCTCTTTCTTCTTAGTGTGTACACTTTAGTTTGCACACACACTAAGGTTCGGCCTTGTTGTCTTTTTGTACACACTTGTTTCACTTTGATTTTCACACACACAATGAGTGTGTATTTGGCCTTCACTATTTTTGCACACACCCAAACACCAACCAACTGAAGGCATGCAAGGTGCGACCTCTTATCCTCTTCTTCAAAGCGCGCAAGGTACACTTGGGTGCCAATGGCCGCGCAAGTGCACAAGGCCACAAGGGCGCGCAAGTGCTTTAGCCGCGACCTCTCTTCTTCTTCAAAGCGCAAGGCACACTTGGGTGCACAAGGCAGCGTGCAAGTGCACAAGGCCTCTAGGCCGCACAAGCCTCCGGTGCAAGGTACTGTGGGCGCGCAAGTGCTACCGCACAGGGGGCACGGTGCACAGAGGGGGTGCGCAAGGTTCTACCGCGCAGCCCAACCTCTTCTTCTTGTCAGGCAAATGAGTTGCGCGCAAGGGACTCCATCGGGCCAAAGATGGAACCGAGGACTTCAGCCGCGCAAATAGAATGCACGAGGCTTCTTTCTTCGCGAGGCACAAAGGCACTCACGGGTCTTCCATGTTTTTCAGCAAGAAATACTGAGAGCATGGGCTCTCCTTTTATAGGCAGAGAATCCTCAAAACTTCCACGTGGGATATCTTTTAATCTTGTGAAGATTTCGGGATTTCAAGATTTCCTTAAATCTTGTTTTCTTCTCTCTGTTCGTGCGGGTTCCATTTATGCCCTTTCTTCACGTTCTTGTGCATGAAAACACATGCATGGCCTTCATCCATGAAAAGCATCAATAAACATGGCCTCGTACCTTCGGTTTGCTTCGGCTTCGACCGAAATATTCCTCTCGTTGCATGCAAACTCATTTTCGTGCATGGATGGGTTAAGAAGGGCCAGACGAGCTCCATGGTGCCTTTATCTTCGACAATGGTGGTTGGGAGCTTCAAAACCATCCTCGGGGAGGCTCTGGTTCAGCGGCGGCAAGCGGGTGGCTTCGGGGAGGCCTCGGACGAGCTCGAGGATGAAGACGAGCTCTCGGCCGTCGATGTTTAATGATGCTCAACGGCCAGGATTATAACATCTCGGCGCTAGATGAGATAAGCGGTCCAGATTGGCGCGCGATGGAACGGACGGCCGCGATTAGATCCCTGATGAATTTTCACCGTCCCACATCGAAACGCCGCGGGATTTTCATGCGGTATATCAACCATCCACTCCCCCAGCCAGCTCAATTGAATCTCCTCCCCTCTCGGTGCCTTCCCGCACCGAGTTCTTCTGCGGGCGCGCTCTGCGCCCACCCCTGCCTCTCGGGCGCGCCACTGGCGCCCACTATGCACCTTCGGGCGCGCTCTCTGGCGCCCATGCTGCGCAGGACCTGATCCCCTGCGTGGCCCCAGCTTACACACGGCCCCATGGGATCCCCCTTGGGCGTGGCGACCTCGAGTCCCACATGTGCCTTGGGGTTGAACCCTTAAGGCTGGCCCTTGGTGGCTCTCTTTTTTCTAAAGTGTAGAACCTAGACTTTGTATAAAAACAAAGTTACTAAGTACCAAATGCCAAATTCCAAGCCACTTCTTCCAAGCCATTCTTCCTCTTCTCCATTCTTCTTATTCTTTTTAAGAATTCCATTACTTCTCCTCATATGATCTTCACTTAGGATATGGAATTCCGGAAGGTTCTTTTTCTTCAACCGAACTCCTAAATCACTTAAATTCTTCAAAGTGCTTTATTGATCTAATCAGAGATCAATTAGAACTTTTTCTAATTCACATGCACTATGTGATAGTGCATGGACTTCATTAATTCACTTCATCCACTTAGAGATTTTGGATGGATCATCTTCATCTCCTCATGCATTGTCAGTACAATGCATGGTCTTATAATCATGTTGTGACTTTGTATCCACTTGATACAAGTTCTTGGAACTTAAAGAGCAGCTCAACAATCGTCTGATGTACATAGAGAATGTTTCAACCACAACATCCTATGTCACTTAGTGAATCTCCTAAGTGACATGCATCTTAGTACCATGGCCATTCCCCTTCACCACCAACACCAACACAACCTTTGTCATTCACATCTTGACATTCCTCGACATCCATTCATTCTAAGACAACAACATGTCTCATTGACAACAAATGCAACACAGTGCACTTCAATCTCCCCCTTTGTATTTGTTGTCAATACACTCCTTCAGCACATATGAATGGGTCAATATGTGTGCCAATCTTTTCTCCCCCTTATTGGCAATCAAATGCAAAGGTGTGGTGTGGTTCTCTTTCATAAATCTCTTCGTCCCTTTGAAAGTTATTTTCTTGAAAAACACTGAGAGAGGGATGATGTCACATGTTCTCTTTAGCAAAGAACCTTTAGTAGATCGACTCTAAGTCCACGTGGGCTAACCCGGTGTAGAAAACAAGAGTGATATAACCAAGGAACTCAATGCTGTCCAAAATTCACTGTACATGTGAGATCATGCTTCAGGGGTTTGAAATTTTTCAGATACATCAATGAATTGCTAAATCCTGCACATACTTCACCAAACTCATTAGAAAGTTCAGGTGCACAGATAAAGCTCCCCCTTTCATCAATTTGTCTTCAATCCATCCTCCCCCTTAATTGACAAGATAGCCTCAATTAAGAAACAAGGGATGAAAGTATGATTGGATTACCTTCACTTTTCTCAAGATGATATTAAATCCCAAAATATCATCTTCTCCAGATTGGCTCCCCCTCAAGGGGTGCACTCCATTCTGTCAAAACCACTCTCCAGATGAGAATGATCATCATCTTCAATTCCCTGCAGTGTTAGCACATGTAAATACCAGAAGTATAAGGGAATAAGATGGAACCTCCTTGGTTCATCAATGTGAACAACAAGGTTGAGAAGATTCTCTCAACCGAGATGTCCCATTTTCACCATTCTTCACACTTGCACATTTGTTCTTCAATGATGTTTGTTCTGGTGTGGATCTCAATACATCTTCATGTGAAATATTCTTCTTCCCTTTTTCCTTAGCAATTGACAGAACTTCATCTTCAGCTCTTTGCAGATCTTTGGAAAGTTGCAACTGATTTGGCCATATGACTAGTAAGTCACTTGGAAGTGTGGCCTCAGTTCTGGATATTCCACATGGTTCCTTTGATGCTTTCAAGCTACCTTTCTTGGGCAACTTGTTTTCAACCAATCCCTTCTGCTTCATCTAGATTGATTGTCTGTTTGAGTCCAGTCTGCCTCTGTTGAATTTCATGGCTTGTTTACAATGATCCATGATATGTCCTTTCTTTCCACAGTAGAAGCATGTTTTCTTCTTGGTGGTCCTTCTGGATACATCACCCTTCTTGGATTTAGACTCCAAGGTCTTCTCTTCCTTTTTCATAATCTTCTTGGGAGCATCTTCAACTTTCTTCTTGCTTCCCAAGGATTCCATTTTAGCCAGGTTCTGTGATCTTTTCTTCTTTTGAGCTCTAGATACAGTTGGAGATTGACATGTATCTATTTGACCACTTTTGCACACATCCCAGATGTTATCAAGAAATCCAAATCTGTTAGAAGTAAACAGATGACTCTGGACCTGTGGATGTTGCTTCTTTCCTTCTAGCTTGCTCCCCCTAGGCATGGGCTTCCTTTGTGCTTTGACATTTAGTGGATTGTACCAAAAATCCTTTGCACAGTGCCCATACTTATTACAACACCAACATTGACCCACAAATCTTGACTTCTTCAGTCCTTCTGATTTTAGGGTACTTTTCTGGAGCTGCTGTGTTGTTTCAGGAGAGATCTGTTTCTTCATTTTCTTCATGCATACTTGTTTGGAATTATTTTTCCATCTTGCACTTTTTGTGGAAACACAATTAGAAGCATCAGTACAAGATGGTATGGATGGTACCTTCTTTCTAGAAGATGTTTCCCTTTTATTAGAGGATGTATTTCTTTTAGAATCATCCTCTTCAAAGAACACTTGTGTAGCAACATTTCTACTTTCAGCTGACTGGGAGGATTCAGCTTTGGGTGATTGCAGATTTTTCAATATCACCTCTAGTTCTAAGAATTTCATGTTAAGGGAGTTCTTCTCATCCTCAACAGTTCTTAGCCTTCCTTCCCAATTTTCTTTCAGCTGTTCTAACTGGTCTTCATGCACCTTTTTTATTTCATGCAATGAATTGTCTAGCTCCATCACCAATTTGACTTTTTCTTCGAGTTGAGGATCTCTGACATTCATTGACACTTTGTGCCTCTTTTCCAGTTCATGGAAAACATCTCTGACCATTATTTTAAAGAAATCTTTCTCAGAAAGGCTTCTTTGCAATTCTTCAGTAGTGTCTTCATATCTTTCATTGCAAAGCGATACTGTTTCATCTTTAGCCTTCACCAGCTTTCTGAGAGTGTTGGTTATGCCAACCCTTTTTGCCAATTGGACTTCCAGAGAATTGTCTTCATCTTCTAGCTATAATTTTTCTTCATGAAGATCAAGGAGGCCTATAGCTATACACATTGCCACTTCCTTGGGGACTGTCTTCTGAAGATATTTGATTGCATTTAGAAGATCATTGTTTCTTCCATCTTCATCACAGCTAGAGCAGGCTTCATCAGAAGAATGATAAAAGGAATTGTCATCTGATGTGACTTTCACATTTCTTTCCATAGAAGGAGTTTCTCTGATTGCACCAGCATTCTTATTCATCTTCTTTTCCTGTTTCTTCATTCTGTTTTTCAGAGTCTTGGCAGATATCTCCATTTGAGGCTGGTCACTCATTTCCTCAAATCTGCACTTCATAAAGACTCCCTTGGATCTTTTAGAGGTAACCTCCCTCTAATACCAATTGAAGTGCCCAGATTAGTGTGAATCACTGAGAGGGGGAGGGGGTGAATCAGTGATCCCTTATAACTTTTTACTAATTGATTCTTTATCAATTAAACCTCTATGGCTTGTTAAGGCCTCGATCCACTCTTCTTGTATCTCTCACCTTTCCACGAATGATGCAGTAAATGTAAAGGCACTGGACACAAGGATTTACAAGGTTCAGCACCAAAGGCCTACGCCCTTGCCATGTTGGTTATACGCCCCAACATGGTTTCTTCCATTATAATCTGTTAGTATTACAATGGTCGATACAGAGTCCCACTGTATCTCTCCTGAGTCCCACAGGAGGGTCTTTATACTGCATCCCACAGTGTTACCAGAGTCCCACTGGCCTGCTCCAGAATCCCACTGAAGACTTCTTCCACCCTGAGTCTCACAGGGGGCTTCTCCTGGCTCCTCGAGTCACACGAGTAGCTCTTCTCCTCTGTAAGCTTGTTCAAGTATCTTCAGCAGTCTGGGATAAAGACTGCTGGCCTTGCTCTGTACCTCTGATAACTTGAGTTGATCAGGTCTTCTCGTCTTGCTCAGGATTTATTACCTTCTTCTAAGGATGACCTGGCCTTCTCTATTCAAGAATCTTCAACAACCTCTGAAATGGTCTGTTGGTCTTGCTCAGCAACTTCTGATCACTTCTGTTGATCAGGCTCTTCTCAATTACTGAATACTCAGACAACTGATATCTTTAACTTCAGTCTGGTCCAGTCTCACATCAAATCATCTTCATGCACTGAGTGCATGGCAACTTAATTTCTTCAAGATCTTCTGGTCTTGGATTACTCAGAATGCACACACACTGATATGAACTTTTTCACGTGTGAATGTGCATGCATGCATGCATGCACTCCCCTTTTTCTCTTCTTGGTGCAGTAAACCCTTAGAGGGTGTAATTCTTTTCAGCACACACCAACTTCTCAAACTTCACACACTTTATTCAATTTGTCTACACACTTAGATTGTGTGTTCTACAATAGTGTGAGTGTCCTATTCTCTTTCTTCTTATTGTGTACACTTTAGTTTGCACACACACTAAGGTTCGGCCTTGTTGTTTTTTTGCACAAACTTGTTTCACTTTGATTTTCACACACACAATGAGTGTGTATTTGGCCTTCACTATTTTTGCACACACCCAAACACCAACCAACTGAAGGCATGCAAGGTGCGGCCTCTTCTCATCTTCTTCAAAGCGCGCAAGGTACACTTGGGTGCCACTGGCCGCGCAAGTGCAGAAGGCCACAAGGGCGCACAAGTGCTTTAGCCGCGACCTCTCTTCTTCTTCAAAGCGCAAGGCACACTTGGGTGCACAAGGCAGCGTGCAAGTGCACAAGGCCTCTAGGCCGCACAAGCCTCTGGTGCAAGGTACCGTGGGCGCGCAAGTGCTACCTCACAGGGGGCACGGTGCACAGAGGGGGTGCGCAAGGTTCTACCGCGCAGCCCAACCTCTTCTTCTTGTCAGGCAAATGAGTTGCGCGCAAGGGACTCCATCGGGCCAAAGATGGAACCGAGGACTTCAGCCGCGCAAATAGAATGCACGAGGCTTCTTTCTTCTCGAGGCACAAAGGCACTCACGGGTCTTCCATGTTTTTCAGCAAGAAATACTGAGAGCATGGGCTCTCCTTTTATAGGCAGAGAATCCTCAAAACTTCCACGTGGGATATCTTTTAATCTTGTGAAGATTTCGGGATTTCAAGATTTCCTTAAATCTTGTTTTCTTCTCTCTGTTCGTGCGGGTTCCATTTATGCCCTTTCTTCACGTTCTTGTGCATGAAAACACATGCATGGCCTTCATCCATGAAAAGCATCAATAAACATGGCCTCGCACCTTCGGTTTGCTTCGGCTTCGACCGAAATATTCCTCTCGTTGCATGCAAACTCATTTTCGTGCATGGATGGGTTCAGAAGGGCCAGACGAGCTCCATGGTGCCTTTATCTTCGACAATGGTGGTTGGGAGCTTCAAAACCATCCTCGGGGAGGCTCTGGTTCAGCGGCGGCAAGCGGGTGGCTTCGGGGAGGCCTCGGATGAGCTCGAGGATGAAGACGAGCTCTCGGCCGTCGATGTTTAATGATGCTCAACGGCCAGGATTATAACATCTCGGCGCTAGATGAGATAAGCGGTCCAGATTGGCGCGCGATGGAACGGACGGCCGCGATTAGATCCCTGATGAATTTTCACCATCCCACATCGAAACGCCGCGGGATTTTCATGCGGTATATCAACCATCCACTCCCCCAACCAGCTCAATTGAATCTCCTCCCCTCTCGGTGCCTCCCCGCACCGAGTTCTTCTGCGGGCGCGCTCTGCGCCCACCCCTGCCTCTCGGGCGCGCCACTGGCGCCCACTATGAACCTTCGGGCGCGCTCTCTGGCGCCCATGCTGCGCAGGACCTGATCCCCTGCGTGGCCCCAGCTTACACACGGCCCCATGGGATCCCCCTTGGGCGTGGCGACCTCGAGTCCCACATGTGCCTTGGGGTTGAACCCTTAAGGCTGGCCCTTGGTGGCTCTCTTTTTGCTAAAGTGTAGAACCTAGACTTTGTATAAAAACAATGTTACTAAGTACCAAATGCCAAATGCCAAGCCACTTCTTCCAAGCCATTCTTCCTCTTCTCCATTATTCTTCTTCTTTTTAATAATTCCATTACTTCTCCTCATATGATCTTCACTTAGGATATGGAATTCCCGAAGGTTCTTTTTCTTCAACCGAACTACTGAATCACTTAAATTCTTCAAAGTGGTTTATTGATCTAATCAGAGATCAATTGGAACTTTTTCTAATTCACATGCACTAAGTGATAGTGCATGGACTTCATTAATTCACTTCATCCACTTAGAGATTTTGGATGGATCATCTTCATCTCCTCATGCATTGTCAGTACAATGCATGGTCTTCTAATCATGTTGTAACTTTGTATCCACTTGATACAAGTTCTTGGAACTTAAAGAGAAGCTCAACAATCGTCTGATGTACATAGATAATGTTTCAACCAAAACATCCTATGTCACTTAGTGAATCTCCTAAGTGACATGCATCTTAGTACCATGGCCATTCCCCTTCACCACCAACACCAACACAACCTTTGTCATTCACATCTTGACATTCCTCGACATCCATTCATTCTAAGACAACAACATGTCTCATTGACAACAAATGCAACACAGTGCACTTCAATGTAGAATACCACAATATAAAAAAGAGAAACAAGTCATAAAAATGGATTTGTGGTTATAGTGTGGTATAATGTTTACACCATGAACGAAAAGATCATTCTGTAGCCAATGGAAACCATAAAATGAGGTATGTAGTAAATTATTGGGTTGGGATTGATCATAGATCACATAATAACCAGAGGGTATCATGGTATTATGGTTGTTTTTACAATAAGTAATTTATATGAACTTATCCTTAAGGGTAGTTCTTATGGAATGTTTACTCTTATGTATGGGGATACCATACGTAAGGGTAGACTTTAAACATAGGTTACTATTATTTATTGGGGGTACCCATATATTAGGGTTCAAAACATATTTAAAAAATGGGACGGGATGGACTGGATGGCATAGTTATGCCATGATTGGTGGGTAATGTTGTGACAGAAAATGTAATGGTTTTATCAATATTATATAAGGGTCACCCGATGAAGGGTCCATGAGAATTGAAAATAAATCAGTATGTGATGGTCTATATATAAACGTCTCCAAGACTATAAATAAGTTTTGGGTGATAAATATTGGTTCTATCATTGTTAAATTATTTATGAAGGGGTAGTAACAATGTGATCTATGGGTTACATAATAAGTTCAGGTGGAACAATAAAACCAAGGCCATCCCTAAATTGAACACTTGAGATAACCCATGGAAAGGCCCATTGGGTTTTCTCAATCCACATGGGCTGGTGACAAGTGAATGGGTCTTACGAACTCCCTTTGGGGATGATTTTTTACCCTGAATAAAAAACAATGGAATCCATAATATAATATATAAAACAAATTCAACATGCCAATATAATGTCAGACAATACAATACAAAGAGTACACATAAATAAAAGTGTTGATACCGAATAGGTAAACAAAAGTAAATGAAATAGATAAAAACCCATATCATTGTAAAGAGAGGACCAATGTCCCAACATGTTATCACCAAACTCCCATATCCTATTAACACCGATACCCATCACATCCATAAGGCTACATTCCATTACATGAACCAAATAAAACAAGATCTACAAACACCCAATAGTATGCACATGGTGTGAGAAAAACATGCTCAATAGGATCCCATAATGTGTTTTATATGTAGTCATTAATAGATAAGCCAATTATTCTAATTTAGTGAAAATAAATATATGAAATGATTTTTTTCAAAATATTAAAAAAACATTAAAAATTACCCTTTCATAAATTTTTATAAAACATTACAAAATTAAACCATTTTTTCAAAGAATGTATAAATAACCATTTCAAAGTGGAGTAAAATGGAAACAATATCTCAGTAAATATTATGTCTAGTTTAGCTTGGATTGTTACATAATGGTGAATAGAGGATGATGTGCACATGAATCTGTAGTATAATAGGCCAAGGGATATGATAACATTCCAATAATTGATCCCCCATCGTAAAATAGTGTACTGGTATTTGTAATGTAAATCAATGATAGGTATCCAGAAACCATCCTAATGTTCTTATCCCAAATATTATTCCTTCTTATGTACCCCAAATTCCAATGTATTATATCCTAGAATTAGATACATTCAATGTAAAAAACAAACCACATGAGGAAGCTTTTAATTTCACAAAAATCCCACAGTTGGGGAATTCACTTGAATAGTTCAAAACATTTCATGGCCTACCACACATTAACAATCAAATTTACCAATATATGTTTTATGATTTTCTGGGAATATGGAACCTTTTCCACTAACCATGATCAACCCATGAACTTTTACAAATAACATCAGAATCACCCAAAAATCATAGAGAAGAACATATGAAAGGTAAGAAATAAAATACGGTAAAAATAGATGAATATATATACATAAATGTTACAGTAATATTTGGAAAATACTCACACCATATCAATTTCTACCCCAAAATTCCTGGTTGAAGGAGCTTTTTCAAGGAAGAGATGAGGTCATTTCTCCATCATTATTGATTCCCACTACCACATCTTATGATAATTTATTCTATGATACCAAATAATATAGACCAATGGAATATATCTCATACCTAGAATAAATTATTGAGAATCAACCATTAGAACATCTCATTTGACTACAGACATATCTGGTTCCAAAACAAGAACCTCATTGCTTAAACCATGAGACAGGTCATTATGATACTTCTCAAACTGAGACATATGGAAAAAATAAAATATCTAATTAAAAAATATGGCAATGCTATCCAAAATGATACCTTTTTAATTTGGAAAGTGATCTTAAAAGTTACCATGTATCTCAAAGTTAAATTCCCCTAATTTCTATGGGGGAAGTTACCCAACTGAGGTTAAACATTCAAGAACACCCAATTACATACTAAAAATTCTAGTTGATAGTACTGACGATCCACATAATATGTACAACAACATTGATCCATCTAGAATAATTAATGAATAATTCGAGTCATTTTTGACATATCTTGATTTTTTTTCCAAAAGGTGATATGTCACCCTCTTCAAACCAATAAAGAGGCAACTCAAATGGATTACCTCTCAAATTGTTTACGAGATTCATTCTAAAAGATTATTGATAATTAGTTTTATAATTGAACTCAACATCACCCAAATAGCTATATCAAGTGCCTCTAAAGTCCAAGACAAAGGAACATTTAATATCTTCCAAGATTTGAATTTCTTATTTTATTTTTACATACATTAGAGGATGAAAATCCATGCTCAATTTTACCTAAAAACCCATCACCTCATAGAGGTCTTTGAACAACCAAAAATTAATTAAAATTACCATTTTGATTTAATTAAATGTATTATTAAGTATTGTTGTTATAGAAAATAGATACACTTATTTGGTTTTATTATATCATATTTAAGTGATCGTTATGAATAATTATCATTAATAATATATTGGTTGAATAGTGATCTCATTATTAGTATAAATATAGGGTTTTAGAATATTTAGTTAACAATGAAAATGGAAGTGGTAGCATTAACCAGTCAGATAGTACCCTATGAAGGTCATTTATCAGAGCTTCGGAGGGAGATAGCATTTTTGGGGTTTTCCCTTAACTAATCCCAAGATTATATCCAACAACATAAAAATGAGAGAAAGTGTTTATGGGAGACACTACCATAAAAATATATAATACCAATGGTTGTAAACTGTTTTTATAGGCCCCAAAATTGTTTGGATAATCTATCCCAACAGTTTTTTGAATCATTGGGGGTGTTGGGCATTTCAATATCCCAATACCACCGGTTTAGGTTGAACCATTGGTATAGTGATCCTGAAATTGATATATACAAAGGATACAACTTGAACCATTAGGTAATCCCTATTCCAATTGTTGGAAACTGTTGGGATAGATTTATACCAATGGTATTAGACTGTTGGTATACCTTTATCCCAATAGTTTTTAACTTTTTTTCTTGCTTTGATACTACTAAATACCAACGGTTCAGTTGAACCATTGTTACAAACATCTTATTTACTTAATACCAACGTTTCTTTGAACCGTTGGTATACATTAATATCAATAGTTCAGTTGAACCATTGCTATAAAAAATTATATACTTAATACCAACAGTTCAGTTGAACCATTGACATACACACACATCAGACCAACCAGTATGAAGCAGGCTTCCTACACTAACCAGTACGCACCAAGCTTCTAGCCAGTACACAACAGCCTTCCTTCCTGCAGTAGCCAGTACACACTAGGCTTCCATCCAGTAAACAATAGCCTTCCTTCCAGCAGCAACTAGTACACATCATCCTTTTTTCCTGCACCAGCCAGTACACAACATCCATCCTTCCTGTAGCATCTAGTACACAATAACCTTCCTTCCTACAACAGCCAATACACTCCAGGCATCCAGACAGTACATAACATCCTTCCTATTTTTCTATTATAGCAAAAACTTCATTCTAGGTATTTAAGATATTATACAATATAAAAAACAAATATTAATCACCTCAATGGATTCAATATCCCAAAGAATCCATCTATTAGTCTAAATTGATTCATGTTACCAAATATATTAACATTGTTCAGACTCCATATTCTGGTCTAATAAGAAATTACTCTAAGGATGATAACAAGAAAGTTTCCAATGCCCAACTTTTTGGCACTAATATAAATCAAAGAATTTTATCCTAGAAGAAACCGGTGTGAAAAAATACAGTTTTTAAATGACCACTTATAGGGTCTAACATAACACTTCTTTTTTTCCCTTATTAGTGATTCCTCCACCACACCCTGGAATAGAAGAAACATGAAATACCACTGGTACAATGGTCATCTATGCTACAATGTTCAATGTTGTGGGAAAAAACCATATTGCCCAACTGGATCGAACTACACCTCTCCAAAAAGTTCAAAAGCATCTATTTTAAAAGTACATTCTACTTAAATCCTGTAAAATATTCTAATTATAATTTATTAATCAATTTAAAACCTTGGAAATAATTACCACTATCACTTTTTCAAACAGAATTGAAAAAATTTCCAAAAATAGGTTATCATTGAAATCCAAAACATTTTATAAAATTTTCAAATACAAATATCATTATAAATTATTCCCAAGTTTTCTATAACTATCAATGCATTTTTAATGTTTCCCATTTCAAAATTTCCATTTAAAATTAACACTAGAAAATGAAGGCACACACAATATACCATGATCCATCATAACCAAACCATAATGGAAGTGGAAATAACTCAATATAAAAAAAAATGAAAACTTACATGTTCACAAAAATTCACGACATTACAAGAAGATATTAAAGTCATGATTCATTCAAGAAAGAGGATATCTCTATTCATGAGAGTTAAACGGGTTGAGAGACAAAAATAGTTGATGAAATGATGTAAGTATTTGAGGTGAGTAGATCTACCCATGCCTATCAGCTACTAAATATCTTGAAGATTATGTTTATGAGTAGACTGGGTTATCCAGTGGTTTGATGCATGGATATCTAAATCATGTGGTGCATAAGAATCTTGGAGATTAGAGAGATATTAATTTATTTTAATCATACATTTTTACTGGTTAGTGGGATGATTCATTCATTGATGGGACTCTAGAGTAGGAGAAAAGTGGGTCTCTATTCTTATAGGATTGAGAGGTCCTTAGTGTAACCACTAGGGTCTATAATGGAGAATCCGCAACTGGGGTACCTAACCAATTTTGTAAAAGAGTAAGAATTTGAGTTCGAAACTTTTAAAACCTTGGGAAGTGATGGAAAAAATATTATGTAATTCAAGCAGAAAAACTAACATGGTCTTTTCAAACATTAAAGACCAAATATATAATGAATAAATTCATCAAAAGGAGGAATCTTATGGAAATAAATATATTGTGGAAGGAAGGGGATAGTTCTACAACACAAAAATGCTAGAGAAAAGGTAAATATGAACATGTTGGAGTGGGAGTAGCTCAGAAGAATGTGGTCCCATGTGTAGGCATAATGGGAAGAAAGGACACCTGAAAAAGGATTTCAATGAGTGGAGATTGAATTATAGAAGATACAGTTTCAAATGTTGATTTCTTAATCTTATATTAGAATTTAAGAGTTGGGTGTTGTTGAGTATCTCTAATTCTATTGAGTCTTAGCTGTAGACTCTCAAGCTTCAGTTTACATAACATATAATAGAGGTAGTATGAAGAAATATACTTCAAAAAGATATGGAAAGTTTCATTTTATAGGTAATCTTCCTATAAAAATTATAGAAAAAGGTGACATATCTTTGCAGATGAGAAATAGAAGTATGCTTGATTATAGGGGTGTGTGGTGCTTACCATGATTAAATAAGACTTAATTTTCTTTGTAAATATATGATGTATGTTCTTTATACAACATTCATAGATGGTGCATGGAACATTTCACACCATTATATGGTTGTGGATAAAAAATTTAGGGATGGGAAGTGTGAAGGTAGTATCATTAGAATCAGTTGAATGTTTACACTACTGCCCCCCCCACTATAGCCCCCATCCCCCACTCCACTGCATCACCTCGCCATCCCCCACTGCAGCCCCCCCCCCCCATCCCCCACTCCACTGACCCTATCCTCCACTCCACTTACCCCCAGTCCATAGAACCCCATTCCCCAATCCACAGAACCCCCACTCTTGTCCCCCCATCCCCAACTCCACTACAGCACCACAGCCCCCACTCCACTACATCCCCCCATCCCTTACTCCACTACAACCTCCCCACCCCCACTCCACTTGAGACCCCCCCCATCAAGAACTCCATTGTAGCCCCCATCCCCACTCCACTAAAGCCCCCCCATCCCCCACTCCACCCCCATCCCCCGCTCCACTGACCCCATCCCCCACCCCATATACCCCCATCCCCCTATCCACAGACCCCTTACTTTAGTCCCCCCATCCCCCACTCAACTACAGCCCCCACTCCACTGCATCACCCCCCCCCCCCCACTCCACTAACCCCCAACTCCACAGACCCACCATCCCCCAATCCAGAGAACCCCACCATCCCCTACTCCACTACAGCCCCCATCCCCCACTCCACTACACCCCCATCCCCTTCTCCACTGCACCCTCCCACTCCATCCCCCCATCCCCCATTCCCCTACTGCCACCAACCCCCACTCCACAACATCCCCCTATCCCATAATGCACTACAAAACCCCCATCTGAATCCCCCCCCACAACATCCCCCCATCCCCCAATCTTTAGACCCCATCCCCCCACTCCACAGACCCCCATCCCCTAATCCACAGACCCCCTACAGCCCCCATCCCATGATCCACTACATAACCCCATCCCCTACTCTACTGTAGCCCCCCCCACTACAGCCTTCTCATCTCCTGTAGCCCCCACCGAGGCCCCACTCCACTACAGCCCCCATCCTCCACAGCACTGCAGCCACCCACATCGTTATAGTTCTCCCCCATCTCCCACTCCACTCCAGACCTGACTCCACTGCATCCCCCCATCCCCAAATCCATTTCACCCCCATCCCCTGCAGCCCCCACCCATTACGCACTCCACTGCACCCCCCCCCACTCCACTGTAGCCCCCCACTCCAATGCATCCCCCCATCCCCAATACACAGACCCCCCCACCATTGCAGACCCCCAGTCCCTAATCCACTACAACCCCCATCCCCCAATCCACAGACCCCCCACTCGACCAAAGTCCCCCCACCCCCCACTCCACTACAACCCCCCATCCCCTACTCCATTACACTGTCATTCTCCCCCCCAAGTCACATTAATGTTTCTTGTCAATTTATAATAAGGTTATTTAACAAATAGTGGTGTAATGATTAGAACTAGGATAAAATGTAGTGGGAGAAAAATAATGCACATGATTTGGTTTCACTGAGTGATGATTTCAATGTGAGTACACCAGTTTGATTTAAATAAATATTTCAAAAAGATAAAAATTATGGATGGAAGTTAATTATAATTATATTTATATAGTTTAATGCACTGGACATCTCTAGGATTGTGGATTCTTGGTTGTAGAATTTTGAAAGTGAATGTTCTGAATGGTGTGGGGCCATAGACACAAAATATTATGTGTGTTGTGATTATTTTTTTCTTGTGTTTGTTTCATGCCTACATTTTTTGTTCACATGTCATAGAAGGAATGATATGGGATGACTAAAAACAAAATGATGAAAAATATATGTGGTGTTTGGGGTGCTTATACTTTCCAATTCTGGTTACTGATTTGTTGGTGATGTATTGAAAGGATGTTTTTTCTTCCTCTGATTTATGAATTATATTTCCCCATAAAATAGTATCTTAGATTAATTATGAATCCATATAGTGATTAGTTTACCAATACTCAAATGTAGAGTATGGTTGATACACTATTTGGTTCTCCATTCAGGTAGTTTACTGAGTTTCTAGAAAAATGTTCACTGAGAATATAACACCAATACTAGGTTGTTCTGAGTATATTGAAAGTTATCTATTATGGTTGTGTTTGGTGTTCTATTATATTTATCAAATTTGTTTTCAAAATATTGATTTAATACTACTAAATACATCTAGAATATTTCTTGTTATCCCTTACGTTTTTCTAGATTCAGTGGAATTAATGAAGATGGAATAAAAGGCCTTCTAAAATTTCCCTAGTGTATTGATAGAGAAAGAAAATAATGGAATTTTAGAAAATAGATAATTTCATAACAAGGTATTAGGACAATTATAAGACAAATATCTCCAAGTAAGGATCCCATGATATGGAACAAATGTCTAGGAATCAAGGAAACACCACATGTGAACAATTTCTCTAACAAAAATATCATAAAAATAGTAGTGGAAAATAAATAAAATCTTGGCTTCAACCATCTATACATAGGGTGTCCATGCCGAAGGAAAGGAAAATAAATAGATGAAACATGGCATAACAGAAAATAAAATGAAATAGATTAATGAATCTATCCACTAACCCAATATCCCTCCCCTATAAAGAAAATCGTGCATCCACCTCTAGTTCCCTTCTAGCCAGCTTCGTAGAACATAACTAACCTCTGTCTGTAGAAAGTGGTAAAAGGCTGATGTGGCTGATGCTATAATGAAAAAAAACATACCTCTCTACTATGACTATATATTTCACCACCCATTATATAAGAACCACAACACCCCATGGGTCAAATCATGTTCCTGAAAGCAAGAATGAAATAGATCCAAGTTTCAAAATGATACTATCAAATAGTACATTCCAATTAATTAACAATTAATCTTCCTAATAATGGTATATAATCATTTTATCTCTAGTTTTAGCTTATTTTGGTTTTGTTTGATAAAAGTTTTTCTGGAAAATTTTCATTAGATTTTGTTTTTCTGGTTTTTGTTTATATTATATTAGACAATTTCATTCATTTGGGTTCTAATTGATTCATTTTGATTACATTTGAATTCATGTCTCTACCCCTGAATTCACTTTATGTAAAATAGGTTTCAATAATAAAAATAAAATTTATGCATTAGAAAAAGAACCAAGGGATTAATTCCACTTGTAGGGATTATTTAATAAGTAAACATATTACCCTAAGATTAAGGTATTTAGTCAAGCTTCAACTATGATACGGTAAGCAATTTAATAGATCAGGGGGTGGGGGACAACACAACTATGGTTGCTAATGACAGATATATGATGGTTAGTGTTATTTATGCATATGTCTCCCATTACTTAGATATTCTTATAAAAATTAAATCAATAATGGATCTTAGGGAAATGTTAAAAACGGTCTATGTGGTAATAAACCTCTAAAGCTGGATTTTAATTTTATAATCCCTAGGATTCATTTGAATACATATTCAGTGACACAAGGATTAAAATTTACCACATCGATACTTTTTAACACCATGAAATAAGGTATTGAGACCATAAATTTAATTATTAATGGTATTGAGTCCATTATATATTTTCAGGGACAGAATGCCTTGTGCAGACTCCATATTCTATTGATTTCTTGTAGTGGAATATATATTACATATGAATTCAAAGGTATTGAGTCCATTAAATATGAATCTTTGGGTTCCAACCCTCGGCCTTGGACCACTGGTTTTCAAGAATTAATTTATCCAATCAATAAAGGAATAATATAATGAGTGTGGAGTCGCACCCCTAACGATGTTTCAATTTTCATTACGACATCTAAGGTTTACATATCCTAACTAATAGAATTGGATAATTTTTGAAAAAGAAATTGAATTAAACAAATAGTATTAATCAAATTATAAAAATTAAAGATGACACATGAATTGTGCATATGAATGTAGATAGTTCAACATATTGATTAGAATGAGTATTCTCAACAATATGGATATTATATTACCCTCTTCCCTAGTACCTATATTGACTCACATATAGTTTTCCATTATAGTGATACCACTACTCCACAATATGGATATTAAATTTTCCTATTCCATGGTCTCTATATTTACTCCATTATTGTTGTCCATTATAGTGATACGACTACTCATATGTTGGGGTTCGATGTCCCCTACCCCAACCTGAGTGACAGATAGAACTCCATCAGCCTATCTACTTAGTGGTAGGATTGAATCTCCTAGTAGCAGGATCCTACCTTGATTCAAAAACAATGATAAGATGATAAGTGCTCCTATATAAATTCTATATAGAACCCATCTTATCAAACGATCGATAGTCCACTATGGAAAAAGGTCACCGAAATAGATTTATGTTCAACCCTGAAATTTGTAATAAAATTAATCGGAATGATTTCCAGATACTTGTGGCCTACGTCACAAGTTGATCTGACCACTGCATCCTTTGTGTAAATCATAATATCAACTCTTATTAACTCCTAAGGTGGAACTCCTATATCATCAAACAGAAATATATTTCCCTTTACTTGAGGCCTCCATTGGGTTATATTTAGTAATGAGATCATGATTCATAAAATAAAAAAAAATCACACAAAAAGGGAATTAACCTGTGAAATGATATCATACTGAATCCCATGCTGGAAAAATGTCTCCAAAGCTATATGATCTCCATCCTATGTAGGGGAAATATTTTTCAGGTTTGTGAAGTAACCATCATGGTTCATTAAAGACATCATCCTCTATATAAATTTTATGATGTCTGAAGAAATTCCATTCATCAAAATATCTAGATAAAAGTGACTCATATATTTCTCCTTTAATCCTTTATTTGTTAGATCTTCTTATTGTCCAACATGTACTATCATATACTTAGAGAACATAGATTTTTCTTATAGAATACAAGTAGAAAGCTTCACCCTCATCTCCAATGTTTTCTATAGGTGACTAAATATTTTCATGAGAGACTCAGTATAGAGATTTTCTACCTGAGGCCTCTATCCCCATTAACTATTGATGGATAATGTATTTAAAACTCTATCTAAGTATCATACATCGAAAGGAAATTGTGATTAGTCTATTTCATCATTGATAACAATACTCATGGAATACTATCATAGAGCTGATCATCCATCAGATTCCCCATTGTTGTATAAAGATTCAACTAACTATATGGGGTGTGTGATATTAACTATTCTCACACTATAAAAAAGATAATGTAGACGCATTTTCTCTACATGTGTAATAACAATCATTAGATCATCGAGGTCATAAAAATATCAAACACTGAAGGAAAAGTACAAAAAAGAAAATCATAGATAAATGGTTTCATCAACTCTTTGTTGAGAATGTTAATTAATCATATTTTAGTAGAAAATATTTTATTATTTTTTTTCAATCATATTATATAATTTCATATGAAATTAATGAATCCCTAGAATTATAATTGAATGATAACAAAATTTCATTCTATCTCACTATGAGGTATTAGATATTCCCCTGTCTATATCAAAACATGAGTAAAATCACTTAAAATAGTAACATCACCCAACATGTTCATCACCCAAGGTGAAATAACAAAAAAAATATATAAGCAATAACTCATGAAAAATAATCCCCTCCCTGGAAACATGGTTTTCCATTCTCATGGTTTATTTAATCGTATGAATGAGGTCACTACCAATCCCCAACACATCATATTCTCATATCTACCAATCATAAAACTATTAATGTAATAGAAAAGAGTAAAAATGATAAAACATTGTGACATCCTCGACTTGAATGTTCCACATGCGACAGAGATGGGTCATCACAAGAACTCAAGAAAACCTCCCCATATTCCACAAGAAGAAAAATAGTGATTAAGGGCTAATAGATATAGTGGGAGACTATTAAATTTTGTACAAAATAATACAAAAGGAGGGAAACATCATAAACAACCAATATAAATTGATTCAAATATATAAATAGGGAATTACCAAAAAAATACTAACCAAATAAATAATATCATTCCATATTCTATGACAAACTATAATATAAATAGACTATCATACAAGTAAATAAACTAAAGAACAACTCCAAATAAATTCCCCCAAAACTGTTCTCGAACACCATGCTCGGTCCCGTATCCATTCTCTTATCTTATCTTACCAAGGAACCAATCAAGCATAGGGCCTCACACCCTTGTCCTGACTTGTATCCAGGCTATCTTAATTGATTATAAAGGGAATCCTAAATAAGTTGGAGTAAAATATAGTATGACACCACCAATGGTGTCTAAAAAATCTAGTCTGAATTTATATTTCATGTAATTGTATCATATTGATTTTCATGAATTCATTAATTTAATGTTGAACATCAAATTTTCCTACCAAAAATCGAGCTCTAGGTTGACACCTGGGGTATGCCAAACTTGAATAAGTAGAGTTCCATATATGTCTTCCCTTGCATACCATTATCCAGGATGATTTATTTAACAAGGAACCATGACAAGGTACATTAACCATTCCTTGAACCACTAACCAAACACACATTTCCAATTCAAGGGATATCTCTCATATTCCATTGGTTAATGGACATTCTGTGAATTTTCATTAGAAATAAGATTTCATTCCTAAGGTGAATAAATAATTCTAATTATGGAGTAACCAATCCAGGTATTAAATAACCATGCGTCAAGAACAACCACGAGAAAAACCCCTAACAAAACACCCAAACATGAAAACTATTTTTACATATGAGACATTTTTTAATTCATTAAAATTACCAATTCTCATTCCTCCTATTCCAATAGGTCAAATATCTGTTCTTGTTAATATAACATTGTTTTATTTCCATTTTCATACCAATTATACAGTTGCATGGTACATTATAAATTCACATTTCAATTGTGTCAATTTCAATTCACTTATAGATAATTAAAAATTCTAATTCACTTGTCATGAGAAGAGAAAATTCAATTAACAATTCTATTCATTCTTTAATCAAATTCTCAATCCAGGTATAAGGCACTGGACTCATACCATATCTGCTCTGACACAAAGTTATAGATAAGAACACCTCTTTGGTAGCAAATGGATTATGGTCTTCATCACAAATGGACCCAACATGATATGTGGGAGGTCTAACAATGGGGATTTTAGAAATTTCCATGGATTATAATTAGACGAGGTCACACACAAAACATGATGAAATTCTCATACATGATATAAATACTATAAACGCAATGAATATGTTAGGGATATTTTTTAAATCACCCACCTCAATAAAAATAATATTAATCCAAAAAAAACAAAATATTAATGAATGTTATCCACCATAATCCCATATTGAAACTGATAAATACACAACATCAAGTCCATTAGAAGAATTTTAAATTGGAAAATAAATGGAATTCATCAATTTCAAGTAGAAAACAATAAATCTAGATGTTTGAATCAAAGAATTTAGTTAGAGATATATGATTCAAGGTATCTTATAAATGATGTAGATATGAATTAGGTTTGGAATCCTTGAGGGATCCGTTGTAGAGAAAGTGTACTCGTAACAGAGGAAGTGAGCTTGGAAAGAATGACTCTGCTCAGGAGGTAGCATTTGAGGAATGATCTCATTGCAGGAGGAGATATCATTTAGTGGATAGATCTATTTTAGGAGGATATATTATATTCAAAGGAGGAAGAGAACTCAGGGGTTCATGCTCAAGATGTAGGGTTCAGCAGAGGAGAGATATATTTGATGGAGGAGAGATATGTTCGACGATGTGTGGAGAGATCTATTCGTAGGATCTGCCTGATGATTATTTGGGGTTTTCCCAATGGTTACTAAAAACCGAGGGGAAATATTTTCGACTAAAATGGTTTGACTAAATAGTTGGAATAGATTTGGAAAACGAATCCATTCCAAACAGTTTCATAAAACCCTTGGGAAAACTCATGTAAAATTCACCGTATTTACCCTATACCAACGATTTCATTTAACCATTGGAATTGGCTATATAAACCAACATTTTTTCCAAACTGATAGTATGAAGGTGCTGGTATAGGCAACATTTCCACTAGTGATAGGTTTAATCTCATCAAGATCACGACCCAAACAATGTTCTCCAAACCACCCCATGAAAGTCTCACTGTCTCACACCTTACCCTTAGGGTATTCTAGGATGTTTTAAAGTGATGTGTATCAAGACCCTATCAATATGGTCTTGTAAATTATTGTTTATATGATAATGAATATTCTTTATTTTGTTATTTTTACTTCATAATTACTTTTTATTTTGATAAAATAAAACAGAAATTGAATTTTTACAAAATATTAAAAACCAATTAAGGAAATATATTTTTATTAATTAATGTATTTATGAAATAAATAATATTTTAATAAAATTTTATAATTAAATACTTATTGTTAAATATAAATGATCGTAAAATTTTTCTGAAGTCAAATGTAACTTTAATAAGGGTTTGAAAACTGTTATTATCAAAAAAACCTAACATTTCTCAGTAAATACCATTTTTTATTTTAGAAGTGAAGATAAATATACATATAAAATTTTTTAGATATAATGACTATTATTTTTGAAATCATAATTTAAAAATTATCAAATTGTGATTTTTTCATAATTTTCTATGACAATCGAATTTTAGGGAAAAAATTAAATACCCTATAAATATACAGTGTTAATTATGAAAACCTAATGAACCAAAAGTGATGTAATAAAGAATATAAATTAGATCTAGGTAAAAATATATATTTTTTCACTTTAAAATAACTTTTTTATATGTTTAAGTGATTAAATTTATTATGCCATTTTGAATCCTCCAAAACTATTAATATATTTTATGGTTTTAAAATCATTTCATTAATAGTGCGACTCACCTCTATAGAAGAAAGTGATTTATTTTATTAATTTCGACCATCATACATATAAAATAATTAAAAAAACTCCAATTTGGTCTAAATTATGAGAAAACTCCTGGGATGGTTTTGGATTTTGGTTATTTTATTAGATGGAGTACAAACCCTATGTTTGAGAAATAATAATGAAATTTCCACTCATTTCCTATATAAACCCAACCAAAATCCCACTTATCTTCACTAAAAATTATTGTATCACATCCTTACTATACCCTCCCCTATCTATATCCCTACCAAGTTTCCCTGAATATCTCAAAAATCCCATCCCAAGAATTTGGATTCATATACTCAAGTAAGTGTTTTTTTCTTCCACCAATTTATTAAAAGTTTATTTATTATCTTATGCCATCCATTTCCAATTCCAAATGTAGAGAAATGTATTTCCATGTACCTATTACTAATCATTTTATGTATAACTTTTGAGAGACCACTTTCTCTCTCATCAACCCATTTTCTAACTCATTAATGTAGGTCGTTATGTTGCAGAAACATAATCCCAATTTTCCATGCCAAAAAAATAGTTTAGTGAATACCATAATAATTTCCTATCAAGGATGTTCAAATTTATACAAATATAATTTTTAATAGTTGAATTTCATGTATATACTCCATACTACTTTATCGTGGAATAAAAATGATGATGAATGAATCCATGTTTCATGATCTGTGTGGCACACTTGAGCATGAGAATGAAATGAAAGTGAATGGTGCGCCCGAAATTATATAGCACTATAATGCAATGAATAATTTTTAGTATCATGAGATGTCATGTTGGGACATGAAGTATACCTAATTCCTTTATGCGACTTTTTCTTTTATGATATCTTAATAATTATCCATGACCTATGTTTATGATTCAATGTTTAAAGTTGTTTCCACATTTATCATATTTCTTTTATGATTATCATTCTATGTCCTGATTCAATGTACATGTTTATTATTCTCCCTCATTTTATTCAACATTTAAATTCATTTATCGAACCATGTTTTACCTCATACCTTATTTATTCCTCTACTAGGATATATAGCTCACACATTTCTAATGTATGTCCCGGGTCATCCCATGTAGTTTTAAAAGCCACATAATTTTGGAACCACATTATGTAAGTTTTCAATAATGTAGTTGTATCCCATGTTCAAGATGATATTCTACTTATCTAATTACAATATAAAAAAGACTTATCAATATTACATTTTTAATTATGTATAATCCCAGGTAAAAAATAATGAGTTAATGTATAATAAACAGGAGTGTTGCAATAGTTGATTTCAAAGGAAAAGTTTAGTTATTTTCGGGATTAGGATTTGAAAACTCTAGAAAAATTCTTATAGATAAGACTAAGTATAAGAAAACATCAATAAATTTTGGTAAGTACAGAGTAAGTGGTTTATTAAGAATATAAATCCCTATCTGGATACTATAAGTTGATTTGTTTCAGAAGTAGATGTATTTATGGGTATCAAATCTAACAAGATGCATTGATCCTCACTCAGCTTTACCTGGTACATGAAGACATGTCTTAAAGTGCACCTAGTTTGACACTTCCAGGGGATATGATTTGGTAAAATCAGGAGCTCATTATGAACCATTATTAAGGGAACTAAAAAATGACAATATAAATATATATTAAGAAATAGATCATGGATAATATATATTGTAGCCTCAAAATTTATAAGTTAATGAAATAAATGTATGTTATAAGTTATCCCTTAAATGTCATTAAATTCCAACTCATGTGTTTAATAGTTTAAAAACAATCATCCCTAATTTTCAATTTATTCTACCCAATGTCATGAAATATAAGGAATTGTGTAAACAATCTATACGATGGAAAATGTGATGGTTTCCCCAATGAGATGCCCAACCCAATGGGTGTGGAAATAGTAAAATTTGTGATTATATTCTATCAGCTAACATAATCTCTAAATAAATACATGGATTAGTAGGAGCACCCAAATCACCCAAAAAAGAACAAGATGAAATTGAGACCTTTATGTGACAAATTTCCTTGATATTCAATGGATGGTTTGATCCCTTAATTGATGAATAATGGATCAAATAAATTGAGAAGATATTCTCTATAGTTAAATGTTCTGAGAAAGATAAGGTTTTACTAGCTATTTATCATATATAGGATAAAGATGATCAGTGGTGGACATTGGTTAAAAATATGAAGTTTGCGGAAGAGATCCAACTGATGGGGTTGATGGAATTTCAGAAAAAAAAATTTGATAAATATTTTCCATGAACACTTCGATTTAAAATGGAAAGGGATTTCCATGACCTCCAGAAAAAAGATGACAAATCTATCTTGGTGTATGTGGAAAAATTAACAATACGTGCACGATAAACCTCCATATTTTTCGTTACCACAAAATTAAAGGTTAAATTCTTCTTTAGTGGTCTAAAACCTAGTTTATGAGAAGCCTTGATGATCCGATACTATGATAGATATAAGGAAATTATCTAATGTTCCCTAAAAGTCAATATGGAGATCAATGAATCTCAAGGGTATAATGGGTATAATAAGAGGAATGTTGAGTTCAATTATGGTAGTCCGATAGTAAAATATAATGGTGACATGAAATTTCAACATCCGACTTCTCAAGGGTTTGGAATAATGTACCATAGAACGTTCTTAAGGAGGACAAGGAAATGATTTATATATGGGGAGGAAGGACACCATGCTATCGATTTATGAATAGATAAACCCACTAATTCATTGGAGGATAGTAGTGCTCTAGTCAACCCTCAACACATTTTCTAGTGCTTTGACTTCAAACAACTAGATCACCTTGAAAACTAAAGCACTAATACAATGGTTTTTAGAGACAAATACAAACCTCCAAGCATGAAATGGTGTGGTTTTTCAATCACAACTGCTGATGTGGATCTCAATAACGAGGCAGCGACAAGTACTCTAGTTATTCATTCAAGAATAGTTAATTTAAATTTGGATTCTAGTTCTATGAATTCCTTCATTTTAAGAAATATTAGTAGAAATATTCAAACACCAACACAAATCATGGAAGTAGTGTAGAGACCCGAAGCATGACGTACATTGACATTACATTACTTTTGCGGAATAATTAGTACATAACAAAAACACACACACAAGGACCGTAATAGTTTAGTGTCTTTGGAAACTTGGAATATAATCTTCTAATTGTGGTGAAAGATCTTCAACATCTCCCATAAAGATCTTCTATTTTTTTAAACCTAAATCCTTTATTTATGTCCTATGGAAAAAACTTAAAAGAGTGAGCTCAAATTCTCAGTAAGGGTAAACAAAAGAAATATCAATCACGCCATATTCATAAGAATATATCTTTTGGAAATCTTAACCTGCAAAAGAGATCATAATTTCATAACATGGGATAAATCATAGTAGTGAAATGAAATCCCAATGATCATAACATAAAACATGATACTTTGTGGCATACACACATAATCATAGAGAATCATTTCTTATTAGTCAAGACTCATTTCCAAGACTATCTTAGTGGACAAAGTCCCTTTCTGAACAGAGTTCACTCCTCGTTTCAGTCCTGTTTCACTGAACCGGTATAACCTACCGTTCCATCCATGTCTATCTAATGAGATATAAAATCTTTACCCAATGAATTCGAGGGAGATATAGGTCCCACCCATATCATAATGATACCATTCTTATGTGTGCCACAAAATCATAAATCATACATCATTGCATAACCAATGTAGTAAAAATGGGATTCTTAAACAACATGACATCATAAAACAATTCATATAAGATAAAGGAATTCATAAAAAATATTTCCATCACAACATAATCAAATCCATGTAATAATAGGGATAGAAACAGAACCCTATATTATCTTAGATGGAAAATAATTTTGCTAAAACACTTGAACACCATTCTTGAGGAAAATATCCCTTCTACTTCAAAAACATTTTCCTTTCTTTAACATGTCATACAATTTTAAACTAAATGAAGTTGATTAAAAATATACTTGAAAACTTGTAAAGTAAGCTTCTTGGATATAATGTTTTAAAAATCCATTCACGCCGTATAAGTTAAAAAACATTTTTTGTACTTTTGTCGGAAAAGTCAAAAAGTACCTCGTACGATAAGCGACAAAAGATTCCGTTCATATATTTTACTAAAAACTCACCGAAGGGTAAAATTGGATTTAAAAAATTGTAGGTGGATGGGAATAATATTACATATTTAGGAAACATACTTGTGGATGATAAAATGCACCCCAGTAAATTTCAAAGTATAAACAATCTCGGATAAAAATGAGATTGTGATATTTCCCTTACCTTAGGTCCTATTTGCTTCGTAAGTGTCCAAACCTCCTGTATAATGGTTTAAATAATGTCATTGACTTATTCCAGAATCATACTCATTGTTATGATATAATATATGGTTCACTTATGACTATATATTACCTGTTCTTTTGTAAATTCCATGTTAAAGAGCGTTTTGGGTAAAATTGTTTCATTTGTCGTCCGTGTTTTGACTTGTAATTATTCATATGATTACTTATATCATGATTACTTAATTCCAGAATATAAAACATGATTTATATATAATATATAATCAGAATATTCATATATATAATAAATCAGTAAGTAGAATTAAATACACCATTCATGGAGACTGTAGGCAGTACGTACGCATGAACGCTGTTTTTGTTTCCTTATTGAGTTGAATGGAATTAAGTAGATGACATAAATATATATACACATAAATCCAGTATCATTATTATTTCATATATTTCATTATTAATTATTATATATACTTTATAATCATTCATGAATGGTTTACGTGGAGAATGAATCTCATCGCGTCGTGGAGACAGTAGTCTGTACGTACGCACGAGCGATGATATAGTTCTCATGATCGTGGAACTAAATTGGAGTGTATGTATACTATTTCAGAATCAATATCACTTTACAATAATTATATATAGTTATTATGTACACCATTATACCCATCCAGGTAAGGTGGTGGTGGAAAATAGATTACACCACGGCGTGGAGATGGTATTCCGTACGTACGCATGCGCGGTGATTTCGTTTTCCGTAGGATGGATAGGTGGTGAAATAAAGTTGTTTCATAATTATAATAACATATAAATCTTTAAGTGATACTTATATTATTACTTCATAATGAAACAACCTAATAAGAAGAAGTGGAAGAAGAAATAAAGATGAAAGAATTGGTAATGGACATTACCTCTTCTTTGAAGCGCCTCTTTGAGATCTCCTTTTAGGGCAATACAATTTGTCTTTGAGGAAGTCCAGAACCTCTAGGATGTTTCAAGGGAAGTGGAGAACGTAAATGGGCAGGGGTTGGCCGAGCTTTAAGGCTCAAAGTGGTGTGTGGAAGAGGGGGAGGATGTGCCCTTTTATAAGGGAGGAGAAGGGCACCTTTGGAATAATTAAAAATATAATTTTATTATAAAGTCAAATTCGGTATTTAATAGTTCCAAATTGATATATTTCGAAGATAAGGTGGGTAGGGGTCGAAATCCTCTCATCCAATAGAATTTAGACAAGTTTAGGTATCAATTTTAACCTTATCATTTAGATTTTACTTTAAGTTAGATAATTTAACTTTTACCGTGTCTTCTTGTTTTCTTACACTATAAGGTTAATAAACTTACTATATCAAGTCAAACGAACCCCAAGTTGTTTATTATTAATATATATAACCATAGCTAAGTCATTTGGCCAAACCATAGATTTTTAGGAATAAAATAACAATTAATAATATAATATTTGTTTTAAAAACTATCTTATGTCAATTTTGACACTATTTAGTAATTGATTTCTGTGAAAATCATAACAGAATTATCAGTTCGAAAAAAGTTACTTAAATCAATACTAACATGTCATATTATCCTAGAAAATTAGTGTAATTCATAAAAAGTCTCAAATTATATTTATTTGGGTATTTATAATATCAATTATTCTAATTTTTCACTATTGTGGTAATTACTGCATCATCATTGTGTCATAAATAAATTAAATTATTTAATGTCTAAAAATTAAAATTAAAATACCATTATGTAGGAAATCTTTTTAGCTTTCTAATTAGAATTTATAGTCGAATTTATCTTATGTATAAACCTATATTAAAAATGATATACTTATTAAACATTGATTTTAACTATTTTAACCCTTCTTTAAATAAATTAATAATAAATGTCCTAATCTAATCCAAGTGGGCCTAAATGATCATATTTTATTCCTAAGGTTGTTTTTGGTCGAATTACACTTATCCAATAGAATTAGGACATGTGTTAGTGTAATAATAATAACATTTTTACCCTTAATTACCCGATTTACTTTTAACCGTGGTAAAAACAAAGTAAAAAGTTACTATTCACCAAAAATTATTTTCATCTCATTGAACCAGATTTTACTTACTAACATCAACCGTGTCTCTCGGATTTTTGAAATTCCACTCACAGAAGCGGTAAAATTAAGTTTTATGAAAAATTCAGTTTTTTATCTACCACTTAGTGGTTTCACTATTCATCAAAAATTGAATGTTTTCAGAAAAATACAAAAACATAGGCCTAAGCTATATTTTATATTATGAACTCAAAAATGATGTCTATTTTACCAAATTCAAAACATATCAGCTGAATTAATTAATTTAAAAAAATAATTCTTGTCGTCATAACAAATAGCGTGTTTTTAAGAGATAATAACTATCAAAAGATTGACAGTTGTTTATGTCTGGTTTAAATGTGAAATTATATTCAATGGCCAACATTGTATTAAATTGTAAAAATATATTCTAAATATACTTTAAAACCACTCAAATTAATAATTTATCACTATTAATTATTTCGATTGAAAAAGTTGTTTTTAATTAAAATATAGCGTTTTTTTACTATTCATCAAAATATGAAAGTTACCAGAATGATATGAAGATTTATCCAAATTAAATTTTTATTTCATGATTCTAAAGAAGAATTTTATTTTGTCAATTTTAACTTATAAACATGTCAAAAACTAGATTTAATGTGGGTGCGCCATCAAAAGGCGGCAAAACTGCATTTTTTGAAAAATACTTATTTTACCCGAAAATTTTATTTTGTTCTTATACCATGTTTTTGAAAATTTCCAAGACTAATAATAATGTTATAAGATTCAAAATTCAGTTATACTATTCATAACGGCTAGTTTATAATAATATTATAATAATATATCGTTGTTTAGTAAAACCCGGTATTGCGTACAACACACGCTATCGAGGAAGGTCGTGATTGTGTGTAATGCAAGCCAAGTCAGGGTTGCGTGTTGTGCAAGAATCCTTCGTTGTTTCATATAACATAATCCAACCATATTTCATTTATACATTGAATATATATATATATACTCAATGTTGCGTAGAATAACTATTATCAAAATTGTGTGTAACACAATCCATGAATAGTGTTGCGTATACTGCAAGCTAATACGGTGTTGGGTATAGCGCAAGGTAATCTTGGTGTAGCATACAACACAAGGCATTAATGAAATTAAAATAATATTTTTCATAAAATCTCGGGGTGTTACATTCTACCCCCCTTAAAATGAATTTCGCCCTCGAAATTCGTCGGGGTTATAAATGGTTTACTATTCGAAAGTTTCTTTAATATAAACCCACATCGTAAAAAGGAATACCAAAACCAATCTTAAAAAAAAAGTATGAAACGTAACGGTTACCCAAATAAACTAATCACTGGGTTTCAACATAGGTAAAAATATGGATATGGAAGAGAAATCTGACCATCATGTTCTGATGGAGAGTGGTAGAGAACATGGCTATGGAAAATCCAGCAATCACAAAGCCATAAATTTGTGATGATCTAAAGTACCATCTGATTCATCAGATATAAGAGCACTGGGACAACATTTTTGGTTTTCAAGATCATTTCCCTAAAGTTGATGAAATTGGAATTAGAAGAAACACTTTCATGATTTTGGTATAGTCTCACCATTTGTCGTTCTTTGGACAATTTCCACTTCATCTCTTAAAGAAATGAAGTTGAATTTGTCATTCGTGATGTGTTAGCAGATCATGTGATATAATGATGGGTCATTACATCTGTCTCAAACAAGTGGTTAGAAAAGTTATCAAAAAATACATAAGTCCATCTATAGTGAGATTAATCATATATGGCTCCTGAAATGGACTTATACTTCATATATCATACTGCTTAATATAATAAAACTAGTTTCTACTAAACAGGGACTTCCTGTAGGCCAGTGGTAGGAGATAAAGGCCAGTCGCACTTCGGTTGTGGGTTCGATTCCCACAACCTTGTCTGACGCGATGGACTGTCGCCCGTCCTTCAGGTTGTCCTTTTTCCAATGCTATATTACTATAATATCCCATAAACAATATCAAAATAAGTTTTATCCTTAAACAATACTAACTTATGTCCAACATAATCCATTCCAATCTTTAGGCTTATCTAAAATACTTCGGTCCAAGCTCATAGTATAAAGAAAATGATCACGTGAATTCCATCATTTATCCCCCATATATCATAAGATATATCTTGTTGGTCAAATTACAAACATGTGAATACCTTAATCATGTATTCTCTTGAAGAATGAATACCCATTGAACCTTAGTGAAAACATGAATGTAGTCAAAAGTTAACTCCTTCCACATAACAAAATCCAAAAATTCTATATACTCAAACCATGATATAACCTTCTCCTTATATCAGTCATGAGCTCATAAACACTATCAAACATTTAATTTTCACCTTATCCCTTCATTATGCGCATATCATCTACATTCCAAAAATATCTGAATAACCTTTCATGGATACTGGTACCATTAATCATACAATTTAAAAACTAAAGGAAAGACAACAGTGTAACAATCCTTAGATGTCTCTTTATTCCATAGTACCATGAGATTACTTATACAACATTACACATGATAAACATGTAATCATTCCACTGCATTCTTAAACCATTGACCGATCTTCAACAATTCTTTCATCTCACATATCATTTGTAGTCTCTTCATCATCATCAACATAAATAATACCAATACTACCATACTGATTCTCTTCATGAGACTTTCCCTTAGGGAATTGGTTTGCATATTGCCCGTACATTCCACATTTAAAACATTTTACCATTGTTGATGTCATAGTAATACCATTATCCTCATCCCTGGTGTTAACTGATCCTTTCCCTTTTCACTTACTGGCTTTGTGTCCTTCTTTTCCACACCCAAAGCATCTTCCAGTTCCTTTGAAACATTCTCCTTGATGCCTCTTCCCACATGATTTACATAGGGGAAATTGAACTTTCTTTCCTCTATGATCATCATGAAACTCCATCTTTCTCTTATTAGCCGAGTCAGGAAACTTAACAAATTTTACTTTATTGATCATATTATGAGATTGCTGATTCGGCATAATAATGATGTTTGGACTTCCAAATCCCATTTCATTTGGTTTCTCATGAAGAATATCATTCCATTGTCCATCATATCCTCCATTATCGTGAATCATCTTGTTTCCATCCATTTTCTAAAACCCAAAAAGAATAGTGTGAGAGGCCAAAATCATAATAAAGGGGGAGTAACTTCAATATCTAACATCTTTGGTTTAATCTAATATCGTTACCATAGTTCTAGGACTATATCCTATACGTATACTTATACTTATTGACATCCCTAGACATACCTTAGAAATATCTCTAGGGATCTTACTAACGTTTTCGCATCCTAGTTTCCAAAGTTTGACTAAACTTTTCCTCTGATACCAACTGTAGAGACCCGAAACTTGATGTACATTGACATTACATTGCATTTATAGAATACTTAGTACATAACAAAAACACACACACAAGGACCGTAATAGTTTAGTGTCTTTGGAAACTCGGAATATAATCTTCTAATCGTGGTGAAAGGTCTTCAACATCTCCCATAAAGATCTTCTTTTTTTTAAAACCTAAATCGTTTCTTTATGTCCAGGGGAAAAAACATAAAAGGGTGAGCTCAAATGCTCAGTATGGGTAAAGAAAAGAAATATCAATCACGTCATATTCATAAGAACATATCTTTTGGAAATCTTAACCTGCAAAAGAGATCATAATTTCATAACATGTGATAAATCATAGTAGTGAAATGTAATACCAATGATAATTACTTAAAACATGGAACTTTGTGGCGTCCACACATAATCATAGAGAATCATTTCTTGTTAGTCAAGACTCATTGCCAAGACTATCTTAGTTGACACAGTCCCTTTCTGAACCGAGTTCACTTCTCGTTTAAGTCCTGTTTCACTGAACCAGTATAACCTACCATTCCAGCCATGTCTATCTCATGAGATATAAAATCATTACCCAATGCATTGGAGGGAGATATAGGTCCCACCCGTCTCATAATGATACCATTCTTATGTGTGCCACAAAATCATAAATCATACATCATTGCATAACCCATGTAGTAAAAATGGGATTCTTAAACAACATGACATCATAAAACAATTCATATAAGATAAAGGAATTCATAAAAAATATTTCCATCACAACATAAACAAATCCATGTAATAATAGGGATAGAAATAGAACCCTATATTATCTTAGATGGAAAATAATTTTGATAAAACACTTGAACTCCATTCTTGAGGAAAATATCATTTCTACTTCAAAAACATTTTCCTTTCTTTAACATGTCATACAATTTTAATCTAAATGAAATTGATTAAAAATAAACTTGAAAACATATAAATTAAGATTCTTGGAAATAATTTTTTAAAAATCCATTCATGCCGTAGAAGTTAAAAAAACATTCTTTGTACTTTTGTCGGAAAAGTCAAAAAGTACCTCGTACGAAAAATGACAAAAGATTCCATTCATATATTTTACTAATAACTCACCGAAGGGTAAAATTGTAATTAAAAAATTTTAGGTGGATGGGAATAATATTACATATTGAGGAAACATACATGTGGATGATAAAATACACCCCAGTATATTTCAAAGTATAAAAAATCTTGGAGAAAAATGAGATTGTGATATTTCCCTTACCTTAGGTCCGATTTGCTTCGTAAGTGTCTGAACCTTCTGTATAATGGTTTAAATAATCTCATTTACTTATTCCAGAATCATTCCCATTGTTATGATATCATATATGGTTCACTTATGACTTTATATTACCTGTTCTTTTGTAAATTCCATGTTAAAGAGCATTTTGGGTAAAATTGTTTCATTTGTCGTCCGTGTTTTGACTTGTAATTATTCATATGATTACTTATATAATGATTACTTAATTCCAGAATATAAAACATGATTTATATATAATATATATTCAGAATATTCATATATATAATAAATCAGTAAATGGAAAGAGATACACCGTTCATGGAGACGGTAGGCCGTACGTACGCATGAACACTGTTTTAGTTTCCTTATTGAGTTGAATGGAATTAAGTAGATGACATACATATATATAAAAATAAATCCAGTATAATTATTATGTCATATATTTCATTATTAATTATTATATATACTTTATAATCATTCATGAATGGTTAACGTGGAGAATGAATCTCATCGCGTCGTGGAGATGGTAGTCCGTACGTACGCACGAGCGATGATATCATTCTCATGATCGTGGAATTGTATTGGAGTGTATGAATACTATTTCAGAATCAATATCACTTTACAATAATAATATATAGTTATTATGTACACCATTATACCCATCCAAGTAAGGTGGTGGTGGAAAATAGATTACACCACGGCGTGGAGACGGTATTCCGTACGTACATACGCGCAGTGATTTCGTTTTCCGTAGGATGGATAGATGGTGAAATAAGGTTGTTTAAAAATTATAATAACATATCAGTATATAAGTGATACTGATGTTATTACTTCATAATGAAACAACCTAAGAAGAAGAAGTGGAAGAAAAAATAAAGATGAAAGAATCGGTAACGGACATTACCTCTTCTTTGAAGCGCCTCTTTGAGATCTCGTTTTAGGGCACTAAAATTGTTATTTGAGGAAGACCATAACCTCTAGGATATTGCTAGGGAAATGGATAAGGTAAATTGGCAGGGTTTGTCCGATATGTAAGGCTCAAAGTGGTGTGAGGAAGAGGGGGAGGAGGTGCCCTTTTATAAGGGAGGAGAGGGGCACCTTTGGAATAACTAAAAATATTATTTTATTATAAAGTCAAATTCGGTTTTTAATAGTTCCAAATTGATATATTTCTAAGATAAGGTGGGTAGGGGTCGAAATCCTCTCATCCAATATAATTTAGACAAGTTTTGGTATCAATTGTAACCTTATCATTTTGATTTTACTTTAAGTTAGATAATTTAACTTTAACCGTGTCTTCTCATTTTCTTACACTATAAGGTTAATAAACTTACTATATCAATCCAAAATAACCCCAAGTTGTTTATTATTAATATATATATCCTTATCTAAGTCCTTTGGCCAATCCGTAGATTTTTAGGAATAAAATAACAATTAATAATATAATATTTGTTTTAAAAACTATCTTATGTCAATTTTGACACAATTTAGTAATTGATTTCAGTGAAAATCATAACTGAATGATTAGTTCGAACAAATTTACTTAAGTCAATAATAAAATGTCATATTAACCTATAAAATTAGTTTAATTCATAAAAAGTCTCAAATTAAATTTATTTGGGTATTTATAATATCAATTATTCTAATTGTTCACTATTGTGGTAATTACTGAATCATCATTGTATCATAAATAAATTAAAATATTTAATGTATAAAAATTAAATATAAAGTACCATTATGTAGGAAATCCTTTTAGATTTATAATGAGTATTTATAGTCGAATTTATCTTATGTATAACTCTATATTAAAAATTATTTACTTATTAAACTATGATTTTAACTATTTTAACCCTTCTTTAAATAAATTAATAATAAATGTCCTTATCTAATACAAGTCAGCCTAAATGATCATATTTTATTCATAAGGTTGTTTTTGGTCGAATTACATTTATCCAATAGAATTAGGACATGTTTTAGGGTAATAATAATAACATTTTTACCCTTAATTACCCTATTTACTTTTAACCGTGGTAAAAAAAGTAAGAAGTTATTATTCACCAAAAATTATTTTCATCTCATTGAACCAAATTTTACTTACTAACATCATCCAGGTCTCTCGGATTTTTGAAATTCCACTCACAGAAGCGGTAAAATTAAGTTTTATGAAAAATTTAGTTTTTTTAACTACCACTTAGTGGTTTCACTATTCATCAAAAATTGAAAGTTTTCAGAACAATACCAAAAATTAGGCCTAAGATATATTTGATATTATGAACTCCAAAATGATGTCTATTTTACCAAATTCAAAACATATCAGTTGCATTAATTAATTTAAAAAAATAATTCCCGTCGTGAAAACAAATTGCGTGTTCTTAAGAGATAATAAATATCAAAAGATTGACACTTGTTTATGTCTGGTTGAAATGTAAAATTATATTCAATGACCAAAATTGTATTAAATTGTAAAAATATATTCTAAATATAATTTAAAACCACTCAAATTAATAATTTATCGCTATTAATTATATCGATTGAAAAAGTTGTTTTTAATTAAAATATAGCGTGTTTTTACTATTCATCAAAATATGAAAGTTACCAGAATGATATGAAAATTTATCCAAAGTAAATTTTTATTTCATGATTCCAAAGAAGAATTTTATTTTGTCAACTTTAACTTATAAACATGTCAAAAACTAGATTTAATGTGGGTGCGCCATCAAAAGGCGGCAAAAATGCATTTTTTGAAAAATAATTATTTTACCCGAAAAATTTATTTTGTTCTTATAACATGTTTTAGAAAATGTGCAAGATGAATAATAATGTTATAAGATTCAAAATTTAGTTAATACTATTCATAAAGGCTAGTTCATAATAATATTATAATAATATATCGTTGTTTAGTAAAACCCGGTATTGCGTACAACACACGCTATCAAGGAAGGTCGCGATTGCGTGTAATGCAAGCCAAGTCAGGGTTGCGTGTTGTGCAATAATCCTTAGTTGTTTCATATAACATAATCCAACAATTTTTCATTTATACATTGAATATATATATATATACTCAATGTTGCGTAGAATAACTATTTTCAAAATTGTGTGTAACACGATCCAAGAATAGTGTTGCGTATACTGCAAGCTAATACGGTGTTGCGTATAACTTAAGGTAATATTGGTGTAGCATACAACACAAGACATTAATGAAATTAAAATAATATTTTTTCATAAAATATCGGGGTGTTACAAGTAGAGTTGTTGGTGAAAACAAAAATGGGGAAATTATTTCATCCCATGTATATAAATCCCCCTATCAAAATTTGTGGGAAGAAATTACCAATTAACCTTGTCATATTCCCTTCTATGCAATTTGATACAATTCATAGCATGGATTGGATTTCTATATATAGAACACATATAAATTCCCATGAGAAGGAAACCACTCTCCTTATTTCGAATCATCCTTCAATTTTATTCAAGTACAATGAGAAGGATGGATATTCTTTAGCACCAAAATATCAATAATGGATATTATTTCCCTATGGGAAAGAATATCTACATCTAATTATTTTGTTTATCTAAAATATATTCTTTAATACATTCCCAATTTGAGGGAATATGCTGCTGTTTATCCCATGCAATTTTATGGTCATCCTCCTAGATGGGAGGTTGAATTTTCAATTGAACTTATACTTGGGGTGTTACTATAATCCAATATTAATGGTCATTAAGGAACTTGAATATCTTAAGAAATAACTATGGGAGAATCTAGATAAAGGGTTCATATGCCTAAGTGCTTCACCATGGGGTTCACTAGTCCTCTTCATTAATAAGAACTATGGGTCAATGTTCCATTACATTGAAAATCATGAACTCAACAAGATAAAGATAAATAACATGTATCCTCTACAACTGATTGATTAATTATTCGATCATCTATGTGGAGAACAATAATTCTCCTAGATGGATCCATGGTAAGGATATTACAAAATTAAGGAGAAGAAGGGGGATACCCCCAAGAATTCTTTTTGTACATGGTAAGTGCACATGAGTTCCTATTAAGTCCATTCAAACTCACTAATGCTCCAAAAATAATCATGTACATGATGAATATATTATTTTAAGATTACCTTGAAATTTATTATTAATATTTATAGATGATATTCTAACATTCTATAAAACCAGGTATAAGCATGAGGAGAATCTGAGCACTGTTTTAAATTCCATGCAAAAGGATACGCCTCATGAAAAGTACAAAAAATGTGAGTTTTGGTTGAAAGTAGTCTAATTCATAGGGTATACCATCACGATAAATAGGATATTTGTGGACCCTTAAAAATGAAGCAATTTAAGGATTTATAAGGCCAAAATATATAACATATATCCATTTTTTCCTTGAATTAGATGGGTATTATCAATAATTTGTGAGAAACTTATCACGATTTCCAAACCCTCTAACCAAGCTAACTCATAAGGGAGTCCAGTTTTCTTGGAATAATGAATGTGATGAGAGCATAAAGTAGCTGAAAAAGAGTATTATCACTAAAAATAATCTTACACTACCCATGAGTGGATAACTTTTCATAATATCCAGTGACTGTTTGGAGAAGTGATTGGGCTGTGTGTTAATTATGAATGACAAAGTCATAGCCTATTCTTCAAGGAAGTAGAAAATTCATGAAAAGTACAAACCAGTTCATGATCTAGAGTTAGATATTGCAATCTTCACTTTGAAAATTTGGAGGAATTATCTCTTTGGTGTGAAGATTGAAATATATATGGATCAAAAAAGCCTCAAGTATATATTCAAATAGAAAGAGATAAATATGCACCTAGGAATATGGTTAGAGCTGATCATGGAATATGACTGCTCAATATACTACTATCCTTGGAATGAAAATAAATTGGGAGATACACTCTATAGAAAGTATCCAATAATGTTTTCATTGATGAGTATTGAGAGGTACATGATCTTCATAGATTTTTAATGCATGGAAATTGGAATCATAATGTAAGGAATAACATCAATCCTTTCACAAATGATTTCTGAAATGTATTTTTTGGATAAGTTAAAGGATTCTCAAAGAGATGATGTGGGAATTCAAAGCAAAGTGGAAGCTATAATAAAATGGAAATCCTTGATGTTCAATGTTAATGGAGAATTTCTTCTAAAATTTGGGTCAAGACTATGTGTACCTTCAAATCCCGAGTTAAGGAAGTAGTTGTGGGATGATGAACATAACTCAACCTTCTCAATACATCATGGAAGAAAAAATATGTATTGATATATATGAGAACACTATTGGTGAGACAATATGAATAACGAGATAACATAATATACATCAAGATGTCTTGTATGTTAGAAAGTGAAGGAAGAAAGGTAAAAATATATGCTGATGTTGAAACCATTACCCATACCTACATTGATTTGAAAAAATATCACCATGGATATTATCACAAGACTTCCAAAGGCATCTAGAAGAAACAATGATATATGGGATATTGTGGATCATCTTATAAATACTACACACTTCATTCCAATTCAAGAGGAAATCACACTAGATCAAATTTCAAGAGTATACATAAGAGAAGTGGTGATGATGCATGAAGGACCAACAACAATTGTCTCCGATCGAGATCCAAGATTCACCTCCATGTTCTAGAAAAGTACCCAACATGCTCTAAATACTAATTTGAACTTTTGCAAGGATTATAAACCATAAAATGATGGCCAATATGTGTGAACTATCCAAAAACATAAGGAAATGTTGACAACGTGCATAATTGAATTAAAAGGGGGATGATATCAAAATCTTAATCCGACTGAGTTCTCATAAAATAATTGTTTCCAGTCATGAATCCAAATGTCTCCTTTGGAAAACATTTATGTGGTGCGTAGTAGAACACATATATGTTGGAATGAAGTTAGAAAAAAACTTCTAGGTCCTAATATCAGAAAGGAAATTGTGGAAATGGTAATGGCCATTCAACATCACATCAAGGATGCTCAGTGTAAATAGAAGAGCGATGATGATAATCAAAAAATAGACATAGTGTTTGATTTTGGAGGCATGAAATTCCTAAATATATCTTCATGGAAGAAATTGATGTGATTTGGGAAGAATGGAAAGCTTAACCGAAGATATATCATCCCCTTTAAGATCCTTGATCGTATCTGAATAGTGGCCTACAGATATTCACTCCCAGTAAACCTATCTCAAGTATAGGATGTATTCCATGTATCCCTCATGTTAAAGTAAATACCAGATCCCTCACATGTACTATATCCCAAGGTGCTACCTTTAGAGAATGGACTTTCCTATTAGGAGCAGTCAATGAATATCTTAGATTATAGAGACAAAGTACTACAAAATATGATAATGCACCTGGTCAAAGTGTATTGGAGAAAGAAAATATTTTAACAAGTAACATGGGAACCAGAGGAGGTGATGAAAAAAATTTAGCCTCATCTATTTTAATATGGGAAAAGAAAATTTCAAGGGTGAAATTTCTTAAGGGGTAATGATTATAATGACCCAGACTTTTATAAATAAAATATTTCTTATTATTTAATTAAATGATTATTTATTTATTATTGTTATAAAAAACACATGGACTTATTTGGTTTTATTGTATAGGATTTAAAATATAGTTAATCATTGTTACCATTTATAATATATCAATTATTCACCAAACCACCTCACGCAAGTCTCACATTTGCACACCTTGGCCTTATGGTATTTTCTGGTGTATTAAATGGATATATATAAATCCCTTATAAACATGATCATGTACATTTTTTTATATAATAATTAATATATTTTCATCCTATTATTTTTATTTTATAAATTAATTTTATTATGATGCAATAAAACAAAAATTGTATTTTTAGGAAGTATTCAAATTCAATTAAGGAATTAGCTTTTATGATTTAATGTATTTTTGAAATAACTAATATTTTAATAAAATATTATTACTATTTAATTTTGATTAAAAATAAATTATTTTATAATTTTTATGAATTCCAATGTAATTTTAATAAGGGTTCGAAAACCATTATTTTAAAAAATCACATCATTTCTCAACAAATGTTAATTTATATTTTAAAATTGGAAATAAACATATTTATAAATTTATTGAGTTAAAATGAATATTTTTATGAAATTAGAACTTTGAAATTATCCAATGGTGAATTTTTCATAATTTTATGAGATAGTCTAATATTTGGGTAAAAAATAAATACCGGATAAATATACTGTGTATATTATGAAAACATAATGATCCAGAAGTGATGTCATAAATATTTTAAATTGGATCCAAGACCAAATATATGTTTTCCATTTAAAATAATATGATTTTATTTCTATTTTATTAATTTTATAAAACCATTATTGATCCTCCAAAACTATTTAGATATTTTAAGGTTTTAAAATCATTTATTTAAGAGTATGAGGCACCTCCACATAAGAAAGGGAATTTTTTTTAATTTCAGACCTTGGGATTATAAAATAATTAAACCCACTCCAATTTACTTGAAACAATGGGAACAAATCATAAGATGTTATTTGGTTTTTCTTACATTATAATATAGAATAAAATACCGAAGTTTTAGAAAAAAAAATTCACACTCATGTCATATATAAACCCACCCAAAATCCCACTTTTCATCACAAAAAATTCTTGGATCACATTCTTACTCAATTATAAAGTCTCTAGATCTATCCCAAGGTGCCCCCAACCTCTAAAAAATCCCCTCCCATATATTTGGGATCACACTCTCAAATGAGGTTTATTTCCTTTCTCCTCTTTATTAATGCTTCTTTACTATCTTATGATTTTCATTTCTAATTAAAAATATTGTGAAACGTCTTTCCATGTCCCCATTCCATTGAATTTCATGTAAAAATTATGATAGACCCATTTTATATTGTCAACCCATTTTATGAATCTTTATTTGACGTTGTTATGCTACAAAAACTTCTCCACAATTTTCCATGCCAAAACAATTGTGTAGTGAACACCATACTAATATTCTATCATGGGCTTTCACCTTTATACAATTATAATTATTTTATTTGGGACGTAAATGTATTTATTACTCAATCCTTTATCTTTGAATAAAATATACTGATGAATTAATCCATGTTGTATGGTGTATGTGGCACACCTAATCATGACATTGAAATTATAGTGACGGGTGGACCCAAAATTATATAGTGCTCCAATGCATTGGGTAATTTTTAGTCTCATGAGACGTTATGTTGATATATTATGTAAACCTAATTCCTTTATGGGACTTTTTAAATCCGGATATCTTAGAATTTTTCCTTGACTTCTATTTATGATGTAGTGTTTTAAGATATTTCCACAATTATCATGTTTCCTTTTATGATTATCATGTTATATCAAGCCTCATTGTTCATGTTTATGATTCTAAATCCTTTTATTACCCATTTAAATTACATATTTATAACAATTTTTACTTCATTCCATGTTTATTTCCTTACTGGGATTCATAGCTCACCCATTTCTTATGTATATCCCCAGGTTCTTACGTGCAGTTTTAAAAGAAGTGGAATTTTAGAAGCCAGTTCAGGAATTTTTTAATAATGTTGTTGTATCCCATGTAAAAGATGTTGTTCTATGTATTGAATTTTCAATGAAACTAGACTTATCGATATTCTATGTTTTATTAAGTGTAATATCATGCAGTAAGCCCATAATTAAAGGGTAATAAAGAGTAGGGTTATTATAGGACTTTAAAAAATCAAGAGGTAAACTATGGGTATTTATCTAAAATAATAGTTGAAGATACCCTTTGGAACCTCATGATATCACAAATGTTTAAATTTTCTAACTACTTATCCTTGGAGCTATCTATAACCCGAATAAAATGAGTCTAATTTGTATTTCAATCAATCACCACCCATATGTAATTCAACCTTCAGGGAGTTTCTGTTATTTCAATGATGAAATAAATAGAAACATAATCCCATTTTTTTATAGGAATTAGGAGATGATAATGTAAACTAGAATTAATTTGGTGAATTTACTTAATTTTCTGGTTGGTAGAAGAATGAGACACACAATTAGTTATGTCATGTTTCATAGTTTGTTACCAAAACCGACGCTTCAGGACATAGTGCATCATTATTATACCAGGATAAACCACCCAATGAGAAAAAAGAAAAACCTTTACCACATACTTTATCAAAGATGAAGGAATAAAATACAGATTCTTGAAAGATATAATACCTTCTAGAGAGAGAGAGACTACCCGATAACGGTTCCCCCACCATATGAATATTTTTTGGATATTCCTGAACATTATTTCCGATGGTGATCCTAAAAAATCATTTTGAGAGGATTGTTTTTCAATTTAACACTATCCAAATCCAATCCAATCTATTCCACTTTCACATCCATGTGCAACTAATTAACGAGGCCCATGATATTTCAATTTTATTTCAACTCTATCACAACATGAGAAGGAAACATTCTACTCATAGCGGAATCAAGAAACCACACTACCTTTTCCCAAGGTATGGGGGATTGAGAATTCAAATGAATAAAGATAATCCACCTATCACCTATACCTAATTCTTAGTTCCTTCTAAGTAAATATGCAGTATAAAATCCTATTGTTATAAAGTGTGAGAATTTCCCCATATAGGTAATGTCTCATACTCTTTATGGAATGAAAAAATCTTGTGAGTTATAAATCATGGGTGGGGTATTTATTATTGGGTGGTTGAAGATGATGAGATTTGTACACCACCATATGATCTTCTTATGTAAGAACAAAACCCAATCTGTCCCTTGAGGAAACATAATACACCAAATATCCCTTTCCTACTTATGGAATAATCATAATATGTGTTGATGTCAGACGTCACATTAATTTAGCAATGGACTCCTAAAATAATGAATCCTAAATTAATTTCATCCATTTCATGGTAAGAGAAGAGAATAGTGTTTTAAGCATCAAGAAGTCATTCACAATCCATTTGTAATATCCCACAAAACCCGAGAAGCATTTAATCTTAATGACATTTTTTCACTCCTCCCATGACAACATAACATTCAAAATCGTAGGATCAAATAAGATTCCATGTTTGGAAACCAAATGGTCTAAGAAAATTACTTTTCCAATCCATAGATGAAATTTCAGTAACATAGAATAGTGGTTGTGATCCCTCATGATTCTTAAAACAAACATCAACTGATCTGTAATGACCTATGATTTTATAAATAAAATTACCTTTTTTGCATGAATAAATATATTTTCAAGTAATGAATTTAAAAAATAATACATATTACATCGGAAAATTATATATTATAGAATTTAAAATATCATTATGGATCATATCCATTGATAGTATATAATTTTAATAGTGATCGTATTAATATTATAGATAATGGTTTATGGTAAATTCTAATTTACACATATTGAAAAATCAATGGGCTCGACCAGTAGGATCATACCATATGAATCCCATTTATCAAAGTTTATGAGAGAGATTACATCAATAGTATTTTACCTTGATCGAGACCAACCGTAGATTAAAAAACTAAAGAATGAAAGGATATTTTTATAGGATAAGTTAAATCATATCAAGATCGTGACTCAAGCCATGTATGTTGAACCAACACATCAAAATCACAACAAGTAACATATTACCTGTAGGGAATTCAATTGATTAATAAAGGGAAATGTATATATTTACCATAATAGTATGAATTGGTATATTTTATTTCAACTAAAAAATGATTATTTTTTCTGTTTTAAATATCACTTCTTAAATAATTATATAATGAGTTTGAAAAAAATTAGATTCTGATATGATCAAACATAGTGTGTTTTTTTGGGAAATATATAGTATCAATCAAGACACTCTTTTTTTTGAATTTATAAATTTGTTCAAAAATGATATTTTAATAAAATAATATTATTAAATAATATTTATTAAATATAAATGATAATATAATGTCAAATGTAATCTTTATAAGTATCCTAAAATTGTTACTCTCAAATAAAATCTAGTATATTTCAATAAAAAAATATTTTCATTTTAATGAGTATATTAACATTTTCAAATAATTATTTTGATAAAAACAATTTAATTTTTTAAATCATGTCAAACCTATCCAATATTGAATTTTTTATAATTTTCAAAGATTCTAAAATTTTCAAGTAAAAATTAAACACTGTATAAATTTATAGTATGCATTATTTAATTATAATGACCTTAAATTGAGTTAATATACGCCATAAAAGTTATCCAAGAACAAATATATATTTATCCGTTAAAATAATATGTTTTTGATGTTATTTTATTAATTTTATAAACACATAATGAATCATGTGAAACATATATTATATTTTAATGTTTTAAAATCTAATATTTATAAACATTAATCACTTCCACATCAAAAATAGTATTGTTTTATTGAGACCGGTTCTTAAATATGTAAAATAATGAAAAAAACATCACCTTGGTATAAAAAATTGTTAAAAACCATGGGAATGATTATAGTTTGGATTAATTTATTATATATCGTCCAAAACCTATATTTAGAAATTAAAAAATAATTATCCTATATTTTTCTATATAAACACTTATAATCTCCCATTATACTTCACTGAAAACCATTTGATAATGAAATTAATATTCCATTCTCTCTCTATGTCCATCGCAAGGTTCCCAATGCTCTTAATAAGATCCTCCCAAGAATTTAGAAGTGCGCTCTCAATGAATTATATCATCACTATCTCTTCTTAATTCAAGAACCTTCTTTAAATTATATCTTCTGTTTTAAAATTATTCTTGTAGGGATATGTTTTCATAAATCCCTATTAATATAATTTTGATTTCCATGTGATGGGAGACCCATTTCACTCTCATTTAACCCTTCCGTGAATTTTTATGCACCACCGTTAGGCTATCGAATCATCCAGCAATTATCCACGCTACTCATTTTTATAGTGAATACTCATTCACATTTCCATGAAATATTATTCAAAAAGATCAACCTATCATTAATTTATTAGGTAATTTAATATATGTGTCTCATAATCCTTATCATGGTATTAAACATGATGAAATACATATTTATATTGTATGGTCTATGTGACACACTTAAGAATGTATGTGATATGAAACTGAAGGGTGGCCCAGGTGTAATGCCCCGACCCCAGTTACCCAGAGCCGGTGCATTATTACATAACATTGGCATGATCACAAGAAAGATCAAATCTCGAAAGACCGATTGGTTTAGTAGCCTTGGAAACACAAGATGTATTAATAAAGTTTACATTACATCATAAAATGAAAAATACAACAATATAGTCTCCATATTCCACATTCTTATCCCCTCATATTATCCCTATAGGTCATTCATAAATTAATGCTTCACATCCTGGGAAAAATAAAACATAGAAATGGGGTGAGCTCAAATGCCCAGTAAAGATAACAATATAGCGGAAACTTTCTTAAATAAGAATAAACATTTAAGGCATTGTATAACTAAAACAAAAGCCTTTTAAACTTGAACTTAAACATAGTATGGAAAAAATAAAATGAAATAATTTCATTTACTTATTCACATGGATATTCTACTAATCTAATAATCACATGCAGTATCAGTAACCACATTCATAATGATGGAATACATAATGCCATACTATCATAACCACATAGCCAAGGCCTCGTGCCAAGACTACAAATAAGATTTTACCAAGGCCTTGTACCAAGACACTAGACTATCTCATGAGACCTACCGATGCATCAAGGAGCTATAGTGGGCTCCACCCATCACATATTAAGTCCAATGCATTCCCATATGAAAAGGTTTAAACATAACTAAACATTTATATTAAAACTAGCTTACGAAATGTAAATACATCATCCATAAACCATGAATGGTATAAAAATAAAACATCCATAGTCAAACATGTCACAAAACCTTCAATACAACATAAAAGATTTGTATCATAATAAATCAACTTCAAATAAGCGTAAAATCCATCAAAGGATGTTGACATAGATGAAATCAAAACTCTTTTTAGAGAAATATCTCTTTCTATTTAGAAATAATTTAAAAGTCATATATTTATAAAATAAAAAATTTTCATTGAAAATATTCTTATAATCTTGTAAGGGAAGCTTCAACGGAAAAGAGCCGCACATGCCGTATATGTTAAAAAAACATTCTTACCTTAATTCTATCGAAAAGGTTAAAAAAGACCTTGTTTGGAAAACGATGGAAAGATTACTTTATAAACTTCTTATAAAAAGTCAAAGAATGGTATAAATTACTTTAACCCATATTCTGTAAAATAGTAAGAATGTTTTGAAATATATTTTTAGGAAACATGGATGTGGATGATAAAGAGATCCCAGTAGATTATTACGTATAAACAACCTCGGATAATGAAGAGATTGCGAAATAAAACCTTTCCATGTACTTTTCCTTGGTTTAGGGTAGGTTAACCTCATGTATAATGGTGAAATAATTGTTATTAAATTATACAAGAGTAATATATATTAATATGATATCATATATGATCTTTTAACATTTCTTTCATAATAATATCTTAGTATTATCGTCGTTTCGGGTGTTAACTTACTCGTTTTTTTTATATGTTTTGTTACGTAAGCCATGTTTGTCATGGATAGGATGTATCGTATTCATATCCAGAATGATATAAAGTCCTTAAAAATTATTTTTAAATCATCAAATGATAATTATACTTGAATGGATATGATGGAGAATGAATCTCATCGCGTTTGTGGAGACTGTAAGCCGTACGTACGCAGGAGCGATAATATCATTCTTTTGATATTAAAATAATATTTAATTGGATGGTATATCTTATATGAAGAATAATTATCATGTTATATTTATTATTTACATGAATTACACATCATTATTATACCCATCCAACTAATAATAATATATTTAATAACAATTACACCACGACGTGGAGACGGTAAGCCGTACATACGCACGTATGGTGACATGTCATTAAAAGGATGGATAGAAAACTGAATATGGTTGTACCATATTTATAATAATATTACAGTATATATGAGATTCTGGATTCATTATTTTATAATTTGAATAATAAAGAAAGAAGAAGTTGAAGAAGAAATGAATTTGAAAAAGGGTGGTGAAAACATTACCTCTTCTTCGGGTTCTTCCTTTTGATTTGATCAAAAGGGATCCTTAGGATGGCTTTCAGATCAAAATAAGGCCTCTAGGTTGTATTGAGGGAAGTTGGGAGAGTATTTTGGCAGAGTTTGGCCGAAAAAAAAGGCTTTCAATGTCTGAATTAATGAGAAGGAGGAGTACCCTTTTATAAGAGGGGTGAGGGGAACCTTTGGAAAAGCTAGAAATACTATTTTATAATAAATTCATATTCGGTTTCTAATGGCCCCAAAGTGGATTATTTAAAGGTTAAGGTGGGGATAGGTCGCAAAACATTCAACTAATAGAATTTAGACAGGTTTGGGTCATTATATTAAACTTATCATTATGTTTTAACTCTTTGTTAATTAGTTTGACACTTAAAATGTCACTTTGTATTTTTATATTATATAGTTAATAAACATACTATATACATACAACTGACCCCCCAAGTGGTCCATTAATGATACAACTATGATGATATAAGTCTCTTGGCCAATCCTTAGATATTTAGGAATTTAATATCAACTAATAATTTAATATTTGTTTTAAAAACTCTTTTATGTCAATTTGGACACTATTTAATAGTTGATTTTTTTAAAAATCTAACAAAATTATTACTTCGAAAAAAGTCATTTAAATAAATATTAATATGTCATATTATCCTATAAAATTAGTTTAATTCATTAAAAGTCTCAAATGTTATTTATTTGGGTATTTATAATATCAATCATTTTAATTTTTCTCTATTATGGTAATTACTGCATCATCATTGTGTCATAAATAAATTACATTATGTAATGTCTAAAAATTATAAATAAATTATCCTTATGTATGAAATCTTTTTATATTTCTAATTAATATTTATAGTTGAAAATCCAACATATATAACCCTTTGTAAAAATTGTTTTGCTAAAAGATATATGCTTTTGTCATTTTTGTATTTTTTTTAACTTAATTAAAATTAAGTGTCCCTATCACCTACAAGTGGCTCCATGGGGTCCCAAAATAGACCGAAAGATGCACATGGTCAGACATGTATCCACCAATAAGGTTATGACACGTTTTAGGGTAATTTAGTATTATTATAATATTATTTTTTAACCCTTATTTACCGGATTTACCCTTAACCATGGTAAATAAAATATTTACCGAAGTAATTATTTAAAATGTCTAAAAATAAAAGTTACAAATATAAACAATTTGGACATCCTAATTATGAATATGGAATCTATTTTTCCAAATTCAAAACACATATGTGGCAAAAATTAATTTAAAATTAATTTCTGCTGTCAAAACAAAAAGCTTGTTTTTAAGATACAATAACTATCAAAAGATTGATACCTGTTTATGTCTGGTTTAATTGTGAAATTATGTCTAATGACCAAATTGTATTAAATGGTAAAAAAATATTTTAAATATTTTTTAAAACCACTCAAATTCAAAATTTATCACTATTAATTATTTTGAATAAAAAAGTTGTTTTTAATTAAAATTTAGTGATTTTCACTATTCATCAAAATATTAAAGTTATCTGAAAAGTACCAAAATTTCACCTTAGGCTAAATTCGATACTCCGAATCCAAAAATGAAGTCCATTTTGAGAGATAAAATTTATAAAATTTCAGAAAGTAGGTATTACTATTCATAACGGCTTGTTTGATTGGTTGTGGTGTGTTAGAACTCGATGTTGCATACAACACACGCTATCACATTATTCAAAGAGAAGCGTACCGTAGAAGCTTGGGGTGTTACATTCTCTCCTACTTCAAATAAATTTGTCCTCGAAATTTTTAGAATACTACTACATGAAAAGACTTGGGTGGTTCTTCATTATAAGTTCCTTGGGTTCCCACATTGCCTCTTCCATCTTATGGTTTCTCCATAGAACTTTTACCAGACAAGTCGTCCGATTTCTTAGTACTTGTTCTCTGGTATCAAGAATCCCGACGGGCTCTTCGTAATAAGAATGATTGGGTTCCAGTTCTAATTCATCATTGGTGAGTGCATGCGTTGGGTCAGGCATGTATTTCCTCAATATAGATACGTGGAACACATCGTGAACTTTGGAGAGACTTGGAAGCATTGCCAATCGGTAAGCTACAGCCCCAATTCGTTCTAGAATTTCGAAAGTTCCAATGTACCTAGGACTCAATTTACCTTTCTTACCAAAATGTATGACTCCCTTCCATGGAGATACCTTCATGAAAACCTGATAACTGACTTGAAATTCCAAATCCTTCCTTCGATTGTCGGCATAGCTCTTCTGCCTACTCTGAGATGCTTTGATGTGATTTTGGATTACCTTCACCTTTTCCATCGTTTCCTCCACCAGTTCTGGACCTACAAGTTTTATTTCACCAACGTCATCCCAACAGGTTGGTGTGCGATATATCATTCCGTATAATGCATCATATGGTGCCATCTGAATACTCGAATGGAAGCTGTTGTTATAGGAAAATTATACCGGAGGTAAATATTGATCCCACATACCTTGAAAGTCATGTGACCAGGATATCAACATGTCTTCTAAGGATTTAATAGTTCTTTCTGATTGTCCATCTGTTTGAGGGTGGTAGGCAGTGCTCAAATGAAGTTTAGTATCCAAGGCTTTTTTAAGTCTTTTCTAGAATCTTTAAGTAAAATAGGGATCACGATAAAAAACAATTGATAGGGGTACTCCATGAAGTCTCACAACTTCATCATCATATAGTCTTGCTAGATGTTCTAGTGGTAGAGCTTCTCTTATAGCATGAAAATGTGCTGACTTGGTAAGAAGATCAACAATAACCCATATTACATCATTCCTTCTAGGAGTCTTTTGTAGCCCCATGATAAAGTCCATCGTAATATTGTCCCATTTCCACTCTGGTATGGGAAGAGGTCGCATTACTCCTCCAGGTTGTTGCCTTCCAGCTTTCACTTGTTGAAAAACCATAAATATTGACACAAAATCGGCAATCTCCCTCTTCATGCTATCCCACCAAAAATGTTCCTTCAAATCTCTATACATTTTGGTGCTCCAAGGGTGTATAGAGAAATTGGAACTATGTGCATCATCCAGAAATTCCCATTTTATATTAGGTATATCTCGAACACAAAGTCTCTTCCTGAATTTCAAAATTCCATCTTCATACACAAAGTCTCTCAATCTCCCATCATTCACATCTTTAATCATCTTTTGAAATTCTTCATCATCGGTCTAAGAACTCTTAATCCTTTATAGTAACAATGGTTTGTAAACCATTTGAAAAAGAATTGATGTTTCACCTTCCATTGTTATTCCCATGTCCATCTTCACTAGATCCATGAAAATTGGATCCCTTTCAATTCTCATATTGGTCAAAGCTCCATGATCTTTTTGGATCAAAGCATCTGCCACCTTGTTTGCCTTCCCCGGGTGGTAGTGTATCATACAATCATAATCCTTGAGTAATTAAAGCCATCTCCTTTGCCTCATGTTGAGTTCTTTTTGTGAGAAAATATACTTCAAACTCTTGTGATCATTATAAATCTCACATTTTTTACCATAGAGGTAGTGCCTCCATATCTTCAAAGCAAATATCACAGCTACTAACTCGAGATCATAAGTAGGATAGTTTTGTTCATGAATTTTCAACTATAGTGATGCATAGGCAATAACCCTATCATTCTGCATAAGGACACAACCAAGTCCTTCCATCGATGCATCACTATAAATAACGAACCCATCATTCCCCAGTGGTAGAGTCAATATAGTAGCATTGACTAATCTTCTCTTCAGTTCTTCAAAAAATTCTTCACACTCTTTTTTCCAAAAAAATTTAACCCCTTTACGTGTGAGCTTCCTTAATGTGTTAGCCAATTAGGCAAAATTCTGGACAAAACGTTGATAATAACCTGCAAAACCAATAAAACTGTGTACCTCAGTTATACTCGTAGGTTCTGGCCATTCCCGGATTCCCTTGGTCTTAGAAGGATCAAAAGGGATTCCATCTTTAGAGATAATATGGCCATGAAAATAAATCTCCTAAAGCCAGAATTCACATTTGCTAAACTTCCCATATAATTCATGTCTTCTCAGAGTCTTCAGGATAATGCGCATGTGATTTTAATGATCTTCGTAGCTTTTGGAGTATACCAAGATATCATCAATAAATACCACCAAAAATTCATCGAGGAATTCCTTGAAAACTCTATTCATCAGATCCATGAATACAGATGGTGCATTAGTTAATCCAAAAGGCATTACTATAAACTCGTAATGCCCGTACCTGGTTCGAAATGCTGTCTTCGGAATGTCATCCTTCTTCACACACAACTAATGGTATCCAGATCAAAGGTCAATCATTGAAAGTGTTGAGCTCCATGTAGTTGGTCATATAAATCATCAATGCGAGGTAGGGGATACTTGTTCTTTATTGTTATAGCATTGATCTCCCTGTAGTCGATACATAACCTCATAGATCCATCATTCTTTTTAACAAAGAGAATAGGGGCTCCCCATGGAGAAACACTAGGGAAAATAAATCCTTTATTACTCAATTCCTCTAGTTTTTTCTTTAGTTCGACTAATTCTATAGTGGCCAATCTATAAGGGGTCTTCGATATATGCCTTGATCCTGGAATTAAATCAATGGATAACTCATCTTCTCGTTCTGGAGGATATTCAGGTAAATCTTCCGGAAACACATCTACATATTCTTTCACAACAGGTACATCCTCTATTTTGACATTCCTTTCCTCACCCACTGTAATTTCATCCTCTTCCTCCCCAATAATTGAATTTACTTGAGCTACTGGGGGTGGATCTAGATAAGAATTAGGTGGTGACGATTCTGCTCTAAAGATAAGGTGCTCCTTATCATCTTCATCAAAAATCATAACCTCATTCTTCTTACAATAAATCTTCACATCATAGTGTGAAATCCAATCCATACCAAGGATTATATCAAACTCAATCATAGGTATGGCGATGAGATCAGCAGATAAAGAACATTTAGGTTCTCTAATGGGGACTGATTCACAAAACATTGTTGCAATGATACTTCCCTTAGGAGTTTTAACTGACAACTCCCTTGTTAAATCAAATTGGAAATATATAATTTTCTTAGGAAACAAGGAAGATATGAAATAATACGATGATCTAGAATCAAATAATGCATTTTCTAAACTTGAGGAAACCATTAAATTACCCACCACCACGTCTTTCGGAGCTTCTACCTCAGTAGTAGTGATAGCATAAGCTTGGCCTTGATCCCTTGGCCTTTTCTGAGGTAAGTTCCCCTAACACTTAGGAAATTCATTTGAATAATGTCCCATCTCCCTGCAATTGTAGCACTGAACATTGGTAGCTTCCTTCTTCCCTTTGAAATCACGAGCTTGGTGGACTTTTCACCACACTTGTAACAGACACCCATTCCCTTCAAGCAAGTACCGGGGTGTTTCTTCCCACATTTACCACAGGATAGATATTCAACCATTCCCTTCATCCCCTTTTTTCCATTCTCAGATTGATCAGTAGATCTCTTCTTCTCTTTCTTTGCTTTAAAGTTATACGACTTTGAGAATTCTTTCTCTGTCTTGATAGCACATGAGACAATGTCTTTATACGACGAGAAGGATTGTGAGACTAATTCTCAATAAAGAAATGGTTTTAACCCATCAAAGAAACAATCAATCTTACTTCTTGGGTTACGTATATAATCTCCAGCATACCTTGCTAACCTTGTAATGTTATTCTCATACTTTGTGACATTCTCTTTTTCCTTTTGTCTCAGACTCAGAAATTGTATTTCAAAATCTACTCGATGCCCGCGAGAAAAGTATTTTTTTCTAAAAACAGATCTTTGAACTCCCTCCATTCCATATTTGATACTTCATCATATTCCTTCACGTTTTGAATAAATGACCACCATTGATCAGCATCTCCAGTGAGGCAGTAAACTACCATGATAACTTTTTCCATTTCACTACATCCCAAAGCCTGAAATATTTTCTCCAGGGAACTTATCCATTGCTCAGCTACTAAGGGATTTGTACTCCCATTTAATGTTGGTGGTTGTTGCCTCATGAAGCGATCTAACATTGATCCTCCATGCTGCGTACCACGGTGCTCCATATGGGTAAGGTTATTATTAATAACCTGAGTTAGTTGTCCCAGTATGGTAATTAGCTGATCAGCACCAGTTGCATCACCAGCTCCACTATAATTATCTTGAGAAGGAGGGCAATCCCTACATGCAGTGCATGCATTGATACAGTTTCCATTTCTTCCACTAGACTCCATTTTTAAACAATGGAATAAACTAGATCAGTTTGTGAATCAAAATACATAATTTCATACTTATAAAACACATAACATAAATTGAACTATTTATTGATATAATCCATATTCATAAAAATGTTTTCTTTGAGGAAGTATATACTCATAAACCCTTTATAATTATTTGTAAAGAAAATGAGAGCTATCCTATGCAAATACCCCGGGAGTGTCGTAACCAATAGTACAGAAAGGCCCGTTGTCGTGCACCAGTTCCCATTCCTGTCTAGCTCAAAGCAGTGTTTTTGTTTTTTACCCCTACGTTCATCGGTGCCAGATCCGCCTCTACCTACTCGTATCCAGACAGGGATGTATTTCTCAGAAAACTCACAAAATCTCTACAATACCAAAATTCTAGGATGTTCTTCTATACTAATCCTCAAAGTCCATCTTAAATCCATGTGCTCTAATCAGAGTTTATCTAAATATAGCTTCCAAGGTTTGTACTAAACTTCCTATGATACCAACTGTAATGCCCCGAACCCAGTTACCCAGAGCTGATGCATTATTACATAACATTGGCATGATCAAAAGAAACATAAAATCTCGAAAGACAGATTGGTTTAGTAGCCTTGGTAACACTATATATATTAATAAAGTTTACATTACATCATAAAATGAAAACTACAACAATATAGCCTTTATATTCCACATTCTTATCGCCTCATATTATCCCTGCAGGTCATTCAAAAATTACTTCTTTAAATCCTGGGAAAAATAAAACATAGAAAAGGGGTGAGCTCAAATGCCCATTAAGGATAACAATATAGAAGAAAATTTCATAAATATGAATAAACATTTAAGGAATTGTATAACGAAAACAAAAGCCTTTTAAAATTGAACTTCAACATAGTATAGAAAAAATAAAATGAAATAATGCCATTTACATATTCACATGGATATTCTACTTATTGAATAATCACATTCAATATCAATAACCACTTTCATAATGATGGAATGCATAATGCCAGACTATCATAACCACAGAGTCAAGGCCTCGTGCCAAGACTACAAATAAGATTTTGCCAAGGCCTTATGCCAAGACACTAGTTTGTCTCATGAGACCTACTGATGCATCGAGGAGCAATAGCGGGATCCAACCGTCACATATTAAGTCCAATGCATTCCCATATGAAAAGGTTTAAACATAACATAAACATTCGTATTAAAACTAGCATATGAAATGTAAATACTTCATCCATAAACCATTAATGGTATAAAAATAACACATCCACAGTCAAAAATATCACAAAACCTTCAATACCATATCAATGTTTTGTATCATAATAAATCATCTTCAAATAACCGTAAAATATATCAAAGGATGTTGACATAGATGAAATCAAAACCCTTTTTAGAGAAATATCTCTTTCTATTATGAAATCATTTAAAAGTCATATATTTATAAAATAAAACATTTTCTTTGAAAATATTCTTATAATCTTGTATGGGATGCTTCTACGGAAAATAGATGCACCCACCGTATATGTTAAAAAAACATTCTTACCTTAATTCCGTCGAAAATGTTAAAAAAGACCTTGTTTGTAAAATGACGAAAAGATTCCTTTATAATCTTCTTATAAAAAGTCAAAAAATGGTATAAATGAATTTAACCCATATTCTGTAAAATAGTAAGAATGTTTTGAAATACATTTTTAAGAAACATGGATGTGGATGATAAAGAGATCCCAGTATATTATTACGTATAAACAACCTCGGATAATGAAGAGATTGCAAAATAAACCCTTACCTTGTACATTTCCTTGGTTGAGGGTAGGTTAACCTCATGTATAATGGTGAAATAATTGTTATTAAATTATACAAGAATCATATATGTTAATATGATATCATATATGATCTTTTAACATTTCTTTGTTAATAATATCTTAGTATTATCGTCGTTTCGGGTGTTAACTTACTCGTTTTCATTGATATGTTTTGTTACATAAGCCATGTTTGTAATGGATAGGATGTTTCTTATTCATATCCATAATGATATAAAGTCCTTTAAAATTATTTTTAAATCATCAAATGATAATTATACTTGAATGGATACGATGGAGAATGAATCTCATCGCCTTCGTGGAGACGGTAGTCCGTACGTACGCACGAGCGACAATATCATTCTCTTGATATTAAAATAATATTTAATTGGATGGTATATCTTATATACAGAATCATTATCATGTTATATTTATTATTTAAATGAATTAAACATCATTATTATACCCATAAAAATTATAATAATATATTGAATAACAATTACACCATGACGTGGAGACGGTAAGCCGTACGTACGCAAGTATGGTGACATGTCATTCAAAGGATGGATAGAATACTGAATATCATTGTACCATCTTTATAATAATATTACAGTATATAGGAGATACTGAATTCATTATTTTAGAATGGGAATAGCAAACAAAGAAGAAGTTGAAGAAGAAATGAATTTGAAAAAGGGTGGTGAAAACATTACCTCTTCTTCGAGTTCTTCCTTTTGATTTGATCAAAAGGGCTCCGTAGGATGAATTTCTTATCCAACTATGGCCTCTAGGTTGTATTTAGGGAAGTTTGGAGAGTATTTGGGCAGATTTTGGCTGATCCAAAAGGCTTTCAAGGTGTGATGTAATGAGAAGGAGGAGTTCCCTTTTATAAGAGGGGTGAGAGGCACCTTTTGAAAAGCTAGAAATATTATTTTATAATAAATTCATATTCGGTTTCTAATGGCTCCAAAGTGGCTTATTTAAAGTTTAAGGTGGTTATAGGTCTAAAACCATTCATCAAATAGAATTTAGATAGGTTTGGGACATTATATTAACCTTATCTTTATGTTTTAACTCTTAGTTAATTAGGTTGACACTTACCATGTCACTTTGTATTTTTATATTATATAGTTAATAAACATACTTTATACATACAATAAACCCCCTAGTGGTCCATTAATGATACAAATATCATGATATAAGTCTCTTTACTGAACCTTAGATTTTTAAGAATTTTATATCAATTAATAATATAATATTTGTTTTAAAAACTCTTTTTTGTAAATTTTGACACTATTCAATAGTTGATTTTTGTAAAAATCATAACAGAATGATTAATTAGAAAAAAATAAATTAAATCAATTATAATATGTTATATTATCCAATAAAATTAGTTTAATGCTTTAAAAGTCTCAAATTATATTTATTTCTGTATTTATAATATCAATTATTTTAACTTTCACTATTATTTTAATTACTACATCATCATTGTGGCATAAATAAATTAAATTATTTAAAGTCTAAAAATTATAAATAAAATACAATTATGTATTACATCGTTTTTTATTTCTAATGAATATTTATAGTTAAAAATCCAACATTTATAACCCTTTGTAAAAATTGTTTTTCTAAAAGATATATGCTTTTGTCATTTTTATATTTATTTTAACTTAATTAAAATAAAGTGTCCCTATCACCTACAAGTGGCTCCATGGGGTCCCAAAATCAACCCGAAGATGCCCATGGTCGGACATATGTCAACCAATAAAGTTAGGACACGTTTTAGGGTAATTTAGTATTATTATAATATTATTGTTTAACACTTATTTACGGGATTGACCCTTAACCATGGTAAATAAAATATTTACCGATGTAATTATTCAAAATGTCTAAAAATAAAAGTTACATATTTAAACAATATCGAAATACTGATTCCAAATATAGAATCCATTTTTCCATATTTAAAACAAAGAAGTGGCTGAAATTAATTTCAAATTAATTCCCGCTGTCAAAACAAAAAAGCGTGATTTTAAGATATAATAACTATCAAAAGATTGATACTTGTTTATCTCTGGTTTAATTGTGAAATTATGTACAATGACCAACATTGTATTAAATGGAAACAATATATTCTAAATATACTTTAAAACCACTCAAATTCAAAATTTATTACTATTAATTATTTTGATTAAAATATTTATTTTTAATTAAAATTTTGTAATTTTCACTATTCATCAAAATATTAAAGTTATCTGAAAAGTACCAAAATTTCACCGTAGGCTAAATTCGATACTCCGAATCCAAAAATTAAGTCTATTTTGAGAGATAAAATTTATAAAATTTAAAAAAGTAGGTATTAATATTCATAACAGCTAGTTTGATTGGTTGTGGTGTGTTAGAACTCCATGTTGCATACAACACACACTATCACATTATTCAAAAAGAAGCGTACCGTAGAAGCTTGGGGTGTTAAACCAAGAATTATATATACCTCCAATGCATTGGGTAATGTTCTAATATCATGAGATGAAATGTAAGGTGTGCTTGAGGTTATCCTAACAACACTATTTTACGTTTCCTTAGTTGTTAAACTCGACTTATGTTTATGATTCCATGTTTTAATATATTTCCACATTATATTGTTTCCTATATCATATCATGTTATATCATACCTCAATGATCAAGAATATGATTCTCACCCGTCATATTTTACCTAAAAATCTATTTTTTCACATTTACTAATTCAACTTATACTGTAATTGTTTTATTCCCTTACTGAGCTTTATAGTTGAAATTTTTATTTAGTATGTCCCCACATTATCCATTTTAGTTTCAGAAGGATGATATAATTTTAGGATCATGTTAAAAATGTTTTCTATAATTTCATTTTATTCCTTTGCATATTGTTATGCCATATAACTAATTTCCCAATGACACTAGGCTTCATGATATTTTGGGAATATTTTATTATACCTTAATTGTATTAATCACAAAATAAAGTGTATTAAAATATGGGTTCTAATAGTTGGTATCAGAGAAAAGTATTGTTATTTTTTATATTATAATTATAAAACTATAGAAAAAGCTTTTGAGATAAGACTAAACATAGGAAAACATCCAATTATTTTTGTTAAAGTGTAGAATAAGTTATTTCCAACAAAATAAATCTCTTTCTAGATACTACAAGTGGATGTGGATATAGAAAATTTGTACATCAGGGTAATAAAATTTAAAAGGGAACATTGAGCTAGATTCAATCACTATCTGGTGCTCTACAATGATCCTTGAGGCATATCTATTTTTACACTACCTCAGGATATGATTTGGTAAATTCAAGTGATCCCTTTGAACCACTATTAAGTGAAGAAAAAATGACCGAAAATATTTATATTATGATATAGTTCTTGGATAAATTTTATTGAAACATTGGAATTCATAGGTTAAAGGAACTAATTCACTTGTTAGTTATCCCAAAAATATTCATAATTTAACATTATACGATTAAATGTTTGAAAATTACAATCCCCATGTTTACTTTGGAATAAGTAAATTATTTGAAAACAATATAATAGTGAAAGTCATTCTTATTGTCCTATATTATTTAAATTATTTTATATCACACTTATTTAGTAAGACTATTCAAATACCATCCAAAAACCTGGATGTTAGGTTATTAGTGAAGACATAAAATGGTTCAATTTTTTCATCCCATGTATATCAATCCTCTCCTATATATATTTTTGGGATGAAATTCCCAGATATACTTGTGATTTCCCCTTTAACATAATTTGATACAATTATGGGTATAGATTGGCCTCCTTTATATATAGCCAACATAAATTGTTGAGTGAAAGAAGTAATCCTCCGTATCATGAATCAAATTTGATTATATAAAAGGACATGAATAAGGATGAATCTTCGTTTATAACAACAACTCTAGTATGGATATAATTTCCCATCAACCAAGTCTATCAAGATAAAATGATTGAAACTAAATAAAAGATCATATTTGATGACATTTACATTGTAATGGAATTGATAGATGTGTTTCTGAGTGATTTTTTCTATTCCTCCTAGATGAAAGGTTGAATAATCAATTGAACATATACATATACCATGTCACATTCTTGGGGAATGCTATAACGAGTAAAGGGATATCTGTGGATCTATTAAAAATAAAGGAAATTTATGGATGGCCAAGATCAACATCACATATTGAAATTTTACATTTCCTAGGGTTTTATGGGTACTATCATCTATTTTTTAGAACATACATAGAATTTTCAATCCCACTAACAAATATTACTCTAAATGGAGTTAACATTTTTTAAATTGACGAATTCGAGTAATGATTTTAATAGATAAATTAGAGGATAATCACTACACCTGTTCTCACACTACTCACTATTGGGGAAGGTTTTTTGATCTACGGTTATGAATCTAAAATGGTCTGGGTTGTGTACTAATACAAGATGAAAATGTGATATCCAATTCCTCCCACCAATTAAATATCTATGAGAAGAACATCCAAATTTAGGGTCTAGAGTTATCTATAGTGATCTTCAAATTGAATATTTGGAAGCATTATCTCGGTCTAGAAACATGTTACATATATATAGATAATAAAATCCTCAAGTATATTTTCAAACTAAAGATGACTAATATTAACCAATATTGGCCATTATAGGTGATCAAGGATTTTTATTTTTGACCATTACCATCCTGGGAAAGAAACAAATGTGTTAGAAGATCTAAGTAGAAAGGATCTCATTACCCTATCCACAATGATGATTTCAAGTGATCCAATATTCATTTAAATGAAAAGGATTGACATGGGAATAATAAAATGATATTAATCCTATATTTATCAATTAACTTCTCAAATATATATTCTTGAGATGATCATGGAGGCCCAAAAAGATGATGAGTTATTTTAAAATAAGGTACTGATCATTCCAAATTTAAACTTTGATAATGTTGGAGATATAAGGTATAGAACCTAGATATGTGACCCATCAAAACCCGTACTGAAGAGGCAAGTTATCGATGATGTTCATTTCTCATACTTCTTTATTAATAGAGGAATAATTATGATGTTGGGACATTTGAATAAATCCTTATGGTGGGATAATTGGTGGGATAACATAAAGAGGGTGATTTTAGTGTTTGTATATTGATGATAAGTATGATAAAAAGTCGAGGTTGAATGAAATAATTGTAATGGAGTGATGAAACCATTTTCCATACTGGTATAGAAATTGGAAAAAATAATCATGGATTTCATTATAAGAATCCCCAGGAAACTAAAATGCAATAAGTCCATCAAGCTGGTAGTTAATCACGTCACAACCTAGGTACATTTCATTTCTAACAATGAAGATTTATCTTTTGACTAAATCACCAATATATACATAAGGGGAGTGGTAAGACTTAATGGAGTTCCACTATCTATTATAACATATCGTGATCCTAGTATTTCTTTAATGTTTTGGAGAAGGCTTCCACAATCATTGGATACAGAACTAAGCTTCAGAACTGCTTATCACCCTCACAAGGAATTTCAGAATGAAATAACAATTCCAACACTAGAGGATATGCTAATATCATGTTAAATGTATTTCCTATAATGATGCTGACCATAGAAGACTAGATGCGGTACCAAAAATTATTACTTTGGCACATATACATGTGTTAAATTATAATATACAGATCTGTTTAGTATTTTTTGATGCCATATTACATTCATGAAGCTTACATTACAATTTAAAACATAAAATACAATATATAAAATCCTTTGATAATTCCATTATTATCCTAGATTAGCCATACATATCAGTCATAACATAGATCTTCGAATCTAGGGAGAAAATTGAAAAATATGAAAGGGGTGAGCATAAATTCCAGGTAAGAGTAATTTTATATAGGAAGATATGAGTAAATATGGAATAAACAATATATAAAGGTAAATAACTGATACTCATTCCATTTAAATAATCACATGACCATGGGTAGTCTATCTCATCAAATAATCACATGGAATAATTAAAATGATAGTATTCATATTGTTGGATGTCTACACTATAAATATATACCCTCAAGATAGCAACTATCAAGATATATCCTCATGGAAATTTAAGTCTGTAGGTAGAACCCCATCTAGTTTATGATAAGAACTATCCTCCTAATAATTTAAAACTACTTGGAAACAAACAAGAAGGGTTTTTTTCGATATGATTTTATCATATGAGGCCAACTGATGAGTTGAGGGGCTATTGCAGGCCATGCCCATCACTTACTATGTCCAATTCATTCTTCATATGAATAAAAAAACAACATAACCATTTATACTGAAAAATAGTATATAAAAGGTGAAAACTGTTCCTTGAAACCATGAATGGTATCAAAATAGCTCATCTAGATTCCAAATGATCATAAATCCGCTAATAAAATAAGTTAGATTGTATCATAAGATATCAAACTCAATCAAGAAAAATATTCAACAAATGGTGTTGACATAGATGAAAATACTCAAACAAAATCGTTAGAAAAACAACCTTTTAATTTGAAATAATTTATTTAGAAGCCACACATTTATAAAATATAACATTTTATTTACAAATAACCTTATAAACATGTAAAGTAAGCCCCAAAACATTGTGGTTTAATGGTGGTGGTAAATGCTTCTCATGTCGTAGAAGTTAAAAAAATAAACATTCTTTTAGTAAAATATCCTAAACTACCTCATTGGGAAGATAAAAAAAATATTCATTGTAATCCATTTTATAAAAATTCGAACATGGGTACAATATTTAAAACATTGGTTTGTTGATAGTAAAAATATTTTTGAAAATATTTTTAAGAAACATGGACATGGTTGATAAATATTTCCCAGTAGATACATATGTATAAACAATCCCGAATAATAATGAGACTAAGAAATTAACCCTTAAATAAATCCTTAAAAATATTCCTTTTGAAATTGTTTGATTGGAATTAAAAATATACATAAAATTTACTTTATAATACTTTTAATCCATCAAAATAAATATGTTTAATAATATTGAAATAGAGATAGGATTAATTAATTAATCATCAAAGCATCCCATAACACGTTGAAACATTTAAATCATAAACCCAATGAAAGAATAATATTAATCTGGAAATTAAATAAATTTTCCATAAATTAGTTAATTAAATGATAATTTAATGTGGTTGTATATTAACTTTATAAAAGTAGGTGGGTGTCTAACATCAAACTATGCCTCAATTAAAGAAGATTGAGACAAAGTACCTTACCCTGCATTTCATTTTGGTTGAATGTATTTCAAAATCTTGTATAATGGTTTTAAACATGGTATTAACTTACAACAGAAACATAATTATATTAATAATACCATATGTGAGCCACTTATATTTTATTATCACCTGTTTGTTAATAATATTTCGTTATTACCCTTGTTTCAAGTGTTAACTACTACAATTTCCAATGCATGTTTTTCCATGTAAGTCCTTTTTATTATAAATATGTTATATTTTCTTCATATCCAGAATGATATTGAGTTCATAAATTTTATATTCATTCATAATATATATTTTTTATAATTATTCTTTGAATGGTTAATGTCGAGAATGAATCTCATCATGTCGTGGAGACGGTAGGACGTACGTATGCACATGTGATGATATCATTCCCATAATGATAATGTGGTAAGGTATTGGATGATATACTAATTATAATGAATAAATAAGATTTTTTATTTGTTATTATATCCATTATATTCATCATTATACCCATTCAAATAAAGTGGTGGTGAAAATAAAATTACACCACAGTGTGGAGACGATAAGTCGTACATACACATGCATGGTGATTTTATTTTTCATAAGATCGATAAAAGGATGAATATGGTTGTACCATAATTTTAATAAAATCTCAAAATATATATGATACTTTATCTATTGCTTTAGTATATAAAAAATTGAAATAATAAGTATAATAATAAATTACCATAAATGAATATGTAAAATAATTACGTCTTCTTCGGTGGAATTCTTTTTGATATCCTCTTAGGGACACTAATTTTGGTATTTTTAGAAGACCAAGACATCCAGAACATAACTAATAATGTTGGGAGGAAAAATGGGTTGGTTTTGATCGAGATAGAAGGCTCAATGTGGTGTGATAAAGTAAGGGATGAGGCTCCTTTTTATAAGAGATGGGAGGGGCACTATGGGAATTCTTAAATATATTTAATTAATATTTTTGTAATATAATATAGTTGTACAGTATGTTATTTCGATGATAACATGATTATGGGTCTAAATACTCTCAAAAATTAATTTTATACATGTTTAGGTCACAATATTAACTTTATCATTTGGCTCTAACCCATAGTTAAACCCTTTAACTCTTACAGTGACAACATAGTTTTTTAATCTTTAGGGTTAATATAGTTACAATAAAATGAAAAAAGAACACAAAATATATCATTGATGAAATATTTTACCTTATTTTATTTATTCATCCTTGTTTCAAATTTTTTATTAATTTTATATCTTTTAATAAAATATTTTTTTAAAGTATCAGTTATGTCAATTTTGGTACTATTTATTATTTTTAATTTTAAAAATATCATAACAACAAGATAAATTTTAAAAAAATTAATATATCACTAATATTACTTATTTATTTAATTTTTTATTTCATTAATTATGTAAAATTATATTTATTTAATTTTTTTAATATCACTGGTTTGATATTTCCATTGATTGAACAATTACGACATCATTATTCTTAAGGCCTTTAATTAAATTAGTTATTCTCTAAAAATAAATAATAAATTAACATGATAAATATAAATTTATTAGATTTAAAATTACTATTTATATTAGAATTTATCATTGTTGGTCGGAGTTGATACTCAAGAGGGGGTGAATTGAGTTCCAATTAAAAATTACTCTTAAAATTATTTCTCTTAAAACCCCCCAAATTAAAAACTAAGTTAAACTATAGTGAATTTGTAAAACTGTAATGGTTTGATTAGGTTCTCAAAAGATTTATTAGGTCTCAATTAATTTAATCAGAAGATTAGATTAGCTTTTGAAACAAACTTACTAATTTACAATAGTTAAAAACACTTGCTAGATTAACTATCAAAGTAACTTTAAAACAATTTTATATTTCAAAGTAATTAGTAGTGGAATAGTCAATATAGTTTAGAACCAAAATAAATAAGCATAGTATTTTTAACCATTAGGTTCAGTATCAAGTTGAGACTTAGTCCTCTCAAACAATTTATATAAATTTTGAACCACACCATGGATCGGGGTAAACAATAGTACAGAGACTGTCCAGGTCCTCTGACCTCTACCACAATTTTTCATGGGAAAACAAAAACAATATCACACAGGCTATCCTAGTTCTACGTGATCTCTACCACTATCCACAGTGGGATACAAGAGTGTTATAGATGTTTTTTGTGAGGATTTATAAATCCTCCAGTTTATCACAGGAGTCAGTGTGTAAATACAGAATACACACTGCTCAATATGTAGATAAATAAAACACAACAGAGATTAAGAAATAAAGATAAATTTAGAAATCTCTATGTGTTGTGAGTGAAGCTATGGACTCATTTTCATTGAAATAGATGAAGCTTTGAGTAATTATCTGTTTTTTATCAAGGAAAACAGAGTGTCGTGGTTCTTGTTCCTTCACCACCAGTGTAGGTGTTCAGCTCATGTAAGAGAGTATTCTTTGTAACACTTGAGCTTCATCTTATAACTTCTGTTCTTGATGTGTATCAGTGTTATTCTATTTCTTCTACTTCTTCTAGTTCTCCGAGTGTTATTCACTGCATGTACATGTGTATATTCTTTTCCTTTTTATGTGTGTTTTCTGCAGTAGCTCTATATCCCTTTTATTTCTATAGCTCTGGAAATAGGAATGACTACATTTTACTGGTACGAGGTACGGTTCCCTGACATACCAACAACCCACATTAAACAATAGAAATTGCATTAAATTGAGAAAATATGACCATTAGAATTATATAAATAATATTGAAAAAGTATAGAGTTTGAGTAACTAGGACTGGTAAACAATCATCTTCCATCAGTAGCTCTCTGTCGGTAGACTTGTAACGGTGGACTTGGATTAGTGGATGCCTTGTATCGGTGGCTGTTACTCTGTGCAACAGTAGCTCTCTGTATTGGTAACTCATTCTATCGGTAGCATTGGTCTAATAGTAACACGCTTGTACTAGTAGCTGCTCATATCAGTGGCTATGTCTGTATCGGTAGCTACATGTATCAGTGGCTCTATCTGTGTCGTTGGACTTAGTATCAGCTGCTCTATATCAGTGGACTTCATATCGGTAGCTGTCTTTCTGTCTGTTTGTATCAGTAGCTATGATTATCGGTAGACTTTATCTATCAGTGACATTTTCTTATCGGTGACCAATGTCTATCGGTAGACTATGTACTAGTAGGTATGTATCAGTCATCTTGTGCATACCAGTAGACTTGTTTGATCTGTAGCTATTATGCGTATCAGTAACCTTATCCATATAAGTAGACTTCTGTACTAGTGTAAAAAGCCTTATCGACAACTGTGTATCTGATTGCATTGTTAGACTTATTTTTTCTGTATCAGGGATCTTCATATCAGTATCTCTTGATATAATAGTAGGTCTGTATATTTGTCTGTATCAGTAGCTATGTGTATACCGGTGGACTTAACAGTTATCTAACTTATGAAAAGCACATCCAGATTGAGTAGAGTTATTTCAAAGTAGGATGAATATGTTATTAATATATAAATGAACATGATTTGGGATTATCGGTATATTAAAACATAATTGAGATTATCAAAACAGGTGTGGTAAAAAATATCCACCTTTTTGATAATCACAACTTATGATATTATAATTCCAAAATAATCAGTAATGTATCAGAGGATATAGTATTAAATGAAATTGTATCAGAGGTGATAATAAAAACAATGTACTAGAATTAGGAAACAAATGTATCAGAGATAAAATAAATAAGGCTTCATATCATATTTCTCTCCCTCTGTCCTTCGATATTTTGTCATATCAGTTTTGTTCTCCCCACTTGTGATTAGAAAAAAGAATGAAATAAAGATGAGAGAATGAATATAAAGTATGAAAGAATAAAGTCATGTATACATTACTTGAGGTAACAATACATAGAGATATATAATTGAACCAAAAAGAATACAAGAGATTCCTATCAAAGGTCTGAGCCACTAATCAATCCACCTCATCAATGTGAGATTTTCACTTGGGATCAGAAGAGGATTCTGTATTGGTGGCTTTAGAAGTAGGCTTGAGAACACCAAAGATGATTAGAGGATGCTGATATACTGATAGTGTCTGGCCAATACTTTGTAGCTCTCTGGGTGATCATAGGAGTGTGGATCTGGATGGCTTGGGTTGGAGTCATCTGAGGAATTGATGCAAACTGAGCAGAGGCAGGTAGGGCATGAGGTACAATGATAGGTGTACTATCTACATGCAAGAATGGTAGAAACAGATTCCTAATGTCCATAATTATTCCTCCTCACTCCATAGTAGAAATGAAATCATCCTTGTTTTCCATATACTTTTCCAAAGTATGAGTGGGATCTCTAAGTATAATAACTTCTTCTCTCAAGGATTGAGTCACAGGAGGTAATTTTAGATTTTCCAAAAGAAGATTGAAGTGGTTGGTCAACTAATGTTTGGTATATAATTTCTGAAAATAATAATCATCTTTATCCTTTATTTCTTTCTGAGAAGCAGATGCTTCTATTATATAATCCAGATCAATCTTCATGATATCTCTAGTGGTAGTCACCACTTTACTTAGGGAAGATGATTCCATAGAGCCACTGGTTAATGCTGGACCAAGATCCTCTATCATCAAAGCATTAATCTGATTCAATTTTTTTTGAAGGTCTGGAAGCAAGAGAACCAATAGAAAAAGTCACAGTTTCCTTGAAACATTTAGTTATACCACTGACAGGATTTTTCACTACAGAATCTTGGGTGCTAACTTGCTTCTCTATGGAATTCTTAAACTCCTCAAAAAAACTGAGACCATTTGGTGAACTACACTCTTCACATAATCCAAATCCTTGTCTGCTTGAGATTTTGAACACATATAGGATTACAGAGAGACAACTGAACTCTTTAGAAATTCATCATCCTCTTCCAAGCTAGACATCCGATTCTGTAAAGATGTGACTTCATCCACTATCTCTTCAATAGAGGTTGACACACTACAACCAAGAGAGAGTTTAGAATATTTTTCCATGTTGCTCATCTCCTCAATAAAATAGTTTATGAAATCAGCAAGAGATACATTCAAAGACTCTTTCATCTTAGTATTTAAAGACTCAAAGTCATCTCTGGTTACCATATTAGTAGGCAAAACAACATGTGCTCTTTTAGACACAATATTATCCACAAAGTCATTCATAACAGATTGAATGGATGATACTAATGATGCTTCCATTTTTCTTATCTCATCCACAAATGAGGACTTAAGATCATATTTTAACATCCCTAAGCCATATTTTCTTATTAAATCTGTAGGAAAAAACTCAGAAGAAATATCATAGTTAACTTGTGGTATGATCATGGGCGTCTTATCTTCATAATCAGGGTAGTCCAACCCACAAACCACAAAACTCGGGTTTTCTACCCATTATTCAATTCCAACATCTACTGAAACGGTACCAAGTCTAGTTTGACACCCCCCTCTACTAGTGAATTATTCTATAAATAAATAACACCCTCAGCAGCTCGACCTTCCTTATTAGAATCCCCCACAATCATCTATAAATTGACAGCATGAGGCTCATCTGTAATAAGCGCTAGGTCTGCCATCTCACCCAAGACAGCCTCTTCAGGCCTAGCTGAATTTGTAATCAATGGACTCATGATTAGAAAAATATCTTCTGAGCTGACAGAGACATGTTCTCCACTTTCATGGACTTCTTATTCATTCTCTAGAGTAATCTCCTCCTGATCTGATCTCTACTGGTCTTCCTCATCCATAGGTGCCTCTTCACTGCTTACCCCCAAAACAGGTTCTGCACTAGGTAGGTTCAACGAAGCATTTACTTTTTCATATAACACAATTTCAATAGCTGGGCTAGGAGGAAAGTCCGGATCTCCTCCATATGCTGTAGATGAATCCTGCTCATATAAATAATCACTATAATGTGGCTCCTCCTCATCAGGTCCTAGACCTGGATCTCTCTTATCTTTTGTTCTATTTGGATGGTCAGCAGGATTGAACTTGTCATATATCTTCTCATCATCAATAACCCACTACCTTCTCCATGGGTTCTAGATTATCTTCATGTACTTACATACTATGTTTGTGATACAAAAATTGTTCCTTACCACCACTGTCTCGTCCTGAGACTTAGATACTCCCTTCACTTTGATCATAACCACAATTAACTTGGGTAATAATAAAGCATTAGTTTTTGATTTGGTCCTCGTCATATCTTCAATTTGAATCATTAAGGGCCTACATAGATTCACCTTCACACCATGACTTAAGAGGTGCAACAGATAGATATCTTGATACCTCATATTTTCAAAGTCCCCTCTTCTTGGACTTAGCACATGTTGAATAAATTTGAACAAAAATATAATTTTCACATCCATCTCAGCAGCCACTAACTTTCTCTGCTTGCCACTACCAGTGAGATCCTCGAAGGCAGTCTCATAGTCAAATATGTCACTGGTAGGAGAAATTGTATTTGATGAATACCCAAAGACTGCTTCTTGTGGTACCTTCATGCATTCTTCCCATTCAATGGATGAAAAGGTTATTTCACTTCCATTTACACATGAAAACATTATATTTTCCCCATCAGATTTCTCAAATTGCAGAAAAGCATAAACCTCTTTTACTAACTTTGGATATTAAGACCCTTTGTTGTTTGTGAAAAATTATACCCATCTCTGCTCCTCCAATACACTAAGGGTCAGTGATTTTCTTGGAAAATTACATTCTTCACACAGATCCTTCTCGATTATAAAATCACTATTTTGAAAATGTAGGTTCACTGGCCACCTTCCTGAACTTGTTCTACTAACACCGCTACATGATTCAGGCCCTGTATTCTTCTTCTTCAAATTTGGATCATCAATGTCATCTCTGACAGTAGGGAGTTTAGTTTTTTCCATCTCTGGTTGAAGGAACATAAGGTTTTCACAAGATTCAGGGATTCAAAGAGTTGGGTTTGAGAGAGAAGAGTTCAGTGGACTGAGAAATAACTTAGGCTTAGTTTTTTTCATTTTGGAATCACAAAATGAACAAATAATACATAATAATCATTATACAAATTATACACATTCCGGCATCTATGAAACGAAGTTTAAAACAATGCATAATAACGGTAAAATATACCTGTGAGAATTCCTATCGGTGATGTATATCGGTGATGTCCACTAACAGTGAGGATTCTAATGGTAAGGTTTCTAATGGTGAGGTTTATAACAGTGGGGTTTCTAAAGGTGAGGTTTCTAACTGTGAGGTTTCTAACTTTGAGGTTTCTAACAGTGAGGTTTCTAACGGTGAGGTTTCTAACGGTGAGGTTTCTAACTGTGAGGTTTCTAACTGTGAGGTTTCTAACGGTGAGGTTTCTAACTTCCAAAGTCTATCATTCCTCGTTCATGTCTAATGTAGCTTAACCAATCCGACCATAATGTTTTGGTGCATATGTCAGCTAATTGATGTTCAGTACCTATAAATTCAAGATTAATATAACCTTTTTGGTAATGATCTCTCAAAAAGTGGTGCCTTACATCAATGTGTTTGGTCCTAAAGTGAGACAAAGGGTTCTTCGAGATATTTATTGCACTAGTGTTATCACAGTTTATTGAAACATGCTTAAATTGATATCCATAGTAAAAAAGTGTGTGTTTCATCCATAAAATTTATGCATAGAAATTACCAGCAGCAATGTATTCTTCTTCTGTAGTAGACAATGCAACGTAGTTCTGCTTTTTTCTACACCATGATACTAAGGACATACCTAGAATATGACATGTTTCAGAAGTGATCTTCTTATCTAACTTTCAACAAGCAATGTCAGCATCTGAATAACTTATTAAATTGAATGATTTTCCTTTTGGATAAAATAATCTTGTGTTAGTAGTATGTCTAAGATATTTTAAAATTATTTTCACAGCAAGCAAGTGTGATTCTTTTATATTATCTTGAAATCTTTCACACATAAGCACACTAAACATAATATCTGGTCGACTAGAAGTAAGGTAATGTAGACTCCCTATCATACCTCTGTAGTTGGTTTGATCCACTTGTTTTCTAGTTTCATCAGCATCCAACTTACAATTAGTACTCATAGGTGTATCACATTCCATAATACTATCTAAACCAAAACCTTTTAAGAGATCCTTTTTATATTAACTTTGATTTAGGATAATACCGTTTCCTTTTTGAAAATCTTGAAATCCAAGAAAATATTTGAGTTCTCCAATTAAAATCATTTCAAATTCATTTTGCATACTCTTTGAGAAATCAGTATATAAAGAATATTTAGATGATCCAAAAATAATATCATCAAAATAAATTTGTACTATCAAAACATCTTTATTAATTATTTTGATAAAAAGAGTTGGATCAGAAATCCCTTTAGAAAAAACATTTTGAAATAAGAAAATTTATAAGCCTATCATACCAAGCTCATGGAGCTTGTTTTAGACCATATAAAGCTTTAGAATGTTTAAAAACTCAATTTGGAAAATGAGGATTAGTAAATCTAGGGGGCTGTTCAAGACAAACATCTTCAACTATAAAATCATTTATAAATGCCCTTTTAACATCCATTTGATATAACTTTAAATTCAGATGAGTAGCATTGGAAAGTAGAATCCTAATAGATTCTAATCATTCTACAAGTTCAAAGGTTTCCTCACAGTCTATTCCTTCCTCTTAACTATATCCCTGTGAAACTAGCCTTGATTTCTTTCTAACTATATTTCCTAATTCATAAACTTTATTTCTAAAATCCCATTTAGTGCCTATGGTCAAAGTGTCCCTAGGTCTGTCAAATAATTCCAAGACATTATTTCCTTAAAATTGATATAATTATTCTTTCATATCCATTACCCAAAATTTATCATTAATTGAATCATTGATATTTTTAGTTTCTAACAGTGAAAGAAATGATTGATGTTCAACCTAGTTTCTTAGAGAAGCTCTATTATGTGTTCCTCTTTCATGATTACCAACAACAGCATCTAAAGGATGAATCTTTGGAATCCTAGTTGATCTAGTAAAGGTGGGACAAGAAATTTCAGGCTCTTCTCTAGATTCAGTTTCTACATAAGTAGGTTCTAGAAAGTTTCTAGAACTTGATGTCTTTACAATAGGTTCATTGATTTTATCATTAGGGTTCAGAACAGACAAATCTTCTTCAATATTTTCAAGAGAAGACATAGGTTCATGTGGATCAGTTTCATCAAATTTTATGTGAACAAATTCTTCCACACATTTGGTTCTTTTTTTTAAAGACACTATAGGCTTTTCTAGTTAAAGAATGACAAAGAAAAATTCCATCATCACTTTTAGAAGAAAACTTGTCAAGATTATCCTTAGTATTGAGAATAAAAACATTGAAACCAAAAACTATAAAGTAATTAACCTTAGGTTTCCTATGGTTCCACAACTCATGAGGAGTCTTCTTGAGAAGAGGTCTTATTAAGACTCTATTTATAATATAACAAGCTGTATTTATAGCTTCATCCAAAAAGTAAATTGGTAGGTCATACTCATTGATCATAGTTCTTTAAATTTCTTTAAGGGTTCTATTTCTTCTTTATAATACACCATTCTATTGAGGTGTCCTAGGGGCAGATAAATTGTGACTATAGCCATTGTGTGAGCAATAAGATTCAAAATCATGATTTTCAGACTCACAACCATGATCACTTCTCAAGGTCATAATCTTAAGTCCACTAAGGTTCTCTACAGACTTGTAGTATTTAATAAAGTATGAACAAGCTTCACTTTTGTAAGCAAAGAAGTATACCCAGGTGTACCTAGAGTATTCATCTAGCAGAACATAGACATAGTGCATTCCATTTAAACTAGAAACTCTTGAAGGTCCAAACATTTCCATGTGAACAAAATCAAGATGTTGAGAAGTTGAATCTTATTTCTTTGATTTAAAAGAAACTTTATGTTGATTTCCCTTTTGATGAGGAGTAAAAACTTTTTTTGATGTGAATTCATTTTTGGGTAGGTCTCTAACTTAGTTCTTCCTAGTTATTTTTTTAATTGAATGGATGTTGAAATATCCCAATAACCTGTGCCACAACTATGACTCTTTATGAAATTAATTTAATCAAGTAACCTTTTGTTTAGCTAATGAATTCAAATCAACTTCATAAACATTTTCATTTTTCACGGAAGAAAATAATAAAATATTTTTAGAATTAAAAGCATTACAAGAATCATATTGAAATTTAACATTAAAACCATCATCACAGAACTGAGAAATACTTAACAGATTATATTTAAGTCCATCAATAAATAAAACATTATAAATCAAAACTGAATCATTGTTACCAATCTAGCCTAATCCGATGATTTTTCCTTTTGAATTATCACCAAAGGTGACATGGACTCCATCAACTTTGACTAAACTCTTGAAGCATGAGTAATCTCTAGTCATGTTCCTTGAACATCCACTATAAAAATACCATATCTTCTTATGATAACTCTTCAAGCAAGTCTCCTAAAAAATAGGTTTATACAGAAAATGATTTTGGTACCTAGAATTTCTTGGGTCCAGACAGGTAACCAAGAAAAATGTCTGGTACCCAGATTTATCTTATGGGTCTCATACAATCAATAGATTCAAAATATTTTGAATGATAAACATTATTTGATCTATATCCATATTAATAACTAGTTGAAGCATATGAATTTCCAGAACTAGAACTAGCAGCATTTTGTACCGATTTAGGAATAAATAGAATTTTATTAATCTTTCTCTATCCAGGCTGATAGCCTATTCTTGTGGTATATTTTCGTGCACTTGTTTTCTAATCATTTGATTTAGAGTATTATTTCAATTTGTAAATTTCTCTAATTATTTCATTATTAGCTCATTAGACAATTTCAATTAAATATTTTCCTTAAGTAATTGGACATTCTTTTCCTTTTCTATATCAAGTGAAGATTTAAAAGAGCTGGTCAAAGCATGCTATTTCTTCAAAGACTTATACGTGTCCTTCAATTCATTACTGGTTTCTTCTAGCATGTTACAGTATTCAAATAAATAATCACTAGTCATGTTTTTAGATTCAGAATTATAATCAACTCTAGAATAATAAGAATTTAAAGCAGGAGTATCCAGTGTTACCTCATATGTGTTTGTCATAAAACACAAGTTAGCCTTTTGAGATTTCTCATCCTGAGTTGAATCAGAATCACTTGCACTGTCTTCTGATGAACTCCAAGTTGCTTTCATATATTTCTTATATGTATTGTTCTTGTAGTCATGTTTCTTCTTGAACTTCATTTTTGGATAGTCTGCTTTCACATTTACATTCCTCTTGCATTCATAACAGCGAATTTCATAATTTTTATCAGAATTGTTCTAATCCTTCATCAAATGACCTTTTTTGTAATATTTTCCTTGGTAATTTGGTTTTTTGAAAAATTTATTCTTCCTATAAAATTTTTTAAACCTTCTGTCTATCTGAGCCATTTCAGTATCACTGGCAGAATCTAAACATTCACTTGTTGGGCTTTCAGTAGGTGTGTGAACTTTCACCTTATACTTGCTCCTTGAGGTAGTATACTTAAATACCACTGACTTTGTTTTTGGTTCACCACCTTCTTCCTTGTTTACCTTTTGTTATTGTTCATACATCATAAGAATACCAACTAATTCCATAATAGGCATTGAACTTATGTCACACGATTCTCTTATTGAAACTAATGTGCCTCTCCATCTTTCTGGCAGACATATTAGTTTTCTCGTTATTTTCTCCTTTGTAGGAACAACTTTTCAAAGTGAGCCCATGTTGTTGAAAATATCATTGAACCTGAGATTCATATCAGAAATAGGTTCATTAGGCTTCATTTTAAAATTATCATATTTAATAGTGTATGCGTTCAATCTCATTTCCTTAACATTGGTTGTTACCTCATGGGAAATATCCAAAGTGTCCTAGATTTCATAAGCATTTTTACAAGCAGATATGCGATTTAATTATTCATCTCATAAATCACAATACATGGAATTCATTGCTTTAAAATTATTATTGTAGGATGTTTTTGTAGGTTTATCCCATGTATTTATTTCAGTTTCTGGAATTTTATATTGAGTCTCAATAGCAGTCCAGATGTCAAATCCCAAACTCTCGAAATGAATTTTCATTTTCATTTTCCATTGGGCATAATTTGTACCTCTAATGAAAGGTGTAATGATGGTAGAAGATCCTTCTAGTCTACTATCCATAATTAGATTTTAGAATATATATTTAAATAGATAAAATAAAAACTAACAGAAACTTAGGATCTTTAAGATACAACTAAAATCACAGTTGAAAAATAGAGTATTTGGAAATCCTTTATAAAAAACAATCATCTGATTCAAAATGTTTGTTGGAGTGGATACTCAAGAGGGGGGGTGAATTGAGTTCCAAATAAAAATATCTATAAAAATGATTTCACTTAAAATCCCCCAAATTAAAAACTAAGTTAAACTATAGTGAATTTGTAAAACTGTAAAGGTTCAATTTGGTTCTCAAAAGATTTATTAGGTATCAGTTAATTTAATCAGTAGATTAGATTATCTTTGGAAACTAACATAATGATTTACAATAGATAAAAACACTTTCTAGATTAACTATCAAAGTAAATTCAAAACAATTTTATATTTCAAAGTAATTTGCAGTGGGATATTCAATATAGTTTAGAACCAAAATAAATAATCACAATAGTTTTAACCAACAGGTTCAGTCTCAAGTTGAGAATTAGTCCTCTCAAAGAATTTATATAAATTTTGATCCCCCCCTGGATTGGGGTATACAATAGTATAGAGACTGTCCAGGTCCTCTGACCTCTACCACTGTTCTTCGTGGGAAAACAAAAACAACAACACTCAATCTATCCAGGTCCTACTTGACCTCTACCACTATCGACAGTGGGATACAAGAGAGTTATAGATGTTTTGTGTGTGGATTTATAAATCCTCTAGTTTAGCACATGAGTCAGTGTGTAAATACAGAATACACACTACTCAATATGTAGATAAATTAAACACAATAGAGCTAAACAAATAAATATGATTTTTGAAAGCTCTATGTGTTGTGAGTGAAGCTCTGGACTCCATTAAATTGAAACAGATGAAGTGTAGAGTCTTTTTCTGGTATTCAACAAGGAAAACAGAGTGTCATTGTTCTTGTTCCTTCACTTCCAATGTAGGTGTTCAAATCGTGTAAGAGAGTATTCTTTGTAACACTTTAGATTCTTCTGGTAACATCTATTCTTGATGTGTATGAGTGTTCGTCTAGTTCTTCTAGTTCTTCGAGTGTTCTTCACTGCCTGTACATGTGTATATTCTCTTCCTTTTTACGTGTGTTTTATACAGTAGCTCGATATCCCTTTTATTTCTGCATCTCCAGCAATGGGAATGATTACCTTTTATAGGTATGAGGTTCGGTTCCCTGACAAACAAACAACCCACATTAATTAATAGAAGTTGCATTAAATTGAGAAAATATGACCATTAGCAGAATATTAATAATATAGAAAAAGTATATAGTTTTAGTAACAGTGACTGGTTAGTAGTCATCTTTCATTAGTAGCTCTCTGTCGGTAGACTTGTAATAGTGGACTTGAATCAGTGGATGCCTTGTATTAGTAGCTATTACGCTATGAAACAGTAGATCTATGTATCAGTAACTCCTTCTATCGGTAGCATTAGTCTAACTGTAACTATTTTGTACTAGTTGCTGCTCATATCAGTGGCTCTGTCTGTATAGGTAGCTAATTATTTCAATGGCTCTGTCTATATCAGTGAACTTTGTATCAGCAGCTCAGTATTGGTGGACTTCAAATCGGTTGCCGTCTGTCTGTCTGTTTGTATTAGTAGCTATCCTTATCGGTAGACTTGATCTATCAGTGACACATTCTTATCGGTGACCAATGTCTGTCGGTAGACTATGTATCAGTAGGTATGTATCAGTCGACTTGTGCATACCGGTAGACTTGTTCTATTGGTAGATGTTATGCATATCAGTAAACTTATCCATATCTGTAGACTTCTATATAGGTGTACTTAGCCTTATCAGCAACTATGTATCTATTTTCATCGGTAGACCTATTTTGTCTGTATCAGTGATCTTCATATCAGTAGCTCTTGATATAACAGTAGGTCCGTCTGTTTGTCTGTATCAATAGCTATGTGTATACTGGTGGACTTAACACTTATCTTACTTATGCAAAACACATCCTGATTGAGTTAGAGTTATTTCAAAGTAGGATGAATATATAATTAATATATGAATGAACATTATTTGGGATTATTAGCATATTAAAACATAATTGAGATTATCAAAATAAGTGAGGTCAACAATATTCAATATAACCATGAATTAGAAATGAAATAATTATTAAAAAAATTTCAATGACATTTTTAACTTATCTTTAAACAAAATATTTTAAATGTCATATTCTTACCCAAGTGGAATAAAAAGGTTATAATTTCGGCCAAAGGTTTATTTTCATTTATACACACTCATCCGATGAAATTATAAAGAGTTTTATGGTAAAATTTATAATAATATAATATTATTTTTAACATTAATTACCCAATTTACCCTTAACTATGGTAAATAATAATTTACTAAATTTATTATTCATAATATCAAAAAAATCATGTTGATATTATTATAATATAAAATTCATAATGATTAAAACTGTGTGTTAATATTTTTCCAAATTCAATTCAATGATGTGGCTAAATTAATTTTAACACTATTCTCGTAGATGTGGAAAGATGGTGTGTAAAAAGAAACGTTCCAAAGAGCAATGAGTTTTTTTATCTAATTTCAATGTAAAAATGATTAAAATAACCTAAATTGGATTAATATATGTATTATTTATCCATTTTGTCTTTAAAACTAAATTCAAGGTATAATAATAATTTAAATGAAAATTCATTTTTTTACTATAATGTAGTATTTTTACTATTCATCAAAAAATCATAGTTCTCTTAAAAATAAAAAAATCACATTAAGATAATTTTTGTATGAAAAACTCAAAAAATGGAGTATATTTTTAAAAATAAAATTCATAAAATTTTCAAAATTTAGTTTTAAAATAGGTGAGCGATTAGAAGATGATAAAACTTGATCTTGAGCAAGCTATCGAAGAAAGTCGGTCTTTCCTGTAACAAAAGCTAACTCAATGTATCGTTAATTAAAAACTCTAGAATATATTGAATTTATTTAAATATAATTTTCTTTAAATTATTGTGGTTTTAAATTCTCCCCACATTAATTAAATTTCATTCTCTCAATTTAAACATGATCTTAGTAATCAAGAGTTGATATTTGAAAATACTAGTCTTAAAGAACCCATGTCATGAATTGGGTTAACAAACATATTATTATAAAGTAGGAAAGGGAAATGTGAAGTTCACCACAAAACCAAGATTTCAAATATGAGAACATTAGTGGAAAGTAGAGATATATAAATAAATGGGAAACACCAAATATTTATAGGGAGTGACCGAGTTTATAAATAAAAAAAGTAAATGATCAATGGAAATTTAAGGGCCTCAAAGGCATTAATTTATGATGATTTGAAAAACCATGAGTTTGAAAAAAATAGATTTTTTTAAATTTTTAGATCATTCTCAAAGAGATGAGTATTTCCTTCACTCTATAAAATTATAATGAAAAATAATTACTTGATATGATTCTGTAAGCACAATCTTATCCATTGGTTTTTTCTTCAACTATTTCTATAGAAAAAATTGAATCATAGGGTGGAGTAATACATTAAACTCTAAATCCTTTTCCAAAGATCAACTTAAATCATTTCATAAATGGTTATCTTATCAAGAATGAACATATAATTAATCTTTCCATAACAAGAATAAGATCTTATCCTTCACATTCCAAACACGTGAATACTTTCATCATGTATTTTACTGAAATAAAACATTATTGAAAAAATGCATTCATAATTTTTAAATATGTAGAACATAGATGCTGGTATATACTCCTTAAATCCAAAAATGTTGTCAACACCATTAATGATGTCTTAAATAAATTTTTCAACAAACCATTAATTAGTTCCAAGGTAGATGGTAATATCAAATTTACCATATCCAAATCAATAATCTCTTTGTTTTTTCATTATTATCTTAGTATCAGAAACATATCAAGGATTATCTTTCTCTCAGCCACATGTTTTCTAAAAAAAACATTCTATTGATTCACTTTTCTTAGTCAATATATAATCTCAAGTCCTTAATGAAATAGTAATGTAGTTCGAATCATATATATTCCATAATTCATATAAAAAGTACATCATTGATAAATTACTCGAAAGTCATAATTAATGAATCCCAGTATAAACCCATTAATAATTACTCTTTTTACATGGATGTAGAATAATCTTGACCATGGACCATTAGCCTAATTTTTGGGTATACTCATTTGATGCATGAGAGTATGATTTTTATAGTGTCACATATCCATTCAATTAAATCATTGTACATTAAAAACCTTTTTATTATACATTCAACCCCAAGATTGGTTTCCTTTCTCTCCACACTTTTAGAAAACTCCAATTCAATTTAAACATGTACCAATGTTATTTTTTCCATAATTATTACATGTGGGAAAATAATTCCTTACCTTCATTCCTTTATCTATATTTTCCCTAGTTTTTATCTTATTATAATGATTCATACCAAATAAATAATACATAGAGTAATAATTACTTGTCCCTATATAACACGATACCTTGTACTCATATGATGATAATTCATGGGAGAATATTTCCCATCTAAAAATTGTCTCAATACCATGAATGATATGAGACTCCTTACTCATTGGATCACATGTATCGGGAAGGCTCACATTCCTTCTATTAGGATCCATTTCTAAATTATTAAATACACAAGGTTTTATCATATCATAATTTATAATAAAAAACTATAAAAACACTTTACCGAAATTGATTTTTTGATTATCTAGTCTCATAATCACAAACATGGTTTCTTCAGGATATTCTTCAATACTTTTCATCAATTTATACTATAGAGTTAGGTTCCATAATCTATGTTTTCAAAATATAGTATCTAAGGTTTCTACTAAACATTCTCTAATATCAACTGTAATTACCCAAATCACAGAATCTCGGAGCTGGTGCCTCACATTATTACATTGGAATATATAGAAGTGTTGAATCCTAAAGGAATGAATAGTTTAGAAATTTTGTTATTATATATTACATACAAGAACCATAAATTAAAATTTAAAACATAAAATATAAAATATAAAATCCTTTTAGAACTCCTTTATTCTCCTAGATTAACTCTACATATCATTTATAACACACTTCTTGAATCCGTGGAAAAGTTGAAAAATTTGAATGTGGTGATATCAAATGCTCAGTAAGGGTATGCTTACAATGGAAGCAATGATTAAATAATGAATAAATAATATTACACAATAAATAACTGATAAACATGACATTTAAATAATAACATGAGGAAGGAAACATAACCATGTATATTCTAACTTATCAAATTATCACATTGAATAATAATAATAATAATGAAGAAATGCTTAATTTTGGAAATCTAAACAATCAAGATCTGTCCAGAAGATAAATATTTTCAAGATATACCCTCATGATAGTTTAATTATGTGGGTGAAACCTATCAGATTTGGGTTTAGATCTATCCTCCTGAAAAATTAATACTTCTTAGAATCAAATGTAAAGGGGTTTTCACCAACTAATATCATCTCATGATACCTACTAATATATTGAGGGGATTTATTGGGCCCTGATCATCACTTACTAATTCCAATGCATTCATCATATGAAAACATAAACAACATAGATATTCATATTAAAAAACTATCAAATTAAATATGAACATATTAACTATAAACCATGAATGGTATCAAAATAGACTATCCATAGTCAAACTAGTCATAACACCTTCAATAAAATAAGTTAGATTTTACAATAAGAGATCAACCTCAATAAAACATAATATTCAACAAACTATGCTAACATTTACGAAAATAATCGAATAAAATCATTATAAATGGTAAGAATCGGGTTTTTGACTCAGCTACGAACCCTTTAATTTTTTTAATTCACTTTTATGAACCTAATATGGATACATGATGAGTTCAAGAATATATTAGGGTTTTCTAGGGATCATTCAGAGGATGGGACCCATGATTTTTAGAAAAATGGCCCTATCGCATGATTAGTGTAAACCATATGGGTAGGGAGCACAATTAAATCTTACACTGTGGATGGGCTGCAATTTTAGGAAGATCTATTCAACATGTATAATGAATAGTTTCCTAACCATGTTTTTTAACCATGTGAGTGCCCCCTCTTTTCTAGGTGGTCGTTCATTGTTGGTGCATGGTTTGGAAACCATGCGGCCGAATTGTGAACATGAAAAATTATGGCCAAAATGACCATTTATTCCTTAGTGATATAATTTTAACCCTCCTTCGCTATTTCTAATTTGGAGCAAGATAAAATCCATTTTCCCCCATTTTTTATATTTTGAAGTCCAGATCAAGAGATTAGGATGTCTCTTTCATCTAGGGACAAAATGATCATATATTTGTTATGTTGGATGCACAACAGTGAGTAATCGATTCCCTTTTATCCATTATACATTTCACTTTCTCTCGAACTAGTTATCGATTTATAAACATTTATGTTCATTTTCAGATCTAATCCTATCCATGAAAAATTAGAGGCCGATACTGGAGTATCAAATTCATACTAGTACGATGTGAGTGGTCTATAAATCATCCCTCAACTACGTTGATTTTGGAATTAGGGTGTGGGGCCCTTCGATTTCATTGGGTTTCATTTATTTATATTAAAATCCATAATTATATTAATTTAAACCATATAATTAATCTATTTTTGAACATTTCATTTGTTGTTTCTGTTTTTGTTAATAACGCAGAACATCTCATGTAAGGTAACAATCCATAATTAGGTTTTTGTGTTTTGAAACTTTGAGCCAATGTTCGAGTGTGTTCAATCATGACCACACTAAAAAATTATTATTGAATCATCTAATGGTGAATGGAAAGTACCATTTCACTTCCACTTTACTTATCTAAGTTATATTCCTAAATGTAATTAATTTATTTGAGTGAAAAATTAACAAGTATGTATATGTGTATGACTCAACCACATTAATTGAAAATGAATGGTTGTTTTCATATCATAGAAACCCTTGACACTTTTAGTGGAAGGTATCAGATGATCCAAATTAAAGGGTTATGACATGGATAGTTTCATTAAATGGTTTCATGCAACTGGGCCTTGTAAAAATAACAAAAGGAAAGGCTTCGACAAAGTGAATTTTTTAATGGAATAGTTATCATATGGCCAAATTAATTACAGTGAATTAAATTTAAGGTTAATATTTATGCACATGGACCCTGAAATATTTATTGGAATAATTGAATCGTGTTATCACTTTGACTCCTAAGGGAATTCCTTGGGTACTAAAGGATGTCATTCTGATTCAAGGATGTTATCTGTCTTGGGTGAGGCATACTAGGGAACATGATCCTTATTGACCTATGGATTCCCGATACGAATCCATATGATACCTTAAGTATTATTATATGATTATTTGGATTCAGTCCTTCGATCCAACATGAATTTAGGCACCGTGGATAAATCCTTGGGCCCGACAACTCTTTATCTCCCATTTTACCTTGGATGTATTCCCTAAACATGGTTTGAAATATTATTGTGGGAAGGCCTTGGATGATGATACATGTATTTCAATCTTTTACAACATATATAGCCTTAGTTATAATTATTTAGTGGCCCCTAAGGTCTAGGTTTCCTTATTAATTACCTTTGAAGCACTTCCAATTTAGTTTTCAATAATGGTTTCCTTGTTCCACCTTAAAACCCTCACTATTTATAATATCACGAGGGTATGTCAGTGCTAGATATGTCTCACGTGACCTGTTTACATAAATTGGTAATTACTTAATTAATGAACAAGTTACATGTTTAGAAATCAACCTATCACTAAAGTAGGTACTTGTAATTCTGTTACATTGTACTGATTTACATTATATATGCATGTATGAAAACAGTTACATTTCCATTACATTGGATGGGTGTAATAGAAATTGTTGGTGGCGGACCACTAAGATTTATCTCACACACTATTCGGGCACCCATTGGTACCTGGGGTATATTACATGTATACTGGTGTAGAAAAATGGAATTATAATGATTAAGAAACTTGATTTCTTGTAGTGCTAGGGTGGAGCTTGTAGCATATGCCTGAGCTATAACATGGAATTCTTGGTATAATATATGTATTTCTTTATTATACGTTGGTTTATAATTTTTTTTATTCTAATTTGATTCCATGTTTTCCATCTTTCAAGATAAAAAACATATCATAATCAGTTTTTGTGCGCTTATATCAGTTTCCCCAGTTATTTCAGTTATAGTTATCCCTGTCTATTTCTGATGTTCTATCTAGTTACTTATATTACTTCCTCTATTTTACCTCTGTTGTAATTAAATTTTATTCTACACCTTTTTAATTATGGCATTGTCTCCCCACTGACACACCATAGGACCTCACTACTAGTCAGCATCCTCTGGTGTTCGCAGAGATGCGATTGAGGCCATGTAGTCCAACGGGATCAGGGAACCTTCTAAGTGGCATCTGGTTTCGGGATGTCACAAACTGGTATCAGAGCGATTCCTTTCTTTCTTTACTATTTGGAGATAATATTCAAGAGATTAAAAATTATTAGGTCTTGGTCATAAACCATTCATGGGAATGAAAACCCATGTTCTGGGTAAATTTTGAGTTTCCGAAATTAAAATAGTTGTTTTGTTTTGGTATATTACAGTTGATATCATTTCACCATTGGTTGACACACGTGATGTGTGATGTTTTTTATTATCATTCTAAGGGAAAATTTCAATTCATCGTTGGCCTGATGATATAAGGTTAAGGATCATTGTAACATACATCATTATAGAGGCACCTAGAATTCCTATGTCATGCATATTTCCATTCCATATAGGTGCATTTAACTTATTTCATTTCTTGGTAGGCATGTGATTGTTGAGTGGGACTTGGTTGTGTGTATGTTATTCTTCTACTTTTGGTATGGGATTGAGTGACTTCCTACTTCAGTTCATGAGGTATTATGGGCTCTCATTTTTTGGAATGAGTAATTTACCAAATCAATATTTTTATTAGAAATTCAATTGGGTATTAATCTCATTGATAAGAAGTATGGTACATGAAACACTAGTATAGAAATATCATTTTAAATGAACTTTGATATATGTTATAAGCAAATGAAAACATAAAATTGAAATTGTTTCATGTCCTTAATCCACCTTGTCATGCTTATGAAAGGTAAATTATTGAACCTGATAATTGAAAATAAAATGAAATGATATGGTTTAAAATAAATGGTGAGGCAAGGTAATATTGACCCTTTATCTATTGGAACCCATTAAACATATAACTGAGAACATACCGATACATGGAATTCTAAGCATGTAGTTGGGGTAGTATACCATGGGTAGTGAGCCATCTTGTATTAAATGTTTTCTAGTGATGTTATCATTATGCTTATAATCTTTTTTCATGAATGTTATTGAAATTTGTAGACCAATTCCACAATGACATCCTCGTGTTGTATGTCAAGAAGGTGGGGGTGACCATTCTCCAGACGTGGTGGTCCTCGAGCCCCAAGTCTTACCGCCAATATTTCCACTTGATGCACCACAAAATTTTCCAAATCCATGAATGGATGCCCAATTCCAAGATAGTTTTCTACATATGATGAAGTCATTGAATGGTACTCCATGAGATGCACCTATGATGGATGATCTGACTCATGAGTTTCAACTGCGGCATCCTCCCAAATATTTCAGGGATGAAGGTCTATAGAATGATGATTCTTGGATAGAGGGAACCCTATCTATCTTTGAGAATATTATGATGGATCTATATCAGCGGTTCAAACATGATACTTACGTGATCATTGATTCAGCCAAGTGCTGGTGGGATTTTATTTCCTAGTTTGGTCATCATCAAGGAATATTATGGGTTGATTTCTTGAATGCCTTCTATGATCATTTCATTCCTCGGATGTTGTGAACTGAAAGTTCTAGAGATTTCATTCTTATCAAGTATGATTCTTTGTCAGTTATGGAGTATTCAATATGTTTTACTAAGTTACAATTCTTTGCACCACTTCTATCTGGTGATGAACGTTCGCGTGCAAGGCCATTTGAAGATGGGATGCAGTATGCCTTCTATACATAGCTGAATGTTTTCTACCAACCTAATTTCTCTCCGATAATAAATTAGTCTCTAATCACTAATCCCAAATGGAGGGATGGTGACGTACTGGGTATTGAATATTAGTTCCAAGGCATGATAACAGTTCTTCCAGTGGAAGAAAGTGATACCTTGAGGTTTATCATCAGGGATGTGAAAATTATTGATGTTGGTGGCCTAAAACCAACTACTTTGTACTTTATTCATTAATAAATTCCTTATCAAATCTTGATTATTATTCAGTGTGAAAATTCATTTTATAATGTTTTAAGGATAGTTGTTTCTCTAAAATGTATTAGCATATCCATACCATGATGAGAACCCCAAGGAGCCATAATACTGTTCTTGAATATATGTTCTATAGTAGGATGGTGTTATTTTAGGGACACAAGAAATACATCCCATTAGGGGTGAGGACTCATAAAATATTGAGGCACCTTCTCATGGTGTGCTCCCATGTTAATATCCCTGAGGATATTATGAGAATGATACCCACCAGTAGGAAATCTACATTTCATAGTGTGCTTGTATGTTCCTGTCGGCAGACGTCGTTATTGGTCATTGGGCATTAAAATTATTATTATTGGATATTAGAAATTTTTCAAGTATTATTATTGACGATAAATGTGACAACCCACTATTCGTATTGAGTTATTATACTTTGGGTGTGTCATGAGTAATACTGCATTAATAGCTAATGCGAGAAAGTATTTTCCCTTCTATTCCATAATGGAAGAAGATATCTCAGGCCCTTTGATGGAATTAATATAGTCTAAATAAATCCATGTCCATGGTAAAATATATGAAATTTCAATTATGGAACTTCAAAGAAAGAATAATAAAGAACATTGGTTGATGTAACTATCATACAACACACTTGATTCAAGATATGGAGACAAAGGGATAACATTACACGGTAAGCGTTCGTAGGAGGTGACACATCATTACAGCATTATCATATTTCTGTATGGGTGCCTCAGTGTGTTTCTAGATTGTAATATTGGAATTTAGGTAGTCTCTAGCTAATTCCACTGAGGAATAGGCCTAGAGGGTCACACACTAAGTGTGTCCAAGTATCTAAGTTAAATATAAATTTAAAAAGTTGAATAAAGATTAATCTCGATTGTGTTTTAATAATTATTCAAGGATTCCTGATTTCATTTATTTCAATACTTGTTATTTGAGAGAATATATTGTGGGTGAAATAATATATTTGTTAGTGAGTAATGCAGTGATATTTATTTGATAAATAAATAGTCATTATTCAAGGTCTAATAAATGTGGTGGAAGAAATAACAAATATGGAAAATAAAAGTACATACTGTGTATATTAATATACATTCCATGTATTTTTTCCAGAGATTTTTGGGTAATAATATTATTTATTTAATTAAATATTATTAGGTGTAATTAGTTGGGTGCATGTCATGTAATAATAATAATAAAATGTTATTATTAGACATGGGGTCTTAATAAGAATTAAATGAAATGAATAAATTATTTCAGGTAATTAATTCATTTTATTATTCAATGTAATTAAAATCCCAATTATATAATTCTCATTAGCCTATCCATTTTTGGTGGTTGTGCACAGTAGGTCTAGAAAAGCTATCAAGCCAAGAGAGAGTTCTTTTCTTCCAAGAATTTTATCAAGGTACGACAGAGATCCTACTCCACCGGATCATAGAGAGTGCTTTGCAAGCATCTATCAAGGAGATCAAAGGCAGACATCGCATGTGAAGGCTCTTCCGTGCTAGCACCAGAAGATCCCTTCAACAATGTCCATAGATACAAAGGTCATGTTTGGATCACTGCTAGAGGAATCCAACACTTGGATTCTATGACGCAACGACAGATCATATCAGATCATGAACAGAAACATCAACAATGAGAGAATTTCATCAAGTTAATTATTTTATTTTAATTAAATTAATTATAACCAACATATGATGATCATATATATTGTTCCAGGAAGACCTTATTTTCATTCTATCTTCATTCTATTCCGATGATCCGATGTTTTATTATCATGATGTATCTCAGATTTAATTTTTTAATGGAAAAATTAAAATTGGGCACACCCACCAACGTGCTTCCGCTGCGCCCCAAACCTACATGTGGTATTAGAGTGGTTATATCATTGATTATAATTATTTATTTTTTCATTGGGGATTTACGCATTTTATAATTTAGTTGTTTCAATTTAGTTTAATCATTCTATAAATCTGATTCTCGATATTTATTCTTCCTCTTTCGTTTCTTGTTCACATTACAAAAATTGTTTTTTATTTTAATTTTATTATATTAATGTAGAGGATCTCATCTGAAGGTGCCAATGCTTCCTATACATGCAACACTAGAACACACGGCATGTATTCAGTAGTATACACCATGTAGTACAGGTTCAATATACTGGTACAGTCTACCAAACTAGGTCGTGTCATTGTATTCTATATAAGACTTTAATACTCTGTGAGTTGACCAAGAACAGGTGGAACACAGTGTTTGGATTACACGTCGTGTGGCCCACTAAGCATGACGTGTGGTCCATTCGGGTTATGGTTAGACTGTGTACCCCACACACAACTTGCCCGGCTGGAAACCAGGTAATGTAGATACTACACGATAGGTTTTCCACTGAACAAGCCAGGTACTATGAAGATTTCCAAAGTACATTTACACATCATGTCCTTAGGCATGTACTTTAGATGGATGGTGAATAAATGTACACACCATGTAGTTGGAACTACACTCCGTGTACTCATCTAAATTATGATGATTTAATAAAATTTATTATTATATTATATAAACACTTGAGACGTGTACCATAGTGCAGGCGTAAAGCAAAGTCACAACACATGATAGGTGTTTTATATATATCTGTTTAATTTAACATCTATGTAATGTTAATTTCTAATCATTCAGTATTTATGAATTGGAATTCAACGAGCTTCCGCCATGGTACAAGTTACATACAAAGATAAATTTAAATTAATTTATTTGTTCAAATTTATGATGCATGAGAATCTCAAGGAAATTCATAAAAAGGGTTTAAGATAAAAGGATTAATTAATTAAAGATAATTAATTTATTTTATCATGATTTATCTTAATCAAGAATGAATAAATAATTGAATTCTAGTTTTATTTATTCATAAATGTCATTTCATGTATTTATGATCATAATCTAGACCAAGACCATTGTATATGAATGGTTTCTTTTAATTTATTTATTTAAATTAAATTTGTTGGCATGTGATCCTTCTTCTAATTAATATGTAGGGACTGCATGCCCAAGGTTTATTTTATGTAAAACCCCATTTTACCATTCATCTGCGACTGAGATAAAAGCATATGTAATAGATGGAGTTCCCAAGATAGTTGAGGTTACTCATGTTAGGATCCATGGTGAAAAAAATCCAAGGAGATATAAAGATGGATAGGTGGAAAACTATAAACACGAACCCAAAAGGTTCAAGGGGTTTCTCCCATAGGTCTTGGGTTAGTCTATCATCCTCTAGATAAAATAATAAATAGAACAAGCACATGATCATACCATTTATTTTATTTGTGTTAGTTTAAGGGATTATTTATTGAGGGTGTGTTTTCACGATCACACAATTAATGAATTAAACAAGCATTCAAGAAGAAACTAAAAAAATATCTAATTATTCCTAAATATTATCTTAGAAAAGGTTAATCACATAAGTATATCCCACTTAAAATTAACAAGATTGTAATCAAAGATAAAAAATGGAAATTTATGTATAAGGATAAAATCCCTCAAAGAAATATTACGTCAATATAGCCTCCATAAATATTGGTTAGAATAGAACCATAGTTCAATGTGTTTGACCAACCCTAGTTTGGGTGCTTTCAATTATCAGGGAATTATAATTCAAGGTTTTGGGTTGACTTGACTTGGTTTATATCAACGGTTGACTACTATAGCAGGACTTGGTGTGACCAAGAGGAAAAGCTCGAGGAAATCCCAAATAAAATGACTTTAGTATTAGGGAGTCCACTCAACGGATCAAGGATTTGCAAGTTAATGCAGTTGGTATTTGGAATGCCTTCAAAAAACCCTTCAGGAAGCTTGACAGACCCTAGTTGGGGTAATTATAAGGGAAATATGGATCCTTGAAACAAGAATATTCAGGAGACAAAATATTTCAAAGTCAATGGTGAGGGCTATTTGATTTCAATATAATAGTTTGAGACTAATAAGTATTAATTAATTTATTTTTCTTAGGTTTATCATGATAAATTAGTAAAACTTTTCTCATATTAATTTATAGAAATGACAAGAAAAATTACTTCAATCATATCATTGCAAACCATACTCGATAAAGAAAAACCTTCTTAGCGGAACCAAATTCTAGGAATGGTAGAGGCGTTAACGCGTCATCCTTCACCACAAGAGGAACTTGTATGTGCTGGAAGATCATGTTCCAATTGCGCCTGGAAAAGAGGAAAGTGATGAGGAACAATCTCTATATATGAAATATATGAATGATTCCATATATGTCCAATGTTTCATGCTATCTTCTATGTCTAATGATCTCTTGAAGCAACATGGAAACATGGACGCATATAGCATGATGTCTCACCATAAGGATCTCTATCAAGAGAAGGAGAGACAAGAGTGATATGGGATCTCTAATGATTTTTCACAACTAATCATCGAGAGTTTTCACCAGCTGGGCTCATGTAGTTAAGCTTATTGGCTACATTGAACACCTGGATATCTTAGTGATTAATTTCCTAGATGAGTTGCATACATATATCATCTTATAATCACTTCCCAAGACCTTCTCTGGCTTTATTTTCAACTAAAACATGATAAAAAATGAAAAGAGTATATCAAAACTTCTGAACATAATTCTATAGGATGAAAAATACATTGGGTGTGAAAACCAACAATCCTTATGGTGAATATGAAAAGGAGGGAAAAGGAAAAGGGGCCAAGGATTCATAAATGTTTTGAAGCCCCTGAGCACCATCCCTATAAGAAGGAAAAAATCCAGAGGCAAGGAAAGGAATGGGAGGTGGTATGTTTTTCATGTGGCATGAGAGGCCACTATAAGATGAACTGCACCTAGAAGTGGGGGATGATAAAGTTTCATTATTTATCGAGTGTAATATTTTCATTTCTAGACATTGGGTATTAGATACATATTGTGGGTCTCACTTATATATTCAAATTTAGGAACCAAGTAGATTTAGAAATATTTCCAGATGAGGGGGGGATCTTCGAGCTACCAATGGTCCGAGTCTAGCTGTGTTGGCCATTGGAGATTAACATCTCCCATTGCTAACTCGAATTCTTTTTGTTTTATGTAACTATTATTATATGCCTAGTATTACCAAGAACATAATTTCTATATCTTTTTTGGATATGGATGGATTTATTTTCAAATTTGAAAATAAAGGGATGTTTATTTTATAAGAAAAATATATGTTATGGTATGGAACATTTAAATAATGGTTTTTATGTATTAAATTACAAAATCCATGTGTTGTAAATCGATAACGAAAAAAATTCACATGACTCATACAACACCTAGTTGTGGAATCACTGTTTTGGTCATGTAAACAAGAAGTGCTTGAAAAAGCTATTCCAGGATGGTTAATTAGACTCTACTGAGCTAAAACCACTTGATATATGTCACGCTTTTAACAAGGTAAAATGACCAAGCCTCCTTTCGGTGGAGAGTGTGAAAGGGCCATAGAGCTTCCAGTATTAGTGTATAAGGATGTGTGTGGACTATTTTTAGATGAAGATAGTGGTGGATATTATTACTTCATTACTTTTACGGATGTTATCAGAAGATATTTATATATATACATAATAAGGTATAAGTCAGAATCCTTAGAGAAATTTATGGAATTCAAGAATGAATTAGAGAATCTTCTTGGTAAGAAGATAAAGAAGCTTCCATCAGATCATGGTAGAGAGTATCTAAACAAATAGTTCATCAATATTATATAGGAGTATGGGATTCTATCTTAGCTCACTTCTCCTTATACAGCATAGTGGAATAGTGTTAGTGAAAGGAGTAACTGCAACTTGCTGGACATCATGTGGTCGATGATGAGTCATGCAGATCTTGAATTATCTTTTTGGGGATATGCATTAAAAACAATGTATACTCATTAAACTGAGTACCAACTAAGATGAAAAATATAATTCCCTCTGAGTTATGGAATTGAAAGGAACCTTTTGTTTGGACACACATGTATGGATATGTGTGGCATTTTTTAATGCCTTCTTAGGAAACAAACTGACACCCAGGTGCAAGATGTGTATCTTTATAAGATATCCCATGGAAACAAAAGGAGATTACCTATATAACCCTTCGGACAAGAAAGTGACTATTGCCATACAATCTGACTATATTGAGATGGAGAACATCCTCAAAAAGGATAGTTGGAGAAAGATTGACTTCGACGAAGTTGATCCTCAAGATACATAGGAGTTAGTACAGGTACAAGTTCCATAGGTCCCTGTGGAAGAGGTTCTAGAAACACAAGTACTGTGTAGGAGCTCAAGGAAGGTAAGGGAACTAGAGAGATTTGGTTTCCTAGTCACCAAAGATGGTGAATAATTATTGTGGGACAATGATGAACATATATCTTACACGAAATAGTATAAAGCTCAAAAGATGCAACATGGCTAGAAGCTATGAATAATGAGATGGATTCCATGTATCAGAACCAAGTCTGGGTTCTGGTTCATGAGCCAGTTGATGTAATTCAAGTAGGATGAAAATTGGTATTAAAAAGATAGATGGACATGGAAGGTCAAGTTAGAACCTATAAAGCAAGGATAGTTCCTAAAGTATTCAGACAACATCATGGAATTAACAATGATGAATCCTTCTCGCCAGTTTCCATGTTTAAATCTACAAGAATCATACATTCCATAAAATCTTACCATGAATATTAGATTTGTAAATTGAATTTTAAAATATAATTCCGTAACGGTAACCTTCCGGAAGATTTCTTTTTGACACAACTAGAAGGTTTTGTGACACCAGGTGAAGCCAAATGGGTTTTAATTTTTCAGAAATCCATTTATGGATTAAAGAAAGCATCCAGGTCAGGGAACATTTGATTTGATGAATCCATAAAGTAATTTTTTTCATTAAGAACCCATGTGTTTATAATAAGTTTAATGGGAATGTGGTCTTTATCCTATTAGTATATGTTGATGACATATTTCGTATTGGAAATGATGTACCAGATTTACAGTCAGTTAAGGACTGGTTGAACAAGTGTTTCTCCCTAAAGGACATGGGTGAAGCATCCTGCATTCTAGGGATCAAGATCATTCGTGATAGATCCAAGAGGTTTCTTGTACTAAGATAGGGTACATACATTGACCAGATACTAAGGAGATTTATTATCGAACAATCCAATAGGGGATTGGTTCCAGTGTAACCTGGCCTACATCTTTCTGAGAAAATGTCTCTTGAAATAGAAAAGGAAAAAGATAGAATGAGTAAGATACCATAACCTTCGGCTATATGATCTATCATGTATTCCACGTTATATACTAGGCTTGATGTTTCCTATGCACTGAGCATGGTAGGTAGATATCAGGAAGATCTAGGAGAACATAATTATAAAACTGTTATGATTATCCTTATATATCTGAGAAGAACTAAGGATATGTTCCTTGTTTATGGAGGATATGAGGATCTTGTCCTCAGAGGGTATGCTGATGTTGGTTTTCAGACAGATGAGAATGATATGAAGTTGCAATCTGGATATGTTTTCTGTCTAAATGAAGGAGTTGCGAGTTGGAATATTTCAAAGCAATAGGTTGTCGTCGATTCTATAGTGGAGACTGAATATATTACTGATTTTCATGCCGCTAAGGAAGCTGTCTAGATTCAGAACATTATTTAGGATCTTGATATCATGCCTAGCAGTAAAGATCATATCACATTGTATAATGATAGTACTATAGTACTGGCTCTTGCAAAAGATCAAAGTTCACATTAATGGACAATGCACAAACTCCGTAAGTATCACCTCTTGAAAGATTTCCATCAAAGGGGTGAAGTTGTAGTGAGCAGAGTGTCCATGAAAGAGAACATGGAATACCCCATGACTAAAGTCCTATCTCATCAGAATCATTAATATCATGTGAGAGCTAATAGGTTAAGGGTTTTTAACATTTGGGTCTAGTCCAAGTGGGTGTCTGTTGAAGTTGGGGGCCTAGGAAAAACTACTTTTCACTTTATTAATAAATTCCTTATCACATCTTGATTTTTTTTGGCTTGACAATGCATGTGATAATGTCCTAAGTTTAGCTATTTCACTAAAAGGTCTTAGCAGATCCCTGCTATAATGAGAAATCCGAGGTTCCATAACACGGTTAATGAATATATTTTCTATGGCGGGATAATGTTATTTGAGGGACACAAATAACACTGGCCATTAAGGATGAGGAATCATAAAACATTGAGGCACCGTCTCATGGTGCGCGCCAATGGTAATATCCAGAAGGAAATTATGAGAATGAGACCCTCTAGTAGGAAATCCATATTTAATAGTGTCATTAGATTTTCCCATATGTGGACGTTTGTATTGGTTTTTATCCTTTAAGATTATTATTAATTGGTATTAAAACATGCACACTTAGATGAATTGAAGAAAACTGTGACAAAACACTATTCGCAGTGAGGTAGGATATGTTTGGTCCGTCACGAGTAATACTGCATTAATAGATAATGGGAGAAATGATTTGTACCTTTTTCTCCATAATGGAAGTATATATCTCAGCCCCTTTGATGGAATTGATATAACCTAAATAATCCATGTCCGTGGTTAGGAATGGGAAAGTTCAATTCCATAAAGTCAAATAAAGAATAACATAGCTCAAGGGTTGTTGACACTTGCATGAAACCGACATAATTCGAGATATCAAGACAAATGGATCACATTACACGGTGAGAATTTGTACGAGGTGGCACGTCATTGTGGTGTTAACTTCATTCTCTATGGGTGCCTTGGCATGTTTCTAGACACAAATCTTGGACTTTAGACAGGATCCGACTAATCCCACTGAGAAAGAGGCCTAGAGGGTCACACACTATGTGTGTCCAAGTATCTCAATTAAATACTAATTTAAAAATTTGAATAAGTATTATTCCCAATTTTGGTTTAATAATTATTCAAGGATGCCTGATCACATTTATTTCCACACTAGTTATTCGATTGAATATATTTTGCATGAAAAAATATATTTATTAGAATGTAATGAAGTGATATTTATTTGAGAAATAAATAACCATTATTCAAGGTCTAATGAATGTGATGTAAGAAATAATGAAAATGAAAAATAAAAGTACACACCATGTATATTAATACACACACTGTATAATTTTTCTAGGGATATTTGAGATATAATATGATTTATTTAATTAAATAAAATTAGGTTTAATTCACTGGTTTCATGTTAAGTAATAATAATAGTAAACTGTTATTATTAGATATGGGGTCTTACTGATAATTAAATAAAATGAACAAATGCTTTCAGATAATTAATTTGTTTTGTTATTCTAAGTAATTAAGATCCCAATTATATAATTCTCATTCGCCAAGAAATTTTTTGTTGTTGTGCCCAACTGATCTAGAAATGCTCTCAATCTAAGAGAGAATCCTTTTCCTCCAAGAACACTCTCAAGGTATGAGAGAGATACTCCTCCGCCAGATCAAGGATAGTGCTTTTCCTGCAGCTCTCAAGGCAATCAAAGGTAGATACCACAATCCAAGGATCTTCTACAAAAGAACCCAAATATCTCTTCAGAAATGTCTAGATATACATGGAGCATATTTGGATCACTGCTAGAGGAATCCTACACTTGGATTATATGACCCAACGATGGATCACATCAGATCGTGACAGGAAACATTAACGGAGAGATAATTACATCAAGGCAATTCTTGTATTTTAATTAAATTAATTATAACCAACATATGATGATCCTCTCTATGGTTATGGGACTCTATTCCTTTCTTTCGTTCTTCATTCTATTCCAATGATATGACATTTTAGAATTGTGATGGATCTCAGATTGATCATTGTTAATAGAAAAATTAAAGGTGGATACACCCACTAACATGCATCTATTATGCTCGAAACCTATAGAAACTTGGGTACCCATATAGGTGGCAATGTAGTATTCCCTCAGTGTGGATGAAAGGGTCATAAGAATCCTCAATGTGATAGGGACCCCCTAGAGTGTCAGGCTTGTGGCCGTATGGAAAATCGTTATTATTTTTGAATGACCTTATCATAATCTTCTAATAGAATATGTTCTTCCCTAGCTCCACCTTTAGTAGTAAGTTCTTTTACTCTATTTCTGGAGGGGAGTTGGAGTAGCACTGGTAGGACTAGCTAAGGAAGAGTTTATAACCATGGTAACCAGACCCCTGATCACCAACAATGCCATCAACATATTTTTTATCATGGTAGTCCATCTATTGCATATGGTCTTGGAATAGGTCAGTTGCGTGCATTACAACTGATACCTAAGGATCATGCTGTGGTAACATCTATAGTATGAGGTACTATTCTAGTAGCCTCCACTATAGTAACTATTTTATTTGATACAGTTGCTTCACATTCCATTATCTCCTTATCTATTGTGGAAATATTTGGGCTGGAAATACAGATTTAATGTGGTATAATGAACCCAAATACATCGTTTTGGGGTATGATCAGAGGGCATATTCTTGTGTAGGGACTTCCCCATTGAGGTAAGTATTTATTCCTTCTATCAGACCTATTTTTAATTGAGAAAATGGGATTAAATATCATTCTCTTGATGGATTGGTTGGTTCTATATCATTCCTTTGTATGATTCTATCACCAAATAGTATCTTTTATATTACTAGTGGGAAGCAGTTATCCACATAAGGGTGAGTGTGATGTCTAGGATAGTATAGCTTGAACTGAGAATAATAGGGTGTGTGGAGTGACCTCCTAGTTTGAGAATATCTTCATAGAGGATCAAGGATTATACTAGGATGAATTCCATCCTGTAGTACATTGTTTCAGGTTCATTTTCAAGATAATGTTCTTTGTTAACCTCTAGAAAGGGAGGTGGATTTAATGATCAATCTTGTTTTGGGAGTATCCGTAGTGTCAATTCCCTTATATAGGATGGTACCTACTAAGCTCCAAGAGCTCAATCAGTAGTTAGAGGTTCTAGAGGCCAATGGTTTCATATGACCTAAAACTTCATTTAGGGGTTTTCCCCTATGGTTTTCCAAATAGGTGGATGGTACCCTTCATTTGTGTGTGGATTATAGAATTTTGAACCATCATATGGTAAAGAACTGGTATCCACTACCTTGATTAGATGATCTCTTTGACCAGATTCAAGGATCTAGGGTATTATCTTAGATCGACCCAAGATATGGCTATCATCAAGTGCATGCCAGACCATCAGAAATACCACATAAAACATTACGTTGTAGGTGTGGTCAGTATGAGTACCCAGTTATGTTGTTTAGTATTACGAACAAGCTGCCATTATCATGGATTTGATGAATAGGGTGTTTCACCCCTATTTGGATTCCTTTTCTGTATTAGTTTTGAATGAAATCTTGTTGTATTGTCACATCCATAATGACCATGCCAATAACCTTGAGATCGTTTTGATTACATTGAGAGAGCAACATATTTATTCGAATATTTCTACGTGCCAATAGTGGATTGAAAAAGTTCAGTTTTAGGGTAATATTATCTCATAATCATGAGTATCTATGGACCCAATGAAATTTAGTGATGTGGTTTCCTAAGTGAATCCCAATCATGTGTATGATGTACATAGTTTCTAGGGGATGAATATATATTACATGAATTTCATACAGGAATTCTCACACCTTACTTCACCTCCCACTAGCCTTACAAAGAAGGTTGTTTTATCATGGTAATTATAGTAAAAGAAACCCTTTAAGGAGTTGAAAGGGAGGCTATTATTCACACCTATTGTTATTCATCCATAGCCAAGAATAGGTTATTAAATATTCTACGACACATCAGGCATCTGACTAGGAGAAATGACGATGCGGGAGGATAGAGTTGGTGCATATTGATCTCAGCATTTAAGGCCTAATGAGAGGAATTACCCGGTGCATGAACACGTGCTAGAAGAATTTGTCCATGAATTACATTGCTAAACACACTATATGTTGGGTGAACACTTTATGGTGTACACAAACCAATAAAACCTCAAATATATCTTCTCATAGTGTAAATTGAATCTTAGAGAGTGAAGATTGGCCAAATATCTACATCCCTTTTATTTTGATCTTACCTATACGCCTCATAAGGGTAATTTAGTCACCAATGTGTTGATTCATAAAACTTGGGAGCATGATGTATGAGATTCCAATGATTAATGGAAGTTAATAGATCTCTTTTCTGAGCTTCGTATAGAGTTTCATGATAATCATGAGTATATTACATCTTAGCATTAACAATTACTTCTTCTCTCCTTGAGAAGGAAGAGAGTAGAAAATTTTTAGATCATAAAGGCTTGGTTATATGTGAGATTATATCAAGAGATGAACCACCTCTAGATTGGTCAATAGAGAGTTAAGGCATTATGTGTATACATGGATTTTTCTCAGTTCCAAAAAATATGATAGAGGATTTACTTCTTGAGTCTCATTCTTCTCAATGGGTGGTTCATCCAAGTATCTCCATAATGTTTCCTGGTATTTGATTCCATTATTTGTGTGTTGTGATGAAATGGTAGATAGAAGGATTTATGACTAGGTGTTCCACCTATTAATAGGTGAATGAGGATCACCAGAGACTTGCAGGATTGTTACATCCACTTCCATTCCCATAATTGAAATATGAAGATATTTCTATGGATTTTGTGGTTAGGTTACCTAGGTCACTAATGGGTAGCAATGATTTATAGGTAGTTATTTATCAAATAACAAAGGAACCCCACTTCATTCCTAATTTGGAGACTTTCTTAGTTGATGAGACGAGAAGACTATATGTCAATGTGATCATACAACAAAATGAGGTTCCACGTACTATCATTTCAGATAGGGATTATTGGTTCACCTAAAGTTTCTCATAGGGATTCTATAAAGATATGGGTATACAGGTGCTTCTAAGAACATATTTTCACCCTAAAACTGATTGGAAGATGAAATAAACAATAAATGTTCTAAGGTACATCCTTTGAGAATGTTTCTTTGATTTCTGTGGTTCTTGGGAGATGTATATCTCTACAGTTGTGTTCATAGAAAATAATAGATTTCAAAGAAAAACCCAGATTTTACAATTTGAGATCTTATATGGTAGGTTGTACAAATCGCCTATGTGCTAGCTATAGACAGGTTATGTAGCACAACTAGGACCAAATCTCATGAAGGATAATTTGGAGTAGGTTAACCTAAGTAGGAATCATATGTCTACTACTCAGTATGGACAAAAATCATATGTCAATCACCATCATCAACCTATGGAGTTATAGGTCAAGGATCATGTTTTCCTGTGAGTGTCATCCAGGTTAGGGAAAAGAGATATATGAAGGCAAGGGTATTTTTCACCTCATTTCATAGGGCCTTCTAATATTTTGGAGCGAGTCGACCTAGTAGCCTATCAGTTGATATTACCTCGGAGTTACTGTTCCATGCATGACGTCTTCTGCACTTCATAGATGCACTATTAGCATTCCAACATATCCCATATGTTTTATCTCAAGGAATTAGATATTGGTTTAGATACTTCATTTATGGATTATCCTATACACATCATTAACCAGAGTAAAAAGTCTATCTGATGTTAGTCTGCTCCTCTAGTAAGAGCACCATGCTAGAACATACGTTTATGGGACAAGACATGGGAGAGGGAGGCTGACATACTTGCACAGTGTCTAGATTTTTTCTCCTAAAACATATTTATGCTCCTAAAAGGTGAACTCAGGGTGAAGTTATTTTAAGGAGGGATGATTGTAAGAACCTGGTTTTTGACTCATGCATGATTCCTTTAAATTTTGGCCCAATTAACTTTATGAACCTAATGTAGATGAATAATTAGTTAATGAAAGTCTCCTGGGTGTCTGGGTCTTATTAGGAGCCCGAAACCCAATTTTGTTTTGAAAAAATAGCCATGTCACACAGTTAGTGTAAATTGTACAGGTAGGGCACACTTGTAAATCCAACCGTGCAGATGGTCGATATTTTCAGGAAGATCCATTCTTCATTATTAGTTCATAGTTTCCAAACCATGTAGACTAATCCTGATAGTGCCCCTCTTCTCTAGGTTCCCATTCATGGTTGCCACACAGTTTGGAAAACCATGCACCCAAACCACACACAGGCCAAATTCTGGGAAAAATGATAATTTTTCCCTTAATGATATAATTTTAACCCTCCTTCTTCCCTATTTTAGATTTTGATTGGGTTGAACTCAATATTCTCCCATTTTGGAGATTTTGAAGGCCAAATATTGGGATCTTTAGATATACATCATTGTTGTCTGATCAAGCTTCCTTTTTTCACATTGGATGCACAATGGTGAGTACTCAAGTCATTTTTAGCGATTCTTCATTTATCTTGATCTCGATCTATTTATTGAGGTGTAAGTGTTTATGCACATTTTTCAATTATAATCATATATAAGAAAAAATAGAGGTCTATATTGGTGGAGTATAGTTGTATGAGTATGATGTGGGTGGTCTATAACTCATCCCTTGGGTTCGTTGCTTTTGGGATTTATGTGTGGGGCCTTCCAATTTCATCGGGGTCCATTTATTGAATTTATATTCCATGTTAATATTCATTAAGATCTGTATCGCTCCTCTCTTTCCATAAATGTGATTAGTTTTTTTGCGGTAATGTTAAAAATGTACAATACCCAATGTTGGGTAAAATGTTGAAATTAGGTTTTTAGTGTTTTGACACTTTTGAGCCACGAATCTAGTGTGATTGAGCTTGGCCAAACTAATGGAAATCATTCCTGTATTAAATTCCTATTGAATAATGTAATGGTGAATGGAATGTACCATTTCACTTCAACATGAATCATCTAAGGTAAGTTAATAAATGTAATTAATTGATTTGATTAAAAAATTGGCATGTAAGTGAATGTGTATGACTTGAAAATATTAAATGAAAATGAATGGTTGGTTTCATGATACATCAAACCTGTCCACCTGTGGTGTAAGGCAGTGGATGAACTAAATGAAATGTTTATTAGTTTTATAGTACAATTAAATGGTTTCATGCTACGTGGCCTTGTCAAAATAATCAAAGGAAAGGCTTGAACCAAGTGAATTTGTTAATGGAATAGTTATCATATTACCAAATTATTTATATTGAATTAAATTTAAGGTGAATCTTTATGTACGTGGAACTTGAAATGTTTATAGGAAGGATAGACTTGGGTTAGCCCTTGGATTCTGAAGGGAATTCCATGGTTACTCGAGGATGTCTTTCCGATTCATGGATGTCTATTTCTTAGGGTGAGAACTACCTGGGAACCCAATCCTCTTCTAAATCTAAATGCATTGTATGATACCATATGATCTCTTCATTACTATTATAGGATTAATTGGATAAGCTGTATAGATCCGGCATTACTTGAGGTTCCTTGGTTTCATTTTTGGACATGACCACTGCTTATCTTTTGTTTTATCTTGGATTTATTACTTAGAATCAGTTAGAAATATTATTTTGGGAATTCCATGGATGATTCTCATTGGATTACACTCTTAACCCCTTAGCTAGACTCAATCACAATAGAGTTATGAGTCACTCAGACCTAGTTAGAATGCCATAGTGATTACCTTGGAACCACATCCAATTTTGTTATTAGTCATTGTTTTCATGTTACACCTTAGAAACCTCACTATTTATACAATCACGAGGTGATTTCAATGCTGGATATGTATCAAAGGATCTATTTAAATAAATTGGTAATCACTTAACTAACAAATAGGTTACATGTTCAGACACCAGGTGGGGGATGAATCATGTACTTCACATTTAGTTACATTTTACTTCATAACTTTATATATGCACACTTTTACACTGTTAAATTTCCATTACACGAGAGAGATGTTATAGAAACCATTAGTGGGGGCCCAATAAGATTTATCTCACACCCTCTCCAGGTGTTGTTTGGTACCTGAGGCAAATTACATGTGTTTAGCTACTGACAAAGGGATGCATAATGATTCAAACACGTGATTTCTTGCAGTTCAAGGATGAAGTTGGAATTATATGACAAGGATGTAGCTCGGGATGCTAGGGATAGTTTATGTATTTCATTTATGATAATTTGGGTTAGCATGTATTCCTTCTAATTATTCCCCATGTTTTCCATTATTATAGATACATGACATATAATAATTTTTTTTACACATTTATCAATTATTCCTATTATTTTAGTTATAGTTATCCTTTTCTCTTTCCATTCTGCCCTATATTTACATATATTTCTTCTAGTATTTTACTTCCATTATAATTATCAACTTGATACACTATTATAATGATGTAAAAGTCTCCCCAAAGACACACCCTAGTCCCTCACTACTAGTTGACAGCCTCTGGAATTTGGAGAGATGCGCATGAGGCCATGTGGACCACTGGGCTCTGGGAACCTTCTAAGTGGTATCCAGGTATAGGATGTCAAAGAAATATATTGAGAAAAATAAACTTTTAGTTTGAATTCATTTATTTAAAACCCAAACATTTTAAAAAGATTTTTCTACTATTTTAAAAAAAATTTGTAAACATGTAATCTAATCTTCAAAACACTGATGCATCCTGATGGCAGTAAAAGAGGCTCATTTCGTATAAGTTAAAAAACATGTTTTTCCATAACAGTCATATAGTACCGCATTTGGAAGACAAAATAATAATATGTTCAAACCATATTTTAAAAATCCTAAAATTTATAAAAGACAAAAAAACATGGTAGGATAATTGTAAAAATATTATGGAATATATTTTGAAGAAATAGGGAAATGTATGATAAATATCTCCCACTAGATTCTTACGTATAAAAAATACTAAATAATAATGTGGCTATGAAATGAACCCTTACATAAAACCTTAAAAATATTTCTTTTGAAAATATTTGAATGAAATTCAAAATAGAAAAAAAATTTCCATTATAATCCTTTTAATCCATATAAATAAATATGTAAATTAATATTGAAATTAATAAAGGATTGGTTATTTAAGCATTTAAAGCGTCTCATACCACTTTGAAACATGTACTTCATAATCCCAAAGAAGGAATAATATTTACAAAAACATTAAATAACATGATAATAAATTTATTAATTATGTAATAAGTCAAAGGGGTTCTATATACACCTCATAAAAGAAGGTGGATATATAACATCAACCTATGCCTCAATGAAAGAAGATTTAGACGAAGTCCCTTACCTTTCATTTAATCATGGGTGAACATATTTTAACCTCATATATAATGTTTTTAAACAAATTATTAATGTATTAAATAACCATAATTATATTTCCAATACCATATATGATCCTCTTATATTTCCTTATCATCTATATGTTAATAATATTTCATTATTATCCTTGTTTCAGGTGTTACCTACTTTATTTTCCTATGCTAGTTTTTTAATGTTAGTTCAATTTCTTACGAATAATATATATTTTATTCATATCCATAATGACATTATGTACATAAATATTATATTAATTCATCATATATATTTTTTATAATCATTATATGAATGGTTAACATGGAGAAAGAATTTCATCGCATCATGGAGATGGTTGGACGTACGTACACGAGAGAAAAGGTATCGTTCCCTTAATAGTAAAGTGGTAAGGTATAAGATGGTATATTAGTTATAAAGAATTAATTTTTGTCATATTTTTTATTTTATCCAATATATTCATCATTATACCCATCTAAATTAATTGGTAATGAAAAACAAATTACACCACATCATGGAGACGGTAAGCTATACATGTGCATGCATGGTGATATTTTTTTTCATAGGATGGATAAAAGGGGTAATATGGTTATCCTATAATCGTAATAAAAAATCATCATATAGATGATAATTTATTTATTACTTTAGTATTATAGAAAAACATAGGAATAGAAAGTAGTATAATAAATGAACATAAATGAATTAGTAAAACTAGTATCTCTTCTTCGGTGGACTTCCTTTGGATATCCTCTAATGGAAACATGGGTTAGTATTATTGGAATTCTAGGACTAATAGAAATTATCTAATAATGTTGGGAGGAGAAATGGGATGGGGTTGGTCGATCTAGAAGGCTCAATGTGGTGTGAAGAAGTGAGGATATTGGTTTCTTTTTATATGAAAGTGGACAGGTACTCTTGGAATCCAAGCCTAGATAGCCCGAAGGGCTTATATTTTTACTCATTTTAAATAATAACTCTTTTCAGGGTTTAGGGGAACCCTTGTATGGACTATAGGCTTCTTGAAATTACATGACCTGAAGGTCTTTGAGAAATACATCCCAAAATATGAAAACGTGTAACTGATCCTCCCCAACATCTACATCATGTTTTTATCTCTCCATATTTACATGGATTTCAACCAGCTATCCTATGTAGATATGCACCAAACTTATACCAATATAAATTTCTATACCCTCTCATTCTTCGAATCCGTAATCCCTACTCTTGCGACAACGTATGGTATGAATTCTTATCTTGAGCTTGTTCCTTGTAGTCTAACTGGTTTCTTTTTCAAATCATCTGACTAGATGTCATTGAGGGGGCCTGAATGACCTACTATCCTGAATTCCTTGGATATATCAAAGGCCTTGATGGACTCGAGGACCAAAATGGTGGTCCAAAGTCCGAAATAGATGAATAGTTCCAGATTCCATAGTACCAAACTGTATCTACTACATAATTTTCTACAATACGTCATATAGTGATGCTATAATTCCCTGGAAATATTTATCTTCCTTGATATGATACCATGTGTCTTTGATTCACTTTAAGAGTCCCCACCAACTGGTATGAGGCCTATGTGCACTCTTAAAATCCTTTACAATATTAAATTAATATAAATTAACAATCAATATAAAATATCCCCAAAGAGATTTATTTTGAATATAAGATGATTATGGGTTTAAATCCTCTATAAAATGATATTTAGACATGTTTAGGTCAAACATTAACCTTATCTTTCGATTGTAACCCTTAGTTAAACCCTTTAACTCTTATTGTGATAACTTCAGTTTTCGTTTTAGGGTTAGTATAGTTACTATAAAATACAAATAAACCCCAAATAGATAATTGATCACATATTTATCCTCTTTATATTATTTTGGAAGAGTTTTATATTTGTATAAATTTTATATCATTTCATAAAATACTATTTATTTTAAAGTATCATTTATGTCAATTTTGAAACTACTCATTATTCAACTTTTTAAACATATAATAACATGATAAATTAAAAACAAAACATATAATATATCACTAATATGCCTAAATGATCTATTAAGTTCATGGATTTAATTAATTAGGTCAAACTATATTTATTTTAATATTTTTAATATCATTAATTTGATATTTATATTGATTAAACAATTACTTGTTTATTATTATGAAAGCCCTTAATTTAATTATTTATTATATGAAAATTTAAAAACAATTATCATTAAAAGGATAAATTTATTATCTTTCAATTGAATATTTATATTCAAACATATCTTTTATATAACCATGTATTAAAAATTTAATATTTATTAAAAACATGGGAATGACATTTTTAACATGTATTTAAATAAAATATTATTAATGTCATATTCTTAGTCATATAGATTAAAAAGGTTTTATTTTCATTATATGTTTTATTTTTATTGATACTCACTCATATAATTAAGATATTACGTGTTTTAGGATAACTTTTTAATATTATAATATTATTTTTATCTTTATTTACCGGATTTACCCTTAACTATGGTAATTTGTTTACTGAAGTCACTATTCATAACATCAAAAAAATCAGTTGATCCTATTGGAGTCTAAATAATATACTAATTACAAATGTGTATGTACCTTTTCCCAAATTAAATTAATATAAGTAGTTAAATTAATGTTAACACTAATCTCACAGATGTGGTAATAAGGCTGGTAAAAGGAAACGTTCCAATGTTTAAGAAAAATTTATTTCTAATTTCAATATAAAAATTATTAAAATAACCTGATTTGTATTAATATATGTTATATTGATCTATTTTGGCTTTAAAAATAAATTTAACTACATTTATTATTTAAGTGGGAAGTCAATTTTTTTAACTAAAATGTAGTATTATTAACTATTCATCAAAAAATGAAACTTCTAAGAAAAATACAAAAAATTATACATAATATAATTTTTATATTTTAAACTCAAAAATGATGTTTATTTTGAAAAATAAAATTTCTAAATTTTCAAAGACTTAGTTTTAAAATAGGTGTGCTATTAAAAGGCAATAAAACTCAATCTTGTACAAGCTATTGAAGACATTCACTTTACCTGTAACACAAGATATAAAATAAATTGATCTTATTTAAAAAGAAATTTTTTTTAATTATTGGGTTGTTACATTAACTATGATTTTGGGATAAAAAATTCCACTAATGGAGTTCACATATAACAATAGTTTGAATTATAAAAATCAAATGGAACCTTATGAAGCTTTGTATGTAAAGTGGTTTTGGTCTTCGATATACTAGGATGAACTTGGTGAGAGAAATATGATGAGACCAAAACTTATCAAATATATGAAATTGAAGGTTTAATGTATATAGTATTATGTGAAATACAAACAAATTCGATAGAAAATCTATAGATAATCATTGATGAGACTTGTGGTTTGAGGTTGGAGATAATGTGTTCCTTTATATATCACTATTATAGAATTTCACGGTGTTTGGGAAGAAGGGAAACCTTAGTACTATATACATTGACCCCTTAGATATCCCTGATAAAATCAAAATGGTGGCCTATCGACTAGAAATCACACCAAACCTATCTCATTTACATGATGTGTTCCACGAAACCAACATGAGATTGTATATACCAGACCCCTCACATGTACTGAATCTAGAGGTAGAATAATTAGAGAATGATATTTCACACGTGGAGTGTCTTTTGAAGATCTTACATCATAGAGACAACGTTATACATTACCATAAAACTCACATGATCATTGCGATATGGTGGAACCATAATCTTGTGGAATAAAGATGGTAATTGAAAGTTGTGATGAAATAGATGTACTATAATCTATTTTTTGACTTAAAATAAAAATTTCATGGTTGAAATTTTTTAAGTGGGGGTATTTTAATGACCTAAAATTTTATAAATTAAATTATATTGTTGACTAAATAAATGTATTATCATATATTGAATTTATATAAAACACAAGAAACTTCTTTCAATGTTATATCCATTCACATTTAAAATTATTTTAATAAATATAATCACTAATAATATATCCCATGAAAGGTGATCTTGTTAATGTTATATACAAATGGTTATGATAATGTATAATAGATGCATAAGGGAGAAGTTATTACATGACTGGTAGAATAATTCCCTATGAATACCATTTACCAGATGTTCCGAGAGAGATAGTGTAACACATTGATATTTTAAATTGAAATAGTTTTCATAATATCTTACAAGATACGCCACATCGAGCATAAACAAATGACTAAATATTATTATGTGATAGTTATAACCTATCCATTATAATGAAAGGGATAAATGATATTGACTAGATAATTAAAATATAGTTGAATCGTTTTTATAAAATTAAGTCATTGGTTAATAAGTAATTATAAATGAAAATAAAAAACAAATTTAATATAACGGTTGTGTTTCTATAAAAAACTATTTTTATGCCAATAAAGACATTTTATATTTTTAAATAAATTAATTAATAGTATTAAAATATATTAATAATATTTATATTTTATATATTTAATAAATTTTTTAAAATTAATCTAATACATTTTATATACTTAAGATAACAATAAATCCTATTTTAAGCTTAAAATATATATTTGTCCAAAAGGCAATTTGGCTACCTTTTGATGGTGTACAATTTTAAATATAGATTTTTAAATTATATAAATTTATTTTTAAAAAATAAACATAACATTTTAATTTGGAATATCAAAATTAACTTATTGTTAATTTTTTCAATTTTCAAAGAGGTTTTAATTTTGGATGAATATTTTAAAATATTGCATTTTTTTTAAAGCAGCTATTTCATATAATTTATTTGTACACTAAAAATATATTTAAAATTGGTTTTAAATTATATTTAGTTCATTTATAAATCAAAAAATCCAATTTAGGTCATTTAAATCAATTTCACAATGAAATTTGACAGAAAAACATTACAAACATTTGAACTTTTTGATTTAAAAATATACTTATTTGTTTTGTCTGAGGGATTAATTTTAAATATAAATTTTTAAATTATATGAATTGAATTAGGTAAAATAGATTCCAAATTTTGAATAATAAGGTTCATATTAGGTTGTATGGTCAATTTCTTTTTTAGTTATAACAAATTTATCATGGTAAAATATTCATTTACCATCGTATATGTAAAATAATTACAATAGTTAAATTTAAAAGGTAAAACCTTAAAATAAATAAAAATTAGAAAATTTAAAGATATTTTGAGGTATTTATTCCATTTAAATATCCTATAAAATATTAATGATCATAAAAAGTAATGTAATTTAATTACATATCAATGAATATGGATTTAAGTATAAAATAATATTTTTTTAATCACTTAAACCCACCTCTCTTAAACTATAAATACCACTCCTCACCACACTATTTCGAATCAAAAGAATCATAACTCCTTAAATATCTTCCAAAATATATCCTACTAAATATCCCCTCATCCAATTAACTATATTAACAATAAAATACCAAATCCAAGGTCATCAAGTGTCTCTCAAGGAGGTGATATTCAAGATGTAATATTCTTAAAGGATCTCCATTAGTTTCTTTTCTTTTTCCAATTTACCCTCACCTCCTTCATACATCAATGAATTATAAATAAATAATAATTTATATACTTTAGATTTATTTTAATAACAGAATATATCATATCCATTTCATTTCCCCCCTCCTCTTATTAAATTAAATGAAACAATCATCGATGTTATGTCGGTTAATCACCTTCAAGAATAATGATTTTGATCGTTTTCCATTACCACCTTATGGATTGTAATATAATTTAATTCTGGTTAAATAATATTTTAATAGTCATATTATAACATATTAAATGTTTTTGAACTAATAAATAAACATAATATTAAATAAAATGAAATTATTTCCAATTGTGTGGAAAAACAACAAAAATAAAAAAAACATGTATCATTAACATGTAATCTAACGAATCATCATCATGTATGATATAAAAATGATATATGAGACAATCAATATATATTTAAGTATATAAATATTATTCCATTCCACTTTTAGTGATTTAATACCATTTTATAAGAACATCCATAATTATAAACAAATGAATCAATTATGAAACCATGAATCAAACAAACAAGAAACAATGAAAACAATGATATATTATTAATTAATGTTTCATAAAATATTATAAAATCATCACATATGGTATTATAAATATTAATATAGTTATTTGAATTATTAATAACATTGTTCAAGCCATTATATATGAGGTTTTAACACATTTTGAGGAAGAAAAATACGAGGTAAGGGATTTCTTAACAAAATTTCCATTATTTGGGTAAAACAACTCCTACTTGATTATGTCATGATAATATTATATGTAAAATGAAATTTCAATATATTTAGATGTATATATAATTACTTTTTTTTATATTTACTATATATACACATATTCAATTTATTTTATTTATGCTCTCTTCCATGACATGAAATTTAGAAGGGACTCTAACAAAAATACAACTTTTAAATTTTTTGATGATTTATTTTATATACCATTCTATTACATAACTGAGTTTTTAAAATGTTTTTTCAAATGTAATTATGTTTTTATAAATGTTTTAAAAATATTATTTTCTAGTTTTTCTCAAATCTTTTCAAAAATAAAATTTTAAGGTTTTATTTAAAGGCCTTTATTTTTAAAAATTATATTTTAAAGTTCATTTTTCAAAAAAAAATGTTTTTATTAAATATATGAAATGAATGAAATTTTATTCTTTCATATAGATTTAAAATTTTAAAGATTAACTTATAATTTTAAATTGTTACTTTAAAATAAAATTTATTTTGTTGTACATGCATAGTTTTTCAAAATGAGTGATTTCAAAAAGAAATTTTCATTCTCTACAAATAGTGTTTCTATGATGAAATATTTAATGATTTATGTTTAGGATATGGTTCATGGAAATTTATTATTTTGATGGGGGGTTAGGTGATAAAACAATAAAGGGTGGTGACATGATGAATAAATTTTTGGTGGTTCTTTGATAAACTAAGTATGAGTGGTTACGTGATAACCTCCATTGCATTGGGTGCTCAAGAGTTATAGGTTGTCCATATTGGTTACTACACTTAAATAAAGGGTTAAACCCCACAATAAGAAAATATGTGAGCTAGATATAGCTTATTTGAAGGGTTTATACCCATTATAGCTAACAAGTGAGCATGATATATCTTATACGAAGGGTGATCCTTATTATATATCTCTATTACATTTTTCAATGATAATATTTGAAGTAGATCGTATTGTTATTCCATTTAAAAATGGTCTTGAAAGGGTTCTATTAATGTGATTATCTATGTTTCAAAAAAGGGGTTTCTATTGTTTTCTATTGTATTTAATGATTTAATTTTAGATAATAGTTTGTGTTTAGACCTGAGAGAACGATTTATTTCAATTTCCCAATGATCTTTGAGATAAAGGTAAATATTACATGGGCTTTCATGTTTTTCACTAGAGTATTATTTTACCTTCCTTTATGTCCCTTACTCAACTTTTATTCTCATCCCATGTTATAATATTTATTTCATATAATTTAAGGGATAATGGAGACAAGTATGAGAAAATGGGAAAATGTGATGATTTTACATGAAGAGAAAACAAGTTTTATTTTTAAATAGTTTCTTTTGTTATAATAAATGGACACTGAGTATATTTTTCCACTTTTAATTAATGGGTTTACTATATAAGGGTTTGTATGAACTGTCTAAAACTATAAACCAAAATTATATTTCGGGGTGAAATAAATATAATTGTAGATCAAAATAACCGTGATATGTAATTTTTATGGTCGAGTCCTTATAGTTGGTATAAAAGTAGGGCTTAGACAAATTTGGATATTAGGATTTTTTATAGGTATTGTTAATATTTATGGAATTATAAATTTATTGTGAATCATATGTTCAATGTCTTAGAAACCATTTTTTAGGTTTTAGTTATTAAATCTTAAGGTGACTAATGCTATTTTTGGAGAATTATTTTTTAGGTAATTATGGGTTCTTAAATTTTATGATGAAACATTAAAGGTATAATGTATACTTCGGGGCTAAAATTTATTAAGGTCATTTTAAGGAAGTTTTTAAAATTTATTAAGGATTAATTTAATAATTATTTTCAAAAAAAGTACAACCCACAGGATGGGTTATAACACATCGTGTCCGGCTAGGTCATGAGGATCGAACCCACAACTGATGGGTCATAATGGCGCATCTCTTATGAATAACCTACATGATGTCCTAATTAGTATGGTATTTTTATTTTCTAGGAAAATGATTTGATCAATTAGAAGAATTTTTATTCTGGAACATATTTTTTACCGTAGTACTAACCAAGGGATTAGAAATTGACTTAGAAAATAAGCGATCAATGTTATTTCAGAAGACATTCACTATTTTTTGGAACCATTTATTATAAACATAAATAGAATACTATGGGATTTTATTTGATAAATTAAGTATGTATAATTTTTTTAATTATATATTCTTTGTGGTTATTTAGGTTATATAAAGAAATAATTTTTATATATTGATAATTTTTAGGGAAATTACATTTTTTGTATTAGACTGCAAGAGTAATCGTTGTTATTTGAATATGAATATTAAATTTATCTTGGTTGACTATATGGTCAAACACTTTGGATTTTTGTGTTTCAATTTTATCAAGGTATATTTTTCAGAATTTTTTGGATAGTTATTTGTCAAAAAATCTATGTTCAAATTTGGGTAGTAATATAGAATTTTGGAAATTAATGCAGTATTCCATCATATAAAGGTTTTTTATTTTTGGGAAATTACTTCATATTCTACTAACCATTTTGGTTTTGCTTAATTCCAAAAGATAGGAGGTATATATAGTTATTATTTTATGGTTTTTGTGATACATACAAGTTAATTTTGATGATTCAGGTATGAAAATCCATCTAGAATACTCATTGTTTAGTGAAAAATTGACTTTTGGTGGAATTTTATTATTGGATTAAACTGTACTTTTCTAGTAAATATATTTCTTTATGTTCCGAGTCCAAGTAGTAAAATAGTTCTTCAACAATAGGAGATATATATTAAAACAAAAACATTATCCATTTATTTTTCTTACTAATAAATTGATTGTCTTTTAACCTGTCACAGATTTATGGTTTTGAGATTGTAAAATTTCCCATGAAAATGTTCTCTATTAGTCTCCTTCTAAACATGATAGTTATCTTTCTCTTACAGGTCCATGTTTTCATAAATTTATCCCTAATATGTGTTATCTTAGGTGACCTTCGTACATCCTGTTATTTATTTTAAAGTAAAAGTGTCATTAATCTTTTTTTAAAGTCGGATTTCAAAAAAGGTATTTTGAATAATAAAAAACCTAGTTTGTAGATTCTGATTTAAAATTGGGAGGAAATAACTTATTGGGGGGGGGAGTGAGAATGTTACACACTAATATTTTAAAATGAAACTCAATGAAAATATCCTACATGATACTCCACATCGATTATAAACAAATTACTAAATATTATTATGTGATAGTTATCACTAATGTGTTGTAATAGTGGGAATAAATAATATTGACTAAATTATGAAAATACTGTTTACTCATGTTTATAAAATAAATTAATTAGTTAAAAAATAATTATAAATTATATTAATTCACCAATTAAATATAAATGATGATTTTTTATAAAAAACCTAATTTTATTCCCATAATTACATTTCATTTACTTAAATTAAATTAATCAATATTTATTAATAAAAAATTGGACTTTAACAGTGCTAAAATAGCCTTTATCAGTGATAAATATGCATTGACTATTAGAGTGAGATTAAAAGACCGATTCATTTATAATTAGTAAAAAAGCACTGATAAAGGGGTCCTTTATCAACACTTACAGAATCCATGATAAAGGCCGCCTTTTTCAACACTTCTATAAGTGCTCATAAAGGACCATTTATTAGTCCTTATTTAAGTTCTGATAAAGGGGAATACTACAGTGTTCTATTGAAAAACATTACCCCACCATTGTAGTGTTCAATAACAGCCTAACAGATCACCAAAAACACTGAAAAATCATCAAAAATAATGTACGAATATAGAATTTAAATGAAGAGAAAACAATCAATGCTGATTTTCTCGATTTTTACTATGTGATGTGCCTTTTAAACTAAAATGATAATTTTATGTTGAAAAAACACAATCAGAGTCATAACTATCACATCATGCATCAGATCTAGGGAATGTTATTTCTTACACATCCCAAATGACTTATGGATAATTTTAAAAATGTATCCAAATAATCTGACTGTGTTATCTCAGTTATGAGTACACCTATTGTTTTTTTACTAAAATGTCATTTTAAACTTGAAACACACAAATTAACTCATACCCGTCAAATAATGTATCAGTTTAATGTGATAACAATTCATACACGTCAAAAATTTCTTATGAATCATTATCAAAAAATTTAAAGGCAACCTGAGTGCATTTTTTTTTGGATTTCAGTGAGTGAAACGTTTTGAAATTAAATGTTGGTTTTAATCTGATAACAGGAACATTGAGTTATACCAGACACATAATGTATCATTTTATGGTGTGGATGATTCCTACACAATAAAAATTAATTATGGATCATTTTCTTAATGTATAGAAACATTCCAAATATGTTATGTTAGTTTTGAGTAGGTGGCTTTTCTTTTTTATTAAAATTGATGTAATTTTTATATAATAAGACACGGTTTGAGTCATATCGGTCACACCATGTGTCAGATTTAGGTATAACTAATTCTTCCATTTCCCAAATGGATTATATATCATTTTATTAATTTATCAAAAAAATAAGAATGAATTAGCTTGATTTTGAGCGTGTCACTTGCCTTTTTTTTACTAAAATGAAATTTTAAATCAGAAAAATGCACATTGACTCATACTGATCCCATCGTGTATCAGTTTTAAATAAGATTAATTAATACATGTCACAAATTACTTACGAAATAGTTTAGTAAATAAAAAATACAATAAGAGCACATTTTATTGGTTTTCAATGAGTGATATTTTTTGAACTAAATTTTTGATTTTAAATTTATAATGGACACATTGAGTCATACTGGACACACCATGCATCAGATTGTGGTGAGACTATTTATTACATGTTACACTTGAATTATGGATCATTTCCCTAAACTATCAAAACAATATGAATGTGTGTAATCAGTTTTAAGTAGGTCTATTTTCCTTTTTATTAAAATTGATGTCATTTTTAAATAAAAAGATTCAATTCGAGTCATATCGGTCACACTGTGCATTAGATGGATGTATGGATGATTAATAAACATCTCAAATGATATATAGATAATTTTTCTAACATATCAAGAAAATATGAATGAATTTTCTCAATTTTGAGTATATCACTTGTTTTTTTTCCAAAATTCCATTTTGAACTAGAAACACACACTTTGACCTATACTGATCACATCATATATCAGTTGGACATGAGACCAATTCCTACATTTCACAAAGGAATTATGAATCGATTTATTAAATTATCAAGAAAATACAGGTGTGTTTTAATTGTTTTCAAGGAGTAAAATTTTTAAACTAAACTCTTGATATTAAACTAATAACGGACACATGGAGTCATCACAATCACAGCGTGCATTGAATTGAGGTGAAACTGATTCCTACACTTCTCAAATGACATTTGGATAGTTTCCATAAAGTATAAAAACAATTATAATATGTTTTATCAGTGTTCAGTTTTTCAGTTGTACTTTTTACTAAAATTAATTTCAATTTGAAATGAAATAAAGCACATAGATTCATATCGGTGACACCGTGTGTTGGATTGAGGTGTTGTTGATTCCTACATATCACAAAGTCTCAAAATAATCTTAAATACTAATGTTACAATGATTCTATTGTCTTTATATGTGAAACTACCAACAATGTATATTGAATTGTTTTTTTTACCTGAAAAAACATTCTCATTGTTGAATGTCATATGTGAATAGGCTTTCAACAAAGGGAATGGTTTCTTAGATAATAATATCGAATCAATATAAATCATTAGTAGTTCGAAAAAAATGAATTGAAAATATAAAGTGTAGAACCATTGGATGAAAGAATCATTTTATCTCTTTTGTGACTTTTGTACATAGTTGAAAGAAAAATATGATTTCTAAAAAGATCTATGAAAGAAAATAAATAAGTATTAAATAAAAATGATAACAAAATAAGTTAAATATCATGGATAAAATGATGATGAAATTAATTAAATATGTAGTATGAATTCAACTTTTTTTAATGGTTGTATAAATCCTTGACACATTTCCTTGTTGTTATTATATCAGTTGCAGGCTCGAAAAAAAGAATCCACCTATTAAAGAAAAAAAATATTATATGATTAATACTGAAAATAAATAAATAAAACATAAATATGAAACAATAAATTAATTCTATGAGTAATGGTTTTACTACAAAATTTTTTTGACCATAGGGATATGGTGACGATAAAGAAAGAATAATGATAAAGAATGAAAATAGATCTCACCAAACAATCAATCAACGAGTGATGAGGATGAGGAGAATTTCTCTACTATGGTCTGTTTTATCCTCAAAATTCATTCAATGGTGAAAGTTATAGACATATTTCTTCCTCATCATATCATCTCATGAACATTTATCATTGAATTTTGTTGGAAGAAAGAGAGGGTATTACAATTCCATCGGTACAGGGCCTGTGCATATTTGCATAAGACAGCTAGCCGACCAACCCTGGAAAGGTGGAGTGCTGATATCATGACATATGCTGGAGAGGATTTGTTCCACGTTTTTTTGTCTGGGTGATTCCCTATAAGACCTACGAGTCATGTAATTGTCTCTAAGCCTTAGGGCCTTGTACTGTTTAACCTCACCCCTTGAAAGGTGGATTATCAGAAATAATAAAAATAAATGCCTTCGAGCCATTTCGACCAATATAATTAAGGGTGAGAAAGAAATCGAGAGGGTGGAGATATAAGAATCAAAATATATAACAGTAGTTTTGCGATGCCCGAGGGACACGGGTTCCTACAATGTAATTTTAAAAGAAAAGTGTATGTTAGTAAAATTAATTTATTTTATTTGACATGTGGGTTGATTAAATTAATTATTACATCCATTTTTATCCTCGAATTTATCCACAAGGATCTGAATAAAAATTTAATAGAATAATTTGTTGATTATTTTAAAAAATATATTTTTGGGGATAAAAATTGGTACATTAGTAGGGTTTATTTTTTTAAAAAAAATGATAGGGTTTTATATGATTTGAAAAAGTGGTCGATTGAGGCGTGTACTTCGTTCAGACTTTCCTCGACAGGTAATAATCCTAAACATGGTTCATGCCTTCCACCATAAAAACAACAAAATTGAGGTCACTCCTCATTCGATACATAGATAAATAAATTTAATTGAACTAAATATTTTATATACATGATATATATATGTATTATGTAATTAAATTTATTTAATATAATTATATATAATTATATTATTTATCATATTTAAATTTATATAAATATACCATATATTATTTGATATATATATATATATATAATACCATTATATTTATTGAAACTAAAAATTACTATTAATAATATTTTTTTAATTATTTTAATTATAAATGGTTATTGTTCCTTCTATTTTCTTATAAAATATAATTATATAATTTTTGGAAAGTATAATTATTTCAAAAAAAATTATATATAGTTACCTAATTTTATAATTTTGAAATTAACAAGAGTTTACAATATTTTATAAGATATTAATGTATAGATTATATAACTATTGTTTTGATGTATATATAGACCCAAAATGTATATATAGACCCAAAATGTATATATAGACCTAAAATGATGAATACCTAAAAATAATTTCTAATATGTAGTATTTGATATATCCTATTCTATTTTTTTTTGAAAAAATGATATAGAAACATAAGGATTATATGGAGGACATCTAATACACATTGAACAATCTTTGAGATTCTGGGGGGTCTATAATGAAGTTGGCATAAAGCAATAATACACATCAATAAGATATATCTCAAACAAAGGAGAAAAAAACACCAACCCTTGCAACATCTATCCCATTGACCTTTAAACACACACACACACACACACACATATATATCATGGAATTTATAATAAAAAAACTTCAAAAAAATTACTGTGAAACATAATTTTTAATGAAAAGAAATATATTCCCCTCTTAATTTTGAAATCCAAAAGCATAATTAGTGAATAAATAATTATAAAATAACCCATACATTATATGTTCTCAAAATGAATATAAATAGACATAATGATATTTATTTTCATTTATATAGATATAAATATCTATGTATATAAATTTTTACAATATTAATTTAAATTGATAAAAATAAATGTTACAGTAAAAGTAATATATCACAACATAGTAAAATAAATACAACCCCATACTAATTTTGAAAATAGAGATCCATTGAAAATAAATAAATATGGTATCACTCATACTAAGATTTATTTTAAAATAAAAGAACACAGTTTTGAGAAAATAAATTTTTAAGGAGAAACCCTCACACCAAAATATTAAAACAGAATTGAAATAAATAGATTACTTTACTTGAATTACATAAAATTAGCTTCTGTTACTGCTTCACACCATCATCAGAATGAGAATATTTTTGTTAAATGAATATTATCCTTCGTTTAAGGTTTTTATATCCAAAACATCCCCTATCTATATAATGGAATAAATATTTATTTAATTGGTTTATATGTAGACAAGAGGTGATTCACTAAATTTTAAAATAGAAACAAAATTAATCTTGCAACGAAAGATGGGGTATAGATGTAGACAACAAAAAAAAATTGATTCAACAAAAAATTGAAAAATACCAAAATAGGATATCCAAAACAGCAGTCCAACAAATAAAAGATCATAAACAAAAGAAAAACAGTATACAATAACCTGAGCATAAAAAATAGAAAGAAAATCAGAACCTATAAAGGAAAATAAGAAACCCTCAGAACCAGATATCGGAATGAAAAATATAGAATGAAAATATAAACCAACAATAGAAAACACAGGCCTACCTCACTAGGTTGAAGAAAATATAAGACCCTCAGACTCAGATCTTGATGTTTTCTTTAGCAAACATAACTTCAACGGAATACTAGATGCGAGAGGATATTCGAGTAACTAGAGGCAGTGGGTTTGTGTAATTCATGTGGGGTTGTGTGATTCGATCTTTGATTCACCGAGGAGGAGTGCAAAAAATTAGATGCTTCAATGGAAGGTTTTTTATTTTGTGATGGGTTTGTAACATGATAGTTTTTTTAATTAGATGAGGACACTGTTATCAATGATTTTAAAAAAATTCTGATAAAGAGTCATTTTATCCGGCCTTATTATTTAATCACGAAAAAGGAATATTTATCAGTGCTAAAGTTTTAGTGTTGATAAAAATGAAATTTGTTAGAATTATTTAAGGATGATAAATATAGTAAATATATTCGTTATTGAAATATATTTATTATGATTTTATAATAATATAAATACATAATTATTTATTTATAATTATTTTTCTATAATTATATAAACAGTTTTAAGAAATACTTTTTATATCATTATATATATTTATATATTTATATTTATATATAATAAATATATAAAAATATTAATATATTAAATATATTCACTATTAAATTAAATTTATTATAAATTTAATAAATATTTAGATATATATAATTATTTATTTATAATTATATAAATAATTAAAAAAATTATCATTTATTTATAGTTATAATTATATATTTTTAAAATATAGTATGTATATTTTTAAATATATTTATATATAAATATTTTATTATAAATATTTTCTTACAAATATATTTTAACTTTATTAATGAGTATCTAATTTTAAGTGAATTCATGTTAAAAATGAGTGAAATTCAATACATTAAAAATGAATACACTTTAATAATATTGAAAAAACGGATAAGTTTTTTGTGTGTATATTGTAAATAAAAATTCCTTAATTATGTATATGTGAAATCAATATAACTCAAATTTTATTAATGTTAGATTGAAAAATCAAACGACATTCAATTATATGTCCATTACTCTATGCAATCAGTCAGTATTTTTAATTCATATTAATTTTTAATTATAAAACATTATTCACTAAATATAGCACATAAATATTTTGAAATTTATAAATCATATTTATATACATTAATATATATATATTTAATATATAATATTTATTAACATTATCAATTATCATAAAATTAAAAAAATATTTAATATTTTTCTCAATTTTTTATTGTTAAAATTATTTTTTTATTTTTTATTTTGAATATCTATATATTTAAAACATACTATTTATTAGGATTTATAATTTATATATAGTATAATTTTTTTTCAATTTTTATTAGTAATTAATAATTTAATAAAATTTTAATATTTTTTCAATAAAATTATTATTATTTTATTTATTTATTTATTTTAGTTTATTTAATGAGACCTTTATCAACACTAAAAAATCACGGATAAAGGACCCATTTACGAGTAGTAAAAATATAGCATTGATAAAGGGTACCCTTTTTATTGCAAAAATTAATGTGCTGATATAGGGTACCATTATCAGTGCTAAAAAATGCCTTGATAAAGGGTTATATTTTACATGGCTTTCTTTAGCACTGATTATGATGCAACTTATTAGTGCTTTTTTGTAGCACTGCTAAATACCATCACTATTAAATACTTGTATTGTAGTAGCGATTATTAAAATATATTAACAATATTTATATGTTTTATATTCATTAAAAATAATTTAAAATTAACCCAATACATTTGATAGGATTAAAAAACAATAAATCTTTCTTTAAGTATAAAAAACAATATTTTTTCTAAAAGGAAATTATAACCACTTTTAGTGGATCACCTATTTTAAATATAATTTTTGGAACTTTTATAAATTTATTTTGAAAAAATTAACATCATTTTTGAAATCATAATATAAAAATTACATTATAGTGAATGTTCTTTATTTTTCTAAAAAGCATCATTTTTTGACGAATGGTGACAAATACTGCAGTTTATTGGAAACATTCTTTTTAATATAATTTATTTATATAGTTAAATTTTATTTTAAATAACTTTTGACATATAATTAGTTAAAATATTCACAATTAAATTATATTTAGGTCATTGGAATCAATTTCACATTTAAATTTGATGGAAAAACATTTGAAACATTTGAAATTTTTTACTGTAAAACCCAATATTTTCATTTTTTGGGGGGATTGATATTAAATAGAATTTTCCAATTATTTGAATTGAATTACATAAACTTTATTCCATACTTTCAATAAAAAGTTAAATATTAGGTTGTATGGTCAATTTTATTTGTTAGGTATAAAATGTTACTATGGTAAAATAATTATTTACCACCTTATAGAAAGAATAGTGACATGGGTTAAAGTTAAATGGTAAAAGCTTAACAGACCTAATCATTACAAAATATAATCATTATTTTATATATTTATCAACTCTAAACTGAATTGAAAATCTTAATAATATTTGAAATTCATCGAATTTAATTCCACCTCAATATGGTTGGATTTTACAACAAAATAATCATTATTTTAACCATTTAAACCCGCCTCTCCTCAAGTATGAATACCACTCCTCATAACCCAATTGCAACCCAGATACCTTTTATTACCTAAATTATCTACCCAAACCTCTCATCCTAAATATCCCACATCCAATTGCTTCCTTTCTCACAAAAATAATAAATCCAAGTCCCTCAAGGGTCTCTCAAGGATGTAATATTTAAGATTTAAATTTCTCAAAGTGACTCTGCTAATTTATTTTATTTTTTTTTATTTTTTTTATTTTCCTCACCCACTTAATCCATAAATTCATAATAAATCCATAACTATATATATAATTTAATTTTTTATTTCTAATTGAATATATCATATCTATTTCATTTCATGACTCCTATTATTAAAAGAAATGAAAATATTTTCCATATTATGTCAGTTAATGACTTCTCTGAATAATGAATTTGTTTGTTTTCCATTACCACCTTCATGGATGGTCATAAAACAATAATTATTTTTAAATATTTTTTTAATATGTATATAAGATCATATTCCATGTTATTGAATTAATATTTACACATAATACTAAATAAAATGAAATTAGTTCGTGATGTTCAAAAAACCCAAAAAAATAAACAAAACATTTATTATTAATGTTTTATCTAATTAATCATACTCATGTAAGAAATAAATATGATATATGGGACCATTCATACATCCAGATATTTATTAATAATATTCCATTCTACTTGTTGAGATTTAATCAAATTTTACATGAACATCCATTACTAAACACAAATGAACCGATCAGGGAACCAGGAAATAAATACACCTGAAACCATTAAAATAATGAAATGTTATTAAGGAATGTGTCATAAAATTTTATAAAATCATCAAATACGGTATCATAAATATTAATATAGTTCTCTAAAGAGTTAATAACATTATTCAAACAATTATACAGGAGGTTTGAACACATTTTAAGGAAGTCGAACACGAGGTAACAGATATCTTAATCTAATTTTCATCCTTTGGGTTTAACTTATACTAATTGATTATGTCATGATAATATTATGAGTTAAATAACTTATGAAAATATTTAGATGTATTTTTACATGTTGTTATGAGTATTTATAGTGGATACATATATTCAATTGATTTTATTTATGATAACTTCCACTGTATGATATTTATAAGGGACTCATTAATTAGAATACCAATTTTTAAAAACATAATGATTTATTTACTAAATATTTATATTATTTTTAAGTGTTTTTAATTTCATTATAATTTATTTATTTGGTAATTTATGTTTTAGAATTTTTATTTTATAATTTCTCTTAACCGTTTTAAAAAATAATAATTTTAAGGTTTTATTTAAAGGAATTTATTTTAATTATCATCTTTTAATGATATTTTTTCAAAAAGAATGTTTTTATTACCGATAAGTCATTAATGAAATTTTCTAATTTCTTGTCTCTATAATATGTTCATTCATAACATATTATTCTATTCGATTACATTCAATTAATGTGTTTTCCATTATAAGTGCATAGTTACTCAAAATAGGTTATTTCAGAATGAAATGTTATTTTTCTACAAATAATTTTTATTATTCTATAATTTATGACTTATTTTTATGTTATGGTTATTTCATTTTTTTATTTTTATGGGTGGTTACGTGAAAAAAACAATGATGGGTGTTTACGTGATAAACCAATGATGGTTGGTTACATGATAATCTAATGATGGGGGATTTTTTGATAAACCAAGGATGTGTGGATACATTATAACCTCTAATTCATTGGGTACTCTAGAGGTATAAATTAGAAATATTGGTTACTCTTTTTGAAATAAAGGTTTATCCACATTGTAGCTCAATGGTGATCCTGATATATATTATGTAAAGGGTTGACCCCCATTATAGCTCATGGCGGAGCCTGATATAGCTTATAAGAAGGTTGAGACACATCATAGATCTCTATTTCAATTTATAGTGATTATATATTAATTTGATCATGTGGTTATTCCATTTAAAAATGGATTTTAAAGGGTGTTATAAATGTTATTCTCTATGTTTCCAAAAATGGTATCTTTTTATTTCCTTGGATTTAAATGTTTCTATTTTGGATAAAAGTGTATGTGTTTTCCAAAAAAATGATTTATTTATATAACCAAATGATCTTGGAGATATATTTAAATATTACATATATTTTCATGTTTTTTATAGGAATAATGTTTTCCCTTACATTATGTTAGGGTGTTTTTTTTGCCATCCCAATATTGAAAATATTTTTCATAAAATTTAAGGGAGAATAAAAACAAGGATATGGAAAAGGGTAAAATTTTAAAGACTTCACATGAAGAGAAAATATGTTTTAATTTAAAAGTTTTTCTTTTGTTGTGATAAAATTGATATTGAGTACAAGTTCCCACCTCTAATTTATGGGTTTACTATGTAAGGGTTTTTCTTAACACTCTAAAACACTAATCCAAAAAGATCTCTGGGAATGAAAGAAACAATATTATACTTTAAAATCACTATAATATGCAATGTTTGGGGATGGGTACTTACATATTGAATCATTGGGATTTACCCTTGATCTATCCCACTCCATGGTTCATCAACTAAAGCATAAAAATCTATTTATGGGTGAATTTCTTTCTCCTTTATATCATAACCCAAACCATGTACGTCGAACCACCCTATAAAAATACCACCATCTCACAATTTACCCTTTGGGAATTCACTAGTGTAATAAATTGTTATGTATCTAGACCCCAATAGTATGAATTTTTCATATTTTATTTCAATTAAAAATTATTATAATTATCTATTTTTAATATTACTTATTGAATGAATAATTAATGAGTTTGATTTTTTGACAACACTGTGAATGACATTGGAATTCTGTAAAATCATCATATTTATGGAAACCTCTCCCAACACCACCGCACTTTTGATTTTTTCCAACGTGCTCCCTTCCCTTGCTGGGTTACGTTTAATATGGATGGTGCCTCCAAAGGGAATCTGGGACCCGAGGGTTGTGGTGACATCTTCAAGAACCAACTTGGTTTGATCCTCGGATGCTTTTACGGTAGTTGTGGCATTGCTTCTTCATTGGAGGCTGAAATGATGAGTATGATACATGTTATTTCCTTTTCCAAGAAATATGTTTGGAACAACCTCTAAATTTATAGATACTTGAATCATATTGTGCAAGCGATATGTAATGATGTGACCCATAATTCATGGCTGATCACCCCTCGTTGGATAGACTACACCCTCTATCTTCTAAACATTAACTAAATAATCACTCATATTGATCGTGAAGCAAACCTGGTTGCTGATGGCCTTGATAACAAGAGTTTCAATCATGATATTACCTTGATTGATGATCTTCCTTCTGATATACTCCCCTTTCATGATATGGATTCTAATATGTTTCCATATTTTAGACTCTTGTAACCACTTTATTTTATTAGAATAAATGTGCCATGGTTTTCTGGAAAAGGTAAAATCCTCTTCAAAAAAAATTAACGAGTTTGATAAAAATTCGATTGTAATATGATATGACACATAGTGTAATTTTGGTGGAATATATAGTTTCAATCAAGATAGCCATTTTGATGAATTTAATATATTCATGAAATGAATTATATTTGATTGAAATTATATTAATAAATAATATATATTCCATATAAATTATAATATCATTTTATGATGGAATATAAAATATTTTTAAGGAATAGAAAAATTCAATTATCATAAAAAGTACATTTTAGAAATATGTATGTCGATTTGAAAGTGTTAATTTTTATTTTCAAATAACTTTTGTTAATAAAAATATTATTTGTTGAATAATCACATTGAAATTATCCAATGGTGATTTTATTCATAATTTTTCGAGACAATCAAATTTTTGTGTAAAAATGAAATATGGAATAAAAATAAGATATGTGTTATTAAATCATTAACACTTATAATTGATGTAATATATTCCATAAAACGAATAAATGATAAACACATAACATCCCTTTAATATAATGATTATTTCTGTAATATGATTAATTTTATAAACCCATAATGAGTCATAAAATACCTATACTATATTTTATGGTTTTCAAAACCATTAATTGTAAACTTGACTCACTTCCCTGTCACTAATATTATTATTTAATTAAAAATGGTTCATAAACATGTTAAAAAATCAAATCAACTTCAATTTGGTAGAAAACCTGTGAAAAACTAGGGGAATTTACAAGTTTTTGAATACTTTATCATATAGAGTTTAAAACCTATGTTTTGAAATTAATACTAAATTCTCCCCTATTTTGAAATATAAACCCACCCAGAAACCCATTCCTAATAACTAAAAAAATTTCAGATAAACACTAATATACCATTTCCTCTTTATATCCCACTAATTCTTTCAAAAATCTCCTATGAATCTCCTCCCAATATTTTATTAGTGGCGTATGAAGTTATGGGATACTATCTTTCTCCACTTTATTTAGGAACCTTATTTAAATTATGCCTTTTCCAATGACTCAGATTGGGATATGTTTTATCACCTCCCCCTTAATATCCTTTTTATTTACCAGAGTTTAGAAGAATTTATACCTTCCATGAATCTTTATATACTCTTGTTGTGCTACTAAATTGACCATGCAACTTTCCATGCCAATCATTTTTATAGTGAATACCCATTCCCATTTTAACTAAACAGTATTAAACTAGATGTACCTATTATTAATTTTTTGGTAGATTTATGTATGTATCTGAAAATCCTTAATCATGGGATTAAACATAATTAAAAAAATCCTTGTTTTTTATTATATATGATGCACAATTATACACGTACATGATATGAAATTCATAGGTGGGAACAAAATTACATTGTCCTCCAATGCATTGGGTAATATTTTAATCCCATGAGATTAAAATTATGCTCCACAAGAAGTAATCCTAAGAAAAATATGTTATATTTCTGGGATTATATCATTTCATTAGGTTTATGTTTCCACGTTTCATGTTTTTTCCACATTCCAATACATCCATTATGTTTTCATGTTATATCATGCCTCATTATTCAACAAAATGATTCTAAACACTATTATGTTACATTGATATTCATGTTGGTTCCCATGTAAAAATTTAACTTCTATTACACATTTTTTATTCCATTAATAGGATTTATAGTTCACCTATTTCTTATGTATGTACCTAGGATTCGTTGTGCTATTTAAGAAGAATGATGAAGTTTTAGGGGAATTTTAAAGATGTTTTCAATAATGAAATTGTATTCCTAATTCAAGTTGTTATTCTATGTACCTAATTTACCGAAGAAACTTGTATTCATGATATTTTAGTATTTTTTATGCTTAACTAAATTTAATAAATTATGAGTAAAATTGTATTAAAATATGGGTTTTCATATGACACAAATTATCTTCTCTAGTTCTCAAGTGAACAATAATGTCATCCATGAATACCATGAAAAAGGAATTAAGTTACTAATAGAAAATATTATTCATAAATTCCATGAAAATTGAAACTATATTTTTCAATACAAAGGAGTCACGTGATATTAAAAGTGTCCATACCTTCTATTGAATATAATCTTCAAAATATCCATCTTTAAAACACTGATCAAAGGATATCATTACTGAAGTTCATGTTTTAGAATCAATATTTATCCATGGAATTTATTAATCAAGAAATTAGTTTGGGGTAATGGGTACCTATTCATAATCCCCACCCAATTTAGCTTCCATTAATTGACACATAGATAGATATTTCCATCAGTTTTCTTATCATAAAGCATTGGGGGTGATAAATGTGACACACTTAGGGGAAGGAAGCCATAATATTTCAAATCATCCAATTGAATCATAAATTCTTTAAATTCATCCGGTTCAATACAATAAGAAGGAATGGATAATGAATTTTTTCTAGCGGTCAAAAAAATTGATAATTAGACATTCCTATGTAGTTTTAGACGTAAAAAATAAACTGTGACCACCATATAAAATTCATTTACCACTTGGTGAAGCTCACAAATTAAGTTTTCTTCTTCATGTTTAACTAAAAATAATATTTTAAAACCATATTTTTAGTTAATGGGGGACATTATATATAAGAAATCCAATATCATTCTCCCTCAAACACACAAGTGTTCCCATAAGAGGGATAAGACGAAATCCACTGACGATAGAAAAAAATATATTTATAGGATACCAAAAAATCCATCCCAACAATGAAGTAAAATAGATCCAAGTAGAGGAAAAAAATTAAAAAACTATCCCAGCTTAAGATATTGAAAATGATGATGAGGGACATAAGGGATCCTACTCCTTCTTTCTAATAGGTGTCATCAACTCCATGAAAAAAACACAAGTTCATCTACATGTTTTAGAAGATTCATGAAATAGGTAGATATAAAATAATTATATGAAAAAGTATCAAATAAATATTTCACTAGTGAAGAAGATATAATTATAATACATCTCACTATAGAAGGACTTGTATCAACATTATTTGGGGACTATTATATTCTATAAAAATACTTCATTTCCAAGGCTTGAGGTTCAAACCATTATTTCATTAAAATATTAGATTGAGTCACTGATAATTTAGTTTATTAAGAGCTTGTGCCACTAAATGGAAAGGATATTTCATAAAAAAATATAATGATATCCTCGACACCCACACAAGTTAAAAATTTAAGAGGCTTGGTGCAAGATTAATTTGTTTTCCCTTTCTTGAATCACTAGCTACAAGTCAGAGGAATATTTATAGTATTTTCTGATGGTGTGGTATATTTCAACTATTGGGAGAAACTATTACCACATTTATGAGTATTATTTAACTTCCCCTTCTATTTGTGTGAGTTTCTAAAACTACCACTAGATGGAAGATGAATTCCAACCAAAATTAACCATCTTGACTGGTCAATCTATACAATCAAGGCTATATCAACCACATTATCATGAGGGGTAAGGATAAATATGAAATCCTTATAATGGAAATCTTGTCACAATACCATCTTAAACCTTTATGACTTTAACTTATCATTTAATTACACCTCAATAGAAAAATGGACCAACATGGAAAAATTGTTGGAAAACACCATCATAGCATGATCACCTTTATAGGAGGTGAGAAATTTGATGGATTTATCCAAAGTCATTGATTCAGGGTATAATTATTGGGATTTGTTTTAAAATTATTTTTATTAAAGTTTTATTTACTATATTTCATAATCCACTATATCCCACCATCTCATACTAATGAATTCAAAATGAATGATAACACATTTAATGTTAATGAAATATAGTGTTTACATAATGTTTTAAATACTTTTAATATTCTATATTAGTTTCTCCACTTCCTAGAGATCATTAAATGCTTGGAAATATGGAGGATTTGGAGGATAAAATATCTTAAAGATCATTATCTCCAATAGTTCATGGCTTCACTTCTATAGATTATGTCATGGTTTGGAAATTCCTTTGTCTTTAGAATAGACCCCTTTCCATATATTTTCAAAATTATTTTGTTTGAATGGAGGGTTTCCACATAGAAAATATTCCATATCATGTTTTTACAGATTTACTAAGAGCCTTCTTGGTGTAACGGAATGACATCAAATTAAGAAGTGCGTCTTTCAGATATGTGAGAAATTTTATTTTGAATCACGAGAACAGAGGAAACAAAACGAGATATGATCCATACTCAATATAGGACACATGTTTCACAAATATTCTATAATAAAATAAGGATTTGTATGATGAGATATATCTAGGAATTCACTCATAACATATCCATTTTATAATAACAATATCATCTCCTATCTAAAAAAAATTCCCAATATAAGAAGTCCATGAACATGAAACCACCGTTGATACCAATTTTACATTACCCAACATAGGGCATTCCTATACAAGAAACCCAAGTCAACCTCTGGTAAGGCCCAAAGGGTGTTCTTGATCCCCACATGCTAGTGATAAGAAGTTGGGAATCATGAAGTATATTTTGGAATGATTTATCCCAGATATCCAAAGAAATGGAATAAATAATGAAATATATATATTAAATTCAAAAAGGTAATAAAAATTATTATAATAGATGAAAAATATTATAAGGAAATAAATTTATACACAAATATAGGTAAATAAATATAGAAAAATCTAATAAAAACACATATCCAAGTGGTACGACGAATTACATACCATGATGTCAGTATAAACTCCTACTCCCATCTAACATGGATACCCAAGAACTATATTAGGCACTATTCATTTTCATGTATTAGATAAAAAAATCTACAGACCCCTAATGGTATCTACAAGGTGTGCGAAAACATGCCCTGTAGGATCTCACCAAATGATTCATGACCATTCCTTAATAAATAAGATAATTATTCTAATTTAAATAAAATAATGTTAGGAGTTTTTTAACTCTTAAAAAAAACATTGAAAATCACCAAATAGTTACATTTTATAAATCATTAAGTGATAAAAGTTGTTTTTTAAATCATGTATAAATAAAAATTTCAAAAAAGGGGATACATGGAAACTAAATCTAAGTGTATATTGGATTTGGATTAGCCAGTATTCTCATAGATCAATTAATATATAGAAATATGTGCACAAATACCCAGAAAAACATTCTTATGAATAGGATAACACCTCAAAGAGTGAACCCCCTTTAATAACATAGTTTATTTATATTTGTATCGTAAATCCATTCTATGTAAATACAATCCATCCTTGTGTGATTTTCCAAAATCTATCCCCTCTTATGTTCCATAGATTTCCATACATCATAACCCACACTTAAAAGAATTCAATTTTAGAAAAAAACACAAAAATGGACGCTTTAAATTTAAACAATATCCCAAATATAGAGGCTTTACATTTATATTTTAAATAAGTTTATGAGATACCATACATTAGTGATAAAATTACCAACGACCAGAATAAAAAATTCCTTGAAACCCAATTTCATCATCAATTCCAATGGGGAAATCCATTTTATAAAATAATCCCAAATAATAAAATTTTACTTACTATAAATCATTCTATAAAACAATTTATAAAACGAATTTAAAATCAAGAGGAAATCATGTTTTATAATATAAAGGCTTTTTAGTAAACCACATCAATCAAACACTTAGAAATATCAAAAATCATGGAGTATCTAATGTAAAATGGGGAATTAGGATACTAGAAAGAAATATAAGACAGTAAAACATGAAACCCATATTAGGAAACTTAAATTCAATAATGGAAAGATCTATATAGATCAAAATAAACGAATTACTTTGGATTTTATTAATAAATCCCTAATGATCATGGTAGATATGATCTCTACCATCCAATCTCACAAAAAAATCTGTAATGAAACCCATTAGATAATTTCACATCCCATAGATCTATCTATAACCACCCCAATATATAATTCTATTCTAGAATAATATATTTTATTAAGAAAAATGTTAATGAAAATTTAATAACATACTCTTATATTGAGTATCGTTGATCCAACACCTCCAGATCCATCAAAATTTCTCTCGAGAGGGGATGAGTTCTCTAAAACCATAGGGAGACGTTTTTATTGTTGATAGATTATTTATTATATGGAATAATGTGTTCATTAGAGGTTTCTTATATCATAAAATAATTTTTGATTTAGTTAATTTTTGATACGTAGTTTGGATGCATTGTTTGGTTAATCGTATACTGACCGTGTTCCGAATTCTATATACTATGGAAGCCACATGGTTTGGTCATAGAGTTTCACTAAAAATGTGAGGAAATTTTGAAAACCATTGATCCAGACCAAAACATGTTTTATGGATTCCAGGTAATGATGTATGGACTCCCAAAACAATGTACATGCCACCAAACAACAAAATAACAAAAACAAATCTCCCAAAACAACAAGACAATGATATGAAATGAAATATAGTCTGAAAATTTGAATCTAAATACCTTAAAAATGACCCCTGTGTGTGAAATGAGGCTAGTAAACTTGGTTGGATTAAATTGTATAAGGGTGGAGTTTCAATTTTAATAAATTAAAGTAAAATGAAAAGTGAATACAAATTTAAATGATTTTGAAATGATAAATAGTTAATGTGATTAATTTAACAATGAGTGGGATTGATAAATTTATTTTTTTTAAATGTTAATATCAAATTGTGATTAATATGGTAATAATAATAGTAATGGTAAAATCTAGTTAATGAATTTTTTTTATCAATACTAAAAAATGAAATTTAAAAAAAAATAGATAGGAAACATATCTTTATAAATTAAATTGAAAATAGCTATATGTAATCCCCTATGACTCTTCCAATAATGTTGGGAGTATTATTTTATTACTAACTTAATCATATTGGTGACTATAAAATCAACCCCTCATAATTATGGATTGTGAGTAGCCACTTTATTTTCATTGGTTTCCAAGGAACATGTCCTGTGCTTTTTTTGGTAGTGATAATCTATTGAAGAAGAAGATGGGAAAAAATGAATATTTTATTGGTGAGGGGATCCATGAAAAACATAACTAACTATTTCATCATTTTAGATGAATTTTCAAAATTTCCTAACCTAATGGATACCCTAGAACAATAAATATCTAATGTCTTTGGAGACTATACACAGAAATAACTTATTTGATGAAATATCTTAAACATCTCCCCTAATTATTTTCTCACATAATACGTATCACAATAAAACCTAAACAGAACCATTCTTTATAACCTAGGGAAAATAAATATAACAACTAGTGATCTTAGAAGCTTAGTAAGGGTAACCATAGGATATTTCAATCGATGGTCATATGAAAGCATACGATAAAATAAGGGTATTAAATAAGGATCATAACTTATAATGTTCATATCCAAGATATCATAGATCATAAAACATGAGTAATTGAATAAATCTTTAGCATTTAAATAGTCATGAGTCCTCATATTGGGGAATATTTTTAAATTAATCATGACCCATGATATAATATCATAACCATTTGAAAATTTCATAGGAATTTTGGGGCACAATTTTAAGCATAATAATTATAATATTTTGGAAATAATATATTCATCATATAATTTCCTAAATAGGATAACTACAATATTCTCATTATAATATTTTATATATAGTGAACTCTATCATCTCTTCAGAGTTCATTAGCATTGTCACCACTTAGTATTTTCTTAACCCCATTATCTCTTAAGGGATTATTAACCCAATCATCTCTTAATATTATCATAACTACATTATCATTAACCAATTCATTAGAGGGGTATTTAATTATTGGCCCACCTATCACATAATCACAATACATTCATATTATCCCCGCATGATCGTAAAAGATTAATCATATAATCATCACATAACCTTTTTAAAAAACTAGTTTTATAAGAATATCATCATAGAATAATTAACTTTCGTGAGAGAGAAGAAGTATGGTATCATAGTATCATATCCCATATTATATATATGTATCGTCAAATGACGTTATTATGGATGAATAAAACCTATAAAAGATTACATGAATACTTTATGGGGGAAATACACTTTTCATTTTGAAATCACAGAATTAAAATATAAAAATTTCCAAATTTTTATGATAATAATTTTCTTTGGAATGATCCTTTGATACATATAAATTATTTTTCATATAATTTAGTATTTATTATGGTGGGAAATTCAATTCATATTGTATTTATTAAAATAGAATATTCCTTTCACATTTATGAAAAAAATATAAAATGAATTTTTAAGAAAATATATTTTTAGGAAGATTAATTTTAAATTTTTAAAAGTGAAAGGTAATTAAATTTATTTTTTAGAACATTTAAATTATTGTTAAAGACACCCACAAATTAATTTTCATGATAAAGAAAATGGAAAACAAATTTGATGACCAATGGGTAAAGAAGTTCACCTTTTCATAACAAAAACATTTTCATGATTATTTTATGTACCAACAGGTGGGAAAATATAATTATACAAAAAAAATCTAGGAATAATAAAATGATAAAAATCGGTCGGTTGTAAAAGATAATTTTCATAAAATTTCACTAAAAGAAAATTTAGAATAGAAAAGTAGAAAATGATATGGGATTGTAACATAACCGCTTACCTCAAGTCTCTTCTTGATGTATAATAATTTGATACTACTTTATTACAAAAATAGATTTAATATAAATATATTACATAACAATACTCATATATGTGATACAATATATGATTTACATATATCATATTATCAAACAATTATTTAAAATTCATTTTTAATATTCGGTGTAATAACTGCATCATTTTTCATGTATGTCTCAGTTAGCTAGTAATGGTCCTCATACCATGATCATGGTTAATTCATCTATAAAATGATAATCATTTATTTAATATCATATGTAATCACTATACACACTTTTATAACTATTCCTATAATGTGGTGATAAAAAATTAATTCCATATCATCTTAGATATGGTAGTCTCTACATGTGTAGGATCTATGTTTACACTTTTTGATGGATGGAATTAAAGAAAATTACATTGTAATTCACCTAAATATAAATAAAATTATATTATTATTATAATATACATTATATAAATATGTCCTTATTGTCATTCATGTAAATAGGAAATAAAAAATGAATAACATTGCTTCTTGGATATGGTAGTTTTTACGTACGCATTTTAGATGTTTTATTTTCCAATAAATTAATATAAGATGGATAATGATTACTAAATAATAACAATAATAATAAAATATATTTAAGATACATTATTAACTATTTTTTAATGGATATAATTTATTTAGTGGCGGTATAAGAGGAAATAAAATTTTAAGTACTCGGTTAGAAGTTGAACATCTTCACTAAGAAATATGGTTTTTATCTCATAATAATACTTGAAAAGATGATATTTTCAAAAGTAAAAATGGTTTATGAAGTGTGGAGGGAATATATGATGGTATTATTGAACAGATTTTGTAAGCTATAAGTATAAATATTTATGAATATTGGAGGATAGGATGTGCTATTTTACAAGTGAGGGAAATGACCCAATTGGAATTACATAGACGATTAAATAATATATATATTTGTATCATAATAATGTCACATGGAACCATGAAATTGAAAATGTATATATAATTTCTGAAGGGGTTGAAATAAATTCAACTATTCACATTTATACATATTTTGGATACATTGTAATCAATGAATCATTGATAAACCACTTTAAACCCATTTAACCATAATTGTGATAACATACTTTTTTACCTTGATAAATTAATTTTATTAAAAACATTAAAAGGACTTATAATGAAATATAGAATTATTTTATTACAATTTTTCATCCCATTTATGGGATAAAATTTATATAGGTGGATTAAATTATTTTAAAAATAAACCAAGGAAACAAGACAAAATTTGTATAAAAAATATTTTATATCCTAAATCAGGATTAGTTAAAATTCCATGATTTGGAAAAACTTGTATAACATTGTTAAAACAGTATATATATCTCTCTCTAGAATCTATAAATTTTATTAGCATCAACAATCAATATAGTAATATTTAATTTATTAAGATAAAAACAAATTGCACGCATAAATACTTTTTTTAGAAAACATATAATTTACATTCTGATTATTTTATATTATTTTTTAGAAATTGATAACCAATTTATTAATTTTATAAATATTTAACAAATAAATTTTTATAATATTTTTACTCATATTCATACTAACCATTCCAATGACTTGGTGACTCTTTTTATAATAAATAGTAATATTCTAATTTCATATTAGAGTTCGTTTAAACTTGATGTTTCATGTATTGAAAACTATTCAAAAATAATATTTATTTATAGATATATTTAAATTTATATATTATGTTGTTACACTCTACCCCCTTATAATAATTTACGCCTAAATGTTTTTTTCACTCTGATATAATCATGTGAGGATACTTTTTCCTCATAAAAACCTCTGGTTCCCATGTAATTTCATCAAATTTTTAGTTGCACCACAAAACATTCACTAGGTGAGCAGTTATTTCCACCTAAATTTCTCAATTTGATCCAAAATATCCACTAGTTTTTCATCATAAAAATGATAATTTTATAGTGGTATTACCTTTGAGTTCAGTACACATGAAGGATCCATTATCTATATCCTTGTTAGAGATACAAAGAACACATCATGAACTTGATGGAGATTCTATGGCCACACTAAGAGATAGTGAACTATAATGACATGATCAAGAATTTAAATTTTTAAATTATATATGAGGATTGACATTACCTCATTTACAAATATCATAAACTTATTCCTTTTATATATTCATAAGAATTCATTGTCAGTCACTTCGAACTCAACATCTCACCTATGATTTTCAGTTAAAAATTTTATTCATTTTTTAGAAACCATGATATGTTGTCTAATAGATCTAACATACCCTGCCATTTTATTAACTATTTCAAGTCCCATTATATTTATTTATACGAATTTATCATAATAGGTTGAACATCTACCCTTCTTTTCATATAGGTATTTATAAGGAGTGATATGAATTATTGAGTGAAGGTTATTGTTATATGAAAAATCAACTAGAGAATGTTGTTGATCAGAAACACCTTTTAAATCCATTCAATATGATCTCAAAAATATATTATAGTGTTTTTATCATAATATTAGGGTACCCATACATGTATAATGTGTTATAAATACTTCTTTAGAACATTAAGGAAAAAGTTGGGTCGCAATCAGATATAATAGAATATGGGACTACATGTAATCTAATGACTTAATGTATATCCAGTAAATCTAATGGAGATGGAAATATTATCCTATTATAATGAAATGTGATTACATTGTATGAAGACCAACTATAACCCAAATATAATTTTTTATTTCATATCTTTTTTGGATTCTGATAATGAAATCCTTGGTAAGGTTTTCAAATTTATATTCCGGTATGGGAAATGGTTGTAAAATCCCCTTATAATTTTATATCTCAACATTAACTTTCTGACAAAATAGACATCATATTATATAGTATATGATGTATCTTTTCAATTAAACCCTCCATAAATACATATTCATAACACTATAAATCTTTTTTTACTTCCAGTATGAATATAGAATGATGAACAATGATCTTCATCCAATAAATAAATTTTCTTGGTGGGTATTGATATGACACATACTTGGTTCCTAGAACTTATCATTACATCATAGTGATGTTTGAACTAAGAAAATATTCCCATCTTCTTCTCTGGTTATACAAACTCCTATTGGGATTATTTAATCGTAAAATGGACAGATGTTTGAATATTTATTTGAGGTAAATATGATCTATTACCTTTCCACACGATTTCATGATCCCTCTTCTAAAGATCTATAAATAATAGATATCATTTTATACATATCATGAAGAAACATGAATGGTCCTTTCTACTTAGATAAAAATCCACATTTTTCTCCTTACAAGGGCCAGAGTGTATTGACTGGTCTCAATAATTAATCAACTCCTACTATATCAAGTGGAAAATATTTAACTCAATTTATTTTAATATTCCAATATTAATTTTATAATCAATACAAATATGACATCATTCAACTTAATGATAAATCCTCCATATTTTCAATGTAAAAAAAATATTTCAACTCCAAATCATTATTTGGATCATATTTTGAAAAAAATATATTTTAGAATGTTCCATAAGATATCACCATATCATTATTGAAGAGGATGAATCACAATTTGTTTTTTGATGTATCACTAAAGATAAAAAAACCTTATACAATATAGTGTTTCATATGAATTGGTTCTATGAGCAGCCATTTTTTACACTCCTCTAAATTATTCTAACATTCACATTTCCAAAGAAACACGGTTCCCTTTTGAATAAAATAGTTTTTTGGTTTCATTTTTTATTATAAATCTTTAAAAAATATATATATCATTCCAAAACCTAAAAAAAATATTATCATGGTCACCATGGTTTGTTTGAACCACTGTTTAATAACTTTTATCTTTGGAGGATATATAGATCCCTCTAATAAAATTATGTTGACAAAAAATTAATCACTCTGTAACCAAAAATCACACATAATAAATTTGAAATACAATCTCACATTCCAAAGGGTCCTCTACACAATAATCAAATTACATTAACCCTCTTCATTTCTCTTAGAATATATAATAATAAAGTCTATAAATACTACCAAAAAATCATATCAATGTAAACTCAAAGGAGAAAATTAATTAAATCCACTAAAATAGTAGAGGAATTATAATATCCAAATATAATCACTATAATTTCTTAATGACCATATGTCATAAAAACATTATTCTTCTGTATATCCTCCTTCTTGACCCTCAATTTTTAAAATTTGAAACAAATGTGAATATTTGAAATGTATTGAGATCTAAAATGTTTATAAAAAAAGTCATCAATAAGGGGTTGATGATACATATTTTTGAGACTGATCTTGTTATGTTCTCAATAATTAATGAAATTACATTTTGACCGATATATCATTATAAATGAAAGAAAATGTTCTCTGAGCAGTGACATAATATGTTATACAAATACATCATCGTTATTGTTCTATAGTTTTTTTTTAATTTTTTATAAATAAATTAGGGAAATAATACATGGATTCGTTGAAATATTTGTAGCACAAGGTATGTATTCTGTTGAAAATTAAACTACATGATTCGATGGAATACTGTAATAGTCTTCCACAAAGATGTATATTCCAAAACAATAAGGTTATATTCAATTTTGAATATCTCCCCAACAATTTGGGATGAATATTCATCATGAATAGGAAGTAAGACCTATACAATTAATGGAACATCCATTGGATGTTCATATTCATCATCATATCAAAATATTATCATAAGTTGATTTATAATATCAAACGTGACTTCACTTCCATAAAAATTGACAAGTTATCTATATATAGAGATCCAATCCATTCAAAATATTACTTAAATTTCAACTATAGGGACAATCACATGATTTATAGGAAGAACATTCCAACAAAATTCTATTGGAGGGGACTTATGGACATAAGATGTGATCATCATTCCAGTAGTAGTTTATAATTATAACACAACATCTAGTCCTAAAGAAGTGACAAGATGACCATGTAATATTATTTAAACTAAATAGAGTGGGTATAACCATAATAAAATAATACATTTTCAATTCATGATTGGATTATATGTGTATATTTAACCACTTCGTTCTCATCGCCTAGTTTTTCAATTGTCATCACATATTATTTTCTCTTTTCTATTGAATTAATAGGATATTGATTTCAATTTTCATCATTAACTATAAAATTCATGTACTATTTAGAATAATTACCATACTCTTTATAATTATATCATTGGAGTGTCGGCGGGACATTTAGTTAAAAATTATCCCCATTCTTTCCATGGACATGCCTCTTTACATCACCACAATATTATTTTTCATGATAACTACGTTTTATGAATGAAATAAATTAAGAAAACCCATAAGTAAATGTCCCCCATTATTACTTTCACAATTTTTTCATGAATAATGATTAATTTTTATTCCTCAATAGGTTTTATTTTCATAATTTCCATTAAATTCAAACATATCTTCTTATCCCTAGAATAATTAGAATAATGATGGTTACCCATCCCTATTTCATTCATAAGATAACATGTAATGATTTATTGAAAGTAATTAATGTATCTTATAGATAATGCCTTTTAGAGACATGTTATGAAGACATTAAAAAATCAATCAATTTTTCTTTTAGAGTCACTAATAAATCATGAGTAATACAAGGAATATATTGTAATGTTTTCTTCATAGGTAATAAGGGATTAATCAACATTCTTATTTAGTTCCATAATTTTTCTATCCATTTTAGTTTGAAGGGTTTGTGGAAAATTCCTCTTTTAAAATAATTTCATAAGATCCTCTAATATCATGGATTCAATTTCATCCTCTTGCCTCATATTATAGATAAGAGTCAACCATTGATATATTTTACATTCTAATCTAAAAATGATCAAATAAATTTTTTATTCCTTGATAATTGGAGAATGGAAAATATAATTTGAATGGTTTTAATCCATTTTCCTACAATTATAGGATTAATAGAACCAATAAATAAAGGTAGGTGTTTCCTCATAAAATTTTGAAAAATACATTATTCCCTCATTTTATCATTTAGGAGATCACAATGTTTCATATTTAGAAATGTTATGAAATAATAAAAACATAAATTATCAATCCAGCTCCTCAAAATATTAGTTTCTAAGGTGTAAAATAATTTCATTGTCCATAAAATTTATTTTTAACATAATTACAATAGGTTCAATCCATTTGAAAATAGTAAAAATGAAAGTGTGAGAAACAATAATGACCATGAAAAACCATATAATCAAGAATAATCATTCAAAGGATATCTAAATCATGAAATTAAATTTTTAATCTATGAAAGCTTAGGTTGAACCTAGGTCTTCCATGGTCAATATATATTCAAAATATGTTATAATAATTAACAAAAAAATGTGAATTAAACAATGAATATCCTACAACAGAACCAAGATAGTTGTGCAGTCTTAGGCCCACTAATTGTGAACTGATGATAATTAATTTAATAATCAATCCACCCTTATCAGAGAATTCACCCTTGGGTAAATCCATGACAAAGATTTATCCCCTTTCTAGTATCTATAAATGGAATTATTTTCTAGGAAAACCAGAAAATCCCTATTTTAATAAAACATTACGATGTTATACAATCCATAGAAATATCCCAATGGTTTTCAAAAAATTTCTCTTTCCCCAATCATTAAAAATGACTAAAAACATATATTAACCCAACTAAGGTGACACAATGATAACATAGATAAATATTATATCATTATATATTAATATTTAATACATATCCTACCAATACATTACCCTTTAATATAAAAGGATAAGTGTTTCTTGATACTAGATACCAAAATAACATATTCTATGATATATCATCAAAATCATACATAATTTTTTTTTTATATAGTACCCTTCTTAACATGCACTATATAAAACCACTCATTAGAATCTCGGGAAAATAAACCTAAGGAACAATGATCATAGATTATCATTAAGGGTAAATATGAGATATATTAATCAATGATCATTTGCAAGCCTAAGGTATTTATAAGGGTATGATACCATGATAATGAAAATAATATTCACAACCAATATCTCATAAATCATAAAAGATTATTCATGGTATAAAATATTGTGATTCAAAAATACATGAATCATAAGAGTGAAGAATAACCATAAATCAACAATGATCCATGACTTAATATCATAAGTATTTTGAAAATATCCTAGGAATTTTATGGCTGAATTGTAAGTATAATATCAATAATACCATGGGAATCATAAATTCATCATGGAATTACTTAATTGAAAAAAATAACATATTCTTCGAGGAGTAACTTATATATAGTTTACTTCATTATGTATTCGGAGTTTATTAACTCTTTCATCTCATATGATATTCTTAATGTCATTGTATCTTAGATGTTTTGTAATGCTGTTATATCTTATGTTTTTTTAAATCTATCATTATTAAAAAAAATTATTTGAATGCTGTGTAATTTCAGGGCCACATGTCCCATAATCATAATTTGTATATTTTTATCCCAGAAGATTATAAAACATTCATAACATAATCATAGTATATCCCATGGATAATAAATGAGTTTCATTAATATATCATCCTCATAATCATAGAATATACATTGAAAGAATAAGGTTCATATCACTGGATAATATCTCAGGAATATAATATGTAACATCAACGGATGCTAGCATAGATGAAAATTTTATTGAAAAGATCATTGGAATATTTATTGAGTAATATACCCTTTTCAGTTTGAATTAAAATCATTAAAATTGTAAAACAACCAAAATATAATGAAAAATATTATTTGGATGTAACCATATATATTTTCAATGGAATAATCAATGAAATGATTGGTCATGATGGGGGTAAATTTCCTTCATACAACATACGTCAAATGAAAACATTCTTCTCACACTTTTGAAAAAAAGTCAAAAAATAATTTTTTGAAAAAGTTATATCTTGAAGTGCCCAGATCAGTGTGAATCACTGAGAGGGGGAGGGGGTGAATCAGTGATCCCTTAAAACTTTTTACTAATTGATTCTTTATCAATTAAACCTCTATGTCTCGTTAAAGCCTCGATCCACTCTTCTTGTATCTCTCACCCTTTCCCGAATGATGCAATAATGAAAAGGCACTGGACACAAGGATTTACAAGGTTCGGCACTAAAGGCCTACGTCCTTGCCATGTTGGTTATACGCCCCAACATGTTTTCTTCCATTATAATCTGTTAGTATTACAATGGTCGATACAAAGTCCCACTGTATCTCTCCTGAGTCCCACAGGAGGGTCTTTATACTGCGTCCCACAGTGTTACCAGAGTCCAACTGGCCTGCTCCAGAATCCCACTAAAGACTTCTTCCACCCTGAGTCTAACAGGGGGCTTCTCCTGGCTCCTCGAGTCACACGAGTAGCTCTTCTTCACTTTAAGCTTCTTCAAGTATCTTCAGCAGTCTGGGATAAAGACTGCTGGCCTTGCTCTTCACTTCTGATCACTTGATCAGGTCTTCTTGTCTTGCTCAGGATTTATCTTCTTTTTCTCAGGATGACATGGCCTCTCTCTTCAAGAATCTTCAACAGCCTCTGATGAGGTCTGTTGGTGTTGCTCACAGCTTCTGATCACTTCTTTTGATTAGGATCTTCTCAATCACTGAAAACTCAGACAACTGATATCTCTAACTTCAGTCTGGCTTCTGTTTGACTTCACATCAACTTCATGCACTGAGTGCATGGAAACTCTTCTTCCTCATGCACTGACTGCATGGCTTCTCAAAATCTTCTTCAAGAACATTCAGTCTTGTTCAACTCAGATGCACACAACCAGATTTGAGCGTGTTCACGTGCGCACGTGCATGCATGCAAGCATGCACTCCCCTTCTTCTCTTCCTTGGTGTGATAAACACTCAAAGAGTGTAATTTCTCCTTAAGCACACACACCTTCTTCACTCACACACTTTGTTCAATTTGTTTACACACTTAAAAGTGTGTTATACATTAGTGTGGATGTCCTCTTCTTTTTTCTTCTAAATGTGTACACTTTGCACACACCTAGGTTCGGCCTCTTCACTTTGCACACACAACTTGTTCACTTTGGTACACACTTGAGCTTGGCCTTCACACTTGTTAAGCACACACAAATTATATAAATTTTGTCCACATGGGTGCTAGCCTTGGCCTTGTTCTTTCTTTTCACATACTACTTGGTGTAGTCTTCCTCCTTATGCACACACTAGGGCCACGGCCTTCTACTCCTCCTTGCACACCCACTGCCCGTAAATGTTCTCCTTCACTTTGCACATACACAAGGCAAAGCCTCGGCCTTCCTTTTGTTTAGAACACACACCGTAGGGTATTCTCTTTACTATGCACACAAGGGAGGCGTGCTAGGTGCAGCCACTATTCTTCACAGAGGCAAGCGGCCTTCTCTTCTTCACTACTGCCGTGCAAGGTGCCAAGTCTCGGGTCTTCCTTTTTCTACAAAGCATGAAAGTCCAATGGGTGCAAGGCACAAGCGTCTTGGTGCAAGAGCACAAGTGGTGCACAAGTACCTTGGGTAGCCACTACCGCGCAAACCTCAAGCACAAGGACCGCACAAGACCTCGGCCAACCGCGGGGTGCGCAAGTGATGCGGCCTCGGGTCTTCCTGCCACGCAAGGGGAAGGCGCGCAGGGAATCCTTCTTCTTCTTTCACGCAAGTGTGCGCGAAAGGAACCTCAGCCGCGCAAGTAGAATGCACGGGGCTTCTTTCTTCGCGAGGCAGAGAGCACTCACGGGACTTTGTATTTTCAACAAAGGATCAGCAAGCATAAACAGAGCCTCGGCCTCTCCTTTTATAGGAAGAGAGATTCCTCACATGATCCGCGTGATTGCAACTTAAATTCCCAAAGATTTCGGATCTTTGAAATCATTAAACGAGCCGCAAATCCCGTTTTTTATATTCCGTTTTACGTGGGATCACTTCTCTTTGTTTTCCTCTACATCCATGTGCATGCAGAACGTTTGCATGCCTCTTCAAAGTCTATCCATGCATAGCATGAATCCACCAAAGCCTCGACAACTTCATTTTGCCTTGGCCCTGTTCAAAATCTGTATTTCGTTGCATGCATGTATATTTTCTTTCATGGATGTGTTCATTAAATCCAGATGAACTCCATGGACACTTTAGCTTGAACAATGGTGGCCGGGAACTCAAAATACAGTGTTCGGAGTGGCTCTGGTTTAGGCGGCGTCGCGGGCTGCCTCCGGTTGAGCTCGAGGTTGAAGACAACCTTCACAGCCGTTAGATGGGCATTTAAATGATGCTCAATGGCTAGGATTAGATCATCACTGCGCCGGATGAGATAAGCGGCCTGGATCAACCGCACGATGGCTCGAAGGGCCAGGATTAGATCCCGGCCAAAAATCTGCTTCCCACGTCGAACTCTTCCGCAGAGTTTCCGTGCTTTAACATATTCGCGCTGCCGGCTTCCCTTCAGTTGCACTTCTCCCTCCACGGTGCCGCCCCGCACCGTGTTCTCTGCGGGCGTGCTCTGCGCCCACCCCTACCTCTCGGGTGCGCTACTGGTGCCCATGCTGCTTCTCGCGGGCGCGCGCTATGCGCCCCTACCGCGCAGGTTTGATCACCGCGTGGCCTCCTGCCGCCTTGGGCTTCCTCCATGGGATCCCCGATGGGCGTGGCACCTAGGCCCACATGTGCCTTGGGGTTGAACCCGTGGCAGGCCCTTGGTGGCTTAATTTTTGCTTGAATATAGAACAAGTACTTTGTTTAAAAACAATGTAACAAGGTTCAAATGCCAAATGCCACATCTTCCTCTAATCCATTCTCCCTTCTTCATTTCTTCTCTTCTCTTCTTATAATTCCTCCATTCATCTTAACCATTTAATCTTCACTTAGGAAGGAATTCCCAAGGTTCTTCATCAACCGAAGCTCCTGAATCAAATAAATCTTCAATGTTCTTCATTGATCCAATTAGAGATCAAATTGGAACTTCTTCAAATTCACATGCACTAAGTGATAGTGCATGGACTTCATTAAACCACTTCATCCACTTAGAACTTGTGGATGGATCATCTTCATCTCCTCATGCATTGTTAAGACAATGCATGGTCTTCATACATTGTGGTGACATTGTATCCAGTTGATACAAGTTCTTTGAACTTAAAGATCTTCTCAACAATCGTCTGATTTACATAGAGAATGTTTCAACCACAACATCCTATGTCACTTAGTGAATCTCCTAAGTGACATGCATCTTAGTACCATGGCCATTCTCCTTTCCTCACCAACACCATCACATCCTTTGTCATTCACATATTGAAACTCCTTGACATCCATCCATTCATTCCTTGACAACAACATACCTCATTGACAACAAATTCAACACAGTGCACTTCAATCTCCCCCTTTGTATTTGTTGGCAATACACTAGAGCACATATGAATGGGTCAATATGTGTGACAATATTTCTCCCCCTTATTGGCAATCAAATTCAAAGGTGTGGTGTGGTTCTCTTAAAAAAATCACTTCCTCCCTTTGAAAAGCATTTTCTTCACAACCACTAATAGAGGGATGATGTCACATGTTCTCTTTAGCAAATAGCCTTTAGTAAATCAACACTAAGTCTACTTGGGCTAACCAGGTGTAGAGAACAAGAGTGATGTAACCAAGGAACTCAATGCAATCCAACATTCACTATACATGTGAGATCATGCTTCAAGGGGCTTGAAATTTTTCAGATATAACAATGAATTTGCTAAATCCTACACAACTTCACAAAACTCATTAGAAAGTTCAGGTGCAAAGATAAAGCTCCCCCTTTCATCCATTTGCCTTCAATCAATACTCCCTCTTAATTGACATGATGAATACAATTACGAAACAAGGGATGAAAGTATGACTGGAATACCTTCACTTTTCTCAAGATGATATTAAATCCCAAAATATCATCTTCTCCAGATTGGCTCCCCCTCAAGGGGTGCACTCAATTCCTTCCAAACCATCCTCCATATGAGAATGATCATCATCTTCAATTCCCTGCAATGTTAGCACATGTAAATACCAGAAGTATAAGGGAATAATATGGAACCTCCTTGGTTCATCAATGTGAACAACAAGGTTGAGAAGACTCTCTCAACCGAGATGTCCCATTTTCACCATTCTTCACACTTGCACATTTTATCTTCAATGATGTTTGTGCGGGTGTGGATCTGAACACCTCTTTAACTTCTTTGTGTGTGACTCCTCTATTTCTAGGTGCCTTCTGAGCACTAGAGTCTCCTGGTGCAATCTTCATTCTTTTTAAGAATCCCTTCTGAGCTGGAATGAATATCATGCATTTATCACAAGTATGTCCATCTTGATTGCACCTCACACACAGAACTTGATCTTCATGTGAAATTTTCTTCTTCCCTTTTGCCTTAGCAATTGCCAGAACTTCATCTTCATCTCTTTGCATATCTTTGACAAGTTGCAACTGATTAGGCCATATGACTAACAAGTCATTTGGAAGCGAGGCCTCAGTTTTGGAAATTCAACATGGTTCTTTTGATGCTGTTAAGATACCTTTCTTAGGCAACTTATTTTCAATCAATCCCTTCTGCTTCTTCTGGATTGATTGTCTTTTTGAGTCTAGTCTGATTCTATTCAGTTCCATGGCTTTTTCACAAAGATCCATGGTATGACCTTTCTTTCCACAGTAGAAGCATGTTTTCTTGGTGGTCCTTCTGGATGCATCACCCTTCTTGGATTTAGACTCCAAGGACTTCTTTTCCTTTTTCAAAACCTTCTTGGGAGCATCTTCAACTTTCTTCATGCTTCCCAAGGATTCTTTCTGAGCCAGGTTCTGTGATCTTTTCCTCTTTTGAGCTCTGGATATAGTTGGAGATTGAAATGTATCTATTTGACCAATTTTGCACACATCCCAGATGTTATCAAGTAATCCAAATCTATTTGCAGTAAACAGATGTCTCTAGACCTGTGGATGCTGCTTCTTTCCTTCTGGCTTGCTCCCCCTTGGCATGGGCTTCCTCTGTGCTTTGGCATTCAGTGGATTGTACCAGCAATCCTTTGTACAATGCCCATACTTGTTACAACACCAACATTGACCCACAAATCTTGAATTTTTGATTCCTTCTGATTATAGGGTACTTGTCTTGAATTGTTGTGCTGCTTTAGGAGAGCTTTGTTTCTTCATTGTCTTCATCCATACTTGTTTGGAATTATTCTTCCATCCTGCACTTTTTGTGGAAACACAATTAGAAACATTAGTACAAGATGGTATGGATGGTACCTTCTTTTTAGAAGATGTTGCCCTTTCATTATAGGATGTCTTTCTTTTAGAATCATCCTTCTCAAAGCTCACTTGAGTTGCAACATTTCTTCTTTCAACTGACTGGGAGGCTTCAGCTTTGGGTGATTGCTGATTTTTCAATATCACCTCTAGTTCTATGCATTTCATGTTAAGGGAGTTCTTCTCATCCTCAATAGTTCTTAGCCTTCCTTCCCAATTTTCTTTCAGCTGTTCTAACTGGTCCTCATGCACCTTTTTTATTTCTAGCAATGAATTGTCCAGCTCCTTCACTCTTTTGACTTTGTCTTCTAGTTGAGCATCTTTGACAACCATTGAAACTCTGTGCAACTTATCCAGTGCATGAAAAACTTCTTTGATCATTATCATAAAGATTTTTTTCTCAGAAGAGATTCTTTGCAATTCTTCACCAGTGTCTTCAAATCTTTCATTGCAAAGGGAAATAGTTTCATCTTTAGCCTTCACCAGCTCTCTAAGAGTGTTGGTTATGACAACCCTTTTAGCCAACTGATCTTCCATTGTATTGGCTTCTTCTTCTAGCTGTAATTTTTCTTCTTGAAGATCAAGGATGCCAGTAGTAATACACATTGCCACTTCCTTGGGGACTATCTTCTGAATATATTTGAGTGCACTTTGATGATATTTCATTGTTCCAACTTCATCACAGCTAGGAAAGGCTTTCTTCATTTTCTTGACCAGTTTCTTCTTTCTATTTTTCTGAGTCTTGGTAGATATCTCAATTTGATGCTGGTCGCTCATTTCCTCAAATCTGCACTTCATAATGATTCCCTCGGATCTTTTAGAGGCAACCTCCCTTTGATACAAATTGATGTGCCTGGATCAGTGTGAATCACTGAGAGGGGGAGGGGGTGAATCAGTGATCCCTTAAAACTTTTTACTAATTGATTCTTTATCAATTAAACCTCTATGGCTGGTTAAAGCCTTGATCCACTCTTCTAGTATCTCTCACCCTTTCCCGAATGATGCAACAATGAAAAGGCACTGGACACAAGGATTTACAAGGTTCGGAACCAAAGGCCTATGTCCTTGCCATATTGGTTATACGCCCCAACATGGTTTCATCCATTATAATCTGTTAGTATTACAATGGTCGATACAGAGTCCCACTGTATCTCTCCTGAGTCCCATAGGAGGGTCTTTATACTGTGTCCCACAGTGTTACCAGAGTCCCACTGGCCTGCTCCAGAATCCCACTGAAGACTTTTTCCACCCTGAGTCTCACAGGGGGCTTCTCCTGGCTCCTCGAGTCACACGAGTAGCTCTTCTTCACTTTAAGATTCTTCAAGTATCTTCAGCAGTCTGGGATAAAGACTGCTGGCCTTGCTCTTCACTTTTGATCACTTGATCAGGTCTTCTCGTCTTGCTCAGGATTTATCTCCTTCTTCTCAGGATGACCTGGCCTCTCTCTTCAAGAATCTTCAACAACCTCTGATAAGGTCTGTTGGTCTTGCTCACAGCTTCTGATCACTTCTGTTGATTAGGATCTTCTCAATCACTGAAAACTCAGACAACTGATATCTCTAACTTCAGTCTGGCTTCAGTCTGACTTCACATCAACTTCATGCCCTGAGTGCATGGCAACTCTTCTTCCTCATGCACTGACTGCATGGCTTCTCAAATTCTTCTTCAAGAACATTCAGTCTTGGTCAACTCAGATGCACACAACCAGATTTGAGCTTCTTCACGTGTGCACGTGCATGCATGAAAGCATGCACTCCCCTTCTTCTCTTCCTTGGTGTGATAAACACTCAAAGAGTGTAATTTCTCCTTATGCACACACACCTTCTTCACTCACACACTTTGTTCAATTTTTTTACACACTTAAAAGTGTGTTATACTTTAGTGTGGATGTCCTCTTCTTTTTTCTTCTAAATGTGTACACTTTGCACACACCTAGGTTCGACCTCTTCACTTTGCACACACAACTTCTTCACTATGGCACACACTTGAGCTTGGCCTTCACACTTGTTAAGAACACAGAAATTATATAAATTTTGTCCACATGGGTGCTAGCCTTGTCCTTGTTCTTTCTTTCCAAATACTACTTGGTGTAGTCTTCCTCCTTATGCACACACTAGGGCCACGGCCTTCCACTCCTCCTTGCACACCCACTGCCCGTAAATGTTCTCCTTCACTTTGCACATACACGAGGCAAAGCCTCGGCGTTCCATTTGTTTAGCACACACACCGTAGGGTATTCTCTTTACTATGCACACAAGGGAGGCGTGCTAGGTGTGTCCAGTATTCTTCACAGAGGCAAGTGGCCTTCTCTTCTTCACTACTGTCGTGCAAGGTGCCAAGCCTCGGGTCTTCATTTTTCTACAAAGCGTGCAAGTCCAACGGGTGCAAGGCACAAGTGTCTTGGTTCAAGAGCACAAGCGGCGCGCAAGTGCCTTGGGTAGCCACTACCGCGCAAACCTCAAGCACAAGGACCGCGCAAGACCTCGGCCAACCGCGGGGTGCACTAGTGATGCGGCCTCGGGTCTTCTTGCCGTGCAAGGGGAAGGCGCGCAGGGTATCCTTCTTCTTCTTTCACGCAAGTGTGCACGAAAGGAACCTCAGCCGCGCAAGTAGAATGCACGGGGCTTCTTTCTTCGCGAGGCAGAGAGCACTCATGGGACTTCGGATTTTCAACAAAGGATCAGAAAGTATAAACAGAGCCTCGACCTCTCCTTTTATAGGCAGAGAGTTTCCTCACATGATCCGCGTGATTGCAACTTAAATTCCCGAAGATTTCGGATCTTTGAAATCTTTAAACGAGCCACAAATCCCGTTTTTTATTTTCTGTTTTACGCGGGATCACTTCTCTTTGTTTTCCTGCACGTGCATGTGCATGCAGAACGTTTGCATGCCTCTTCAAAGTCTATCCATGCATAGCATGAATCCACCAAAGCCTCGGCAACTTCGTTTTGCCTCGGCCCTGTTCAAAATCTGTATTTCGTTGCATGCATGTATATTTTCTTGCATGGATGTGTTCATTACATCCAGACGAACTCCATGGACACTTTAGCTCGAACAACGGTGGTCGGGAACTCAAAATACAGTGGTCGGAGTGGCTCTGGTTCAGGCGGCGTCGCGGGCTGCCTCCGGTTGAGCTCGAGGTTGAAGACAACCTTCACAGCCGTCAGATGGGCATTTAAATGATGCTCAATTTCTAGGATTAGATCATCACCGCGCCAGATGAGATAAGCGGCCTGGATCAACCGCGCGATGGCTCGAAGGGCCAGGATTAGATCCTGACCAAAAATCTGCTTCCCACATCGAACTCTTCCGCAGATTTTTCGCGCTTTAACATATTCACGCTGCCGGCTTCCCTTCAGTTGCACTTCTCCCTCCACGGTGCCGCCCCGCACCGTGTTCTCTGCGGGCGTGCTCTGCGCCCACCCCTACCTCTTGGGTGCGCTACTGGTGCCCATGCTGCTTCTCGCAGGCGCGCGCTATGCGCCCCTGCCGTGTGGGTTTGATCACCGCGTGGCCTCCTGCTACCTTGGGCTTGCTCCATGGGATCCCCGATGGGCGTGGTGCCTAGGCCCACATGTGCCTTGGGGTTGAACCCGTGGCTGGCCCTTGGTGGCTTAATTTTTGCCTTAATATAGAACAAGTACTTTGTTTAAAAACAAAGTAACAAGGTTCAAATGACAAATGCCACATCTTCCTCTAATCCATTCTCCCTTCTTCATTTCTTCTCTTCTCTTCTTAGAATTCCTCCATTCCTCTTAAACATTTAATCTTCACTTAGGAAGGAATTCCCAAGGTTCTTCATCAACCAAAGCTCCTGAATCAAATAAATCTTCAATTTTCTTCATTGATCCAATCAGAGATCAAATGGGAACTTCTTCAAATTCACATGCACTAAGTGATAGTTCATGGACTTCATTAAACCACTTCATCAACTTAGAACTTGTGGATGGATCATCTTCGTCTCCTCATGCATTGTTAAGATAATGCATGGTCTTCATACATTGTGGTGACATTGTATCCAGTTGATACAAGTTCTTTGAACTTAAAGATCAGCTCAACAATCGTCTGATTTACATAGAAAATGTTTCAACCACAACATCCTATGCCACTTAGTGAATCTCCTAAGTGACATGCATCTTAGTACCATGGCCATTCTCCTTTCCTCACCAACACCATCACATCCTTTGTCATTCACATATTGAAACTTCTTGACATCCATCCATTCATTCCTTGACAACAACATACCTCATTGAAAACAAATGCAACACAGTGCACTTCATATCTAATAATATTCCTTGTAAATATTTTTAAATTATTTAAGATGTAACGGAATTTTTTTTATTAAAGACATAATGTTTGTGGAAAAATATACAGATTTTTTTTGAAAAGCATGGATATAGAAGATAGTGTTTGACAACTAAATAGGAAATAAAGTCAACTTCTCATAAAAAAATAATTTTATTGATTATTTTGAGAAATAATGAAATGAAAAATGGTTCTCATATAAAAATATTATAGGTATAACGATATTAGTGGAAAATATATAGCGATTAATAAATAAGATTCATAAAAGTTTTCTTGAAGTAAGTTTATCAAAAGAAATCCTGATAAGAAATGATATTGTAACAAGGACCCCTAACTCAAGTATCATCTTTCTTCATATACATTCAAAATTAATGTGTAATGAATATAAATTTATTATATATCTATTTAAAAACCATTCTCATATATATGATAGCAATTATGATTTACATATAACAACTTCTCACTGGTTTATTAATAATTTCTTAATAAAATCATAGTTCATGGTGATACCTGATTATTTTTTCATATTGGTTTTTGATTGGAAGTATAGGCCCTAGTATGATGAGAATTGTTCCATCATCAATAGAATTCTAATTAGTAAAGTAATATCATATATAATAATTCAATTAAATTTTATAAATTTTCATATAACGTGGTGGTGAAAAATGAATTAGATCACATCGTGGATATGGTAGTATGTACGTACACATGAGTTATGTTTGCACTTTTCAATGGATGGAATAAAATAAAACTTTGTAATAATTCACCTTAATAGAACTATATTTATATCTTAAATATAATTTTTTTTAATTCCATCCTTATTACCATTCATGTAAAGCAGAAATGATAAATCATTCACACTACTTCATTGAGGTTGTAGTCCACACTTATGCCCAAGTGAAAATTTCTATTCCAATAGTATTGAAAGGATATGGATATAGGTTATTAAATAATAATAATAATAATAATATATTACATATACTAAATAAATTATTTCAAAATGGGTATCAGATATTTTGAGGAGGTTGAAGAAGATATAAAATTGTATGTACTCTATTAAGTGTCATACCAATTTATTGAGAAACTTACTTTGGCTTACCAAAAATGCCTTGAAATGGTTTTATTATTGGAAGAGCAGAAGTTATAAGATATGGTTAAGGAATCTTCTATATTATTATGGAATTATGTTTCCAATCTATTAGGCTCAAAACTTTTGAATAAGGTTGGATTTGATCTTCCATTTTTTGTGATGGAAAGAACACAATTTTAATTGCATTAATGATTAAATAATATATATATATATATCATAATCATGTCATGTGGAGACAAGGAGAAAAAATAAAAATATAACACGTGTTAGGGCCTAAAGAATCTAAAAAATATCATTTGGACAAATTTTTAATACTTTTGAACCCTTATCTCCCAGTTAAAGATAATTAAACCCATTTTATTCTCAAACAAGATAGCATGAATTTTTACCATGATAACTTAATTTTTGTGATAAAATAAACAGAGAAACATAACCATTTTTTCCATTATTATTCCAAAATTTTAACCCTTTTTATTAGATTGATTTTATATATGTGGAAAATTTTACATTAAAAATAACCAAGAAAAACAAAATGAAACTCGTTTTTAGAAAAATGTGTTTTTAAACATAAATCATGGATTTATTATTATTATATTCCGAGTAAAAACCATCATATGAATGTTAAAACATGTCTCAAAACACATAATATATTTATTTATTTAAAATAATTCATCAATAGATTCAAATTTTCTTAATTACGATTAAATCACAATTCACGAAAAAAACCCATTTATTAGAAAAACATCCATTATACATTCAAATGTCTTCATTTTCATTTATAACATATTTATAACCAATAAATTCCTTTTACAGATGAGTGAATTTTTTTTTGATAATCTGGTTATCCGTATTCTTACCCACCAATCCAATAACTATATGAAAACTTTCACATTAAATAATAATATTTTAATACTATACCACAATTGTTTAAACATGATGTTTCACTTAAAGAATGATATTGAAGAAATCATCTTTATTTAATGATAATTAAATCATAAAATATCATGGTGTTACATAGGGTGAAAAAACATTAAAATTTGACAACCTAATCAATTGAAAGGGTTCATAAAATTTGGTATGATAGATTTAGAGATGATGTAGGAAGAGAGTCTTCAAGAAATATTGTGAATTGGATATTGGCTCTTTCAGTTTAGAGTGATGGAATTAGAATTATAGTATAGGAGTTTCAAACATGAATCAAGGATTGTAGATTCATTTTTGGTAAATATTAGATCTAAAAATCTACCATGCTTCTTCTTTTATATACTCTAATATAACTATTAATGTTTCAAAATTTTCCAAGGAGATTCAAGATTAATAATATCCCATTTATAGAAATTTTAAAAACATTAAAAGTGTTTAACTCTATGTTAAATGGTTATTTTAATAATCACAAATCTTAGTTTTATTTGTTTCAATTTAGTATTTTGTTAAAATTGTTCTAAATTTGTTTATATATGTTTAAATCATGTCTAAATATGTTTATATATGGTAATTTGTGCTTTACGGTTGACCTGGAAGATTTCTGGATTGAACAAACACTTTGTGAAAATTCCATGTCTTGACACACTATTAGTTATTTTCCAAGTCACCAATGACAAAGTCTCACCGAACGGTCACACCGATAGCAACGGTTGCACTGATGGCAACGGTTGCATCGACGGCTACCGAAGATCTAAATAGCTACCGATCATGAGTCACCAATACCAATTATCATGAGCTACCGATACTGATGATCATGAGCCACTGATACCGATGATCATGAGCTACCGATACCGATGATCATGAGCTACCGAAACCGATGAAGATTCAAAATGACTCACCGATCTCATGACTCACCGATAGTCATGAAAAATGATTGAATTTCTATAAACTCTTATTTAATTCCAATGGTCATATGTGATGTTTTTAATGAAATTAATGATATTTAATGTTAGTTGTTGGCATGTCAGGGGACCATAACTCGTACCTATGAAACGGTAATCATTCCCATTGTCAGAGATCGTGGAATAAAAAGGAAGATTGAGCTGTAGTAAAAGTGTGTGCGTGAAAAGGCATAGAGATAGAATTCTTCCATGCATTTACATACATGAAAATAAGAACACTTGTGGAACTCGAAGAAGACATTGCAAGATCATAAAATAACTCTAATTCATGAAACCCAGCACTACCGAAGAACACACCAAGAACACTGGAAATCAGAGAACATACTAACTTTTGATGAACATCAAGCTGAACCATAATACTCTGTTTTTCAACAGAAAAACTAAAGGAGGAATCATAAGAATTTCTGCTGAATCCAACAAGACCAGAGTTGCACTGCTAATCTCTAGAGCATTTTAAACTCTTACCTACTCTCTCTAAGCGATTCATTATTTACTATTTCGAGCAGTGTGTGTTCTTTGTATTATTTACGCACAAACCATCTCTTATACTAAACTAGAGGATACTAAAATCCTCATTACAAACTCCATAAATCATACAATATCCCACTGAGGATAGTGGTAGAGGTCAAGAGTGACTTGGACAGCCTATGTGCTATTGTCTTTGTTTTCCCACAAAGAACTGGGGTAGAGGTCTTAGGACCTGGACAGTATTGCACTATTTTTAACCCCGATCCAGGGATTGGATCAAATTTATATAAATTTCTTGAGAGGGCTAAGTCTCTTCTTGAGACTGAACCTCTTCGTTATATCTGCTATTCATTTTAGTATATGTTTAAATTATACTACTTGTATCTTTTTATTCCGCTGCTATTACTTTGAAATACAAACCTATTTTAATGTTACATTGATAGTTAAATTATCAAGTGCTTATACTTGTTGTGAACCAGTAGTTTAGATTCAAAAGAAAATTTAATCATGTGATTAAGTTGACTGAGATCTAATCAATCTTTAAGAATCCATTTGAAGATTTTCAATCTGTATAAATTTACTACAGTTTAATTTTGTTTTTCTATTGGGGGAATTTAAGAGAAATATTTTTCATAGAAATTTTAATTGGAACTCAATTCAACCCCCTCTTGAGTATCCACTCCGACCAACATTTGGTATCAGAGGGAGTTGGTTTTGTTTATCAAAGTTTTCAAATAGTCTATTTTGCAACTGTGATTTTAGTTAAAATTTAAATATCTTAAATTTTGTTAGTTATAAATTTTCTCTTTTTAAATTTATTTTCTAAACTCTATTAATCTAGTTATGGATAATAGACTAGAAGGGGCTGCTACCAACATGCCACCATTCTTTAATGGCACAAATTATGCCCAGTGAAAACTGAAAATGAAAATTAATTGAGAAAGTATGGGATTTGATATCTGGACTGCTATAGAAACTGAATATAAGATTACAGAAACTGTTAGAACTACTTGGGATGAAGCTACTAAGATAGCGTATAATAATAATTGTAAAGCTATGAATGCCCTGTATTGTGCTTTAGGATCTGAATAGTTAAATAGAATTTCTTCTTGTAAAACTGCCTATGAAATATGGGAAACTTTGAGTGTTTCTCATGAAAGAACATCTAATGTTAAATAAATGATATTGAATACATATGCTATTAAATATGATAATTTTAAAATGAAGACTGATGAACTTATCTGTTACATGTATCTAAGGTTCAATGAAATTGTCAATACAATGATCTTTATTGGAAGATATGTCACTACTAAGGAACAAATCATGAGAATATTGAGATGTCTACTTGATCTATGCAGAGGCACTTCTGTCCAAATTAGAGAATCGAGTGACATAAGAAGGCCACCAGTCAAGGAGCTCATTGGTAAGCTTATGATGTATGAGGAAGAACTCAAGGTGAATAAGGAGGATGATGATGAACCTAAAAGGGATTCTGTAGATTTTAAATATACTACTTCGAAGATCAAGGACACAGACAATGTTCAAATACAAACTGAAAGTTCAACAAGTGAAGATTCAAACTCTGATAGTGATGGTGAGATGGCTCAGATATCCAAGAGATTCAAGAAGTTCTATAGGAAGAATAAATTCTTCAAAAAATATAATTATAAAGAAATGTATGACAAAAAAGGTCATTGGAAGAAGGATTGGAAAAATCCTGACAAGAATGATGAAGTTGTATTCTATGAATGCAAAAGGAAAGGTCACATTAAAGCAGACTGTCCAAAATTGAATTTCAAAAAGAAATTTGACTATAAGGAAAATATGTATAAGAAATCTACAAAAGCTACTTGGATTGCTTTAGAAGAAAAAATAAGTGAATCTAAAGTTTCTAATTGTAAAAATAATCATGCCAACATGTGCTTCATGACCAATACCTCTAAGGTACCTGTTTCCCCAATGCTGAATGATTATTATTCTAGAACTGATTCTAAATCTGAAAACATGTCTAGTGAGGAACTATTTGAATATTGTAACATGCTAGAAGAAACATGTAATGAACTTAATGAAAAGTATATAGCCTTAAAGAAACAACATGCTCTCACTGCCAATGTTAAATCTACCCTTGATATAAAAAAAATAAAGGAATGCTAAACTGTTAAAAGAAAATACTGAACTGAAATTGTATAATGAGAAACTTAGAAAGGACATAGAAAAGTTCACAAATGGAAAAGACACTCTATCTCATATTATAGTAAAGAATGTGGCACCAAAGTATTCTACTGGAATAGGTTATCAACCTGGAAAATGACAGTTTACTAAAACTATATTTATTCCTAAATCTGGACAAAATTCTGCTTGTTCCATTTACGGAAATTCATATGCTTCAACTAGTTACTCACATAGTCATATATCAAATAGGTTTTACCATTCAAAACCTGTATAATATACCAATTACATGAGACCAATACGGCAAATTTGGACACCTAAAGATTTTATTACTAACCTATCTAGACCCAAGAAGATCTGGGTACCAAAATCATTTTCCATCTAAATTTGATTTGTAGGAAACATGTTTGATGTGTTCTCACAAGAAGATAAGGTACATGGAAAGTGGATATTCCAGACATATGTCTAGATATTAATCACGCTTCAATAGTATAATCAAAGTTTATGTAGTCCATGTCACCTTTGGTGATAACTCTAAAAGAAAAATCATCGGCCTGGGCCAAATTGGTAACATTGATTCAGTTTTGATTTCAAAATTTTTATTTGTTTATGGACTTAAGTATAATCTACTAATTATTTCTCAGTTATGTGATGATGGATTTAATGTTATGTTTGAAAATGATTCCTGTAATGATTTTAACTCTAAAATTGATTTAGTATTTTATGCCTTGAGAAATGAAAATGTTTATGCTGTTGATTTTAATTCTTTAGCTAAATAAAATGTTAATTGTTTAAATGCTTTACAGGAGGAATCTTGGATTTGGTATAGAAGATTATGACACTGAAATATACATTCACTTTGAAAAATGACTAGGAAGAACTTGGTTAGAGACCTACCCAAACTTGAATTCCCAAATGGAAATGTTTGTAATCCCTATCAAAAGGGAAAGCAACAAAAAGTTTCTTTTAAATCAAATAAAGAAGTCTCAACTTCTCAACCTATTGAGTTGGTTCACATGGAATTTTTTGGACCCTCTATTGTTTCTAGTTTAAATGGAAATCACTATGTCTGTGTCCTAGTAGATGAATTTTCTAGATATACTTGAGTATACTTCTTGGCTCACAAAAGTGAAGCTTATTCTTACTTTATTAAATAATCTAAGTCTATAGAAAACATCACTGGACTTAAGATTAAAACCCTGAGAAGTGATCATGGCCGTGAGTTTGAAAATCAAGAGTTTGGATCTTATTTCTCACATAATGGTGTAGTAGAAAGAAGAAATAGAACCCTTCAAGAAATTTAAAGAATCATGCTTAATGAGTATGACCTGCCTATTTATTTTTGGGCTCAAGCTATAAATACAGCCTGTTATGTTATCAATAGAGTCTTGATCAGACCATTTCTCAAGAAGAACACTTATGAATTATGGAATAATAGGAAACCTAATGTTAGTTACATCAGAGTCTTTGGCTGCCAAGTCTTTATTCTTAATACAATGGATAATCTGGATAAATTTTCATCTAAAAGTGATGAGGGGATCATTCTAGGTTATTCCATATCTAGTAAATCTTATAGATCCTTTAATAAAAGGGCCAAATATGTTGAAGAATCTGTTCACATAATTTTTGATGAAACTGATGCACTTGAACCTAAACTATCTCTTGAGAATCTTCAAGAAGATTTGAGTATTATGGACCTTTATGATAAAACTAAAGAAGCTGATGTAAAACCATCTAGTTCTATACATATGCCAGAATCTGCTTCTGTTAAAACCAAACCTATATATGAATGGGAAATTTCAAGCCCTACCTTTTCTAGATCAACTAGGATTCTAAAGAATCATTCTTTTAGATGCTGTTGTTTGTAATCTTGATAGAGGGACACAGATTTAGGCAGTAATTTGGTTTCTCTGTCCGGAGAGTTCATAAAAACCATCTCTGGTGTAATGGAAGTGTTAATAAATATGATAGAACATATGAATAAGGTAGATTTGAGGAAGTTGAAATCTGAGATCACTCAAGTTGTTGCTTAGGCTAGTTCTTCAAAAGTGACCAAGATTACTGGTCATGAGCATAATACATTAAAGGATGTTATTAGAGATGATCTAGAAGATCTTGGAAAGATTTTTGATTTAGATTCTTTGAAAAAGATGAAAGAGCATAGTGATAATAATAATAAAATGGTGTAGTTGTATTCAGCTGATGCTACCAAGGCTCAAAAAGCGATTAAGGAGAAATTGGATCATTATTTCTCTAAAATTTACACCAAGCATGAGTTGAATCATCATTTTAAAGTGTTGGCTGGAAATTTGAGACTCCCTCCAGCTACTAATGATTTTAAGGCTCAAGTTCAGCAGTTGAAGGATTTTACTCCTACTTTGGAAAATTTCATGCAGAATAAGGATGATTTTGAAAATGCTATGAAGTACGATGACGAAGTAATTCAGGACTTCATCAATTTGCTCAAACCCTATCTTCATGTGCAAGATAAGGCCATTGTTTTTCCTACTGCTAAGCCTCTTAATTCATCAGATGTTTCTCCTAGTCAGATGTCTATCTCTCAAGCTCTCTATAGTATTCAGCTAGTCTTTATACAGACTCCTTCAGAAATATCTTCTACTCCTCAACAGGTGACCTTAGAACCCACAATTCACCCAGCTCGAGTCATCCTTCCTCCTTTCTCCATCAGGACAGTTGAACCTTCAACCTAGCCACCTTCTAGACAATCCATTACTCTAAATGCCAAAGGAAAAGCTCCCATGTATCCCGAGAAATAGCTGTGTCTGTCAATTTTTGATACGGTTTCTATTTCCTATACATTTCACTTTTGTATGTGATTTTTGTACTCATTTTTAGAACTTATTTTTCTGAGGAATCTTCTTTCTTATCATCCTTATCTCTTCATTATGATAATCCGAAAGGGGGAGAAATCAGGGAGATCATGCATATGAGTGAGTGAATTGAATATGCATATGATCCCATGCTGGCCATTTACTACATGCATGCATACACAGGGGAAGAAATAATCCCTCTTATCTTCGTGGGAGTAATAATGAAAGGGGAGAATGAATTTTATTATCTGACTTATATTATATGGGGTGAATGACTCAGTTATATAAGTTATGGTTTCTATTCTAACCATGTTTTATCTTTTAGAATATATTTTTTATATAGGGGGAGCATACTGAATGCACACAGTATTCTCTCTTCCATTATGCCATTGATTTGTGATTATCAAAAAGGGGGAGATTGTTGAACTCTCTGTGAAATGGATATTTTAATAATCACAAATCTTAGTTATATTAATTTTAATTTATTATTTTGTTCAAATTGTTCTAAATGTGTTTATGTATGTTTTAATCATGTCTACATTTGTTTATCTATGATAATTTGTGTTTTACGGTTGACCTGGAAGTCTTCTTGATTGAACATACACTTTGTGAAAATTCCATGTCTTGGCTCACGATTAGTTATTTTCCCAGTCATCGATTAAAATTGACTCACCAAACGGTCACACCGAACGGTCTCACTGAACGGTCTCACCAATAGAAATGGTCGCACCGATGGAAATGGTTGAACCGTTGGCTACCGAAGAACTAAAGAGCTACCGATCATGAGTCACTAATACCTATGATCATGACCTACTGATACCGATGATAATGAGCTACAAATACCGATGATAATGAGGTGCTGATACCGATGGTCATGAGCTACCGAAACCAAGGAATATTCAAAATGACTCATCGATCTCATGACTCACCCATAGCCATGAAAACTGTTTGAATTTCTATAAACTCTTATTTAATTCCAACGGTCATATTTTATGTTTTTAATGAAATTAATGATATTTAATGTTATTTGTTGGGATGTTCGGGGAGCTTACCTCATACCTATGAAATGGTAATCATTCCCATTGTTGGAGCTCATGGAATAAAAAGTAAGATTGATTTGTAGTAAAATTGTGTGCGTCAAATGGCATAAAGATAGAATTCTTCCATGCATATACATACATGAAAAAAGTACACATGAGGAACTCGATGAAGACAATGCAATATCTTTAAAGAAATCTCATGCATGAAACCCAACACTATTGAAGAACACACCAAGAACACTGGAAATCAGAGAACATACTGACTTGTGAAGAACATCAAGATGAACCACGATACTCTGTTTTTCAACAAAAAAACCAAATAAGGTCTCAGAAGCATTTCTACTGAATCCAATGAGTCTAGAGATGCAATGCTAATATCTAGAGCATTTTAAACTCTTACCTACTCTCTCTAAGTTATTCATTATTTACTATTTTGAGCAGTGTCTGTTCTTTATATTATTTATGCACAAACTGTCTCTTGTGCTGAACTGGAGGATACTAAAATCCTTATTCCAAACTCCATACATCGTACAGTATCCCACTGAGTATAGTGGTAGAGGTCAAGTGTGACCTGGATAGCCTGTGTGCTGTTTTCTTTGTTTTCCCATGAAGAACTGTGGTAGAGTTCTAAGGACCTAGACCGTATTGTACTATTGTTATCCCCGATCTAGGGTGTGGATCAAATTTATATAAATTGTTTAAGAGGACTAAGTCTCTGCTTGAGACTGAACCTCTTGGTTATATCTGTTGTTCTTTTTAGTATAAGTTTAATGTATACTACATGTATCATTTTATTCTTCTCCTATTACTTTGAAATACAAAACTATTTTAATGTTACTTTGATAGTTAAATTAGAAAGTGTTTATACTTGGTGTGAACGAGTAGGTTAGCTTCAAA